>JAWNLW010000527.1:215000-937500 GCA_035042075.1 Drosophila macrospina | reverse complement strand
CAAGGCCATGACGCTGACTACCTGTTTGCCCCCGCCCTCCCCTTGCCTTTCCCCACTTCCCACTCACCTCTCTCTCTCTCTCACTCACTCACTCACTCACTCACTGTCTTTCTCGCTCCCCCTCTGCACATTGCTATACGCTATCCATTGCCATTCATTCGACTCGTATTCCATTACTGAATGCTCTCCTCTTCTTGCTCCTGTGCTTCTTGTTGTTGTTGTTGTGTTTGCCTCATTGATTAATGCGTAAATATGCGTTCCATCGCTCTGACGTTCTGTTTGTTGTCCAACCTCAACCTCAACCCCTGCCCCTCACACTCCCACTCCCACACTGCCGCTCCTCGTCTCTTTCCCCCTTTTCGCTTTGAACCTGACCTTAAACAGTTTTCCATTTTTTTTTATTTTGTCTGCCAAACAAAACT
The DNA here is from genome assembly GCA_035042075.1 of Drosophila macrospina. Taxonomy (NCBI): domain Eukaryota; kingdom Metazoa; phylum Arthropoda; class Insecta; order Diptera; family Drosophilidae; genus Drosophila; species Drosophila macrospina. The sequence goes on along the minus strand of JAWNLW010000527.1, from coordinate 937,078 downwards.
TTAAGCTGCCACTTTTGCTATGAATTTTAAACAAATATTTGTATTAAATATAATCCTCACATTTTCCACTCTCAATTCCCACCTTTGGGCATTGTTTTCGCCCCAATATGTAGCACATATAATTTAGTTGTATGAAACTGCTTTGTTTTAAGAAGTAATATGTAATGTGTTACACTTTTTTTGTCACTTTCCTCCTTGGGGGTATCTATCTGTTTTACTTCCACACGTGGGTGTTGTTTTTCATGAATTGATTAACCAGACATTGGAATTGAATGCAGATGGCTTTAAGCAGAAAAATAAAATAAAATGCTATAGCTATTTTCCACTTTGAGGGGTGCTTAAGCATACGCTTTCCCTCTCTAGGTGTTGCATTTTATAAACTTCTTAATTCAATGAAGCAGTTTGAATGAATCACTATTAAATTGCATATAATATATTTATTTTTTGTTCATCTTTCGCCTTTGGGGTGCTTACACCCTGTTTCCCACCCGTAGGGGTTGCATTCAATCAAATTTGTTGAGTAAATGAGTTAATTTAACGTAGCTATTCTGTTAAATAAGGTTAAATTGTGTATAAAAAATATGATTTTCCTCCTTGGGTACGTAAATTAAACTCATATTTAGCTAGCTTACCACCAGTGGGGGTATTTTTGAAAATGAATGAAAAAATTTGAAATTTGAATTGAGCTATTTGGTGAAAGAAAGTAAACTTGTATAAATTCAATTTGTAGCAATTTGTAACCTCAACTTCGCTCCCACTAGCTTTCCACCCGTGGAGGTTGAATTTATTCCGTAAACTGAAGACATCAAATAACATAGAGAATATCATCAATGTTCTGCTTATAAGCTACTCTACAAGAGAGTTTATTAACTGTGTTATTTCGTTCCTCTGTTGGCCCTGTGAGAAGCGCATAGAAGAGCTCTCAGCTTGTCTAGAACTTCCTGGTCTTACCATAATCTAAAAATAATTCCTCAAATAACTAAACGAATCAAACCATAAGCAACTCCTATGAGAATTCAACAAATTTATCTTATTCAGATCAAAAGTTGTTAATTTGTTTTAGTGAGGAAAGCGCTCTATTGCTCTTCTGAGAATTGCCGAGAAGAGCTGTAATAGCCTATTCAGGACTATATATAATCTTAATTCTATAATCTAATGACATCAAATAACGAAGAGAATAGCATCAATATATCTGCATATAAGCTACTCGACAAGAGACTTCATTAACTTGTTAATTTCACTGAGGAAAATCTCTGTTGTCTCTATGAGAAGCATGAAGAGCTCTCACAGTGTTGACAGCTTGAGTGACGATTTCACGCTGTCGCTCGGAGTCAACTTTGATAATGACATACAAAATATGTTGATAATTATCTAAATCACGTAACCTGTCTACCCGTCACACTTCCACGCTGCCAGACACCGTCAATTCATAATCTCACCCCTCACCCATTCCCCTATTCCCCCATCCCCACCTACAGCTGGCAGCTCCCAATTCGTATTCCCTTTCCCAATTTCCATCATAAACAAGTTCCTTATGTCGTGCTCCACATGCAACGTGTCAGGCAACAAAGTGTAATACACTCGACACACCTGTAAAAATGTGAAATGTTTAAGGGTTGTGGAAGGTAGGAGGAAGGGTAGAATGGGGGGGATGACGAGTGGGGGTTTGAGGGTAGACAGTTGACGGTTCATAAGCATGTGCACATGGCAGCGATTACGTAACGCGACAGGTGTCATCAATCATATTTAGGGCACATTCGCACACTCACACACACACATACACACACACACATACACACACACACATACACACACACAAACACACACACCAAAAGAGACTCAACTCCACACACCCACTCACACACACATACACAGACACACACCCCCATAACCAAAAGATAAATGGCCAGATTTGTGATTGTTGTTGTGGCATTTAACATTTTTAAGTAAGTGGTTAACTAGTCACGTTAGATAAGAACCATTCTGCTACAGTGTTTACTCGCTAACAGCGACAACTATATTACTTACTTGTGTATATCAGCGAGTTTTAGGCGTTGATTGACAGTCACTGCTTATTCAATCAATGTTTATTATTTATTATTTATTATTTAATATTTATTATTTATTATTTATTATTTATTATTTATTATTTATTATTTATTATTTATTATTTATTATTTATTATTTATTATTTATTATTTATTATTTATTATTTATTATTTATTATTTATTATTTATTATTTATTATTTATTATTTATTATTTATTATTTATTATTTATTATTTATTATTTATTATTTATTATTTATTATTTATTATTTATTATTTATTATTTATTATTTATTATTTATTATTTATTATTTATTATTTATTATTTATTATTTATTATTTATTATTTATTATTTATTATTTATTATTTATTATTTATTATTTATTATTTATTATTTATTATTTATTATTTATTATTTATTATTTATTATTTATTATTTATTATTTATTATTTATTATTTATTTTTTATTTTTTATTATTTATTATTTATTATTTATTATTTATTATTTATTATGTATTATTTATTATTTATTATTTATTATTTATTATTTATTATTTATTATTTATTATTTATTATTTATTATTTATTATTTATTATTTATTATTTATTATTTATTATTTATTATTTATTATTTATTATTTATTATTTATTATTTATTATTTATTATTTATTATTTATTATTTATTATTTATTATTTATTATTTATTATTTATTATTTATTATTTATTATTTATTATTTATTATTTATTATTTATTATTTATTATTTATTATTTATTATTTATTATTTATTATTTATTATTTATTATTTATTATTTATTATTTATTATTTATTATTTATTATTTATTATTTATTATTTATTATTTATTATTTATTATTTATTATTTATTATTTATTATTTATTATTTATTATTTATTATTTATTATTTATTATTTATTATTTATTATTTATTATTTATTATTTATTATTTATTATTTATTATTTATTATTTATTATTTATTATTTATTATTTATTATTTATTATTTATTATTTATTATTTATTATTTATTATTTATTATTTATTATTTATTATTTATTATTTATTATTTATTATTTATTATTTATTATTTGTTATTTGTTATTTATTATTTATTATTTAATATTTATTATTTAATATTTAATATTTATTTTTTAATATATAAACTGCTTAAGTTTTAGTTGATTGCTCTAGCAAATACTTTACGCAATTCTCAAGCAACATTTTCCGAATTATCAAAGTGAAGTGAAATGGAAAATCTCGGAAAATGAATTCAATAAAAGTTTAGTGATTTTCATTTGAATTGCGAATTGTAATTAGCGAGCGTTAACTGTAGTAATTAGTTGCATGCCACAAAATGAAAATGCGAATCATTCGGTCATTCGGCATGAAATGGAATGAAACGGAATGGAATGGAATGGAGTGGAATGGAATCAACTGGAATGCTGGCAGATAAGTTGAAAACAATTTCTTATGTGGGATTTACGCAGAGCCCATGGCCTGAAATTGAAAACGAGCCAAGCCAAAAAAGCGTGACGAACTGAAGATGGAAGGAGGGGGAAGTGTGGAGTGGGTATGGCAGTGGCAGTGGCAGTGGCAGTGGTAGTGATAGCTGCTGAGGGGGAACTGCTGATTGCCCCATTTCCCCTTCCAAGCGCCATCGAAACTCCCAAACCAGAACTACAGAGCCACAACTCGAGCTCTAGCTTCATTCTATCTTGATAGTGCCGCCGGATTAAGCAGAAAACGCATGAACTGACAGTGAGTGTGCAAGGGTGTGTGTGTGTGTGTGTGTGTGTGTATTCAGTTGTTGGTCGTTGCTTTAGGGCAAAGTAACGAAAATAACGCAAAGCTGCAGCTGAAGCACAAGGATTACGAAAGGATTCGTTTCTAACGAGATTGACAACAAACCGCAATGCCATCTCCACACACACACACGTCAAACACACACACACACACACACACACACACACACATACACACAACACAGTCAATGGGTGTTGCGTTTTTATTTGTATGTTGTATGCTTTACTTCCTCACAGTTTCCCATCTTATGGGTCACATAACTTGCGTATCAACTGTGCAATGCACTGAAAAACGCATGACAACTAGCTGAATCTTCATGCGGGTGTAAATCATTGTTTAACTTACATTAATCTTAAAAAAGGGGCTCATTATTTTGAATGGGATTTCCCGGAATTAGCGAAGCATTTTAAACATTTTCTTTTTACATATTTAATTTTTTAATTTAAAAAATAGAAAAAAAAATGAATAATTAACAATACGACAAATCAACAGACAGCAGATATGTCTCAATATTTTAAATGAAAGAACTTGTCTAATTTAATAAATAAAATAAAATGTTGAAGTAAGAGCAAAAAATCGTTAACGTTTGAAATTTTGAAGTTAAAGATTTAACAATTTTAATTTTAAAGTTCAAACTGCCTAAAAGACTCTCTTACTTTGAAGATCGATGTCTTTTCTTTTTTTTTAATTAAATAAATGAAATATTAAATAAACACAATCAAATAGAAGTTAAAAAATGTTCAAAGTTATATAATTTTAAATTTAAAACTTAAGAATTTATGGTGAAAAGTTGAAACTGCTTTTAAAATTCCTGAAAAACTCGACTTGTTTATTTCGATTTCTTTTTCATGAAATAAGTAAATAAAACATTAAATAAACACAATCAAATCGAAATTAAGAAATAATTTAAATTTAGTAAATGGTATAATTAATTATTAAAATTTGCCTTTTCGTTTTTAGTTAGGGTATTTACTATTTGGTGTGCTTAAAAGTGAATTGTGCTTGGTTAAATTGTTCGCTTTTTCTTGCTGCTTCCCACGCTGTCATTCCTTCGCTTAGTGCCTCTATTGATATGGTCTGTTGGGAGTATGATTGTGGTACGGAGTACGAGGGGGTTATATGGGGGTATATATGGTGTATGGTTTGCAGGGTATATGCCTTATTCTGCAAACAAAGCAAATTTCACCCCATAAAACTAAAACGTTGGATTTAATTTTGCAAAATAAACATAAAAATCGTTTTGCTATCTCCTTATTTTTATACTACTCCTCCCTCTCCCTCTCTCTCTCTCTATCGCTTTCTCTCTGTCTCCCCCTCTCTCTCTCTCCCTATCTCTGTACATCTTCTTCTGTTTTTTTTGTTTGTTGCTTTTCGAGTATTTGGACTTATGCACTGTTTACTGCATATCTTCATCAACATCTTTGGCAAAGAGGGAGAACAGCTCTTAACTATGTAACTTAACTGTGTGTGTATGTGTGTGTGTGTGAGAGTGGGACTAGCTTTTACGAGTTTAACTCTATACCTCTCCTTTTCTCTCTCTCTCTCTCACACAATAACTATATCAGTTGAGCCATGATATATGAAGATAATGCAGCAAACCAGAGCTAAACCCAACACAACTGTTCCCTAGAGCGCAGAGATTAGATTAAATACAACTGGGCATGCTCGACTGTAAGATACCCTGTAAGCTACTAATTGCCGCACAATAGGCTACCATAATAAAGTTTCGTTTAAATAGAACTGGCTATGCTGGACTAAATAATACCCTGCTCGACTGCAAGATACCCTGTAAGCTACTACTTGACGCACAATTGGCGACCAATATATAGTGTAGTTTAAAAAGAACTGCGCACAAGTGCTTGACTAAACAATACCCTGTAATATTTAATATAGGGTATCATGTACCAGAAATACCCCTTGTTTCAGAACGTATGCAAATAAACTGCACCTCTGGTAATAGCGTTTAGAAAAGCTCAGATTACTTGAGTACTTTTCATTATGAGGCATAATAGCCATAAAATACCCTGTACTAGTAAAAGTAGTAAACTACTGCAGCTTAATTATGTAGTTAATTAATTATGATTTAAATGTAATTACAATTTACAAATATATATTTATCTTAATATGGAATTAAAATCAACATCCTTTAGAATGCTCACCCATTGCAGTGTACAGGGTATTCAAAATGAATGAAAAACGAAGTAAAATGAACAGAAATTCATTATTCATTTGCCTGTTTCAGCAACAACAAATATAACAAAAAAACAAACATATAACAACAAAATCAAATAGAAAATGCAAATAATACAAATACAACAAGTGCAGGGCTGCATGATGAGTGCGGCTGGTTGGGGGGTAGGTAGTAGGTAGACAGTGTGTGTGTGGGGGGGTGGTGTGGCGGAAGCTTGTGGTGTTCAAAATCGTTTTTGAGTTTTTCCCATTTGTTGTTTTTGCTGCTGCTGTTGTTTGGTAAAAAAGTTTTCTAATTAAAACAACAACTGACAAACGCAAATTGTCAACGTATTTGCACACACACACACACACAACAAACACATACAGAGGAAGAGAGATATAGACAGATATATATTTGCCAACTGCAAAATGCTTTGTTAGGCAACTTGCACAAAGCTGTTAGCCGAGTTAGAGAGAGTGAGAGAGAGGGAGAGAGACTGATAGAGGGGGTTGCAAGGGAATGGCTCCCTCCTTACCTCCTCCTCCTCAGCCCACGCTCTAAGCACTGCCCTTGGGCCATTGGAAGTTACGCCGCTGGTCGCGCTGTGGGCGTGTGTTATGGACAGAGGGGTGGAGCAAGTGGGCAGGGGGAGGAGGGAAGGCAGCTCTTGTTGTTAGCAGTTGTTAGATTAGTTTGACTTTTTTGCTCCTTTCGCTCCTCACTTGCTTTTTGCCAGTTGTCAAAATGTAAATGCGCAGCCAGCCTGAGAGAGACAGAGATAGTGATAGACAGATAGAGAGAGAGAGAGAGAGAGTGCGATAATGGGAGAGCTGCAGCTGGAGAACGATGCCGGAAAATTGTCAGTTGATGATGCCTGGCACTGTCAACTGGCCCAAAAAGGATCAAGCAATTGTTTGCATGTAAATTACCTAAAAAATCAACATAAGAGAGCAAAAGAGACAGAGAGAGAGAGCGAGAGAGTGAGGGAGAAAGGGAGGGAGAGAACATCATGTTGTTTATTCAAGCAAATTAGCTGCGCTTTTTTTCCTATTCCTTTCTTTGATTTACTCGGTTTATTTTTTCGGGATTTTTACACAACACAAAATTGTAATCTTAAAGCGATGATTAGTTCGGAGCTAAAAGAGTATGAGAATCGCATAGAAAGGCTGATTAAAAGTAGATAAAATTGATGCTACCATTGTTAATTTATCGAATAAATTAAGTAAAATATAATAAATAAAGCATTTCATATAAATTTAATAAGTAAATAAAATAAGTCAAATAATAAAATAAATGAAATAAATAGTATATATCAATAAAATAATAAAGTGAGTTAAATGAAATAAACCAAATAAGTAGAATATATATTAAATTTTATAATAATAAAAATAAAGTAAAAAAAAATTTTATTTAACAAAAAATCAATTAAAAAATGTATAAAACAAATGAGTAAATAATATATCAATTAAGTTTAATTAATAAAATAAGTATAATAAATAATATAAGCTAATATTATAAACAAAACAAATTAAATACATTTAATAAATTATAAATAAAAAAATAAACTTAATTAAAATTAAATAACAAATAAGTAAATGAAATAAAATAAAATAAATAAATGAACGAAATGAAATAAGTTAAATGAAGTAGGTAAAATATGTTAAATAATAATGTAATTAAAATAAATAAAGTTAGATTCATAAAAACCATAAATAAAATAAATGAACTTAATAATATGAATAAAAATAAATTAAATAATTATTATATATAACAATTAAATCAAATAATATAAATCAATAAGTAAAATAACAAAAATAAAATAAAATAAATTAAATAAGTTGAATGAATAAATGAATTAAGTTGAATAAATAAAGCAAAGAAAATAATTATAATAGGCAAAATAAAGTAAATAAAATGAAATCAATAAAAATAAAAATTAAGTAAAAGAAAAAGAAAAAGTATTTAAAATTAATAAATATAATAATAAAATTAAATATCGTAATTAATGTAAAACTATGAGAACAAACTTAATTAAGTTAATTTTTATGTTTAATTTTTTATTTGGAAATCCCATCTAAGATGAGTTCAATTTGTTCTTTAAAGTTTACTGCATTAAAAGCTCTCAGCTGATATCAATAATCTGTGTGTAAAATGTTTCTAAACTTTTGTCAAACCTCTTATCGTAATGCTAGTAATATATTTTTATAATATTAATATCTTTAATCTATCGTCTTTCAGTTCTAATTTGCACATTGTCTTTATTTTCTAACTTTAAGTAATAACTTTTAATTCTATTTTAATAAACTCGCATTAAAATCTAAAATCTATTTTCGATTAATAAAATGATCATCTTATCATATATATATCGCATGTTTATCGATACGTTTATCTATCGATATATCCACATATCTTAATCTGTACACACAACTGTCTGCTGTCTTCTCTAAGCCTCATCTAAACATCTTTATATCTATCTATTTGTTAAATTATATATAATTAATCTGTTTTAAATTATATTTAAATTAATACCACACAATTTAAACTTAAACAATATATATATATATATTTCATAATCTTTATTTTCTTTAACAAAACAATTTACATGACATTTGTTAAAGTTGTTCTCTCTTCTTCCATTTCTACATTGCAGAAAGTAGACTTTAGCTGAGTTGAGCTCAACTGAAGGGAAAGCAGCAAACGTAAGTCGATTTAATTTACATAAGTTAAAGTATTTAAAACCAAAACCAACATCAACAACCATCAGTAAAAACAATAAGCATATATAGATTTAAATGTTTTTTCCACATTATTTTATTAACTTAACTTTTCCGCTTGAGCAAACTGAAATGAAAGTTCATAAAAAAAAGCATATTGCAAATTTGTTTAAAATTGTATTGAAGTGCAATTTTAAAGTGAAGTGAACCTTTGTTCAATTGAATTTTCATTCGCTAAATAATCAGAAAATTTTCCCCGAAAATTATTATTTGCTTAAACTTTGTGAAATGGAAACGGAAAACGGCAAACGGAAAACTGAAAGCTGAAAGCTGAAAACAGTGAAAAGTTTCAACTCAGCGTTGAGGTTCAATCAAATTAATTTTTGTATTTAAGCCAAATGGCCAATCAGCTACCCTACACTCTCGGCCCTTGTCTGTGTAGGTGTGTGTGTGGCTGTGTGTGTGTGTGTATGTGTTTGTGTGTAAATGAATCATAATTTGTATGATTACGTATACGCCACGGTGTACGCTGTCTGTGCTCTTCTGCCTTTGCCTCGTTCTCGTTGTCGTCACTTTGTTTTCATCATTTCAAGCGCAAATTGCTGTTGTTATTGTGGCAATTGTACTATGGCACTCTCGCACACACACACACACACACACACACGCACACCCAAACACACACACACACACACACACACACAAGTTATTATTATTTTAACAATTTTGCAACTCTTTTCGAGCGACGACGCGGCGCCAACGTCGAAGGTCGCGTAATTCAAAAGCAATTTGTCGAAATTAAATTTGATTACATTTATCGCGCCAACAGCTGCCCCCCAACTACAGTCCCACCACCCCGCCACCAGTCCTTCGCTCCATCCCTCTCCCTCCCCTTCCCCTCTCTTGCGCTTCGTAGTGCGGCTCCAGCAAAGTTTTTCAACTCTTTAATCGCTGGTAATTGCCATAAATTGCCGAGCTCTCAGCGCCTGCCACGAGTTGGTCCAACATGCTGATCAATACTACGTGGCGTTTTAAAGCTCAGCGACGACTCCAAAGTGCCCCAAAGTAGCAATTTCATTTGCCAACTGATCTGACTAACTGATATCCTGTAGTTGTAGCTCTTACTTAATCTTATAGCTTCTCTTTAGCACTCTGACTTTACACTCAGCTCAACTGTTTAGCTCAACTTAATTGTCTGCTTATTCCACCCGCTTGCGATCATTCTATGTTTACAGGGTAGCGTTAGCGTGCGCCTATCCATCACTGGACATTCGCTGACATTTAAATGACACAATAATTAAGCATCTGAAGCAAACGAAATGAATTTTCCGCCTTGACACGCCAATTTTCAATTTTCCTTCAACCAACAAATTAATGGTCTTTTGCTCAACTGCAGCTAGAGGAAAATGTATTTTCCAGCTTTGGAAAACAATTACAGCGTACAAAGAGAAGTACAATTGTTAGATTTGCGACTTAGATATTTAGGCTCACTTTAACTTGGGCTACTTTGCTGGTTTAACAATCTTGAGCACTGAAAATGTTAATGTGACGCTAACAGCGAACTGTTAACAGAGTTATGCTAACTGTGTTATGTTAACTGTGTTATATTAACAGAGCTTTACCATAGCTCAAGTTTCAACACGCTTTAAAAGCACAGCTCGTTCTTCGACTTCCACTTAAACGAAGTTGTGCAAAATGCTGCAGTCGAGTGAACACAGCTGTGACAGACCCTGTAGTTGTTGTGTAATAAAGGGAATGTGAATGCTGCTTACGCTGCTTTGCATTACACAAACGCATAGATAACTATTAAGAAATTAAAATTACATGCTTGTGTTCTCTTCTTTCTTTCACCCTCTGCTATATGCAATTGTTTCTTGAGTAACTTCCTAGTTTATATGGGAAACATAATGATATTTTTAGGATACATTAAGGCCACGATTCTTATTATAATAATAACTACAGAATAATAAAAACAAATAAGTAAGCAATACTGATCTGCTTAGGAGAGACAGGAGACAACTTGCCGAATCTGAAGTATATAGTTCTAATAGTTACTGAGATCTAGGTTTCCCTAAAGTACAGCTCGATCTGAATATATATTTACGTATATCAAGTTTTCTGTCTCTAGCTGCAATAGACTTTGAGATTCATATAAAGATAAAGAGGTAGACAGTGAGGTAAAGAGCCGCGTCTGCAGATGACTACTTCTGTCTGTAAGCACATTTGCCATTCAACAAACTTGGTATAGCCATAGTAATAGAAAGAGTACTTCTGATTTCATTAATAGAGATAAAGTTATTCGAAGAACAATAAAATCAATTGTTTTTATGTTATTTATTTAAATTTTTCTTCTTTTTTTTGGGAACAGTTAAAAGGAATAGCAAAATATTTGTTAGAATCGTGACGAAACACTGTCCCAAACTGTAAAGGGGTTCCAGACAGGCGTCTTAGTCTAATTATAGATTGTGGATTGCAGCATTGTGGATTGTGGAATTGTGAAATTTGTGAATTTAAATTTGTTCGCAACGATTGCGCAGATTCTCAATGTAGGGATTGGGCTCATCGCTGGCGAACTCACGGCGAAAGTCCAAACCGGGAGCATTATCAAAGTGTCGACGTTGTTTGGGAGCTAATGAAGAGTTTGATAAACATTTTGTAACTTATCTTTAGGAGTTTTTTGCCTACCAGCTTTAGTTTCTTTTAGTTTTTTATTCATCATCTTCATGAGCGCCTGTTTGACTTGTTGATCCTTTTTGTGCTCCTGCTGTTCCTCATCCTCCACGTTGGTCATTTGTATGTTAATGTGATGGGTCTTCTCTCGATTCTCACGATTCTCCCACTCTTCATTCTCATTTTCCCCATTGACAGCATTCTTACGCATGCTGAAGCGCCGAATGTACGAGCTGAAGTCTAAATAAAAATAAAAATAAATAGACAAAAAGTTTAAATTGATTTCATTGATAAAACTCTTTCAATTTGCCTTGAAGTTCACGCTTCTGGCGACTAAACTCTTCGTGCTTCTGCTGCTGCTCCTCTTTCGGCTCAGCTTCCATAAGTGCTGCGAGTGGTGAAGAATGAGTGTGTATATTGAGCAAGAATCATTAATATCTGGTGAATATTTCTTACGCTTCTTACCCTTCACGCCAAAGAGCAGCAAGCATAACACCGAGATGAGCAGCAGCCAGGATAGCTTTGGTGTTAAGCTCATTTCGATATTTATATATGTTGCCAGCTTCAGGTTCTCTTCTCGACTCCAAATTGTTTCGGATTCACAGTTTGACACACTTGACACAGCCGAGTCTCGTCCGACTCTCAACTAATTGCTCAGCAATGAAATCAAAGGCAACTAGATGAGAGAAACTACAAATTAAAATGAACATAACATGCTTATAGATAGATAGTTATAGTATTTAATAGATTCAGCTATCATTTATATTGTTAATTTTTCTCAATATTTTTACTCGTTATTTTCCACTCGTTGTTTTTCATTCGACTTTACCACTGCACTATTTACTCATTACATATCTTGTAAAACTTTCTAGAGTACTTTTTCTGACCTTTACTTTCTTGATTAGCTGTAAATTACTCGTTACTTATCTCTCGTTACTCGCTGAAAACCTTATTTCTTAGCTGTACAGATTCAACTCAGTTTTTGCTTTCTGCTATTAACTTGTTAGTGTCATGACCCTAATTGCCCACTACTAATCATTCACCACTCGTTACTAGTTATGTATTACTCGCTACTTCGTAGAGTACTTACTCCTATTTATGACTCTGCTTTCTCGTCACTATTAACTAATTGCTCTCCACTCCCTACTCCCTATTCGTTCTCTGTGCATCAAAGACAAATCCGCTGCTCATCATTCTCCACTCGCTACTGTTTATAATTCACTCGTTCCTTGTTACAATTTGCTCGTTATTCTATATTTCTCCCGAAGCTCACACTTTGTATAAGATCTCGTTATGCGCTACTCATCTGATTCCACTATTCTCTTTCTCGTTACTAGTTATTAATTACTCGCTACTTCTTAGTGCACTTATTCCTTTGCTAACTCGTTACTATACACTAGTTCTCTCTCTCTTTCCAGTCTCTCTCCAGTCTCTTTCTCTTTCTGAAGAGAAATGCACTTCTCTTCATTCTCCACTCGCTGCTCTTTAAGATTTACTCGTTACTTTTTAAAGTCTACTCGTCATTCTGTAGCCCTTCACTCTCGATTCTCAGACATTGCTTTTACTTTACTTACAACAAACTCTTCTTTTATGTTCTCGTTGCTGTTGAGTATTTACTCGTTATCTCCACACGCTCAAGTGCAACGGCTTCCCACTGTCAACCAGGTAATCTTCCCATGCATTATTTAAATCCCATTCCCATTCACATTATGATAAATACTATGTTCAGCTGAAATTTAAATATTTTATTACGAGTATTATTTCGTTGTAAGAATTTCCTCTTCTTTGTAACGCTTTTGTGTTTAGATATTATCATTGAAGCGTTTGCATGCTTTGAGCTTTTGGCTTGCCACAATTTTGCCTTATGTGGCTTCGTTTCCCTTCCCGCTTGCACCCCTACCACCCCTCTGGACACTACGCCACTGTTCAGAGCGAGAGGGCAAAATGAAACTTGTTTCATGTTGCTGAAAGTTAAAGTTTTTGTGGCTGCGGCATCAGCGTTACTGTTGATGCAACATAAAGAGGCACAGGCTCACACACACATACACACACACACACACACACAGACACACACCATCGTTCAGTTGCGTAAACGTTTTGATAGCACGAACTAAACAAGAGACAAGAGTGGCATAAAGGGGGGTGGGGCAAAGCTAGAGAATGGGAGAAGTATAGAAAGTTGAAGGGACGAGGATAAAGTGCGGCAGAGTAACGGACAGAGGGGATAGCGTGTTGCCTGCCTGCCTGCCTGTGGCAACAACTTTTGCCTCTCAATATTTTAAACCCAACAAATTTCGGCAACAACAAATGTGAAATACTACAGCAACAACAAATGGCAAATGAAATGTTTTGAGGTTAGCCAAAAATATTTTCCAACTATTTTTGGTTGTGTGTGGGCGAATGTGTGTGTGTGCGTATGTGTGTGTGAGAGTGTGTGAGTGTGCATGTGTGGGTGTGTGCCTGTGTCTGTGCAAGCGTGTGTAGACAAAAACCAACTAAATGCCAGAAATTGTTGCTATTTTTATACCCTACACCCATTGAAATTATGTGAAAAACGAGTGTTTCAATTCTGTGCAACTGGATGCAACAGGCAAATGTGTTTGCAAGTGAAATAAAACTATGTATATGCTTGATCAGGTCGACGTAGGCAGTCCTAAAGTTGCGTTAGAGCTGCAGAAAATGTTATAATACCCTGTACCAGAGCTATTTTAGTTTTGATATGCAGATTCCCTACTCTATTATAATAGATCAAGTTTCTTTAAAATTGAATTAAAATCGCATATTAAATTTCTGTAACTAAAAATTATGAAATGCAATGTAGAGTATTCTCTAGTCAAGCACACCAACGGCGGTATTTGCTCTTGCTTTTTGTTCTTCACAGGCATGTTTTTTCTCTTGTTTTCATTTCACACGCAAAAGCGAGCTATATTATCTTAAAACTGACTACAGGGTATTCCCTAGTCGAAGACATAAAACAGCGGTATTTATTCCAGTTTCTTGTTTTTAACACAATTTAACTTCTCCTTTTGTCCTATATAAAAAAGCAGCTAATGTATCTCAGAAGTGACTACAGGGTAACAGTAAGTCGAGTACACCCCATTATTGCTGTTGAACATGGTTTATTTGAGGCTCTTGCTACACACACTCTTACACACTTTAAGCCGCGCTAGAATATTTTAGAACTTAATACAGGGTATCTTTAAGTCTAGCACACTTCATGAAGGCGTTTGCTATTGTGTCATTTGTTGTTGTTGTTACACACACACACACACACTTACACGCGTTAGGAGTATCTCAGAACTTACTACAGGGTATGTTTAAGTCAAGCACACTCCATTACAGCGCTTGCACTTGTTTTATTTGTTGTTGCTGCTATACACACACACTTCCACATCTAAAACCGCGATAGAGACTCTTAGAACATACTACAGGGTATCCAAATGTCAAGCACACTCGATTACAGCGTTTGCACTTGTGTCATTTGTTGTTGTGGCTACACACACATAGACTTACAAGCTCAAAGAATATCTCAGAACTTACTACAGGGCATCTTTAAGTCTATCACACTCCATTACAGCGCTTGCACTTGTTTCATTTGTTGTTGTTGTTGTTGTTGTTACACACACGCACACTCACTGTTACTCTCTTAAAGAATATCTCAGAACTTACTACAGGGCATCTTTAAGTCTATCACACTCCATTACAGCGCTTGCACTTGTTTCATTTGTTGTTGTTGTTGCTACACACACGCACACTCACTCTTACTCTCTTAAAGAATATCTCAGAACTTATTACAGGGCATCTTTAAGTCTATCACACTCCATTTCGGCGCTTGCACTTGTTTCATTTGTTGCTGTTGCTGTTGTTGCTAGACTCACCCTCACATTGCCCCTTTATTAAAATGTCAAGTCATAAAACTGGATGGCGGAGTTGGAGTAGGTGAAGGGCAGCTAGGGGTAGGGATGAGAGGATAGGGAGAGGGGGAAAATAAGGAAATGTGGAAAGAGGCAATAAAACGTCAGCTAACACATTTGTCAGTTGTTGTTGCCATTAAATGCAGCACAAAAATAGATACAAAAGCAAAGCTGAATAAATGGCAAGCGCGAAATGGAGTTGAGGAGAAGGAGGAGGGAACGAGAGAGGGAAAGAGAGGAATGAGAGCAGGCGGAAGGAGGGAAAGGTAAATGTGTGTGGAAAATACTTTTCTCCATTTGCCAGTTAAAAACATCTTAAAAGCTACTTTTAACCACAATTATGTAAATATTAAGACAAAAGCACAACACAACACGGCATGTGTGTGTGTGTGTGTGTGTGTGTGACTGTGTGTGTGCGTGTGTGTGCTTGTGTGTGGAGCTGACACATAAAGCCAACAACAACAATAACAACAACAACGAGAACTGAACTGAAGTTTGTGTCGCTGTTTCTGAATGTTGACAACACAACAATTTACCATTAGCATGTGTCTAGCATGCCAGGGGGATGTCTGTGGGCAGGGGAAGGGCGCGGCGGATGGATAATGAGGGGGATTTCCTCATTAGGGGCAGGTGAATGCTATACACGGCCAGAAAAGCTGCGTAAGCTCGCGACATATCAAAAAGAGGCCGTGTGATTGTTAAAGAAAACTTAATGAGGAGAAAAGTTCAAGGGGAAAAGTATACCCCCTAGCAGAGGAAAATATAAGGAAAACTTTAGGATCTTTAGGCGCTCGTTTTTAACAGTTTTAAGTCTATAGTTACGGTACTAATAGAGTTTGAAAATTTATTATCTTGCCAACATAACATTTATAAGAATTTTATTCAATTAGCTGCGATTGCTTTTCCAACAATCAAAAATGTTTGCTCAAATGTTTTATTAGAATGAATGAAATGTCATGCCTCTGGGTGGGAAATGGAAATGGAGAGAGAGAGAGCGTAGAGATTGTCTCAAGCTTTGGGGAAATTTCGAAGATAGTTTATACTCTATTGATTGAGAATGGAAGCGGAAAGATTATATCAGAGCTTGGAGGATTTTTGTTAATTATGTATATATATGTATATATAACTGTTTAAGGTAGATAACGTTATGCCTCTGGGTGGGATATATAAAAAAATATCAAAATTTTGTTAAATTTCTTAGTTATTTTATGCTCTACTGAAGTGCATAAAGTTATGCCTCTGAGTGGGAAATGGCAGTGGAAAGTTTATATTAAAATTTTAGGAATTTTCTTCTTTAGATATTTATATAGTAGATATTTTGAAGTAGAAAAAGTTATACCCCTGAGTGGGAAATGGAAGTGCAAAGATTATAATAAAGTTTTGGGAAATTTCTTACATATTTGATGACTCTATTAAAGTACGCAAAGTCATGCCCCTAAGTGGGAAGCTGTAGTGGAAAGAGTTAATTAAAATTTAAGGAAATTACGAGGATATTTCTTGAAGTGGAAAAAATCATACCACTGAGTGGGAAATGGAAGTTAAAAGATTATAATTCAGTAGTACTTCCTTAGAATAAAAAAAAAAAAAAATTAAATTAAATAAAAATAAATATTGTGGGGTATGTCAACTTTTTTGCACAGTGTATATGTCAGACAGGTTATGTAGATACAGGAGACCTCCTCACCCCCTTGGAGAGGCAGGGGGGATAGCGACAGGTGTTGAAGTTAACGCCAAGAGCAACGAGGAGGCGAACAGGCAATGCAACGAGACGTGGCAAGTCGTGTGGCATGTCGAGGAGTCGAGAGTCGAGACATAATCCCCAAGACGCACAGGAAGCGGACAAGGACGAGGACGTGGACGAGGATGAGGACGAGGATGAGGACGAGGATGAGTGAGAGAACGGAGGCCGATGTTAATAAGCAACAGCTCTAACTGTGCCGGGCTATTCCTTCGCCCTCTGCCTCTCCCCCACCGTGTCCCTCTGCTCCTCTCTGTCGTTCTGTCATTATTATTGAAAGCTTTTAGACATGGCAGCAGGTCACGTCCCTCAGTCAGTCCATCGGACAGTCATTCAGTCAGTCAGCACCCAAGTCAAATGAGCAAACCAAATGCAAAATACACAGGCAGACGCTGAAAGAGATGGAGATAGAGGGAGAGAGAGAGAAAGAGACTGAAAGACAGAGATGAAGAGACACAGACAGACACAGGATACAGACGACAATCCGTTTTCATGGCTGATTTAACAAAGTTGGAAAGATACTGAATGCCATGACGGCAGCACAGCACAGCACAGCAGAGGAGAGCGTAGTAAACTCAGAGATAGTAACCGCATAGACTAAAATAGAGAGACAGAGAACGGAAGGGGTACATAGAAAGAGAGAGAGAGATAACATGAGATTCAGCTATACGACTGGCGAATACACTCTTTCCAAGCTTTCCTAGGAATAGGAATTGGAATAGGAATAGGAATAGAAATTGGAATAGGAATAGCAATAGGAATAGGAATAGGAATAGGGATAGGACTAAGGGTTGGGGTAGGAAAAGGACTAAAAGAGAGAAGGAGAACTAAAGAAGAAGAAGGAGTAAACGAGAAGAAGAACTAAGAAAGAAGGACCCAAGAAGGAGGTAAGACTAGGGGAGAAAAAAGACTAAGGTAGAAAGGAAACTAAGACAAAAGGAAAACTAAAAGGGAGGAGAGAACTGAGACTTAAAAAGAGGAAAAACTAAGACAGAAGTAAGAGAATTGTGACTGATAGAGAATAGACACTAAGACTAAGAGATAAGGAAGAATAAACAGGATCAGGAGATAAGAAGGGCTAGGAGAGAAGTGGGACTAAGAGAGAGTGGAACTAAAAGAATAGAAAGAGTATGATAAAGGAGGAAGAAAAAGGACTAAGAATGGAAACTAAGACAGAAGGAGGACGCACAGAGAATGAGGAAACGGGCAGACGGAGGACTGGGAGATAGGAAGGACTAAGAAGGAAGGAGGACTAAAAAGGAAGGTGGACTAACGAAGAAGAGGGAACATGAGAGAAGTTTGACTTAGAGAGAAGAAGGCGTAAGACAGAACGAGGACTGAGAAAGAAAGGGAATAAGACAGATGGACAATTAAGAGAATAGGAGGACTAGGAAAGAGGATGGTCTAAGAAGGAAGGAGGACTAAAGAGGAAGGTAGATTGGAGAAGCACAGGGACTAGGACAGAAGTGGAACTTAGAGAGAAGAAGGACTAAGACAGAAGGAGGACTGAGAGAGAAGAGGGTATAGGACAGAAGAAGGATTAAGGGAGAAGGAGGGCTAAGGGAGAATCAGGACTAGGAGGGACTAAGGCATAATGAGGACTAAGAGAGAGGAAGCTCTAAGAAGAAAAGTGGACTAAGAGAGAAGGAGGACTTGGAGAAAACAAGGACGAAGTAGGACTTTTAGTTGATCCAAGTCTAGAATAATCACGGAGACTGTAACTGGTTACAGGCCTAACAGCACAGCTAATGGATGCTTTAAGCATGTTGAGTGCCTTCAAACTGATAAAATGTGAAATTGACAAAGCTTTCAATGATTTGCGGGTCGTTGGTAAGCCGCAGGATGTGTAGACTGTAGTTCGAAAAGAGAGAGTGAGAGAGAGAGAGGCAGAGAGAGAGAGAGAGAGGCAGAGAGAGAGAGGAACACGAAGGAAGGGGGAGAAAGAGAGAGAGTGAGAAGGAGAAGAAGAGTTCATTCATAAAATGCCAGGCTTGAAATTGAATGAGTAAATGCAAAGCGACAGGTGCCACAAAAAGGGGCGGAGGGGAGGGAGGCGTTAGTTGTACACTTGTTGCCAAAAAATGAAAATTATTTCAACAACGAGGGGAAAAAAGCGAATTAAACTAAAATAAAATGGAATGAAATGAAACGTAAGGCGACATTAACATGAGGACTGGCATGAGGGTACGGGGCACGAAGGGTTATCCGATAAAGAGGGGGTGGCGACAGAAAGCAGAGGAAGTGTGGCGAGCTGAGTTGAGCGTAAACCAAAAATCACATTAAGCCCCAGACGAGGAGGCTGCCAAATGCGAATGTGTGGAACAAATAGGCAGCTAAGGGGCAAAGGGAGCAGGGTAGCACAGATAGGACTAGGTCTATTGAATTGGGTAGGGGGAATGATGGCGCAGGGGGGGCAGGCTATCAAAGGAAACCAATGTGAAATGCAGTCACGAGGACTAAAAATCAAAAATTTGAATTTCGATCACGTCTTCAATTACGTCGAATCGACGTGCATATAAATCAACAGCGAACAGGCAGCACATCAGTGGAGGGGGTGTGGGGAGGTGATGAAGGATGAGCGGCAGGGGGTTGGCAGGAGCAAGAGCGCAGATGGAGCGAAGGGGGTATATATTGTTGGGGCAGTCAGTCAGTCAAATGTGGTTCTCGCATTGTTGTTCCTGTTGTTGTCTGGCAGCCACAGCGTTGAGTTTTGTAAATCAAGTGGAAACGCCATGAAAAAGGACGAGTGAGCATGCTGCAGTCGAGTGTGCGCGACTGGCAAATACCCTGCAAGCAGTAGATCGAACAAATATTATTAGATATTTATTTATATACTTACAAATCTTCCGCTGCCTATGACATAAAGTACCACACGATTTAGCTACTCAAATGCTGTCATATGCCATGGCTACAGGGTATACGAAGAAGAAATCGAAAATAGAAGATAGAAAGCAGAGAATTAGGGGGACAAGTAGGCGAACGAAGGGGTGGTAAGCTGCGGGCATGGGAAAGCGACTGCTAGCTAGCGTATGTGTGTGTGTGTGTGTGTGTGTGTGTGTGTGTGTGTGTGTGTGTGTGTGTGTGTGTGTGTTTGTAGAGGACGCACTCATGCAAAGTGCAGTTGACATGGCGGAAATTGTAGGTGCGCCTCCTTCGAGCTGAACTCAACTCAATTGAAGTCTTCTTCAATGGGGCGTGGCCACTTGAAGGGGCGGCTGTAGCAGAAGGAACAGAACGCCGAGGAGGGGTGGTGATGAGGAGGGGAGGGGGGGGGGTTAAGCACTCGACAATAAATCGTGCGAAAAGCGTAATACGCACGTAAACACATACACTTTTACACACGCACACACACACACACACACACACAGACACCCACACAGCTCGCAGATACTTAGCCGTAGACTGAAGCGTCGCTTGAGGCCAAAGGGGCAGAGAATTGGGGGAAGCGCATGTGGGGGAGGGTAAGTGGAGCTGTAGTTGGAGGCTGTGGCACTTGAGTCTTGCGCATTTCGCAGCAACTTTTTTGCGGACATTTGTGCAGCGCTAATTGCAACAGTTGCAGCAAGCGCTTGACCTTGACTCAAACACCTGAAACACCTGAGCAACTTGCGAGCTGCCTTAAAAAGTGGTTGCCACTTGTTGTTGTTGTTGTTGCTGTTGCAGTTGTTGTTGCTGCTGTTGTTTATGCTTGTCGGGTATTTGATTTGATTTGCAACTGCAACAGCAACAACAAGTGCAGCAGCAGCAGCTTCGTCCTACGTCAACAGTTGCCACTCCAACTGCTGTGTTGTGTATGCAGCTACTGCTATGTCTTTTGCCCCCACTCTCCATCCCTCCCTCTCTCCCTCTCCCACTCTATTCCTTTCTCTTTCTTACGTTCTGTTGGAATTACGTCTACTGCTTGAGCTGCTGTTGCTGCAACAACAAGGATGGAAGAAGTGCAGCTTTGAATTTGCATTGCCCCCAAGTGAGAAACGTGTCTCTCCCTATCTCCCACTCTCCCCTTCACTCTTCCACTCTCCCACTCTCTCCCTCACTCTCTCTCAGTTCGCAGGAGCTGCATACACAGAAGATGTCAGTCATTGGCACAAGTGCGCTTTATATGGCCCTGTCACTGCCAATGTGTTTGTACATTTCGCATTAGGGCAACTCACGACTGTTGTCACTTCAAAATGAAGACTGCAGACATGCCCAAGTCTAAAGCTCTTGCTATGAAATACTCGTAACACTGGTAAACTCTACTACGTTAAGAACAACTCTGATCAAAGGTTGCTAGCTTTAGACTCACTTAGATTTCATCACTTCATAGAGTTCCTAATCCTATAAACCCATTGTTCTTAGTTTTCTAGTTGTGCCATGGGCATGAGTCTTGCCCTGTGCTCTTAGGTATCTGTTCCCTCCTTAGGATGTCTTCAATTTAATTAGCATAAGTCCTTTGCTTTAAGTCAAGAGCTTTACTCTCGCATAGGTCATAAATCATAGGTCTCCGAATCCGAAGTCTTCGCTGGGTTGCTTTTTTCCCTTTTTCCCATCTTCAATCTCTACTCCCTAATATTTATAATACTCTACGCTAAGTAGCCTGTTTAAGCTTATTGAATGTGTGTTCCTATCTTGGATATTCCAAGCTTTAGATTGTCTCGTTTACAACGTTCTACGAACTTCCTAAGTCATCATTTGTCCCACTTCCGCAATCCGCGCTTCCTGATATTCTTAGACCTCAACTGCAAGCTTATAACTCTCTCACTTAGATCTCTAGGATTAGTTGTAGCTTTAGGCTTCTGCTTGCTACTCGGAGGCCACAAACTCAGAAACCTTTGGCTTAGAATCATTCCTAGAAGCTCCCTTACCAAGACTTAGATCTCCACTTAACCGCTTTGTCAGCCCGAATGTCTAAAGCTTCGACTTTCTACTGTTAGCTTGCTCATTTGATGTCTCAACTTCTTGAGAACTTGGCCTGGCTGTCTAAGATCCCCCATTTCCGCCTCGAAGGCTTCCAAGTCCCAGCTCGGACAGCGACCGCTTCAAGGCTTAGTATCACTCGTTACTGCATGGAAGTTACATACACTTTTACACACGCACACACACAACGAAGATACTTAGCCGAAGACTGAAGAGTCGCTTGAGGGAAAAAGAAAGCAAATTGGGAAAGTGAGCGGGGATAAGTGGAACTGAAGGCTGTTGCAATTGAGTTTTGCGCATCTCCTAAGCTAACTTTCACTCGGGATGAGCTTGCATGTTCCAGAGCTATGATCTAACCGCGATCAGCCATGCTTAGAGAACTGCTGAAGTTCACGGAAAATTGGCAAAGTAATCCTTAATGAATCGGATAAACAAGATGCCTAACTTCTCTTTACCTCTTCGTCCAAGCTTTAATAGCTGAGCTATGTGCTGAGTCTGTAATGTGTAAACTGTTCTATTTGAATGCCCTGTGCCCTTGATTTCCTATTGCAAATGCTCCGTCCGATTAACTGGTAGCTTATCTGGTGGTTGCCTAAGTCAATGTCTGCGTGCAACAATTCAGCACGCCTGGCAACTCGTGAGGCACCCTGCTGTGACTTATGCATACACTTATACAACATGCAGCACAAAAAAAAAAAAAAGAGAAGAACAGAGCCTCGACCCATGCCATGGCCACCTCCTGCTGCTACAGCCACTGCCCGCTGTATGCTGTATCCTGTATCGCCTTTGACGTCAGCCCAAGACAGTGTGTGACAGCTTTCTTGAGATGCACTTCACGTGCATTTGACTGCTTAAATAAATTTTGCTCATGGTAATAAATTCACTTAAACTCAAACTACCTCCCACCGCCCTCCCCCCAACCGAAGGCTGTGCAAAATCTTCCCGCAATATCCTTGTGTGTGCGTGGGTCTCTCGCTCTCCCTCTCTCTCTCTCTCTCTCTCTCTGTCTGTCTGTGTCTGTGAGTTCACAACAAGGACAATGAGAATGTTGAAGGCTTTATAGAAGTTTTTGTTTAGACATTCATAAACATAATTGACGTCATAAAAGCAGACAACAACAATGACATAATGTCATGTAAATCTGTGCCAGGCATGTGTAGCTGGAAGTCTACGAAGCAGAAGCAGAACCAGAAGCAGAAGCTGCCAGCCTGCCAACTGTGGTTGCCTGCCTTTCCTAGCCTTCCCCTACCTCCGTCCTCCCCCCTTGCTACTTGCCTGCTAGCTCTCTTCTCCCCCTGTTATGTCTATGCTAAGTGAAAATCATTAGTTGCAACTTTATACAAAAGCCTGGGCATTTGTTTGAGCTACTTTAAAATAAAATGCCACTCATGTTTTATACGCTCTCCACATCCCATCCCAGCACTTCCCAGCTCCCAGCCCCCACCTCTCAGCTCTCAGCTCTGTCTGCCCCTACCACAACTAGCCCCAACCCTCCGCAACCGGTTAGTTTAGCTCCCGCTTTCCCACTTACAAAGAGAAAGAAAAAAAAAGTAACGTTACCATCATTCGTTGCCCAAAGCGGCCTGCGTTTTTGTATAAATTCTAACAAATTGTCTACACTTCCGACCACCCGAGTGGGACCTGGGACCTCCTACCTACCTAGACCCAGCTAGGACCAGCAACAGTGGGATGGTACCCCTGCCTGTTCGACCGCCCCCTCACCGACTCTATAAATCAAAAAGTGCTTGGCTACAGTTTTCAGTTTTGTGCACTTGCTTTGTGTGTGTTGCTATCTCTGTGTGGAGTCGGAGTCCGGGACCTCCGATTCGCAGTCTCCCTCCTCCCAACCTTTCTATACATATTTCTACTTGTATTTTTTGTTTCTTTCCTCCCATTTTATGAAGTACGTTTCATGTGTTAGCGTGGGGGGAAGGGGGAGGAGGAGGAACTAAGAATTCCGGATTCCACATGCCTGGCATGCCGCACTTTTGTGCGCTGTCGAGTCCACAGTTTAACATATTAAAAGTAAAGTAAGCGCCAGGACAAAAGGCTCAGCGTATGGAGAACGCAAAACACGTCTATTGTTTGCCTTATAGTCCCTTTTTCTGTCTAGTTCTAGTTGTTGTTGTTGTTGTTGTTGCTGTCCATTCATCACTTACAGCTCAAGTATTTAGGGATTGAGGAATGTCATCTCAACCATAGAAAATACCGAGAAAAAAAAATCGCTCAAGCAAGAAGAGAAAGAGCGGCAAGTGCGGGAATTGCATGCAACATTAAATAATTAGCAAACAATAAAAATTGTTTGGTGCAATGGCAATGACTTCGGGCAGCTTTGATCGCTTAAGCGCCTCTTTCACTTATAATGCAACTGTTTGCACAACACTTCAAGGGGAAACTCATTTTTTCGTCACTTGTAATCCCAAACGATGCCTCAGGCGCGCCGAGGCGACTTCGAGCTGCGCACAAGTCGTGACACAATATCAAGCAACGATTATCGATAGATTAGAACTAGAGTTGCTTAGCTTTATGACATTGTTGTGCTAAAAGCAGAAATCTGTCAAGATTCTCTTTTTTCTCTTCTTATAAACTCTTTCTCCGTTCCATTCTAAATATATATATTCAATCGCAACGTAAACTAGATAGTTCTACAAGCGAAAGTTTTCTGTAGCTCAACACTAATTCATTTACTATATTTAGACCCTGTACATAACAATGTGCCAAGAGTCTGTTCAGTGTATGGACAGGGAAATGTATTTAACTGGCAAGAACAGCCATTACCGATCTCATAAAAAATATATGCTTAATAAAGAGTAGCAGTGCAACCAAGTGGCAACGCCGAACACCAAGAAGCAGCATTAGTTGGCAAGCAGAAGTGAGAGTGGGAGAGAAGGCAGTTGCAAGTGAGAAGTCCTGGAAGAAAGTCACAAGAAGAAGTCGCTCAGAAAGAATTTGTACCAAGAAGAGAGACATAACGTAGCTCCTTGTACTTTTATTAATTGAAATACTTCAATATAGTTAAAATTCTACATATAAATGCTGGAACAGCATCGATAATCGGATGCAGTTAGTCATGTCTCTGCCATCGTCCGTCTACCTAGACAAGAGTTAGTAATACCAATCTTGGTTTTAGAGTTTCCTGTACAACTCAAGCGCATAAGGTTGACTTAGAAACTTTTCTTTCCGAAAAAAATGGATATTAATTAAATTAATACGTATTAAAAATGCAATTCTAAAGCTTTAAAGCCTTGAGTCTTATCATACATCACACTCATAGCAATCTCAACGAGTACTGCAAATTTCAGCAGGAACGGAGAATATAGTCGGAAGTTATAAAAGAAATACAAATTCATATAGCAAAGGTTCAAGGGAAGGAGAAGACCCCTCAGATATTTAGGTGTATTCATTGATCTCCTTTATGCTGATAGAGTATTAATAATAGAGTATGTACAGTAATGTGTACAGAGTATCTCGCAGTCGTGTACGCTTCACTTAAACGTTTTCCTGTATGTTTCTTGAGTAAATGTAGCATACACTGCTTAGTTATGAAGAGCAGTAGTTGCACAAAGGTGATAGACTATCTGAACTAATGTATACCGAGTATCTCGCAGTCGTGCACACTCAACTTAAACGTTCCCTTAAAGGTTTATTGGGTAAATGCACAAATTGCTTAGTTATCAGGCGCAGTAATTGCACATATGCGTATACACAAACATGGTAGAGTATCTAAAGTAATGTCTACACAGTATCTCGCAGTCGTGCACACTCAACTTAAACATAAAGTAAAAGTAGCATAGACTGCTAGTTCTGAAGCGCAGTAGTTGCACATTTGTGTATGCACAAACATGATAGGATATCTGAACTAATGTATACCGAGTATCTCGCAGTCGTGCACACTCATATTTAACGTTTCCTTGTAGCTTTCTTAGGTAAAAGTAGCTCAAATTGCACATATGTGTATGCACATACATGCTATAGTATATAAAGTAATGTCTACAGAGTATCTCGCAGTCGTGCACACTCAACTTAAACGTTCCCTTGTAAGCTTCTTAGGTAAAAGTAGCACAAACTGCTTAGGAGTTTCCTTTCGCTTCAAGCGAAGGAATTGCGATTCGTGTGGCGAGACTCGTGTCACGCGTTGAGAGGCGCACATCTCTAGCTTTTGGCCAAGTCCTTTGGGCAGGAGCTTATCTCTTAGTCAGCGCGTCGCGTTGTCCTTGCACAAATTATTGAACAGCATTGAAAACATTTGAAGTGATCCACTTGCCCAGCAGCAGCAGCAGCAGAAGCTCAAAGCCAAGTGTTCCAGCCAAGAAGCAAAAGCGATTAAAGCAGTTGGGAAAAGAGAAAGGGGTGAAAGGGGAGCAAGAGAGGAAGCTTACTCCCAGGAGGTAACAGCGCTCTTCCTGCCTTGGCTGCAAGCTGCAAGCTGCGAGGCGAATGCTTTTATGCTTATTAATGGCCCTACATGCAATTTATGTGTGGTAGTTAAAATGCAGTCGCAAATTAATGGAAGTCGATGCAATCGTTGCAATCGATGCAATGCACCACCTCAACCACCTTAACCACCTCACGTTGCCTTAGTTAATAATACCTTTTGTTGTACTTATAGCACTTAAGATGTTATTGCTCTTCTTGCACATTTTGGCATTGAGAGATGTTCGATTCAAACGGAAATCATGTTGTGAAATCCCAACACTTAACTAATCGCTTCAATATCAATTTGACTCTAACTTCGCCTTGCTCACTAAGCTCTTTATTGTCCTCCCCCCTCTATCTCTCTCTCTCCCTCTCTCCTCATCGACTCAAGCAACCCTAAGCTTGAAGCTTCTTCAAAAGCTATTCAATCTCTTGAATGCAGCAGTTAATAGCTAGCGTACAATTATGAGCTTGAAAGGTTTTCTTCAGCTTAAATATTTGAATTTATATTTAATATTTACTTTAATAAGCAACCCTTACATTTCAATTTGTAATTGAAAAATCTAATAATTTTATAATTATTATTACTAAAATTATTATTTATTATTACTAAAATGTAATTTATTTATTAACAACTTAATTATATTTATACTTTAATATTTACTTGACAACTCAACTCTTACATTTAAATTTATTATTTCAAATCTTGTTATTTTTATATATTTATTCAGTACTTTTCGAACTATATAACATTTTTATATGTTTAATGTATTTATAATAATTTATAAATTTATATTTAATATTTATTTTAATATTCAACCCTTACATTTCAATTTGTAATTGAGAAATTTAATAATTTTATAATTTAACACTTATAATATTTATTATTACTAAAATGTTATTTATTTATTAACAACTTAATTATATTTATACTTGAATATTTACTTGACAACTCAACTCTTACATTTACATTTTTTAATTCTAAATTTTTTATTTTTATATATTTATTTAGTGCTTTTCGAAAAATATAACATTTTTATATGTTTAATGTATTTATAATAATTTATAAATTTATATTTAATATTTATTTTAATATTCAACCCCAATATTTTTATTTGTAAATGCGAAATTTAATCATTTTATAATTATCATTTATAATATTCATTATTACTAAAATATAATTTTTTTTATTAAAAACTTAACTATATTTATACTTAAATATTTATTTTAAAACTCAAATCTTACATTTAAGTTTGTTAATTCAAGACTTTTTATTTTTATATATTTGTTTACTACTTCTCGAAAAATTTAACATTTTTATATATTTAATGTATTTATAATACTTTACATATATTTACATTATATTTATATTTATATTATATGTATATATATCTAATATTTATATTTTAATATTAATTTCTTAAATGTGTAAAAACAAAATATTTTACTTTAATATATTTATTTATTACTTTTACTATGCGAATCAGTTCTTAGATTTTAATTCGTAAATTGCAAATTTTATATTTTTATATTTTTACAATATAATAATATTTATTTTATAATTCAACAAATATTAACTATTTTATAACCTTTATATTTTACTATTTAGTTTATAATTCAACACTTTCATTTATTTATTTACAATTTAATTATATATATATTTAAATAGTTATCTTATTTTTTAATGTAAAGCCAAGAATGGCTTTATAGCTGCTGACAATTACTAATTTTATTTTTTTTAATTATAAATTAATTATAAATTGATTTTTTTGCTTTTCCCGATTAGTACAGAGACCCCACAGTCGATTGAGATCGACTGTAGCCTACCCCTCTACCCCTACTGTCGCAGTCTCCCCGACTGACCGGCGGGATTTTTATCAATTAGTTTTCTTTGTACAAATAGTTGTTCCCCAAAAAATTGTCTGCGCTTAAATGCTTCTCAAATTTAAGTAATTTCCTTAAAATTCTGTAGTACTTCATTCTGACTTATATTAAGACTTAGAACTTTGCATTTAGTTAAATTTCACTTTTATGCTACAATTTTCTAAATTTTTTAAATATTAGCATTTTCTTTTTAAATTGTATTAAATTAATTTTAATTACAAAATGCAACTTTTTTTCTTTCAAGTTAATTAAAATTGTAATCTCATTAAATATAATTTAAACTGTCTGCCTAACTAACTTGCTTAAGACATAAAAGCTCTAATCAAATTAAACTTTTCACTTCTTACTTTGATTAACCAATCACTTGTCTGATTGTCTTGCGTTTCTCTCTATTTAAATGTGCTTTGAACTGTTACCAAAAGCACAAAAAGCTGCACAAAACGCAAGCATAAAAGCTCATTAAAGCTAATCGCTGCTTGGCTCTTTGTAAAGTCACAAAAGCTCTGCATAAAGCGCTGTCATAAGTCGTCGACTTAGCCTTGGCTATGTGAATACAAGTATTAGACCATTCAATTCAGACACACACACAACACACCCCCACACACACACACACACACACAGACATATTCACTCACACCTGACACATGCTTTGAGTAAAGTCAAAGCAGAAGCTTCTCGCAAGGCAGCAAGTTGTCTTCAATTGCCACCGTCTAAGAGATTGAGAGTGACAGAGACAGCGGGTAAGAGGGGCAGAGGGGGAAGGTAAAGCTGAAAATTTGCTCTAAACTTTTTCACACACACACACAGACACACACCGAGAAAAGGCCGAGTGAAAAGCCACACACAAGGAAGCGCTTGCTACTCTCCTCCCCCCTCGCCTGTTTTCTATTGCCCAAGTGACTGCAACTTTTGACTTTGTGCGAGGGCTGTGAGTGAAGTAGCCAGGAGTGGGAGCAAGGAGCATCGAATACGCAAGGGGTCGATAGGGAGGGAGGGTAGGAGGGTAGGAAGTGAATGGTATACGCTTCTGTGGCTGTTGCAAGCAACGAAAATTTATGGCCAATTCAATAAACGATTTTATTACATGCGCACGTTGTGTTAACAATGTTATTATTATTGGCGCTCCAAAAAGGGTTGCCGGAAGCATGACCCCTGCCTCTCTCTCTCTCCCTCACTCACTCTCTCTCTCTTCAGCTCCTTTCCTCTGCACTCCATGCCACTGCCATGACTGGCGGCTATGCGGCAAAGCGTTTGAGCTGCACGAAGGCCGCACGGGGTTCATGTCTATTTGCCGGGTCGGGCCAATTATTATGAAAATTAATTTATTTTCTATAGGCAATGCGAGTGTGCTGCCACCCCCCAAACCCCCTTCCCCTCTTCTTTTCGCCCCTTGGCCCTTTTATTTACCGTTACCAAGCGCCCCGCTTCCCCCTGCCATCGCATTGACTGTATTCAGTTTCAGTTGCAGCCACAAGTTCTTATCACCAGCTGCCCAGCTGAAGCCCAATCCCAGAGCTTCTCCTCTGCTCTCTCCTCTTCTCCGCGTATACTTCTCTAATTCTGTACCTCTCCTCATCTACTCCTTATTTGATTTTCCTCTACTGCTCCTGTTCTCATGCTCTTCTCCTCCTCAACTTCTTTTCTACTTCTCCGATCTCCTCCTCTACACCAACTCTACTTCTTCTCTTCTTCTTTTCTCCTCCTCTTTTTTTTCTTTTTCTTCTCTTCCTCTTCTCTTCTTCTATTCTTCTTCTCTTCTTCTTCTCTTCTTCTTCTCTTCTTCTCTTATTCTCTTCTTCTTTTCTCCTCCTCTTCTTTTTTCTTTTTCTTCTCTTCCTCTTCTCTTCTTCTTCTTCTTCTCTTCTTCTTCTCTTCTTCTTCTTCTTCTTCTTCTTCTTCTCTTCTTCTTCTTCTTCTTCTTCTTCTTCTTCTCTTCTTCTTCTCTTCTTCTTCTTCTTCTTCTTCTCTTCTTCTCTTCTTCTCTTCTTCTCTTCTCCTCTTTTTCTCCTCTAATTCTCCTCTTCTTCTCCTTCTCTTCTCCTCCTCTTCTACTCTTCTTCTCCTCTTCTCCTCCTCTTCTCCTCCTCTTCGCCTTCTCTACTCCTCCTCTTCTCCTACTCTTCTCCTCCTCTCCTACTCTTCTCCTCTTCTTCTCCTCCTCTTCTCCTCCTCTCCTACTCTCCTCCTCCTCTTCTCCTCCTCTACTCCTCCTCTATTTCTACTCCAACTCCAACTCGTCTTCTTCTCCACTTCTTCTCCTACTCTACTGCGACTCAACTGCTACTCCTGTACTTATCCTCTACTCCTCCCTCTACTCCTTCCTCTCCTTCTCCTCTACTCCTTCTCTTCTCCTCCTCTACTTCTCCAACTCTCTATTCCCTCGCTCTCCCTGTCGCTCTCCCTTGCCGCTGCCTGCATTCAGCCTTTGGCGTGCACTTCCAAATGCTTTTACTTTGTTTGCTTCCAATTGTTGTTGTTCTGATACCCTGTAACAATTACAAATATCCAAAATAGGCTATGTCCGTCCATCCGTCTCGTTGTTCTGTAGCTAACTTAATCAAACTTGCTGCAAGCATTACAGATACCAACATGCGAGGCAATCGCTGCCTCTATCTTATAGAAATAATCGATAAAAATCCAACTTTAGTAATTGTTTAGTTGTTGAAATTCGATAAATATCGGTTGACTATATTATATAGTTATCGTTGGAATATTGTTTATAAATACTTATACTAAACTTATACTTACTGCTACTATTATTAATAATTTATCTTTGAAATTACGAACAAGAAATTTTTTTCTTATATACAAATCCAATTTCTTGTAAAGCGTATAACAATCGTATTTTGAGAAGACCTAAACTATTTTTATATTATATAAATTTAAAAGTACACTAACTGTTTAAGTAGCAAATTTCGTAACAAACGTTTAAGAAACAGAGAAGTTAAGCCAAGTTAAAGCAAAGCAGCTGGCGCCATCTAGCGTGCGCTACTAGCAAAGTGTTGTACGTGTTGTGCTTGGAAGGGAGTTAAGTGCGCTAATGAATACAAGTGCATATGCATTTTTAAGTATTTCGAAACTTACTACAGGGTATCTACGAGTCGAGCACACTCGACTGCTGCCTTCGAAGGAGTTGTTGGTTGTCCTCGTGTTGGACCCCTTGGCGGGCCACTGACTGTCAACGCTTTGCGCTTTTGTTTGCCCAACACACAAAAGGCCAGCACAACACACACACACACACACGCTAAGCAGTAGGAGTGAAGGAGAAGGGGAGTGGGTTAACGTGCAACCTTATTTTCTACAAATGCATTGTAAGTGCGTGTATGAGTGTGTGTGCGTGTGTGTGTGTGTGTGTGTGTGTGTGTCAATACAAAGCTTAACAGGCGCACTCATGTGCAACGCAACAAGGCAACAAAAGTCTCATTACTTTTACTTGGCAAATAATGAAGCTAACAAACAACAACAACAACCGACAACAACAACAACAACCGACAACAACAACCGCAGCAACAACTGACAGCAACAGCAATAACAACCAAGAGCAACAGCAACCATACAATTGACAATTGACTTCGGCTCCTTGCAGTCGGTTTACCCACATACATAGTATGTATATATGTGTGTGTGTGTGTGTGCGTGTGTGTGTGTGTGTGCACAGGTACATAATTGCTATATACGCTTTTTATTCACATTTTTTCTACATTTTCTATATAATAAATACCCTGTAAGTGGCAGCCAACTAGGGTATATTGACTTACAGATTCTAGTTTACGTAAACTAAAGCGAAAAACAATTATTCTCTTTATACAAAACCTCATAATTTTAAGGGTATACCCTGTAAGTGACAATCATATGGGGTATATTGGCTACTCTAGTTGTTTTCGCTCTCAAAACGTTAACGAAACGAACACTACTCTTCTACTGCAACGACTTGCTCTTTGTATATACTGATCCCAATGAGATACCCTGTAAGTGAAGTTCATATAGGGTATATTAGCTAGTCTAGTATTAAGCATCATTCCCAATTTGTAAACGAAATGAACTCTAGTCTTTTACTGCAACGACTTGTTGTTTGTATATACAGATACCAATGATATACCCTGTAAATTATAGCTTAATAGCATATATTAACTAACCTGTTCTGGTTTATCTAAACTAAAGCCAAAGGCAATTATACGCTTCATACGTATATTCATTTGCAATATTTTATACCCTGTAAGTGACAGTCATCTAGGGTATATTGACTAGTTTAGTACACGGGAACACCTTCCTAAACTAATCGAAATAAACTCAAATTTTTTACAGCCCCAACATGCTCCTTATATACGCTGTACATAATGATATACCCTGTGAGTGACATACACATGGGGTATATTTTCTACTTTACTACTGGACAACACTATCAACACTCAAACCTAAGCCAAGAGCAACTTTACTTTACTCTGATACTGTTTACCATACTAAATGATATACCCTATACCTAACATTACTACGGGGTATTCTTTTACTGTTACTAGTTTACCTCATCAGAAGCCAAAGAAAACTGTGCTATACTTTACTGCAATGTCTTTATTTTTTATTATTATTATTTTTCTTCTTCTGTAATTTGTTGTCTAATACACTCTGCAACGAACAGGCAAAGAGGTATATTGACTAGCACATTTTAATTTAATTAAACACATTTCAAGGGCAACTGCAATCTAATTAGAAACTGTTTCGCCAATTCTTCGCACTTGCATATATTATATAATTTCTGAAAATACCCTGTAATAAATAAAATAGTATAATATATTATCAATAAATATATATTATTATAAATAATTTCATTTAAATTATTAATTATAAATATCTTTTGAAATAGATAAATGTTGATGCAGTACAATGGATGTGTTGACTGAGAGTGAAAATATCTCACGACGTAAAGCACCTCAAGTTGAAGTGAAGAAACTGCAGCAAACTCCTACACATGTGCAGGTAAGAGCAATATTATAAGGTATAAGCTTTGCTTTAGACGTTAGAAAATCGTACTATAATAGAAACTTCACTAGACTATATATCATCCAATATGATTCCTAGATTGATCCATCGAAGCTCAACTAATGCTGAGTTCGACAGTTTTCTGCTCACTTTCCTATCGTAGAGTACCTCAAACTTCAGTAAGCTCTCTTCTTGTCTCTGTAAAAGTATGCTTCCTGGTTACTCTTCTAGTTTATGCTTTGGGCTATTTGTTGATTGTCAATCACCATATCAATCTGCTAATCAAGCAATCTATATAAACGCATTGCGAGTTGGAACATCGTTGGTTACAAGTAAGGGTATTCAATCGCAAGTAAACTCCCTAGTTTTGTCTTACGTTTTAAATAATAATTTGCTTGTCAATCATACAATCAATCAATCAGTCAGCTCAAATACTTTTCTATAGAAAACTAAAATTTCTTTTCAAATAGAAAATTTCCACTCGGAAGTTATCGAAATCAATCAAAAGTCGATTAAATGTTTGAGCTGTGCATTAAATGTCAATCAAACAATTAATCAAATCGCTAATGTAACAGTCAATCAGTCAGTCAATACATACAGTTATACAGTGTATCAATCAGCCAACCTAGTCTCTCAGTTATCTTTCTTTCTAAGAATCAATACTCTTTAAATATGGAATGTTTCTTCTTGAAACAGTCAATCAAACAGTTTGTCAAACAGTTAATCAAATAGTCAATCAGCCAGTCAATCAGCTAGTCAATTAATTACTTTTCTTTCTAGGAATTAATACTCTTTCAATATGGAAATTTCTTTCTTGACACAGTCATTCAAACAGTCAATCAAGCAGTCAATCAAGCAGTCCATCAAACAGTCAATTAGCCAGTCAATCAGCCAATCAATCAGCCAGTCTATCAGTTACTTTTCTATATTAAAATTAATGCTCTTTAAGTATAGAAAGTTCTCTCTTGAAATTGATAATCTTATCAATCGAAATGTGTTTTGCTTGCTTAAGCCATTGGACTATGCCTTGATTGTCAATCATTCAAACAATCAGCTTGACAACTTTTCCAGAAAGAAATATTTATGCTTTAAAAATTTTAAGTTTCCTTTTGACTACAATAATTTTAATCAACCAAAAATCAAACTTATTTTTCAAGCTTTCGGACAAAGCATTGTCAGTTAACCCGTCAATCAATCAATCAGTCAATCAGTTGGCTGTCTATTCTCTAAAAATAGAATGTTCCTACTGGGAAATAATGGAAAATTAATCAAATTTAAAACAAATTGTTTGGGTTAGCTTTGTTTGCAGTAGCTTAGCTTTCCATCAATCTAATGAGCAGCTATAGAGTGTATGTGTGTGTATATGTATATTTGTGTGTGTGTGTGTGTGTGTGTGTGGAGAGCTACTTACTTGGTTGCACAATCATTTTGCGCAATCATGTTGGCACTCAATTTAATTGATTTTAAAGTTGCTGCCAAGCAAAAAAAAAATGAATGGAAGCAAAAAAGTCGAAAAATAAGGCAGAAGCAGCGTACTACAAAAAAGAAGTGTAGGAAAAAAACAACCAAGAGAAAGAAAGAAGAAGAGAAACACGGGAGAAGGAGACAGCAGGAAGAGGTGGAAGGATGTTGAAGGTGGTCATAAAACAATGAACTGGCATATGCAGCCAACAAATGCGTAACAGGTTGAATTCCCCTGTCTACCCTGCCCGCAAATGCGACCCAAACTTTTGTGGGGGCGTAGAAGAAGCGGGCAGACGTGAGCAGATGAGGAGAGAGGAGGGGTGGGAGGGGAGTTTCGGGTTTCGGTTTTGGGTTCAGTTTCAGTTCAGAACGGTTCGGTCAGGCGGCTTTTGAGTGTTTTCCACCTGAGCGCAAACTTAAGTGGCGAAACTTGATTAAGCCACACACACACACACACACACACTCACACACACACACACACACACACATACACACACGCTCCCATACCCCCACACACACACGCACACACACGGGCACACTCTTAGTGTAAAGGCAAAAGTTTTGACTACGGGATGAAGAGGTTGGCAACTTTGGACTGTGGACAGGGATTAAGTTGCGGTTGTGCAACCGACGACAAAGAGTTGACTTCCTGTTTTTGTCCATTTTGCAGTTGCAACTGCAACTATTATAATATACCCTGTAATTATTGAAATCATACCAAATGGGTATACTTAACTAGAGCAAAGCAGCTTCACCTATAATCCTTATTAAACACAGCTACATATAAGCTACGCATAAGCGGCAGGCCTGCATATCTTACACTTTCCGCATACCCTGTAACGCACAAAGTAATCCAAACTAAATGCATATATATATATATCACTTAGGATCAATTTGAAGTACTTCAGTTCTTTAAACAGGGTATCTTTCAGTCGAGTTTGCTATGTCACAATAATTTAATTGAATATTCTGTATGGAAATATACAAAAGTGGTTAAAAAATTCACTTCAAAGGAATATACAATAATTTTAAAGTACACTATAGGGTATCTTCGGGTCGAGCGTACGTTTTTTACCAACAGCATTTAATACTATGTCTGTAAATATATCAAAAAGTTTGATAAGTGAACTTCAAACGAAAATATTATCAATATATTATAGGGTATGTTCAAGTCGGTCAATCGTAGCTTTAACAATTGCATTTTTTATATATAAATATAATGCTAAAGAGATCAAAAAGGGCACTTCAGGATACATTTTTTTCAAATTGAAGTACATTAAAGGGTAACTTTTAGTCGGATATACACAGCTTTGACAATTGCTTTATATTTTTATAGAATTATATCAAGCAAATCAATTGCTGTAACCCAAAGAAATATATAAGCAAATTGGATAAGATTTTCTGCATTATAGGGTATCTTCAAGTCGAGTGTGCATGGTATTTATAGATTTGTCAGCTGTTTTTTATAAGCTGTTTTTTACTCTCTGTAAGACTCTTGTATTAAGTAAAAGAAATAAGCACATGCTGCACTTTTCTGCATTATAGGGTATCTTCAAGTCGAGAGTGCATAAACTTTATAGATTTGTCAGCTTATGAAAAAACACAATACTCTCTATAAAGACTCTTGTATTAAGTAAAGGAAATAAGCACTTGCTGCACATTTCTGCATTATAGGGTATCCTAAAGTCGAGCATTCTTTGTTACATATTAGAATTTTATTTATTTTATAAAAAATTTTACAAAAATATTTAGCTAGGTGTGACTGCTGGGAATGTACTTAAAGTGTTTTAGACAGGGTATCTATGCGTCGATCAATGTGTTCCTTTTATGTATTCTCCTTGTCTCAGTAATGCAGCAGAGGCAAATCCAGTGCATATTCCTGCTGTGGCAGCCACAACAGAGGCAACTCATGTGGCACAAAGAAAGTCTCCAACTGCCGATCAGCGGTTGCAGTTGCAGTTGCAACATCGATGGCTGTGGCAATTGTAGGTGCCACAACTGGTGGCCGCGGTGGCAGCGGTGGCAGATAGGCATTGCTAGGCAATTGAGCTGCCCAAGCTTGAGCACACAACAACAAACCGATGATTGACAACAATTGCCACTGCATTTTCAAACACTTTAAAACACTTTAGAACCTTTCAAACCACCCAAGCACCACTCAGTAACTGTTCATGTGGTTGCAGAGTGGTTCCCCTTTATATACTAAATAGCTCATCAAGTAACGCTGCCAAAGTGTCAGCCAGTAGCCACAGATCGCGTGTGCGATGCATTTAAGATGCGACGCAAAGATAATTCAGAGCTAAAGCCAAGGCCAAAACCAAGCAGAGAGCACAGAACGCACCTAGCTAAAATGCTGCGAGGGCGGTTCATACAGTTCATTTCAGAAAATGTGCAGAATATTGATAAAATAAAAAAAAAAAGTGTTGTAAAAAATATATAAATTTGTTTAAAATAAAAAAAAAAACAGTGGGAAAAGTAAAGAATAAGGTATAAGGAAAATTTTTGAATATTTTCGACATTTCTTAGACTCTCTACTTAAAATAAGCATAGTCTATAATGTTTGTCATTGTTGCAAATGCAATTCGGTTCTACAGAAACTTGATGTGTCAGTAAAAAATTGTATCCAACAGTTTATATTACTTAACACAAAAAGTTAATTAAAATTCAATATTTGCAATTAAAATTTAAATTATTTAAATGAAATTCAGTTCTACATAAACTTAAAACTCTGCAAAAACAAAATTAAATTTTAACAAAAAATTTAGAATTAAATAAGCAGAGCTTATGTAACGCTGTAAAGTGTATAAATAGCCGAGAATAGTTCCCTTTTGTTTAAATATTGAAAAAAACATTTAATTTTGCTAATGAAATTGTTTTTATTAAGGAATACATTTAGGAATCTAACTAAATAACATTCCTTATAAAAATGGGTTCAGCTTTGGACAAAGTCAAAGACAAGTCTAAAGTCTGGAAGAGACCTATTAATATAGAACTGTAAACCTTACAAGTTAAAATGTTTGCTAAGTGATTCAAGTTTTAATTCCATTTTTCTCCAATTTATATTTTTTTAATTTTAATTTATTTTTAATTTTATTTTAATTTATTTTTAATTTTATTTTGATTTTATATTTATTTAATTAAAAAAAAATATTTTGACAATTTTCAACAAAAACTGTTTGCTTACAAAACAGAATGTAACCATTATCAAATTAACATTCTCCATGTAAATCTGCAACATTTAAAGTATCTCACAAAATGATAAAGTCAGCAGTTAACCTTATGAACAGCCCTCGCAGCTAATTGAAATTGCAGATGAGCTTTTAGCCTCGTTTAGATTTTGGCGACTTCTGATGCGCCAGCTGACGATCTTAATTTGATCTTTTGAGCTCAAGTTGAGAAGGTTGCCCACGTTGCTTAACCAATTCCGAAATTTCCCAATGTTTCTGCCACGTGCGGGGGCAACTCTTATACGGCGGGAAGGACGCAGGGGCAGACGTTCGGCAAAAGACACTCGGCTGACGCATGCGCTACGCAAGTTGCCGCAGCCGACGAATTGCAACGTTTCCCGCCAAAGACAAATGCTGGGCATGGACGGGGCTGGGGTTCGGGTGTGCGATGCGCTCGGGGGGACCGGGATGGTGTGGCAGGGATGGAGGGGGAGTAGTACGCTTTTTGTTTACCTTTGTTATCAGCGCTTATCAGCAGACACTCTGACGTTCTGGAGTTTGAAGTGTGTGCCCATTGGTGGGAATCTCATACGCTGACGACAGCTTGAGGGAACAGGAAGGGGGCGGGCAGGAAGGAGCAGGAGGAGGAGAATGAGGAGGGAATGACAGGAAAACCAGCAAGATGTCTTAACCAACAGTGAAGCATTTAATTGTCTATCCCAGCATATTGTTAAGTTGTGTGTAAACCCTGCAATTGATTCAACCTTCATGTCAACCCAAACGTTATGAATTCCCCCGACAGGTGGAAAATTGAATGTGGATAGCTGACGGCAACAATAACACTTTCAATGGTGGAAAATCTAGATCCAGTTTGATCTAAAACTAAGCCAAATGTGAATATTTAAGCTCGATAACTCAATGAAATTTACATCATTTCCAGCTATAACTCGCCCCTAGGGTGGAAAGTAGTTGTCGAAATATTTGTGATGAAATTGTCATGTTATTTAAGCAGCTTGAAACTCATTAACAAAAATCTCTGTTTAGTATAATGAATGTTTTCCTATTGGAAGAAACTCATACCTTAAAGTGGAAAATCACAATTTTGAAACTATTTCGGAAGAAATTCATTTTATGTTCACTTTAGTCAAAATCTCCACCTTTAACAGCTCTACAAATAATTTTATTGACACGTATTTCGAATGCGAAAACTCATACCCCCAAGTGGAAAGTTTCCGTTTCGAAAGTGCGTAAAAAAAGTTCAATTAAAGTCTCCTTTCTCAAACTCTTCCCTAAATATCTCTGCTTAAAATGCATCGACACGAATTGTATCAATTTCAAAATAATTACACCCCCAAGTGGAAAACAGGAGTCCTAATGTGGCATAAAAATAAAGTCGCCTAATAATTTTAAAATAAACGTATCAGTCGGGCGCACGTGACAGCCTAATACCCTGTTCAGTTCTCTATAATAACAGTATTTTCTAAATTATTAATACTAACAACTGAACTTAATTATTAATATAAGTAACTCAAGTCACTCCTCAAGAGGAAAACTCAAAGGCCTATTTGTGGACCAACTCACTTCAAGAAAACTCAAGCCACACTTAAATACTTCACCCAGTTTTCGTCTATTTCTCAACTCAAGAACCTTGAAAACAGCTATCAACCTTAAGACTCTTCAAGCAACCTCTCATTTTCCTTTCATGTCTTTTCTTCAGGGCGAATTATGTCAGCTCTACAAAAATAAAGATTATCATTATTATTACTAAATTGCAGTTTTTCCAATTCTCAAAATCGATAACAGAACGATACATTTTTAAAGGCAAGCTCTTGAAACGAACGCAAATTTTAAGCTAAGTCATCTGGTAACTTCAGCAATACATCGCAACATACATATAGATTGTAAGCAGTGTTGATAAATTCGATATAAAGAAAGTCTGACTAACACTCAGTGTTGAAACGAGTATGTGTACATATGCAAAAGCTGGTTGCTATGAGCATGCAAACAACTCACATAAACATGTGCATTATGTATTGTATATTCATGTATATTCAAAGCCAAATGTTCGATTCTTTCTTCATTATTTTCGTCATAACTTTATTAGTTCTAGACAGATCTTTATGGAACTTGCACATGTGTTGCTAAAGAGTAGTCTCTAATGATGTGTCAACTCAGATGTTTATATAATACAGTCTATTATTAGCTTGCAACAAGTTTTTTCAATTGCCAGGGAGCTATTAAAAATTTGAAATAAACTTCATCTGCGTATGGTATATAGGAAGTTTTATGCCAATTTTAGTGTCTGTAGCTCTTATGGTTGCTGAGATCAACGCGTTCATGCAGACGGACGGACGAACAGAAAAAAGGATGGACGGACGAACGGGCGGATGGACGGATAGACGGACGGACAGATAGACAACCAGTCAGACGGTTAAACACACATATCTCCATCGACTCGGCTGTTCATACTGCTCAAGAATATTTACTTTACTTTATAGAGTCTGCCAAGCCTCTTACTGCATGTTACATACTCCTTGCACAAAGCCAATATTTCCCTGTACAGGGTATACAAATCTATACCAAAGACAAATCTCATACTCATACCTCTGCTTGGGAAATTGTTTTTATGAGTGGATATTTGTTTCAGATGCATTTTCATTTCACTTCATTTGCAAACATGTTTTGACACGTCTAATGCTGAGTCGATAAACACATACCTCGAGGTGGTATGTAAGATATAAGTTGCTTCAAATTTATACCTAAATATTTAGTGTAAAATTAATCGAAATGTGATTAAGAGAATTTGGAACACTCATACCCCTAGAGGTGGAAATTGAGCTGCTAGAAGTGGAAAACTCAGTTGTGACGACCAATAGTAACACAGCAAACTCCTGCCCTCTAGGTAGAAAATGCGTGGCAAGGAGAGAGAGAGAGAGGGATAGAAAGAGAGAGAGAGAGAGAGAGAGAGAGAGAGAGAGAGAGAGAGAGAGAGAAAGAGAGAAAGAGAGTGAAAGAGTGACAGCAGTAATAGTCATATTTCCAATTAATCGATTACAGATTTCGATAAATTTCAACCTGACAGACTAAGCAGCAATTGCTGCGCATGCTGAGAAATGATAACCCCCACGAGTGGGAATTGTGAGTCAAGTAATCCTCAACTTTTGCTGCTTTACTCAGCAAATGCTTGCAACAACTTTGTAACGCTTGTGAACCTGATCTTGAACATGATCAATCCTGTTGACTGTGCATGCACAGACATGCTTAGAAAGCAGAGTTTTATGCGTTAGCTTGTTACCGCCACACGCTGTGGCAAGCGTTGTGTTGCAGACAATCGTACGATTGTCGCGCTACATGCTGACAACATTTTGTTGCCTTGCAACCATTTTGGGGCCAGTCTGACTGTCAGCCACATGCCACATGCCGCCTGCCACATGCCGCATGCCGCCTGCCGCTGTGACCCGCAACACTTCCGGCATTTAAGCAAACAAAATATGTATGTTGCAAGTCGAGCAACATTGCAAGCAGCAGAGACAGTGCCACAGTTAGGGGCAAAGTCGAGTCGAGCGTCGAGAGTCGAGAGTCGAGCTGTGCCACTTGTGACATGCTGCACATGCCCCACATGTGTAGGCGGAAAATGCGGCCATGTAGGCTAATGAGTTCACTTCGTTGTTGTTGCTCGCTCGTTTTTTTACCCTTTTTATTGTTTGCTGGTTAACGAGGGCGCCGCATTCTGTGGCACAGCCACAAACAACTCACTACTTGCCCCAACGGTGCGCAGGAGGGGGTCGTGCAGCGAATGCTCGTGGCAGTGTCATAATGGAAATGTGTATGAAAACAAACGCTGCCGTTATGCGGCGACTAACCGAGCAGCAGGTTGCCACACACAACGGGGACACTTGCCTGCCACGTTGCAAGGCGCATGTTGCATGTTGCAAGCTCACATTTCATGCCACGGGTTGCAAAAGGGGTTGACGGAAACGGAACCAAAGTCAGCTGGACATCCAATGACTTCTAATGGAGGGCGAGGCCACTACATGCCACACATGGCGCGAGTGCACGACTCGCAGATACCCTGTAATCTTGAATTCCACTTTTTCACCTCAAGACACTTTACATTAGCTGTTGTCGAATTCCATGAATGTAAACCTCATCTACTGCAACTCAATCGACTAGAGTGTGCACGACTTGTCAAAATACCCTGTGATTTTTCTCCTCTCTCTACAGAACAAAAACTAAATAGCTAAACTGTAGCAACTTCAGTTCAACTAAAATGTATCCCTTAAAAAATGATAATCAACAACTAAAGGG
Organism: Drosophila macrospina; assembly: GCA_035042075.1. Classification (NCBI taxonomy): domain Eukaryota; kingdom Metazoa; phylum Arthropoda; class Insecta; order Diptera; family Drosophilidae; genus Drosophila; species Drosophila macrospina. The sequence continues at coordinate 894,884 of JAWNLW010000527.1, read as the reverse complement.
TGGCACGACTTGCATATACCCTGCAATCTTGAATTCCACTTTTTCACCTCAAGACACTTTACATTAGCTGTTGTCGAATTCCATAATTGTAAGCCTCATCAAATGGAATTCAATCGACTTTTAGAGTGTGCACGACTTATCAATACCCTGTCCTCAGCTCACTTTTTCCCCTTGTACAGCACAGAAACTCAATAGGTAAACTGTAGCAGTCTCAGTTAAATCAAAAATGTATCCCTCAATTAACTATAATCAACAAGTAAAGGGTGTGCACGACTAGCATATACCCTGTAATCTTAAATTCCACGTTTCACCTCAAAACACTTTACATTAGCTGTTGTCGAATTCCATAAATGTAAGCCTCATCAAATGCATCAAATCGACTGCTAGAATGTGCACGACTTATTAATACCCAGCACTCAGCAGACTTCTTCAACTTCTACAGAAGACAGACTCAATAGGTATACTATAGCAGCATCAGTTCAAGGAAAATGTATTCCTTGAAAAAATTCAATAAACAGCCTAGGAGATGGCATGACACGCATATACCCTGTAATCTTCACTTCAGCTATTTAATTTAGAGACGCTTTATAATAGTTATAGCCGAAATCCTTGAATGTAAGCCTCATCAAATGCATCTCAATCGACTGCTGGATTACGCGCGACTTGCCAATACCCTGTACTTACCTCTTGAGTTCTCCCACTTCATTCTCAATGGATAAACTGCAACGGTAACAGTTCATAACAAATTCATTCTACTGAAAAGTAAAATCTTCAACTAAACTGGGTGCACGACTAGCCTACACCCTGTAATCAGTTTTCAAAATTGTTCAAATTCTCATGTACACGACTGAATAAACGTAAATAACTCACGTAAAGGTTAATTAATACCGTTAAGTGGCTTTCATTATCCCGAAAAGAGAGTACATGACTGCCAAATACCCTGTATTTAGCTTCTAAGTGTCCAGAAGATGACTTAAAAAATACTAAGTGATACCTTGAACATTAAATGCAATATAATTTTCACTGCGGAGAAATTATTGATCGAATGATGAGCTTGCTCGACTAGCATATACCCCGTATTGATTTCTGAGAAAGTCAAACTTTATAATAGAGATGAATAGACCATAGAAACATTACTTCAAAAGAACTTACACCTGCAAGATGGCATCAATGATCCAGTGCGACTAGCATATACCCTGTACTCAGACCATAAGTACACTTGTTATCTTTAGATCTACAACATATGAATGTACTGCAGTCTCATCAACCAAATGTAAATCTTTTTCTTGAGACGGATTCGATATTCGACTAGCTTATACCCTGTTAAGTTTAGTTGTGCCCACGCTTCACGCTCAAGTCAAATGGAGTTAGTAAATAACTAATACAAAATAGGCAACATTTACTGAATGCGATTTGATTATTTATTGAGCACAAAACGAGGAGTCTAAAATGAGGATGCAATGAGCTTAAGACCTAGGCAAAGTAATGACGCAGCCTAGACACACGGAGACTCAGGAGTTCCAAGGCAAAGACAACCAGAGCAACCATAATCAGCACGTAACAGACAAAGTAGAGACCACAAAGCAACTCGAGACGTAGGGGAACGACCGCATGGGACAGTCTAGTGTAGGGTGCACGGTTGAGAGACTCCTCAAAGTAGCGATTAATATACGATACAATGCCAGCCGATTGCAGCTGCGTGAGCTTACGATCAAAGGCGAACTTCCAAACCGAATGACGTCGCAGATACATGACCAGCTGATAGAGATAGATGTGCTCCCGCACATGAGTCAAGCGACTTGTCTGCCAGTTCAGCTGATTGTAGTGCGCCAGGTTGTCCAACAGGGCGCTGGTTGTGAGCTTGGCGCCAGGCGGAGCTGCCTCGATTTCCTCGAACCGCTTCACAAAGTTGAACGGACGCAGCAGGGTGCGATTCCGGGGAAAATAGTCAACGTAATCCGAAGCCAGATAGATGTAATCCCCATTGAGGAGATCGGAAATACGCTCCGGCACCGGGGGAAAATAGGGTAGTCGGAAAACGTCATAGAGCTTGCCCTGATAGGCGACACGGAGCACCAAAGCGAGCAACAGCCAAGTGCCGAGGAGGCAACGCACCACCCCCACATGCGGTAGAGCAGGTGCCTCCAGCGGGTTGCCGAGCAGGGTTGTATGCACATGCAGGGCACTACCAGCCACATCGAAGCTTTGACGGCGCCTACGCCACGCCCACTGCAACAGCAGGGTCAGCAGACAGCTGAGGGTCAAGGCACACCAGACGGTGTAGCAAAACGGTTGCACCAGCTGATTAACCGCACCCATCTTGTGCTCTACCCGCACCACAAAGACCAAGGCGCTCTGATGATAGGCGCGCGTTGTGGAGAAGTGATCGCGATTGCGCTGCGAGGCACTCAGTGCACCAATGGCCAATGAGGACCTGCGATCGGCCAGCTGCTGGAAGCAATCGTCGGAGCCAAGCGTAAACCCCAAGGAGTCCAAGGTACCGAGCGCCTCGTCGCTCATCTTGCGGCATGGGGGCAGCAAGTTGATGCGAAAGTCGTAGATTTTCGCCATCTTCTTGAGCAGCTCACCATCCACGCCAGTTAGCCGAGAGGTTTGCATCCTTTGCTCCACGTCCATGTAATCGCCGTTGAACATGACAAACGGGGGCAGTGGATACCAGCTCACATTGATGGGGCAACCGTATAGGCTGCCCACGGGACGGGGAAATAGCTGTTGATCCACCGCAAACTGTCCACGCTCAAAGCGATTGAGCAGCTCGGGAGTGAGGGATTGCTGGCAATCAGGTGCATAGAGTCTATAGCCATAGAGAAGGACAACGCCATCGAGTTGCTCCAGCAGCACAATCGCGTTCAGCACATGGAAACTCAGGCACGTGTCGAAGATGTCCCGCAGTGCCGCCAGTCTATCAACCTGCTCAGTTCCCTGCCACGGCAGCAGGATGAGGAAGTTGAACTCGCGGTCGAACAAGGATGTGGAGAAATGGAAGCGTAGCGAACGAAATGCATGCGGTGAATCGACGAGGAATAGAATATGATCCCTCGGCTCCTCAATGGGCGTGTCCATCAGCAGCTGCAGTGTGACACGTTCCCCCAGCTGGTGCAGCAGGTATGTGAGTGCCTGGCTATGATGATGCTTCAACACCTCCGATCGGCAGAGATTCATGATGGACAGCGCATTGTAACGTGGATTCACGTACTTCTCCAGCACCTGCAGCGCGGCCTTCAACAGCGCCGGGGCACGATACACAACGGGGGCGGCAACTCCACCACTTGCCACAGCTTGCGGCAGCGGCAGCAAGAGCAGACCGAGTAGCCAAAGTAGTTGCATGTGGCAAGTGTACTTCAATTTTAACTGCAACTTCAACTTTAACTGTAACTTCAACCGTAACTTCAACGTCAACGTCAACTTTAGCTGTCGACGTGCAACTTGCAACTGCAACAAACTTCGACAACAATTTTTATAATTGCGATCCTTGCACAACGATAAAAAAATAATATTTCTGACAAATTAATGCATCAATTAAATAGATAAGCAGCTGCCACAGGGAAGCGGACGGAGACGTGCTGTTGGAGCTGCAACAGTTGCAACAGTGAAGGGCTAAGTGCCTGAAAGGGGGAGCGAGAAGGACGGAGACAGACGGAGGGTGAGTGAGGGAGGGTGAAGGAGGTATGGGGGAAGAGAGAAAGGGAGAAGGTGGAAGTTGGAGGTAGAAGGAGAGGCAGGGAAATAGATGGAGGGAGAGAGAAATACATGGAGGGAAAAGGAGGAAGAGATAGGGGGGAATGGAGAAGGAGGGGAATATAAAAGGGAGTGCAAAGGACGGAGGGATAAAGGAGGGAGGGAGAAGGAAGGAGAAGGAAGGACGGAGGGAAGTTGATGGTGAAGGAGGTATGGAGAAGGAGGAAGAAGGAGAGACAAGGAAATATAAAGAGGGGGAGAGAAAGACATAAAGGGAAAAAGAGGAAGAGATAGGGGGGAATGGAGAAGGAGGAAAATATAAGACGGGAGTGATAAGGAGGGAGGGATAAAGGAAGGAGGGATAAAGGAGGGAGGGAAAATGAAGGACGGAGGGAAGGTGAAGGAGGTTTGGAGAAGGAGGAAGAAGGAGAGACAAGGAAATAGAACGAGGGAGAGAGAAAGACAAGGAGGGAGAAGGAGGAATGGATAGGGGGGACCGAGAATTAGAGAGGGAGAAGGAGAGATAAGGAAATACCAGGACGAAGACAAAATGACAAGCAGGCAGACGGAGGGAGAAGGAGGAAGAGATAAGAAGGGATGGAGAAGGAAGAAGGGCTAAGGAGAGAGTGATAGGGAGAAGGAGGGAGAAGGAGGGACGGAGGGAGGTGCAGGTGGGACAAAGAAAGACAATGAAATACAAAGGGGGAGAAGAAGGGGGAAATGGGGAAGGGGAACGAGGGAAAGGAGGAAGAAGGGAGACGGTCGAAGAAAGACGGAGAAGAATGGAGGAGGGAGAAAAGGAAAGAGAAAAAGGGAGAAAAGTAGTAAGAAGGAGGGAGAAGGATGGAGAAGGAGAAAAAAGTAGGGAGAAAGAGTGAGATGAAAAGAGAAAGAGGAAGAAGGAATCGGAGAAAGAAAGAGGGGGAATGATGGAGAAGAAAGAAAAGGAAAGAGAGAAGAGGAAGGGAGAAAAGTCGTGAGAGGGAAGGGAGAATTAATTACCGGGTCTCACACGGTAGAGTAAACTCGACTTTATCAATAAATCAATCAGGCAATCAATCAATCAGTCAACTGCAAAGGTTTTATATATAAAGTTACTTCAAAAAATTTTTAACTTGCTGTGATAGCCGAACAATGATTATGTAATTTAATCAATTAATCAGTCAATCAATCACTTAATTAGTCAATCAATCAACTACACATGTCTTACATACAAAATTAATTTTAAAAAAAACCTGTAACTTGCTTTGTTAAATGATCAAACAGCCAGGATGTCAGTCATTCAATCAATCAGAAGTTTATAATATATATAGAGATAGTAAGAAGAAAGAACTGCTTTGATTGTCAATCAATCAATCAAAGTGTTAATCAATTAATCAGACCATAAATCTAAAGCTATAGTTATTTCAAATAACTGTTTTTATTGGCAAAGCAAGTGAATCAATCAAATCAATCAGTCAATCAATCGGAAGAAGTTTTATAAAGATTTTGATTAAGTTCAAAGAACTTGCCACTTATGACTTGTGAGTTATGCAAGCAGCAAAATACTTTCTTCACATATATTTTACAAACACACACACACACACACACACACACACGCGCGCGCATTGCAACAGTGGCTTCCATAAGTATTTTGTCGGCTGGAAATGTCGCAGTTTTCCTAACAAGTCCCATAATTACCAGGCCCAAGTTTCACGCAGGGAAAGAGCAATGGAGTGCGAGAGGGGAAGAGGGAGAGAGGGCGAGATAGAAGCAGAGTGCATTTGCATTTGGGGTAAAAGCAGCAAAAGTAGCATGAGTACGAGGGTTGCTTGAGCAGTTAAAAAAGTTTCACATTTTTTATTTTTTTGACTGCGACGAAAAACTTTTAATTTAGCAAGTTTTTTCGACTTTTGGCGACGACTGCAACGACACATGTGTGTGCGTGTGTGTGTGTGTCAGCTGACGTCTTATTAAGCAAATTATTGCCAAATATGCAAACACATCATTCAGTTTTCTTTTTTTTTTCTGCAACTATTTGAGAACTACAAATTTTACAGAATTTCCCGGATTCAGTTTTCAGTTTTCAGCATTTTTTTTTGCTCCGCATATCAAAGAAGGTTTTCGGTTGCCGTAGTTGAACAGCGAAATCCTTTTGTTTATCAAATGTGCACAATAATTACGCAACCACATAGGAGAGATGCTCTAAAGGAGACAGTGAGTGAGAGAGGGAGAGAGCGAGAAGGGAGAGCGAGAGAGTGTGTGCATTCATGCATAGTCCTCTGTCTCTGTCTCTGTCGCTATCTCTGTCTCTATCTCCTTCGCGCCTCTACTTGCCACACACACACACACACACATACACACACACACACACACACACACACACACACACACACACACACACACACTCACACACACACACTAACACACACTGCAGTAGTAGCAACATTCGTTGTCGACAACATATCGTTTTACCAGTCAGCAGGCAACGGCAGGCGCGTTGCGCGGGGAGTGTGGTATAGGCGGGTTAGGGGGATAGGGGGACAGTCGGGAGGCATTTGCATTTATATGCAGATCCTTTGTGCCCAAAGGATATTACATTTTTCCACTTGAAGCATTTTTGTGAATTTAATGAAATTTTTAATTTTTATGCGCGCTCTGTTGCAACAAGCGTGCGACTGGCCTGTAGGGGGAGGGGGTGGGGGGTGAGTGTATCAGGCTACTAACATGCCACACAGAAACAGAGCAAGATAGGCACAGAGAGAGAGCGAGAGAGAGAGCGAGAGAGAGAGAGCGAGAGACGCACAACTGACACCCGCCACAATTGCAGCCAATCCCAATCCCAATCCCAAAGCGCAAACATAAATAACCAAAAAAAAAGAAAAAAACAAAAAAAATAACCTGCGTATCTTTCCCCCTTTCCTTCTCAGCTGCTGCTGCTGCCCTCTCCTGCCCCTCGGGGCTAAGCCCCTTCTCTAGGCCAAGATGCAACTGCAACCGCAGCTGGCCGCTTTGTTGCCAACAAAACACACACAATACATCATGCTTCGCATACCCTGTAATATACTGCTACTGCGGCATTTAAATGCTTTCACAAAATATCCGCTAGAACATTTACATTAGGGTGTCTACTAAAATTTTCACTTCACTAAATTTTTATTATTTTATTTTCGTTTATTTTGTTTTATTTACTTATTAATGTAGCATTTTATTTCAATTTCATATATTATTATTATTAATTTATAAGTGGTAATTCAAAAAAATTAAACTTTGACATTAGGGGCATTCAAGAGAAACATAGGGTGTCTTATCAAAAATATTTTTTATACAAATTTCTAAAATTTATTTAATTTCAATTTGAATGTTAATTTTATTAAGTTGTAATAAAATTTTTTAATTTGTAAATGATAACACAATATTTATAAAACGTCATTAGAGGCACCCAAGACAAGCATAGGGTGTCTAGTTAAATAGTTTTTAAACAAAATTTGTTTAATTTAAATTTGGTTTCAACTTCATTCAACTTGCAGTAATATATTTGAATTTTTTAATATCACCAAAATTTTAAAGTGTCATTAGGGGTAATCAAGAGAAACATAGGGTGTCTAATAAAATATTAATTTCAGAATTTTCTAAAATTTACTTAATTTAAATTTGGCTTTCAATTTTATTAAGTTGCAATAATATTTTTAGACTCTGAACTAAAAGTTCACAGTCTATTAGGTTTGACGAAAGCGAAATGTGCGTAACATGCAGAAGGAGGCGTGGCAGACCCTATAAAGTATATATATTCTTGATCAGCATCAACAGCCGAGACGATATAGCCATGTCCGTCTGTCCGTCTGTCCGACTGTCCGTCTGTCCGTCTGTATGAACACCTAGATCTCAGAGACTATAAGAGCTAGAGTAACCAAATTTGGTGACAACACGTGTATTGTTTGCAGGCAGATCAAGTTTGTTTTAGATTTTTGCCACGCCCCCTTCCGCCCCCGCAAATCGAAAAAAACGTATTACTGAAGCTACCGACTTTAGATTTAATTCAGATTTGGCACATATGGAGGATGTCCTATTTCGGACGTTTTCTGAAAATATCAGCACGATCGGTTCATAAACATAGAAGATATTAAGGAATGAATGATCACCAGGTCCATGGCACCTCTGCGGCCAAAATTGCTTTAGTTAGAACAACAACAACAAGAAACGCCGCAAAGGCGCGAGTTCGAATCCCACTGCTGACAATTCCAAAATACATTTTTTAATAACTATAAATTAATTACTTTTATTTTATATATACATATAATATTAATTTTGCCCTATTTGTCCGAAAATGTTGAGAATTTAAGAGAAAGCAATAACCAAATTTCGTTAGAAATATATATATATATGACAAATGCAAAAACTCGTGCTGTAGTTCAGAGTCTCCCACAGTCGTACCCCGACTGTAGCTTCCTGACTTGTTTAATTTGTAAATGATCACATAAAATGTATAAAGTGTTATTAGGGGTACCCAAGGCAAACATAGGGTGTCTAAAAAATAACATATATTTCGCAATTTCCTAATTATTATTTGATTTACCAAAATTATAAAGTAAAATGCGATTTCACTTACATAAACTTCAAAAAGTTTTTTCTTAATTTACATTTTAACATAAAAAAAAACTATAAATAAAAGATTTCTTCACTGATTTGCTTTCACTCTTAAAAAACGTAATTTATACAATAAAATGTGAAGAAATTAAGGCAATTGAATGTTGAATGAATGAAACAATAAGAATATTGATAGTATCAATGCAACTAAACTCGATGCAGTAGTTCTCCTGCTTACAATTGAGTGTGCAGGCTTATATGGACACTACTGTAGCCCACAGTCGTGTGCTTTCTAACAAGCAGAGCTTGTATACACTTTTCTCTCTCGCTGTCTCTCGTAAACACCATTGTTTCAAGTGATTTCGAACTTCTTCGACAAGCCAGCGAACCACAGCATACCCTTCTCTGTCAGCTACTTAATTATAGGGTATCACAAGTTATGTAGATTGGCCCTCTGGGCAGGGCTACTTGTTATATTATATAGCCACAGCTGAGTCGGGCTTCGGTTTTTTTGATGATGGACATCAGTTAAATGCGAGTGTGCGGTGGCATGCAACTCATTGCTCCTGTGGTTGCTGCGGCCTCTGTGGCTGCCCCCTTTTGCTTCGTAATCTGTGGCAAGTTGTCTGGCAAAAAATAAAAAAACGAAACCCACTCAAAAAAAGAAAGTAGACAAGTATAGAGCAATAATTGAAATAAAGCATCATTTGTATGAAGTGTAATTGTTGATACTCAAGCGAAATTAAAGATCGCAGCGACTGTAAACTACAGTGGAACTTCCTTATATTGAATAGTAATGTTACATTGTAGCAGAGTCGCTTTATTCGAGAAGATCTCTCAATTGAATTTTAATTTGTTAAAAGAAGGAATAAATAAGGAATATGATAGGAGAAAAAAGAAGTACCTAACAAGTAAGAGCACCTTACCTGCTGAGTCACTCCATTCCCCCTTTTCTTGGCTAGTCACTCGTTTGCTTTTGCCTTCCACTCCTTTTCTTTGTTATCGTTTCCCCTTCGAACATTGTCTTTATCTGCAGGAGGGAGTTTCCCTTTTGATCTTTTCGATTTCTTTTTTCTCCTCCTTTGCCCTGGAAGGGAAGGGAAAGGAAAGGAAAAGCCTTTTCCGTTTTCCCTATTCTTTTCTTTGCTTTTTCCTTTTCTTTCCTTTTCCTTTTCTATCCTTTCCAGTTTCCTATTCTTTCCCCTCTTTCCATTCGATGCCTCTTCCCTCCATTGCTCTTCCTTCTTTTGTTCTTCTTTCCTTTCCCTTCCCTTCCCCTCCTTTCTCCTCCTTTTACTTCATTTCCCTTTCTTTCCTTCATTTTCCTTCCTTACCCTTCATTTTGATTTCTTCCCCTTCCTTTCTATATCTTTCCCTCATTTTCCTTGCCCTTATTTTCCTTCTTTCCCGTCATTTCACTTCCTTTGCCTTCCTTTCTTTTATTTTCCATTCCTTTCCCTCCTTACCCTCCTTTCCCTCCTTTCCCACCTTTCCCTTCCTTTCCCTTCCTTTCCCTTTCTTTCCCTCCTTTCCCTCCTTTCCCTCCTTTCCCTCCTTTAGTCTAGGACAATTAGCCCCACTGACAGATATCTAGGATAGTCCGAGTAGAGTGAAATGCAGGCATGAAGAAGAGGCTCTTGTCTTCCTCTATTTGCTACTTCGTCCGATGCTGAGTCACTCCAATGACTGCTCTGCTTTCCCCCTCCTGCCTGTCCCCCGATGACTTTCCTCCGAGTCAGAAGATCTGCCTACAGTTGGTCAGCTCAGAGACCTCGAATCTTATGTGAAGCTACAGTACACAAGGTCGCCGTGTAGGTGTTGTGAGAGCCGCCTTATGCTGATTGTGCACAAAAGCCGCAATTAAATTGTATGCCACATGCTGCACAATGTGGCAAACAAGGGTGGGCAGCACGGAAGACGGGGAATCTCATGATATGGGCCATAAGTCAACTATCTGCCTCAAACTAAGAAAAGAAGAGCACGTGTGTGTGTGTCTGTGTGTCTGTGAGTGTGTGTGTGTGTGTTGAGAAAGGGAATGCCAAGTTTAGTCAAAGTTCAAGCCAGAAGGAAGAGTGAAGAGCGTGAAAAGGAGCAAGGCAGAAGCGAGGCTGAATGGAAGGGAGGGAGGGAGGGCAGGTTCAGCTCCATTCGGTGCATAAATTAAAAATGACAAGGGATATGCCAGTAAGACAGCGAGAAGAGGCGCATTGTTGTAACCCAAGGCGCCACACAGTGTGGCACTGAGACAGGCAACAAGTTGCAACACTTTTACCTACCCTTTCACCCATTCATGAGGGGGAGGGGGCAGCTAGCTGAGGCTGCTTGGGTGTGGCATATGATACATGGTGGAAGCCACTCGAATGGCAAAACTGGCTGCGTTTACCTGGCAACATTTCTACAAATTCAGCGAAAAGTATTTTTCCACCTTTAAAAGTGCCTACGCCAGAAAAGGAGTGTGGCATTCAAGAGGGAAGGTATGTGTGTGTGTGCGGGTGTGGAGTGGTGGGGGAAGCGGGGGGGGGGGGGGTGAGTGTTTGCCTGAGAGCGAGAAATGATTTATGAATGCAAAAAGTTTTGGCTTCAACTTTGTGGAACAGTTTGGTTACCTTCGTTGTCGTTGTTGTTGCTGCTGTTGTTGTTGTTGGTGTTGTTGTTGTTGTCAGTGCGACATGGGCAGCTTCGTGTTACGCACACACAGCTAGACACCCACACACACTCACACACACACACATGAGAGCACACACACGAGCAGCCGCTTAATGGAATTATAAAAATGTTAACTTCAGCAGAAATTCAAACAGCGCCTCGATGTGCGCAACACTTCCATCCTCCCCGCCGCTTCCTCCCCTCTTTACCCACCACACTTTGCTTTGTTAGCCTTGCCCGTGTGTGTGTGTGTGTAAAAGTATTGGCAACTAACCTTTTTTATACGAATTCAGTTATAATTTTGTTTAACATTCAAAGTGGCTTTGTTTGCGGCCAGCGGCAAAAACAGCAAAGGGTGCTGGGCCAACAGAGGGAGGGGTAGACAGCAAGACGGCAAGAGAAGAGGCGTTAGAGATAGTAATAGTGATAGAGCAAGAGAGAAGCGAGAGCGGAGAGACTTTGGCTGGGGGTGTATGGACAACACTTGTAACATATTTCCATCAACTGTCTAAAACAAAAATATTTGATTTGACCCTTTGCTTATATGAGGGGGGAAAGCAGGAAATAGTTAAGTAGAGAGAGATAGAGAAAGAGAGAGAGAGATAGAGACATGCATAGAAATAGAGAGAGAAATAGTTTTAAAAAATATAGAGAAACCTAAAGTGTTAAACAACTAATTTATCAGGCTTATCAATAACTGACTTTGGGATACTCCTTAACAGACGCCGTGAAGTATCATAAACAACATTCAATTAGATCATAATCAGAGAAATTCTGGAAGATAGTGCTATGAAGTTTACCAGAAATAGATAGATATTGAAAATTAACAACTAGGCTTAGTTGCTTATACCCTCTACAAAAGTTTGTAATTTAATTTTCATAATGCAATAATGAATTTAAAAAACGGATTAGGCGAGCGCACGCGACAGCATAATACCCTGTACAGCTCTCTCTCTCTCTCTCTCTCTCTATATATATATATATAATACGAGTATTTTAATAATAATTATTATTACTAAACGGAAATTATCCAAATTCCCAAAATATCACGTTGATAAATTTGCAGTGGCAACCTCCCAAAACGCACGCAAATTGGTCTGGCAACTCTCAGCTAATTTCATGAAGCAATTAGCTATTTACACGATCAAAAGCTGCGAGCTACGTCACTTCATGTGCGACGGACAGATGGACAGACAGACAGACGGACATGGCTCCATCGACTATTATCTATTATCTTTATCTGACTTACTGAAGTCACACTTTATCTCAACTTGAATTCATCTCATTTTTCATTCTGAATTCCTAAATAGATCTATCTCTATAATATGAGTAGTACATCAACTATTATTTATAGTAAAATTTATAACTTCTACATCTATTATCTATTATCTTTATCTGACTTACTGTAATCACAATTTATCTCAACATGAATTCATCTCAATTGCCAATCCCAATCCCTAAATGCATCTATCTTTATAATTTGAATAGTACATCTACTGTTATTTATAGTAAAATTTATAACTTCTACAACTATTATCTATTATCTTTATCTGACTTACCGTAATAACAATTTATCTCAACATAAATTCATCTCATTTTCCGTTCTGAATTCCTAAATGGATCTATCTCTATATACGATTAATCCACTATTATTTATAACAAAATGTATAACTTCTACAACTATTATCTATTATCTTTATCTGACTTACTGTAATCACAATTTATCTCAACATGAATTCATCTCAATTGCCAATCTCAATCCCTAAATGCATCTATCTGTATAATATGAATAGTACATCTACTATTATTTATAGTAAAATTTATAACTTCTATATCTATTATCTTTATCTGACTTACCGTATTAACAATTTATCTCAACATGAATTCATCTCATTTTCCGTTCTGAATTCCTAAATGGATCTATCTCTATATACGATTAATCCACTATTATTTATAACAAAATGTATAACTTCTACAACCATTATCTATTATCTTATCTGACTTACAGTAATCACAATTTATCTCAACATGAATTCATTTCATTTTCCATTCTGAATGCTTAAATTTTCGAGAGGTTCTTAGATTGTTTATCTCGTGATGCCGTTTAACAAAATTAAAACAAAGCAAAGGCCGACAATGTCAGCATCAGCGCAGAGCCGCAAGCAAAGGCTGCAACTTAAAGGGCGGAAAAAAGGGGGAGGGGGCGATGGGCGCTGGGCGGAGGGGGCTGCGGAAGGGGGCAATGGAAGCCAATCCAATATACTTTTCAAAGCAAACACGAGACTTGAAGCGCGGCCAGCGTCGACCAAATCGAAAGGCAGACGAAAAGCAGCAGCAGCCAATCTAGTGAGAAAGAGCCGCCAAAAAGATCACGCAAGGGTATGCCCGACTAGCACCCAGTACAATACTTGCGATAGACTGAAGTGCAAAAAATAATAGTTTGCTAGCAGCAAATTCTTTTTACTGTCAAAGAGACACCTAAAAAGTATTCCGACATGGTATGCTCGACTCTTACATACCCAGTATAATACTTACGACCAAAGGAAATTAGAGAAGGAAAAAACATAAAATAGTTTGGCTCCACCGAATTCTTTTTTCTCTCCAATAAACGCTTAAAAGTTAACCAGGAACGGTATGCTCGACTTTCACATACCCTGTAGATCATATAGTTAACCTAGATATCCTATCAAGCAAGTCTATCATATACACATAAAGGAGAAAGACTCAATTTTTCGGCAGGATAATCGAGTATATATATAGTCTATATAAAAATTATGGATATGGGGTAGCATAGACTATCAAGGGAGTTGTCTATATAGTCTGCTTTACAACATACAGCTCATTGGCTAGAACATGAAACTTTACTGTGAAGCGTGTGTAAGTTTATATACCCTAGATGGTTAGAGTATAGATAAAGCATAGGGTATCTAGTAGGGCTAGCATTGCTGTTCAAGTCAGTTTCTTATATAGACTTCTATATACAAAATACATCTGATAAACTATTCCGTTCCAGCGTTTTCAAGTGTTGAGTAGCGTTTTCAACTGCACTTACCCTATATAAACAATTCTAGGGTATATAACATAGACTTAAACTAACATCGATTGCTAAAGCGAGTTGTCTACAAAGTTTTGTTCTTATTGACTTCATGTTCATGTGCTGCTAAATGCCCTTTTAAGGCTTCTTATAGTTTACAGGGTATCCGAATCAACCACATGCAGTAATAGTAATAGAAATGGCACAGTGACTGCCTCAGCTGCTGCCTCAGCTTCAGCTTCAGCTTCAGATTCAGCCTCAGCTGCTGATGTGTCTTATCCTGTCTGCAGTGGCCGCGTCGCCAGCGTCTGCGTCGACAGCGACAGCAGCAGCGACAGCAGCAGCGACAGCGACAGCAACAGCGACAGCGACGTGAGCGTCAGCGTTAGCGTCCGTGTTGGCGTCGCATCCTGAAGGTTTTTATCTTGGCGTCATGTTGATGTTTGTCGGAAACTTGATTATTTTCGCTGCTTTTTTCCCCCATTGCTCCCAATGATGGTGTTGTTGTTGTTGTTGTTGTTGTTCTTGTTGTTGTTGTTGCTAATGCTTGTTGTTGTTGCTGTTGTTATTGTTGTTAGTCTCCACATATTGTCTGTGGCTGCTGCTTTTTGGCTTCAGCGTCAGCAAAGCTCGTGTCGTGACACGAAATACGTGCAAAATAAAGATATATGTTGATAGTATTTTATTAGTATTTTTATAGTATTTTAATGGTATTTTTTTTAGTATTTTAATGGTATTTTTGTAGGAAATATGCAAGCAATATTCTTAATTGTCGCGTATTATTAAGAACTATTTAATTTGTTAATAGGTTTGCTTAGCTTTTTTTAAGAGTGACCAGCTGCTGCAAAAAGTAGCTAAATGGTCACCCTAAATAAGCATAAGAAAAGTTTATATATAGCTAATGCTATGTCTATGTACAGCTGCACTTATTTGCTTAGATGATTATGTATTTAGGGTGACCATCTATTTAATTTGTTAATAATTGTTTACCATTTTTTAAGAGTGACCAGCTGCTGCAAAAGTAGCTACATGGTCACCCTAAATAAGCATAAGATAAGTTTATATAAGTATAGCTAATGCTATGTCTATATACAGTTCCACTTGTTTGCTTAGATGCTTATGTATTTAGGGTGACCATCTAGACACGCTTTGCTAGCAACTGGTCACTCTAATTGGGCAATGATGTTAACAATCTATGCAATTACACTGACATTAAGTAAGCTTATCAATTGCTTAAGCTATAGTTAGTGATAACAAGTGCATAACGTTGGCAGCTCACGTGTCGTGTCACGCGCCCATCTCTAGCAGAGCATGTGTAGCTGACTGAAGATGTTTGTGCTCTGCCCGCAGCGTAAAAGCGGAAGCAGCCAAACCAGACAACGGATGGCAAGAGCAGTTGGCAGCAGCGTTGGGGGGGAGGTGAGGTAGTGAAGGATGTAGGAGTCAAGGATTAGCCCAAATGTGTGCTGCATGTGTGTACGTGTGTACGTGTGTGTGTGTGTGTGTGAAGCCAAAAAGAGTTTTGTGACTTCAATGTAAATGCAACTTTAAGTCGAGACCAAAAGAATAAAAAGAAGTCAAGTCAAAAGGCCTTACAGCGCTACAAATGTTGTAGTTGTTGTTGTTGCTGCTGATTGTTGTTGTTGTAGCGTAAAAACAAGCATAAGTAAAATAAGTTGTAATAAGAGCAGTTAACAACAAGGACTAAAACCAGGCAAAAGCAAGAAAGCACGAAACACGAGCACAAGATGAAGTCGTAGCGCACCTGAACATACACACACACACACACACACACACACACACACACACACACACACACACACGCACACACACGCGCACATGTACAGCGCACATTACAAGCAAAAGAAAAGAAAAGAACAGAGAGGGAGACAGCCATACACAGGTCGTCTCGTGCTGTCTCCTTCTCGTTCTGACAACTCCTTTAAAATGTAGTTACTGTTGTTATTATTCAACCTTAATGAACTTAACAAGCTCGCACGACGACATGCCAGGATACAGCCAGGACAACAGCTCCTTCAGTTGGACACAGCACCAGTGCACACACCCCCTCCCTCGCTCCCGCTGCCGCTCCCGCTCCTCCTATGCCGCCCCATGACTCCACATCAACAAAACAGTCAAGAGACAAACAGCGAGACAGACAGACACATACGTTATGCAGCGGGGTGTGCTGCATGTGTGTGTGTGTGTGTGTGTGTGTGTGTGTAGATATGTGGCAACACCGAATGAAGTTGCATGTTCATGTCGCAAGAAATGTTTTGCGCTCAATGGCGCAGGGTCACGTAACTCAAATAAAGCGCCAATGTTCCCCAAAGCCAAACCAAACCGGAAAATAAAGGAAAAGAAATCTCAAAACACAAAGTAAACAAGTTGCGAATGCGCGACAATAAAGCGTGCGAGCATGCACGACTAGCTGTTACCCTGGAAACTCATCAATGTTAATTTAAAGAACTTCAAATATGAGTTCAACAATTGTGCTCTTCTCTTTCTATACACAAAGCTGCGCTTATTTGCATAATATATTTATGCAGGGTATTCATAAAGCGCACACAACGCTCTTAAGCAAGCAGGTACGACTAGCTGTTACCCTGGAAACTCATCAATGTTAATTAAAACAACTTCAAATATGCGTTCAACAATTGTGCTCTTCTCTTTCTATACACAAAGCTGCGCTTATTTGCATAATATATTTATGCAGGGTATTCATAAAGTTCACACAACGCTCTTAAGCAAGCATGCACGACTAGCTGTTACCCTGGAATCTCTTGAATGTTAATTGAAACAACTTAAGCTCTTCTCTTTCTAGAGTGAAAGCTGCTCTTATTTGTATAATTTATTTATGCAGGGTATTTGTTATATACGCACAGTAGACATAGCAAGAGAGGACGACTCGCAGTTACCCTAGAAATTATTAAAAGTTATTTAAAACAACTTAAAATCCAATTAAATTCAGCTGTCTCTGCTCTTACTAGTGTTAAAAAGTTTCTTTTATACAATGTTAATTGTTACAGGGTATTTGTTATATACGCAAAATAGACATAACAAGTAAGCACGACTGGCAGTTACCCTGGAAACCATTTCATATGGATTAAAACAACTTTTAATATAAGTTCAACAATTATGCTCTGCTCTTCCTCTACACAAAACTGCTCTTATTGGCATAATTTATTTATACAGGGTATTTTTCATATACGCACAATAAACAGAGAAAGTAAGCACGACTATCAATTACCCTAGATAATTAAAAACAATTTATACTTTACTTCAATTTAGCATTCTTACGTGAGTTAAGCAGTTTCTTTTCATTGCTACAGGGTATTTGTTAAGCACGACTCACAGTTACCCTAGAAATTGATATATACGAAATAGAGCTCTTTGAATTATTAGATTTGAAGAGTTTAATTTAGCTGCATTTATTTATACAGGATATGAGTTATACCTGCACAACAGAGCGAGGAGTATGCACAACTAGCAGTTACCCAAGAAATTCTAAAACCTTAAATGACATAAGACTTCCAATGGAGCTCTTCTAATCGCTTTGTCTTTATAGTGTTACATTTGCCATATTTTACAGGGTATATTTTTATTATAGGGTATTTGTTAAGCTTGCACTATTTGTAGATAATTAAGCACAACTAGCAGTTGCCCTAGAAATTATTGCATATTAAAATAAATGTGTTTATAGAGTGTTCACAGAGTCATAGCAACCCCTTTTAATGGCACTGCATTTGCACAGGGTATGACTTATGCTCGCCCAAGCCTGTCTGCTTGGCTGCTCGATGGACTTATGCCAAGCAAAGCAAATTAAAAATGTGTCGCAAATATTGAAAGAAGCCGAAGCGAACAAGTTGAACTCGAAGTGTGTGTGAATGGAAAGGAAACAAGAAGAAGAGAGTTCCAAATTCACAATTTGCAGAAGATTAACAGCAGTCAAAGGTTGAGGACCTCGTCGCTCAACACAACCACATTTCTCCAGCTGCAATATTTGAACTTCATTTGAGTCTATGTCAATGGACAAATAGAAACCCAATTGATTGATTGACAAGCAAAGTTTATAGATATATAGAGAACTGATTTACTTATTTCTTAAGTAATTTATTAATAATGCATAAATTATGTATCATTTAAGATAATTTAAATAATTAATAATATGCAAATTTTCTATATTTTCAACAGGAAAGAAGACTTCAACCTGAGGCCACAGCACAGAAGCAACTCAAGAGACTCAAGAGAGAATTACAACTAAAATATTGTAACTTGTATCTCGAAACTGAATAAAAACTGCAAGAAAAAACTCTATTTCTATGCCTAACTCTTTATTTAACTAGAAGCAGCAGTACATAGCAATTAGTTCGCAGGATCTGTGTGTCCTTTGCACAGCAGCAAGTTCTTATACCCTACAGTTCACTTACTCAGCGACTGTAAAGCACAAGGTGTTTGCTTTAACTATAGCTGCGGCATCTAAAGTATAATCACGCTTAGCAAAGTCCTGGAAGGTCCTTAACAATTAGCTAAAGGACACTGAAATTGTGCTAAACATAAAACAACTCTAATAATCTGAACATTTAGCATTTCTTTAGCAGCATTTCTCTTGTTTACTTAAGTTTATAGCAAAGGTCCTTTGGATCCTTAAAAGTCCATCGCTTGCTGCCGCCTCCTTAGGTCACCTAAATCATATCCTTTCCATATCCTTAAGCACACAACGCACGTACACCCACAAATAGAAAGTACCTTGACCTAAAAAGGACTCTAACTCGGCCATATCCTGGCAGATTTGCCAACCACTCAACTCGCTCGGCTCACAAGGACTAACTCTATCGCCTGGCATTCAAGGATATGGGGCTTATCTAAGCATCGAACACTTGAAAATTTTCAGTCAGAAAAACATAGAAAACTATGGGAAAAACACAAAATCCTTAATAACTCTAAAACTACAAGGACGATTCGAATGTCCTTTGGTCACCAAATAGTCCTCAATAAGACAAGTTGTTTGACATAGCAAACGTCAGGATATGCAAGGATACAGCCAAGTTATAGCTACTTTTCTCTATAACAAAAAGTGCGTGTATCTTGCCTGTTTCAAGGACTTTCGTCCTTTGGGTTGTAGTTTCTGATGTAAAACAACAAGGACTATTTACCTGCCAAAGGACATCGTGATAGTCCTTAAGTTGGCTGAGTTACAGGCGATTTTGTGTTTTTCAAGCAATTTTGCAGGCATTTGCCTTAGAAAAAAATGAGTTGATATTTTCGTAGATATCCTAGAAATCCTTGAATGACAATCGATAGTGCTGCTGCTGGCGAGCACAGCAAAACATGTCCTTTCGAAATCCTAAAGGATATGGCCGAGTTATAGCTACAATAAGTTGATCCTTTAAGCTAAAATAGCTCCAACTCGGCCAAATCCTGACAGATTTTTAAAGAATTCAGTGCGTTAAGTTCGCAGGAAGTGGCTCTATCGAATGGCATACAAGGATATAGGGGTCATCTAAGGATCGGACACTTGTAAAATTTCACTTCGAAGGCGAAGGGAAACAAGGAAAATACACAAAATCCTGCATAGATGGCAAACTAAAAGGATTAGAGAAATGTCCTTTGGACAGTTGATAGGGCTGGAAAACTGCATTGATTAACATAGTATTCGTCAGGATACGCCAGGACATAGTCGAGTTACAGCTACTTTTCTCTATAACAAAAAGTGTCGTATATTTTGCCTGTTTCAAGGACTTTCGTCCTTTGGGTTGTAGTTTCTGATGTAAAACAACAAGGACTATTTACCTGCCAAAGGACATCGTGATAGTCCTTAAGTTGGCTGAGTTACAGGCGATTTTGTGTTTTTCAAGCAATTTTGCAGGCATTTGCCTTAGAAAAAAATGAGTTGATATTTTCGTAGATATCCTTAAAATCCTTGAATGCCAATCGATAGTGCTGATGCTGGCGACCACAGCAAGACATGTCCTTTCGAAATCCTTAAGGATATGGCCGAGTTATAGCCACAACAATTTGATCCTTTAAACAAAAATAGCTTCAACTCGGCCAAATCCTGACAGATTTTTAAAGGACTCAGTGCGTTAAATTCTCAGGAAGTGGCTCTATCGAATGGCATGCAAGGATATAGGGGTCATCTAAGAATCAGACACTTGTAAAATTTCACTTCGAAGGCGAAGGGAAACAAGGAAAATACACAAAATCCTGCGTAGCTCACAAACTAAAAGGACTAAAGGAATGTCCTTTGGACAGTTGATAGGCCTGGGAAAACTGCATTGACTAACATAGGATTCGTCAGGATACGCCAGGACATAGCTGAGTTATAACCTATTTTCTCTGTACGAAAAAGTGCTTGTAACTTGCTTGTCTAAAGGACTTTCGTCCTTGAAAGTGTATAGGCAGCTATGGAAGTCCAAGCACAAACTCTGGGCAAAAGGACAACGAGCTAGCGCTTGAAATGCCGGAGTTACGGCTAAATTTGCAATTTCAGGAGCTTTTTGCGAAGGAAACCCCTTGAAAAATTTTAGATAAAGTTTTCTGAAAGATTTTGGAATACCTGGAATGCCGAACGATAGAACTGCTAGCAAGGAAGCTAGAATATATATATATATCCTTGCGATATGTATAAGGATGTAAATAAAAAACAAAATTTATAGCAAATATATGTTTATTAATAAATTTATATATATATATAGGATAATCCGAGATAACAGTTAATATATATACTAAATATATTCATATATACTATATAGCTAAAGCTTAAGCTTTGGTTAGACCTCTCACTAGCAAAGCCGCATTGGAGCTTGAGTTAGTTGCGTTGTCCTTTCAAGCTGTTCCCAGTTTTATTTGCCATGCGATTATAAGAGTCGCTGCCTTGCGAGTCCTTCTGTCGTGCCGGGCCGTATAAAAGGCGGCTTCAGTCGCAGCAGTACCGCCAGTCGGCTGTTGGCCGCCAACATTGCCGGCAATGCGGCTGCTGAGGCTGAGACAGAGGCAGAGACCGTTTAGGCCAAGAACAAACTGAAAAATATTGAAAAAATATTTTTAAAAATATTTAAAAAAAACAGAGCGCCTGTTAATGTGACATTAACAGCGCATACTTACAGTATTATGTTAATGTTAAAGCGAGCTGTTAACTGCGCCCACAGCTGCTGAGTGCGAAGTGTGAAGTTCGGCAGGAAACTGCAATAAAAGTAGCTGGAAAATGCATTCAAATAGTAAAAATTGAGTTAAACTAAAGATTTATCTGTTAGATAATATTCTAATATAACAGAGAAGTATTCTAAAATATATTAGAGAAATGATTTCAGAACTTAACAGAGCGGACAATAGACTCGTTTAACTTATAATTAATAAATATTATATTATATAAATTAATATTAATTGATATATAAATGCATATAAATTAGTTATTTATTAAGAAGAAATGATAAGTAAAAGTTATATATTATTCCCACACTTTTCCTAAGTAAAAGTAGAATATCCCGAAGCTGTTGCAATTGTTGCCAATCAGCTAGAGATACCCAGCAGGTATAGCATTAACATAAGCTCAATCACAGCTTGATTGACTGAACAACAACTCAACAAGCTGAATATCAACTTAATTTAAGCTCAATCTTCAATCACGTCAATCACAGTTCAATCATAGGTCAATCTTAAGTGAATCTCAGTTCAATCAATCATCTGAATACCAGCTCAATCGTAGTTCAATCTTAGATCAATCTCAAGCCAATGATCTTGAAAACCTGCTGAATCGTAGGTCAATCTACAGTCAATTTCAGTTCAATCATTTGAATCTTAAGTCAATCACAGTTTAATTGTCTAAAACTCAGCTCAATCTAAGCTCAATCTCTTAATCATCTGAGTCTCAGCTCAATCGTACTTTAATCTCAGCTGAACTGCAGTTCAATCATGTTCAATCCTCAAATATCAATTCAATTTTAACTCAATCAGCTCAATCATATGTTCAATCGTTTGAATGCTAGCTCCTCAGTTTAATCGTTCCATTTTAACTCAATCGCAATTCAATCATCTGATTACTAACTCAATCATCTAGGTGTCAGCTTAATTATTTGAATTCTCAGCTTTATGTTTCAATCAATTAGTATTTCAATCACAAGTCAATCAGCTAAATATCAACTCAATCGTAGGTCAATCTAAAGTAATTTTCAGCTTATTCATTTCAATTTGGAGTCAATCTCAGTTCAATTGTCTAAGCATCAGCACAATCTTAGCTCATCTACAGTTTAATCATGTTAGACTCAGCTTAAGTGTAGTTCAATCTTTGCTCAATCAATGTTCAATCATTAGATTACTAACTCAATTTTCTAAAATTCAGTTAAATCATTTAAAATCTCAGTTTAATTGTGTTACAATCGCAAGTCAATCATCTGAATACCACACTCAATCGTAACCCATTCCCCCGCTCAATCAACTGAATTGCAGTTCAATCATCAAATTGTACTCCCCTCACCTTCCTACCCCTCACGCAACTCAATTGAATATTCAACACTTTGTTTGCTCTCAACAAACACTGCGATTGAAGTTGCAGCATGACGAAGAACAACAGCAACAACAACAATCATCATCAACAACATCATCATCATCATCATCAGAGGGTTACAGCCAACCACGTGAAGTTAGCCGCGGGCAGTTTTACCGTTATTAAATTTATTTATTGAAACGCACAACGCGTCCCTCGTCGCGCTGCATGCGAAAGCTGTTTGGCATTTTATGTTTAGGTCATCGATATGCAAATTGATTGACAAGCCCATAGCTGCAGTTAAGTCCCGCTTTCCCCACAGATGCTGCTGCTCCTCCACTGCCTCTGCCCCTTCATCTTCCTCTGTTTCCTGCTGCTGCTGCTGCTACTCCTCCTCCTCCTTCTCCTTTTCCGTCTCGCTTGCAGCTCGAATTCAATCCAATTGAATTCAATCCAATTCAATTCGTTTCAATTCTCGCAGCTGCTGCCGTATTATATTTTTATGCCAGGCTTGTTTGCTTCTTGAATTTGATTTCTATACGCACACACACACACACATACACATACACACACACACATAACATACTCTCCTAGCTCTAATCTGAAGTGGCCAGCAGCTCCTTTACCAACATTCCCTCTCTCTCTCTCTCTCTGCTGCGGTGGCCATTTGACATAATTAATTGTAACACGGAACAATTACGTTGCCCCGCCTTTACCACCCCCCTTCCTCCCTCACTCCCCCACACACACCTCATCTATCCAGCATACGGCTGACTGTAGCCCTCGTAGCCTGGCAAAAGGGGCAGCCAGAACGTGGGCAGGACAATAAGGATATACATTTTAATTAAAGCACCTCGAGCAACTAATTACATTCCCACAGCCAAATGCGATGGCGACACTCGAGCTCCACTGCTCCACTGACCCCCGCTGACCCGTCGACCAGACGCCCCTCCGCTCATCCACAAGATGCATGTGTGTGCGAGTGTAAGTGTGTGTATTTGACATGCTAACCAAGCAATGCTCCCTTACATAGGTGTGTGTGGGTGTGTGTGTGTGTGTGTGGTTTGTTGTTGTCAAATGTCCTTGAGCAACTACTTTCTCTGTTTTACATGCCCTTTCTCTTGTCCTATTTTTCCTCTCCATTTACCTACTTCATTCTTACCTTCTTTCTCGACTTGTTCCTCTCCTTTTTTTCTCTTCTTCTTTCCCTCTTTCTATCTCTCCTGTTTTCTCTTATTCTTTCTCTCCTTTTTTCTCTTCTTCTATCTCTCCTTCCTTTTCTCCTTGTTTCTTTAGCTCTTTCTCTCCTTATTTCTCTCCTTCTTTCTTTCTTTTTTCCTTCTTTCATATTTTTCATATTTATTTTCATAATTTTATCCATTCTCTCCTTTTTTCTCCCTTTTTTCTCTCCTTTTCCTTCTTTCCCTCCATATTTCTCTCCTTCTTTCTCTCCTTCTTTCTCTCCTTCATTCTTTCCTTCTATTTCTCCTTCCTTCTCTCCTTTCTTTTCAAATTTCTCTCCACTCTCTCCTTTTTTCTTTCCTTTGTCCTCTTTTTCTTTTTTCCTTTCTTCTCTGCTTGATTCTCTCCTTCTTTCTCTCCTTTTTTCTCTCCTTTTTCTCTCCTTTTTTCTCTCCTCTTTTCTCTTCTTCTTTCTTTCCTTCTTTCTCTTCTTCTTTCTTTCCTTTCTCTCCTTCTTTCTCTCCTTCTTTCTCTCCTTCTTTCTCTCCTTTCTCTCCTAGTTTCTTTCATTGTTTCTTTCCTCCTATCTTCCTTTCTTTCCCTCATTCTTTTTTGCTTTTCTCCATCCTCTTCTCTCTCCATCCCTTCTCGCTCTCTCTTTTCCATCACGCTTCAACTCTGTCTCTCTTTCTAACTTTCTCTCACCTCCTTTCCTCCTCTTTTCTATATCCCCACCTTCTTTGTCCTTTCTCCACTTGTTTCGTTCCATAAATCCAGTTTGTTTCATATTCCATCCAGCTGTTGCATTATTTTCGCTTCACTTCCCATCTGTTTCATTCCACCGTTCCATTTCGAAAGATCCTCTAATTACAGTACAAATTCATTTGCTGCATTACACAAGCGCTTGTTCCATTCCATTTCCTATTCAATCAGTTTATCAACCCAGTGCTTGTTTCAATTCCCATACGTTTCATTCCACTTCATTGCGTTTCACTACACTTCTGTGGTCTCAAGCGCATCAGTGGAATATTCAGTTTACTTTTAAATTTCTCTCTTATGGTAAACCCATTGCTTGTTTCAATTCCATTTCGTTCCAAGTAGTATATACGCTTGATTAGTTTGCTACCCTTGAAAATTCCATTTCACACGAATTCTTATATAGAGTGCTCATTGCATTTTCAATTCGTTCCATTTCCATTCGTTTCATTCCAACGTTCCATAACATTTAATATGCATGTGAATACACATAAACTGTGCTTTACAGCTTCACGCCTATCTCAGTGCTGCTCCTGCTCCTGCCGCTGCTCCCTGCGCCCGCTGGCCCATTTCCATTGTTCCCTCGCATTGTTCCCGCTCCAACATTCCATTAAACCCAAAATAATTGTGTTTGCGGGCATTATGTTTATGTTAATTGTTGTGCTCGCTGTTGTTTTCATTACTAATTGTTGAATGATAGCGAAAGCAAACAGAAAGATGGCAGGCGGAGGCAAAGGAGAAGGAGACAAGGATAAGGAGGGAGAAAGCAGAGAAAAGGAGCAACGCACAAAGTGACACAGAGCAAAACCCTTTTTTCCCTAAGTCTTTAGTCTTTAATCCTTTCAGCCGTTTTGCCGTTAACATGACACTTGAGGCTTAAACCCCCTCACCCCGCACTCTCTTACTCTCTCTCTCTCAACCTCTGCTCTCTCTCTCTCTCTCCCTAGCTCCCTCCCTGCCGCCTGCTGGAGTAGAAGGAGAAGGCTGTTTAAAATGTGTTAAACCATTAAATGAAATTGAAATTCTTGGCAAGTTTACTTGATTATCCTGTCGCCAATAATTAAATGTTGTCGCAACAAGTTGCCACAAGAAGTTGCAAGGACAAGGGCAAGCGCAAGAAGAAGAAGCAGAAGCGAAAGAAGAAGCAGAAGCAGACATTGGCTTGGGCTTTGGCTTTGGCTGCCGTTTAACGCAGCTTCTGGTTATAAATTGTACTCATTTAAATATTTTAATTTACTTTGCCAGCCGATTACCAGAAGGCGTGCCAAAAGGGTGATTATGGAAGGGGGTGTTGGGGTTCAGGAGGGGGGGGGGGCAAGCTTAGAAGGGCTGGGAATTAATGGGCAACACAATTCTTTTTGGCAACGCGCGCAAGTTGTTTGTTGAGCCACAATAATTGGTTATATCAAGTTGGCCGCAATCAGCCAGAGTCTAAAAAAGCTGCAGAGAAGAGGAAGAAGTGAGAGGATAGAGGGATTTACGAGGGGGGGGGGTCTATGGGAGCGTTTGGCGTGAATCAACTGCGTGAGTGCTGCAAATTACCCAGAAAATGTCATCAAGTCAATTTGCGAGGGGGGGGAGGGTGGAAATGAGAAAAGTAATCAACGCCCGCGAAACCGAAAGGCGACAAGCGATGCGACGTAACCTCAAAGCCGAAACCAACATCGAGTCTAACCTCAAAAAGTTGCGACAAAAAAATAAAAAATAAAAAACAAACAAAACGCAAAAAGTGCTTAAAATTTAAATCACTTTCACAAAGCGTCACAATACAAATCCTTCAGCCTCACACACACACACACACACACACACACACACAATCGCAATATATAAATTATATTTTGAGGGTAAATAAAACACTTAACGCCCTTTTAGCGGTTGACACCCCTCCGCATCAGCAGCGCAGCTCCATTCTCTCCTCCCACACCATTCCACCATCGCCCTCATCTTTGTCTCCCCTTTCTATCCAAAAATAAACCCAGGACACGCTCTGTTAACGGCGCGTCCTCGCGCAAGGATTCACAGTTAAAAGACAACAACAAAAAATCGGGCTACAAAAAAAAAACTAGAGAAGCGGGTGCGTTAATCTAGAAGAAGCCGACGACTGAATACTCTAGCCTAAACATAATACAGTATACACAATATGAGCGTTGAACAGAATTAGAATATATCAATAAAAGAATGTGCCAATATAACAGTTAAATATTATATAAATATAAAAGTAAGGAAATATAAAAATATAAGAAATTAAAGACGTAAATATAACAGTATTCAACAGTATAATAGTATAACAGTACAATAATATAACAGTATAACAAATAAATAATATAACAGTACAACAATACAATGACATAACAATATAATAATTCAATAAAATAACAGTATAACAATTCAATAAATTCAATATAATTTGACAGTATAAAAAGACAATAATTTAACAGTATAACAATACAATATAACAATTCAATAAATATAACAGTATAATAAAATACAAAATATAACAATATAACAATTCAATAATATAACAGTATAACCATACAATAATATAACAGTACAATACAATGACATAGCAATATAACAATTCAATAATATAACAGTATAACAATACATTAATATAACAGTACAATAATATATAGATATATAGATATAAGTAGTAACTAGATATAAATACACAAATTAATAATATTAACTGCCCATCGATAAGTGTTATCGATATATAGATAAACCAGCATTATTTTGCTCCCATTTCAATCGATTATACCTGAATTAGTAAGAGTTAATCGATTGAAAAGAAACAAGAAAGGGAATCTCAATCAAATTTCATGCACTTAGAAAGACCCTATCGACTCAGCAGCACATCAACTCGCTCTGCAAACATGTATACCCTCTAGAGTGCATTTTATCAAGGCGTTACACACTTGATGACATAATTATCATACCCTCTCCGGGCACATAACAAAGCACATTGTCGCAGCGGGCGTTCTGTAAGCCATCATTACCAAAATGGCATGCGGCTGTAAAGCCAGCGGGAAGGGGGCAGTCAACAACAACAGGGGGTGCCCGAGGGGGGATGGCAGGGCGGGGAGGGTGTGCCAGACTAAGACTAAACAAATTTGATGCCCCGTTGCCGTCGTGTCTCAATGTCTTGACTGGCGTCAGTGTCTGCCTG
This sequence comes from Drosophila macrospina, assembly GCA_035042075.1. Classification (NCBI taxonomy): domain Eukaryota; kingdom Metazoa; phylum Arthropoda; class Insecta; order Diptera; family Drosophilidae; genus Drosophila; species Drosophila macrospina. The sequence continues at coordinate 867,350 of JAWNLW010000527.1, read as the reverse complement.
GTTGGCTGATGTCTTCGTCAGCTTTACTTTTTCTCATAACTGTCAGCTGACAGCTTCAGAGTTGCCACCCCGCCGGATGATGATGACGAGGACGACAACAAACTTTGTTGCCGCATTGTTGACGTTCCACGTTTTCAGTTTATTTTTTTTTTCTTTTTGTTATTGTTTTTTATTTGTTGTGTAAACTCTTGCACAGGGTATGCTCATTATGAAGCTAATTATGTAACCCGCATTTTCGAGTTGATTTAGAGTTGCTGTTTCCATTCCTTTCCCTTACTATCCTTTGCTTCGCTTTGCTTTGCTTTTCATTTCTTTTCTTTCTCTTCTCTTCCTTTCCCATTCTCTCCCTTCCTCGCCCTTCCTCTCCCTTCCTTTCCCTTCCCTTCCCTTTCCTTCTCTTCCTCTCCCTTCCTTTCCCTTTCCTTCTCTTCCTTTCCCTTCCTTTCCATTTCATTCCCTTCCTTTCCCTCCCCTTCTCTTCCATTCTCTTTCTTTCTCTTTCTTTCCCATTCTTTCTCTTCTCTTCTCTTCCTATCCCTTTCTTTCCTTTCCTTTCCCATTTTTTTCGCATCCTTTCCCTTCCTTTCACTTATTTTCCTTTCCCTTCCTTTCACTTTATTTCCTGTCCCTTCCTCTCTCTTTCTTTCCCCTTCTTTTCCATTCTTTCCCTTTCAATGCCCTTCTTTCCCTTTCTTTCCCATTCCCATTATTTCCCTTTCATTCCCTTTCTTTCCCTTCCTCCCTGCCTTTCCCTTCCTTTCACTTCTTTTCCTGTTCCTTCCTCTCTCTTTCTTTCCCCTTCTTTTCCATTCTTTCCCTTTCTTTCCTTTCCCTTCCATTCCCTTCCTTTCCCTCCCCTTCTCTTCCATTCCCTTCCTTTCCCATTCTTTCTCATTTCTTCTTTTCCCTTCCTTTCGCTTCCTTTCGCTTCCTTTCCCTTTATTTTACTTCTCTTCCATTCCATTCCACTTCTTTTCCTGTCCTTCCTCTCCCTTTCTTTCCATTTCTTTCCCCTTATTTCTCCTTCTTTCTCCTTTTTTCCCTCCCTTTCCCTTCCTTTCCATTCCGTTCCCTTCTCACACACCTTTTTATTTTCCAGGATATCAACACGTCGATCAGCTGTATTTCTGCTATTGTCCCTGTTGTCTCTCAATTTGTTGGCTTTTTGGTTTTGGCTACGCGATTTGACATCAACCTGTCAGCAACTGCATTGTATTTCAATTTATATTAAGTATTTATGGGCGTGGTCTTCTTCCCTCTTTAGCCCTATCATCGCACACTCTTCTTCCGCACCCCCTCTATGTAATTTCCCGTTGTTGCCTTGGTCAATCTCTTGCAGTTGTTTGAAGTCCCTTTTGAGTTGATTGCAGATGGAGAAAGTTGCGCTTTAGCTATCGATATGTTATCGTACAGTTATCGATATTGAAACTATATTAAACTAGAAGCTTAGACTTGATGTGTGCAAGGGAAGCGGCTTAAGTGATTGAAAGGAGTAAAGAAGGAAAGTAATAAGAAGTAGACATGCTAAAGTTGCTCTCACTTGTTATCGATAGACCAAATAAGGTTTGTCAGTTAGCGACTTTCGATTGAAGTTGCGCTTTAGCTATCGATATGTTATTGTACAGTTATCGATATTGAAAGTATATTAAACTTAGAAGCTTAGACTTGATGTGTGCAAGGGAAGCGGCTTAAGTGCTTGAAAAGGAGTAAAGGAGGAAAGTATAAGTAGAAGAACTCTAGCATGTCGAGTTGCTCTCGCTTGTTATCGATAGACCAAGTAAGGTTTGTCAGTTAGCGACTTTCAATTGAAGATAAACATTTCGCAAAGCAGCTCTAGCATATCTATATCAATGCAAATATAGATTGGTATGCCTAGCAAATGAAGCATTTCCGTAACTCCGACATGAGATCTGAATGCACTTAACCCAATTCCAAAACTCAATTGAAAGTGAAACTCAAATAAAAACCCCTCACCTTGACTTTTGACTTTGCGTTGTCTTAGCTTTTTGCGCTTTTTTCGCTCTCCAGCTTTGCAGCTTTTCTGTTTTTCCGGCTGCCATATGAAAATTCAATTGATGCCTGTGATTCGATTTGTTGCTCGGCTCAGAAAATAAAATGAAATAAAGTGGAAAAGCATGAAAGATGAAAAAATCAAATAAGCATTTTTGGCCTGCGGAACATTGAAGCGAGGCGCCAACTGTTTTGATTAGATAAAAGCAACGAGAGCATGGATAATGCAGCGAGTGGCGAGCAGAGAGAAACGTGAAACGTGAAACGAGAAACGAGAAGCGAGAAACGAGACGAGAGAAACGAGAGAAGCGAGAAAGAAACTCGTCGACGAGTTGAAAAATCGCCTGCAGCATGGAGAGCACAAACATCTAAAAATCAGGAAACAACAACAGCAATATAAATGCACAACGTGTTAGCTCTTCTCACCCCTCCCCGCTCCTTGCATTTGAGTCCACTCCCCCCACTACTTTCCACCTCTTTAAGCCCCTTTTTCAGAGAGTGGACAGCCCTCTGTTGAATGTGGCAACTTTTGGCTTACAAATTGTTTTTTAGTTTGCACAACTTTTAATTTGGTTATAGTGTGAAAATGTTTGTTCCCTCTTCTTCTATCGCTCCCCATCTTTTCTCTCTCCTGAATACCCTGTAATGCTGTGCGCATGTTGGGTAGCATCGACTTGTGCTTGCGTTTGTAACAACTCAATGGTGTATTCCGTTCGAGAAAGAATAAAGAGAAAAAGAATGTGAATACCCTGTAATGAAATGTGCAGAAAGAGCAGCATCGACTTGTGCTGGCGATTGTAACATTTTGTGCTGTATTTTCTTTAAGAAGATAACAGCTTAAACTAACTCGAATATCCTGTAATGAAATGTGCAGAGAGGGTAGCATCGACTTGGGCTTGCGCATGTAACATTTCGTGCTGCATTTGGTTTTAGGAAAGAGACATTGCGGCAGAGGGAAGAGAGCAGCTTAAGCTGTCTGGCATACCCTGTAATGTAGATAGGCTAGCAGTGAATTGCAAAGTGCAGAAAGAGTAGCATCGACTTGCTCTTGTATATGTAACATTTCCAGCTGTTTTAGAAAGAAGACATTACGGCAAGGAAAATAGAGCAGCTTAAGCTGTCTCACTTACCCTGTAATGTAGATAAGCTAATACGACTTGAAAAGTGCAGAAAGAGTAGCATCGACTTTTACTGACGTATGTAACATTTCAAGATCTATTTAGTTTATGAAGAGCAGCTGAAGCTGTCTTGCATACCCTGTAATCTAGATAAGCTAACAGCGACTTAGGCAGCGTTTTGTCATTCTTAGCATTACTCACACTCAGAGAGAGAGAGAGAGAGAAGCCTGTTGATTTTTCTATGATATTTCCTCCAATTCTTTCATTCAATTCTTCGCATTTCTCTAATTAATAAATAAGTATTTGTGTGAGAATTTGTCCAGTTGAAGAATTATTATTTAACATAGACTAAGATAAGCCAGTGTTATCTCTATTCAAAAAATTTCAAGATGATTCGCTGACAACTATGAAAGTTATTAAATTATTAAGCTGAGCTGAGGTAAACAGCATAAAAGTAAACACAAGAAATGACTACAGATATATATATTTGAGTATCTTTAAAAGGGTATTTTACAGGGTATTGCAGAGGAAGCTCTACTTAGATCTATAATGTATTAAATTTGCTTAATCTAACATCTATATTTGAGTTAAATCAGCAGAGAATAACATGAGTTCAAAGCCTGCGAACTCAGCATGCAACTGCTGCTGTTTCGCATGTTTTACTACATTTACTCAAGAGCTATTTATAATACCCTATTGAAAGTTAAACACTGCTACTAAAGCTGATATTGTTATTACTTAAACTTCTAATGATTCTGCAAATTTCATGAGGATCAAACGACAAACAGAAAAGTTATGCAAGCAAATCTATGTCAGGCCGTAGCATAGAGTACAACAGTGGCGCCATCTAGCGTGCATTGTGCTAACTGAGTAACTAACAGTCGAGCATGGACGCCTGCAGCGTTTTAACTAGTTTTCTATTTCATTTTTTTATTTTATTTATTTTTTTCTATTTACTTAAAGTTTGCGGTACAAATTAATTTGCATTTTATTCACGCACACACACGCATGCCTTGCTCCCTCCCTCGCTTTCTCTCTCTCTCTCTCTCTGTGCCACTCTCTCGCTTACTCTCGCTTGGTCACTTTTTCAATTAGAAAAAACAAAATGAAAGCAACGTTTGCATGCCAAGCCGCAATTAGTTGGCAATTAATAAACTAAAGATAGAAAAACTGTAGCAACAGAGAAAGTGAATGCAAGCAAGAGAGTTAGAGAGAGAGAGAGAGAGAGAGAGAACGTTAGAAAGGGACAGAGCAAGGACAATGGGACACTTTTGTTTGGAGCATTAATCAAACAAATCAATTTTCATATGCGATGAAATCTTAGACCAAAAACCACTCACAACACACAGTTGAGCTGAGGTCAAGTTGAGTTGTTCGCATTCATAAATGTAATAAAAATGAAAGGAAATAAAACCCCTAAAAGCTCACACGTCAAACGCAATTCAATTGCAACGCTATCTCACTCACCCACTCACTGTCTGTCTCCCCCACTCTCTCTCTGTCTCTGTCTCTCTCTCTCTCTCTCTCAGTGTGACAGTTTGTTGTGCAAGTTTTTCTGGTGCCAATTATCAGCGCTATTACCGAGTCGAGCCTCAATTCAATTTGTTTGACGTTTCAAATGGCTTTCAGTCCCGCCTTCAGTCCGCCCTTTACCTTACGTTGTCGCCCCACCCGCTTGGCTATATGATACGCTCAATGAGTACTCATACTTGTATTCACATTCACATTCACATTCACATTCGTTTGGCTCAAGTTTTTCGGTTACTTTTGTTTTGTTCCCCCAACCAAAAACTTTCGCATTGATAAAAGCCACAAAGTGACTGCTGAGAAGGGGGCGCAGAAAGAGAGGGAGAGGGAGAGACAGAGAGCGAGCGAAAAGAGCATACACGCTGCGTATGAGTAATGTCCCATCCCATGTGTGTGCGTGTGCGTGTGCGTGTGTGTGTGTGTGTGTGTGTGTGTGTGTGTGTGCGTTCGGCTCGTAATGAAAAGTTTGGCGTAATGAAATAAGCCAAAGTTTTTTTTCAGCTTTCAATAATAACTGTAAAAGTAACTAGCAAAAGTTTTCTTCTTTTTCCTGCCAACTTTTCTCCTTATTTATCTCTGCACCCTCTGCTACCCTCTCCCTCTGTCTCACTCTCTCTCCCCCTCTCTTCCTCTCTTTACTTCTTAACGTTGCCATCAATGCGATTATGAAGTGACCAACGTTGCGTGCCCCCTTCTCCTTCTCCATCTCCTTCTGCTTTGGCTCCACCATCTTCATTCCATTTCATTTCATTCAACTAGTTAAACGCTACTTTTTCCTTGGTGTTCCATTGTCCACTCATTCCCATTAGCACACATCTCACTTCATTATCACTTCCCAGTTGTATGCCACATTTTTCCAAGCTATTGCAATTCTAGAGCTCTTAATATAATTTCTTATCACTTTCAGTCTTGCTCTTTATGTGTTCCATTCCCATTTTGTTTCAAATGTCACAGATTTTCTTCAAAATGCGACTTATCGTACTCGCTTTTTCTATATATTTATATATATATATATATTTATATTTATCTCTCTCTCTCACTCTCTTTCTTCCCTTCTTTCCCTCCCTCCCTCATTAGCATTATGTTCCCTTTCCATTTTGTTTTACTTTACTTTTCTTTACCTTTTGCTCTTGTTTTTAGCACACACCTTGACTTACTTCTTATACTCACACCCACTTGTTCTCAGTGTGTTCCAGTTCCATTTTTTTCACATTCCACTTGTTTCTAGCGATAGTTTTATAGTTTTAGTTTTTTTGTTATAGACCACCTGATTATATTAGGAACTTGTCCCATATTTGGCAGCTTAATTTTTAGCTTCAGTCTGTTTTTTTTTTTGTTTCACTTCCACTTTGTTTCATATTTTACGTATTTCTTTAAAAAGTTGACAAGTAAGCTTATTTACTCTTACTCTGCTTCACTGTTTTTGTTTATTACCATTTTTATTCTGTTTCACATTCCACTCGTTCCTATCAGTCTCAATTCATATCCTTTACACTCACTGATCCCCTTGTTTATATCATATTATTTATATTATTCTCTCTCTCTCTCTCTATTTGAATATCCGCCCCGTCTATACTTAGATTCCATTCCCACTTAATTCCAGATTCCACATATTTCTTCAAATGCTTAACTTCTAAATATAAACTTAATCACTTTACTTTCCCTCTTTACAGACTTGATTATTGTTTCATTCTCAAAGTGTGTTTCAAATTCCACTCTTCCTTCTCTCTCTCTTTCTCTCTTTCTCTCTCTCTCTTTCTCTCTCTTTCTCTCTTTATAGACTTAGTTCTCGTTTCATTCCCAATTGTACTTCACATTCCATTTATTCCTATCAGTTTCTACGGCTAACTCTCTCTCTCTCTCTTAGTCTTAGTTTTTGTTCCTTTCCCAATAGTGTTTCACATGTCACTCGTTCTATTTAATACTTGTCTTCTAACTGCAAACTCTCTCTTTCTATTTTTAAACCCCCCAAATTCTTTATTTTTGTTGCATAGTGCAGTTGTGTTTCACATTCCACTCGTTCCCATTTCTATCTTTCATATACTTGACAGTCATCGATCGCCTGGATTATCTCGCTTTATCTCTCTATCTCTGTCTAACAACCATCATTTTTGCTCCACTCTGCAATAGTGTTTCACATCCCACTTGTTCCCAGCTACACCTGAGGCAGTGCTTTGTTGCGTCTCCTGTCTATGCTCACGCGATTTATGCGCAGTTCATTGAACAGACATGGAAGTACAAACAAACTGGTCCGAAATAACAATTAATCATAATTAAGCCACAAAATGCACACATAATCATTTATTATGATACAGATGGATGGGAATGAGAGAGACGAGGAGATGGAGAGACGATGGAATGGAGAGGCGAAGAGACGGAGATATAAAGAGATAGAGAGAGAGACTGACCAACCGCCTCACTGGCTGGATAATAAATTAAGTCAAGTGGCTCGTGTTAAGCTCCTGCGTAAGCCATTGCCCTCAACCTGGCCAATTGACTATTTGGCCAAAAGCCATGGGCCACAAGCCACAAGCCAAAAGCCAAAACCCGGCCGCAGGTAACTCCGGTTGTTGCGTTAATCAGGCGTTAAATTAACGCACTCATTAGCACAAATTACAAATTGAGCTGCCAGCTGTGGCAATGGAGCAAACAGCGGAGAGCGGAGAGCGGACAGTGGAGAGTGGATAGCGAATAGGGGCGAGCTGCCCAATCGTTCCACTTGCAACACATCTCCGCTCCCACCTCAAGCTTCCTCGGAGCGCTCGACTTAGTCAGGTGCTTAACATAAATCACTTAATAATCAAGTGCAGCCGTTTAATTGACCATCCGACCGTCTGACCGTCTGACCGTACCTCCTCCCTTACCCCACACCAGTTGATTCTCTTACAGTTCATTCCATTCCATTTCATTCCACGCCACGCAACGTGTGCCACAAGGCGCCTCTGCTCTGTCGCCTTTGTGCAATTAATTATTTCATTAGGCTGCTGCCGCTCAAAAGCTGACTGCTGTTAAACGTCAGCTGCAGAGTTGCATTTACATACCACTTGCATTCGGTATCGCAGAGAGTGTCTTGATTTAATCTGCATTACGCAAAAGTTGTTCTAAGAGTTTATTTTAGCCGAAGCGAAATATGATATAGAATAGATATAGCTATTAAACATCATTACAGGGTATTAAATACCCTGTATCTACAAGCCTAAGAATATAATTCTTCAATAGAAAACTAAGCAATTGCTTGAGCTCAAAGTTGAAGGTTGTAGTTTTGAGAATATCTACTTTTATATCATAGTTTATGTCGATTCATTGTTTCCGCTTCTTCTTCAATTTGTTTAAGCTTAATTTATTTCTACGTTTCTGTAGATATAAACTTGATTTTTGCCCTATATAATTGTGAATATATCTGCTTGCTATCCTACAAATTTCATAGCAAACTCATAATAAACTCTAAACTTATTTAAGAATACTTTACAGGGCATCTGGGCTTTTATATCTCTCAAATGTCATAGGAATTTGCATTTGTTATATTTTTTTCTTTCCTCAAAAATTTTATGAATTTCTCTTGATTTACAGAAAAGTTATGTATAAATACTTTACAGGGTATCTGTGCTTTTGTATCCTAAAAATTTTACAAGAAATTGCTTTTCATATATGCTCTTGTTTCGTTGAAATGTTATAACAAGCTGTTGATATACTGAAAAGATATGTATAAATACTTTACAGGGTATCTGCGCACGTCGAGCTTTCTAATAATATATACTTTGCATCCTAAAAATTTCTCAATAAACTATTGATCAACTTAAAAATGATATCTTACTAGCTCAAGAGTGTTTTAAACACTTTACAGGGTATCTGTGCATTTGTATTCTACAATTTTCATGAGAAATTGCTTTTGCCTTTTAATATTTTCAACGTTTTCTTAACATATTATAACAAACTGTTGATATACTAAAAAGTTATGTATAAATACTTTACAGGGTATCAGGGTAAGTCGAGCTCCCTACTGATGTTTCCTTTGCATCCTACAAAATTCCCAATAAACTATTGATCAACTTAAGAGTTATGCATGAATATCTTATTAACTCAAAAGTTGAGTGTTATTAATGCTTTACAGGGTATCTGTGCATTTGTAGTCTAAAAGTTTCAAAACAAATTGCTTTTGCCTTTTTATATTTTCTTAGTTTACCTAAAATGTAATAAACAAACTCTTGATATACTTAAAAGTTATGTATAAATACTTTACAGGGTATCAGGGTAAGTCGAGCTCGCTATTCATATATAGCCTTTGCATCCTTTGCAAAGAATATCTTTTTATCCCAAACATATTTGCTAACAAACTGTTAACAAACTCAAAAGTGAAAAGTTATAAGTACTTTACAGGGTATCTGCGCACGTCGAGCTCATGCCAGCCTTGGCCATTTCATTCGGTTTGGTTCTCTGTTTGGCCTCTGACATTTAATTTAAGTTTTGTAATTTGCATGCGAATTACGACGCTGATTGAAGCGATCTGCTTGGTGGCCCCAAACTTCGCCAAGCCTCGCTTCCCCTTCCATGCCTCAATCTGTAGAGAATATTCCCCTACCAGGGATGCATTCAAATCAAATCTATTGCCACTAACAACAATAATAATGGGAACAACAAATAAAAAGGCAACAGAATTTGGCAAGTTTTTAATTGCCAGCAACCGCTGCCAGTGACAACCGCAGGAAACACAAAACTTTTCCTTTTTGCATTTTCCATTCGTTTTTCATTTCATTTCTTTGCCTGAGCTCGTAATTATTTTGTCAAGGCAAAGCATTTGCATGTCGCCTGCTAGCAGCGTACTAGGCCCAAACAGCACAACAAACTCAATAAAATTAACAAAAAAGAACAAGAAACGAGAAAGGGAAAGAGAAAGAGAAGGAAAAAGAAATATAAAGAAAGCATCTTAATCATACCTCGTAACATGCACACTATCATCATCAACAACATCATCATCCCCCTCCTCATCAGCCCCATCATCATCATTCCAGTTTTTTGGGTTTTGCAAATAAATCGAAATCGAAACATAAAAAAAAATAGAGACAAAACCCCAAAAGAAAACTGTGCCGAGAGCGCAGTGTCGCGATAAAGCCCAAGTTCCAGCTACGGTTTCAATCTTTGCCAGCTTTACTCGCTGGCCACATGGAAGGCGTAGGAAATCCGCACAGAAACTAGACCAAGTGATTGTACACTGAGAGAAACAAAACATATACATTTTACTTAAAAAAAACAATAGATTTCAACTCAATTTATCGACATATTATACAACCAACTTTAAACAATCATCAACGCACTCAATAAACATATCGATTAATATATCGATATATATTTTGGCAGCTAAAAAGGTGAACAACAGATGCTGAGTACATGCTTACTAGTGAATGTATCAAAGTGAATTGATTTTGAGCTCATTCATTACAAGCCAAGTGTATCGATATTTATCGATAAGTTCAAATTTACAATCTGATTTCGTTATTAAAAGCGTATTATGCCATGAACATTACTGACAAGTCAAGCATGTATTTCAGTGAAAAAATGCTAAGTAACCATTTATCAAAAAAGAATTATATTAAAATTAACGTTTTATCGATAAATTTAAAACATCTGCTTTATGACGCTGTGTAATCGCTCTATGCAAACGATGCTTTATAATATGTTAATACATATGCCAATGAAATATAAAAATCCACAATCGATATTTATCGATAGATTTAAAACATTTGTTTTACTACTAATTAAGTAAATATACTACACGAATTCTAAACAAAATATTTCATTTTAAAACACTTTTCGCTTATCTCAAGGAATTATATAATACATAAATCGATATTTATCGATAAATAAGCGTTAGTTTTGTTACACGACAAAATATATACACCAGCTGCATATATAACTCTTATTACTCATATGAGAATTCTTTCTTTTGTGATAAAAAATATGAGTGCCTATTATCGATATTTATCGATAGATAGAAGTTATCCTAATCAACTGCATTCCCAGCTAAGACACTACTGTTTCATAAAAATAGGCTATCAACATTTTTTTCTTCGAGTGCATCAATTGCTTTGCTCGCTCCCTGCCAACTGCTGCCTACCCCTATCCTCCCACCACCCCACCATCCCACCTACCAGCACACAGCCCCTCATCACTCTCCCTAAACGTATCCCTATCCCTTGGCCAATCTCTCAAAGTGCCAGACATGCCAAAAGGACTAAACAATTTTCTGCGCTGGCAATTTTTATGGCCAAACGATAAGTAAAACGATATTGAATGTGTGTCTGTGTGTGTGTGTGTGTGTGTGTGGGAAGCTGTGTGTGTGTGTGTGTAGCTGTATCTCAGTTATTGGGCGACAGTCTGAGTCGTGATTGTGGCCAGAGACGGACAGTGCGGGGACCATTAAATGGCGATAAGCATCGGCATTGTCCAAGCCAGGCAAAAGCCATTTGGCCACTTTAAAGGCAATTGCCGGGCTTATTAGCACTTTGTTTCTACTCAAGCGTCCGGCTTCAACTTTAAAGGTCAACACTTGGGATTGAGATTGAAAATGGGTATTGCAAATGCCATTCAAAACTGTTGTAACTCTCTTGCTCTTGCTCCTGCTCCTGCTCTTGCTACAAATTTTTCAAATTAGCTGCTGCAGTGCGAATTGTGTAATGTTAAATGGTCACTGGTTGTTCCTGTTGCCATCCTCTCCCTCCCGCCCCCCTCCGCAAAAGCAAAAATGTTGCAAAGTGCCCCCAGCAGAGGAAATGCTGCGTTAAAAATTATGTTTACCCCACATTCCCGCACCACACGCACCGCTGTCCTGCGCTTTGCCAAAAATAAAAAATAAAAGAGAAAAGAGAAATACATATATATATATTCATGGCATTTATAAAAGTCATTTGGAGCAGTCGACGTTGCAAAAGAACGCGCACCGAGGTCAGGCCCAGGACCAGGGCCAGTCTACATGGCAATGGCAGTGAGAAGAGCGAGGTAGGAGCTGGAGGGGGAGGTAGGGAAGTGGAAATGTTACGGCACATGCAAAATGCGGCCATTACATTATAAGCTGCGCTACAAGCCAAAGCAAGAGGATTATGCCATTGTCAGTCAAAAACTATGCTACAACCTTACCTTGCACTACCTTGCCCTGCCTTGCACTACCTTGCACTACCTCACATCACCTTACAAGGTCCCAAGATAAAGCAGCTGAAAACTAGGCTCTAATTTATGCACTTCATATGTGTCCCTAAACTCCAAAGCATCCAATTGTAATACGCTTCATTCCTTCCAACCTACAACCCTATCTTGCACTACCTTGCCCTGCCTTGCACTACCTTGCACTACCTCACATCACCCAACAACGCTCCAAGATAAAGCAGCTAAAAACTAGACTCTAATTTATGCACTTCATCTATGTCCCTAAACTCCAAAGCGTCCAACTATATTACGCTTCATTCCATCCAATTTAGGGACCACCCTATAGCAACCATACCACAACCGCACCGCTTCCTAATTATCACTCTTCTTCTAACTTCTAAGCTGTAATCTCAGTTTTCTATTCATATTGTGATAGGTTTCCTTTAGTGAGAGTATCTCTTTATCATTTCTCTTACTATAGTACCTCCCCCGCAAATCGAGAAATAACTCAATAAAACCTCAATATTTCAGAGTAGTTCTCTTCAACTTGGCAGTTGCTTAAAGAATAGCAATGTTAAACAATCCTGAAAGTTTCATAAAGCTGGTTTTATAAATGAGAAGCTTATACAGCAAAGAACTTTTAACATTGCATCGCTTGTGACTTGTTTTTTGTGTGCGAGCGAGATAGCAAACGACTGCGTTTGTATCTACATATATATGTTATGTTTATATATATATTTCGATTATAATCAAAATACTTTAACAAACAAACTAACATAGGGCATTCCACGTTTTCCACTCATAAACTGACTTCTTAGTTGATAAACTCATCTTCTTCTTGATACTCTTCTCCACATATTTTCACTTGCGCAAGAGAAAGACAAACGTTGTCTCAGTTGATGGAATTGTATGATTCTAGGTACTTTCAACTTTCAACTTCCTTTTCAGTTCCCAGCCACGCCAATTCATCATGTACTCTACTCATTTCTCACTCTGTCTCTCTATCTCTCTCTCTCTCTCTCTATCTCTCTCTCTGTCTCTCTCCTCACCCACTCACCTCAGCAAGTCATTTATTGTCTCCGCTGATTCTTTCTTTTCTAAACTCTTCATTTATCATTCTACATTTTTGCTTTTCTTGCAGTTGCTTTCTCTATCCCTCTTTCTCCACTTTTCTTTCCCTACGCTCTGACAACCATACCCCTTCCTTCCCTTTATACTCTCTCTTTCTTCCTCTCTTTATCTACTTGCATTGATAGTCTCTACATTTCCTTATTTATATATATATCTCTCTCTCTCTCTTTCTGATCACCTGAGTAAGTGAATTAGTGTCTTAGTTGATTCTCTCTTCTAACCACTTTATTTATCGATCTGTTTCCATCTTCTACCTATATCTCCCTACTCTTTTAGTAGCTACCATATTGCAACCATAGCAGTCCCTGAGCTATATCTCTCTCTCCCTCTCTCTTTTCCCTCACCCGAGTATGTGATTCTTCTTTCTAAAGTCTTTCTTTTGCTATATGTTTCCTCTTTTTGATCTCTAGCCTCTATCTGTTGAAATCAGCGAACTCTTTTTTTTGGGTATCCTGTGGCAACCATACCACTCCCTGATTTACATATCTCTCTCTCTCTCTCTTAATTATTTCCTTTTCATTCGTTTTTCCTCTGCTTGCTGCTATCGTCTTTCTGCATCTTTCTCCTTATTGAAGGGTCTATCATATTTCTTTTCTTAAGCTACCCTATAGCAACCATAACACTCACTGATTTATCTCTCTCTCTCTCTCTCTCTCATTAATTATTTCCTATTTCTTATATGCTTTCATCTTTCTGCAACTTTCTCCTTATTGAAGGATCTATCTATATTCCCCCAATTTCAACTTGTCTAACAATACAAAAGCTCCTCAACAAAAGAATACCTAAGAAATATTGTAGACGTTAGAGCAATCGGTACGCCGGCTGTCATTGCGTGTAGGGTGCAAAACGGGGCAAATTACTTTGACTTTCGTTGCGCTTTTCGACGCGTTTTCGCTGTCGTTGCGGCCATTTCGAGAATTTTCGACTGCCAAGTGCAAGCGCAAAATGTTTATAATTAAACTTTAATGCGTATTTAATGAGCTCGGGGCATGGGGGCCTTGAAAAAATAATGCAACTTTCAATGCGAATATGAATATGAAAGTTCTTGCTCTCACACTACAACGCTCTCGCTCGCTCGCTCGCTCGCTCTCCCTCTCGCTCTGACTGTCTCACTCGCACTGTCTTGCTGTTGCTGTTGCTGTTCTTGTTGCCGTGTTATGCAATGTTTACAAGGCCAAAAGTTTTTGGGGCGCAGACAAAGCAGGACAAATGAACGAGTCAGACAGTGTGAGTGGAAAGGTAAGGAGATTGCGAGAGCAAAGGGAGCGGAGAGTTGAGAGAGCTGGAGGGGGAGGGGGGGGGATAGATTCCGAAACTCTATCCCCTGATAATATAAATTTAATCGTTCGCTTAATTGTCTTCATATGAAACCGAGTAAATGGTGTTAAAACTTTTGCAAACAAATTGCAACTAGTTGTAAGGAGTCCAAGCATGACGTTGCAAGTACGCGCCCAGACACTAACTTGTCCAGGCTGAGGGACAAGCAAGATGTGAGCATGACGAGGACGACAAGGATGACAAGGACGGCAAGGACGACAACGGCAACGATGACGATGACGATGACTTGTGAACAAATTTCTAAACGCCACTCGAGCGCTCGCTTTGAGCCACTTCAAAATTGCAAGATGCCACTGCCACTGATACTACGCAAAGTTTAACAGCCCAAAAAGTTAGCACACACACACACACACACACACACACACACATACATACACAGAGAATAAGAGATAGTCCGTCTGTCTGTGGTTGGAAGGCATCCTGGCTTTTGGCCTGGCTCTGGGCCAAAAACTTCCTCTCAAATGAAAATGCGCTTCAAAAATTTATGAAAAACCATTTGACCAGCAAACGAAACGAGCTACATTCAAAATGCAACAGTGTGTAATTGCTGTTCGCAATGTGAATGATGTGAGCGCACAGTGGCACCATGCCACTAGTTCCGCTGTCCAAATGTTATCATGCAAAGCGAACTGGTTCTATTGCTCGTATGATAATTTGAATTTATTTTGCAATTAATCTGTTTAATTTCTTAGCTTGCCAAGAGAAAGAACTTGTTCTTTTGAACTAGCTCAACGGTTGCTCGCATATATATAATTGAACTAATTCGCTTGTTGAAGACTAGCATCCCTATATTGAGTTGTAAATGATGTTTATCCTACTGAGTGCACTAGTTCTAATGAACATGTTCGTTTCTTTGTTCAGTCATGCAAAGCGAACTGGTTCTTCTGCTTGTATGATAATTTTAATTTATTTTGTAATTAATCTGTTTAATTGCTCAGCTGATATAAGAAAAAAATAAAATAAATTGTTCTTTTGAACTAGATCATCTGTTGTCCGTCAATGTATATTCGAACTGGCTCACTTGTTAAACTCATTTGTTTATGGACTTAGAGTTATAATTAATATTTCTCCAACTACACCCTGGTACTCTCTAGTTCTAATGAACAAGTTTGTTTCTGCAGTTTCCAAATGTTGCCATGCAAGCGAACTAGTTCTATTTGCCCAAACTAGCTGTACTTATTTCGATATAGGTTCATTTGCTGTACTCAAGTATATCAAAACTACTTGACTTCCTTATTTAGACTTATAAATGTTATTAAAGATAATGGAACTTGTTCAAATGAATTACTTTTATTTGTTGGTTCACTTATGCAAATCAGTTAGTTCATCTGCTAACAACAAGAACAATAGCATTCGGGTTATAATTACTGCAATAGCTTACAATATAATTTGGGCTTATGAACTAGTTCATGGCTCACTTCAAATTGAGCTAATCTGAACTAGAAACTGTGTGATTATTGTGACAAGATGACAAGCCAAAGTGGTTGGAACATAACTATTTTGAGACTCTATTACGTGCAAGGTTCAATATCATAAAGATAAAAAGTTCGCCGGAACTAGTTCTTATTAATAATAATTTTATTTAAGCTCATTTGCTTTATAGATGCGTTTTATTGAATATATTTACTATTCCTTCAAGCTGATTCATTAGATATACATTAATTACTAGTTCCATAGCTAATTCTTTGAACTTGTTCTCTAAGCTCTAAGCACCATTCAAAAACACTTGCTGAGCAGAATTAAATGTAGTAAGAAAACTGACAAATTGTCAAATTGATGAACGGCTCCTCTGAACACGTTCCGAATGATGTCAATTACATTTAATTGCGTCGCTGAACTAGTTCATTGATTCCGCTTATAATTATGGTATTAATTACAATTTAAGTCTTTTCGTTGCTTAAAACATTTAAGGTTTCAGCTGCTACACTCTGATTCAATTTGGGTAAAGTGATTCCGATAAACGATAAGTTATCGTTTCAGCTGATTGAACAATCAAATGCCAAAGCCAGCGATTGTTTTTTACTGTCACACAAGTTGATAACTTCATAACTTCAGAGTTAGATTGAACAGGATTTGGAAGGGTTGATGGGTAGGTGGCAGGGGAATGGGGGATGGGGGTGTGTGGAGTGAGGAGTTTTGCATCTGCATGCAGTCTGGTCACATTGGCAGTTGGTGTAAATGTCGAAAGTTTGATTATGGAGCCTCAAAGTAAAAACCTGAACTGTTAAAAGTTTCTTTTATAGAATATCATTTGTTTTATTGCCGCCATGGCCAAAAAACTTTGCAAATTGCATGCACATGCACACACACACACACACACACACACACACACACACACACACACACACACACACACACACATACACACACACAGAGACACAGGGTATGTGTATAGTTAGGAACACATAGTGACATCATCTGATATAAGTAGCGTACCCTAAGCAACTGCACACAAAGGGGTGGCCTAAACTAAAGACTAAACTGTATGCAGACTCACACTATGTGCTTGGTAGAGCTGACATTGCTACAGGGTATATGACTAGTCTGGCAGCATTATCTTTTGCGAACTCTAAATTGGTTTTTGTGCAAACTTATGTGAGCAAAATGCATTCATTCAATGTTCAGGCACATTACTTGTTATTTGTGAGGCTAAAACTACTACAGGGTATGCGTCTAGCCTATCAGTATTGTTATTCCCGAAGTCTAAATTCGTTTATATCTTAACTTATTCCAGTAAAATGCATTCATTCAATACGGACGCATGATATTTACCATTTGTAAAGCCAACACTACTACAGGGTATGCGACTAGTCTATCATCATTGTTATTCTAAATCCGTTATTGTCAGACCTTATTAGAGTAAAATGCATTCATTCAATGCTCAGGCACATTATTTGCAATTTGCGAAACTAATACATTTACAGGGTATGCGTCTAGTCTATCAATATTGTTTTTCGCGAATTCCAAGTTTGTTTTTGTAAAAACTTATGAGAATAAAACGCATTCATTCAATGCAGACGCATACTATGTGCTTGATAAACTAACTCTGGTACAGGGTATACGACTAGTCTATCAACGATGTTTTTCAAGTACTTCAAGTTCGTTTTTGTAAGAAGTTATGTGAGTAAAATGCATTCATTCAATGCACAGGCACATTATGTGATATTTGCAAGGCTTAGACGGCTACAGGGTATACAACTAGTCTATCAACATTATCATTCGCGAAGTCTAAATTCATTTTTGTAAGAAGCCATATGAGTAAAATAGAAAATTGCTTGCAAATGCTTAAGTAACAAACACACTAAAAATACTTTTAATTGATTTACAGCATATCTGCTAGTCGAGCATACAGCTGTGCCTTGGACCATTCTTATGCAATGCACTGGAAATTTTCGTATAAATCAATAAACTTATTCAATAAATGTCTGCAGCAGTCGTCGACACTTTTCGACATTTATGGCGACAATCATTATGCCCAAACTCCCTCCTCAACTGCCCCCTATGCTCCTTCGACTCACAGTACTACCCCCCCCCCCCCCACTCCTCTCTACACCCTAGCAGCTGTAGGAGCATGGGCAGGTCATTAAACGCATAATCGATACTAATGAAGCGTCGGATTTACTTGCTGTTGGCAATTATTGTGAGACTGCAACGCAGCTCGCTCCACTTTGCTGGCTTCCTTGGTCCTTGCATCCGCTTCATGGCATAATAAATTGCCTCACGCTGTTCCTAAATATCTGATCTCATCAATGGGGGTATAGCCACACTACCCCCCGTATATGGATGGGGGGAGAGGGAGGCGGAATCCTGCATAGCTTGAAGAACTGTGGGTAAGTTAAATCCGCACGCATAAACGTTTTATGTGCTCTCCTCTCCCATTTTTTTTGTTCAACTTGTACTCTCGAGCTGCCTCTGAGATTTGTCCATTTATTGAGGATGATGAGCATAGCAAAGTGGGGAGCAGAAAAGGAGGGGGCAGGCAGAATGGGTAGCATGAGTTGAAGCTGAAAAATGCGACGAAGGATGAGTTCAAGTCTAAAGCTGAAACTGGCTGTTAAGCTGCAACTTGCTTAATGAGCCTAGCAACATTTTCTCGTAGCACTTCACAATGTTCCCCTCATAAATGCAAATGAGCTTTGGAACTAAGCGTTGGAACTAGTTCACATGACGTTAAGACGTTAAACGCATCAAAGCGGTTTTATCATTACAGTTTATATGCTCCTTAGATCATTTTACACTGATTGGTTTAATGAGTTGAGCAATAGATCTGCTTTAAATTATACCAAGTCGGTATTAAGACAATCTGGCAACACTGACAGTAAGTTTAACTCTCATAAAGTTGACTACAACTTAAATTAAAATTAAGCCGCAGCAATATTTATTTTTACTCATTGAACTCGACTGAAGTTGTATTATTTTATTTTTAGAGTACACTACACGAACATGTGGCAACTCTGGCAGGACCTTAAGCTCTACTTGTCTGAACTGTAAGCAGTTCTATAACTTTGACTACATAAGTATGTCAAAAATTATCATGTATTTGTTATAGAGTGAGTTTTTCAATATCGAGTTGAGAGTCTGGCAACGCTGACAAAACTATTATATGTTCAATTGTCCAAGTCTAAATTTGTCTAAAATTCCAAGCAATCATTTTTTAATCTCAATATCTACACTACACGCAGTCTCTCAGCAGCTAGTTGACTGTCTGGCAACACTATCACTTGTTATTTATTTTCATACCGGAAATTATTTCCAATTGGAAGGTCAAACATCAACTGACTTCACCATCAATAACGTCTTAATTTGACATTTGCAGTGCAGTCAGTATGTCAATAGTCAGTTGATTTGTCTGGCAGCTCTGGCAGTGGCTTTACCTCATTATATCTGTACAAACTTGTTCTTACATATATTTTCATATATTTACAAATGTCAAAAATTATCCAAGTTCCCCAACAACTTTGCAACTTCTCTATTTGATAGTCTGGCAACGCTGGCAGTGATATAAACTTATTATATAGAAATATTGAATATAGATTGTCTACATTTTGAACTATATAAGAAATGTAAAAAATGTCTATATTCCCACAACTGCTCAATTTCTCTATTTTGTAGTTAGTTGACGGTCTGGCAACGCTGGCGACTGTTAACTGACGGCAGTCAGCCAAAATTTGTTTGTCTGCTGCCATTTATCAGCTGGCAAAGCATGAGAAACAAAAAAAAAGAAAAGATAAGGCAGCACACACACACTTGAACACACACACACTTACACACACACACAGAAAAATTGCAATTCAATTGAGTGGAATAAACTTGCAACGAGTTACGAGTGGCAAGTTGCAAGTCGCCAATTGAAGGTTGCAAGTTACCCGCTGCTGCTTTATTCCAACTGATTTTCAATGGCATTTGCAGTAACGCTTGAATTTATGACTCAATATTGCAGCCAAAAAGAAGAGGGCCAAGAGAGAGAAGAGCAGAAGAGGAGAAGTCCAAAAGAAGAGCGAAGAGAGGAAAAGAGTGAAGAGAGTTAGAAGAGGGAAGACTCGGCTTTACCTAGAAAAGACGACTTAATAAAATGGCAATTGAATTGCTGACAATTGCAATTGCATTTCAATTGCTCGGCGTCTCACATTAAAACCAACAATAAATTAAGAGTATGCTCGACCAACGCATACCCGGTAATTACTAACTTTTGTCTTGCATAAGCAATTTTAATGAAATAAGCAGCTTACAAAGTAAGTAACTTAAAGTTAGGTACAAATTACAATTTGAGAGGAAGTGCTCGACTTGCAGATACCCTGTAGGCTAGAATAGGTTTTGTCTTTGTCAAGCGATTGTTATTAAATACTCAGCATTGAACATTATAATCAAAGAATAAGGCATAAAAGAGAATGATGAACTAACAGATACTCTGTAAAAAAAAGTTCGGTGTCAAAATATGCCTTGATGAAAAGTGAAAGGGAGTGCTCGACTTGCAGATAATCCATATACGAAACGTACTTCTGTTTTTGTCATATCTCCATATAGAAATTCTACAAAGTAATGAACCAGTAGATACCCTGTAAAAACATATATATAAAGCCAAATATTGCAAACATAAGCAAATATCCAGTTTAGCAAAGTGAGAGCAAAAATATGCAAAAAATCAAAAGTCTACGAGAGTGCTTGACTTGCAGATACCCTATAGAGGATACTAAATTTTGTTTTTGCTATGCCATCTTAATGAAATACTCAAAGCTCCGAATTGGCAAGTGTTAGTTTTACTTAAATCCAAAATTATAGAGAGTGATCGGCCTTAAGATACCCTGTAAAGCAAAGCGGCTTTTGTGTTAGCTATACGCTCCATATGAAACATTGGGAATAACGTATTGACAGGTTTAAATATACATTGATCATAAGCAAAAAGACATTGCTCGACTTTCAAATACCCTGTAGAAACCATGGACTTCTGTATTTAACATGCAATCTTAATGAAATATACAGAAAACCAGATTCATATACCAAAATAAGAATATACATAGTTCATGAGTAAAAGAGATTGTTTAACTGGCAAATACCCTGTAGAGAGAACGAACTTTTGTGTTTCCTAAGCGATTTGAATGAAATACACATAATAACAAATTCAAGCACTAATATATAATTATATGACAAATGAAAGGCTTTACTCGACGTACAGATACTCTATAGTTGTGGTCAGATTGAACAATTGTCACTTAGAAAGTCGCATTGACTTGTCGCTTAACTTATGGTTAATGGGCTTGCGCTTAGCTCACTTTATTGTCTACAGGGTATTATTAAGGGTCACGCCCCTCATTTAAGAACAGTGGCTGTGTGTGGCAACTGTGTGTGTGTGTGCGTGTGTGTGAGTGTTATCAGTGTGGGCGTGGCAAACAACGCCCAAGTGTCGCATAAAATAAACATTTACTAAATTGACACTTGCGATTCAAAACCAAACACTCAATTGCCGAGTTGCAACGTTGCCCCATTGCCCCATTGCCGCATTGCCAGGCGGGCAACGTTGCCACACTGCCTTTGGTTGCCTTTGCTGCAGTTGCAAGTGCAACTCGACAATGACAACGACAGCGACAGCGACACCATCATCAACGGCAACAATAACAACAACAACAACAACCAGGAATCGTTATCAACTAAAATTCCCTGCATCGACGCACATGCCACACACACACACACACACACACACACACACACACACACACACACACACACACACACAACACACACACAACACACAGACATCGATAGCACCACACACTCGAAGCGTTAACTGCATGCAGACAGAACACAGCCAGCCTTCATTCAGCTTCTGTTCCAGCTGCAGCTTCCCAACTCCTGCTGCTACTGCTGGTCGTTCCTGCTTTGCCACTTCCTCCTTCTCTCTCTCTCACGCTCTCTCTCCTCTCTCTCTTTCTGCTGCTTCTCTACTGCCTCCTTTTGAGCATCATTATCATTGGTGCTCAAACTCCGCTTGGACAACTCCAATTCGAACTCCATCGTCATCGTCATCGACATTTATAAACTGCACACAAAACACTGTCCACTTGCCACAAACCCTCCCCCCTCCAAACCTCCCCCTTCGCACTCCTTGACGTATTAGTAGTTGCTCCGCACAGGCAGCAGAGTATGTCAATTCGTTGACAGCTCAAATGAAACGTACATGAAACCTAACGTAAATTAATTT
Source organism: Drosophila macrospina (assembly GCA_035042075.1). NCBI lineage: Eukaryota > Metazoa > Arthropoda > Insecta > Diptera > Drosophilidae > Drosophila > Drosophila macrospina. Next base: position 845,393 of record JAWNLW010000527.1, on the reverse strand, counting down.
AACTTTCACTTTAACTTTAACTTCAGCTTTACCTTCCTTTATAGAGTCCATTTCGTCTGGTAAATCAATTGTAAATTAGTTTGCAATTGTTCCCTTTGCCTGTTTAACATGACACAACAATTGTTATTGGCAGCGTTGCCACCTGGTCATAGTTATGCCAGTTTAATCATGTACATATCATGCTTAACTTGCCAAGAATTGCATTCTCAATTCATTTAATGAAAACTACAAATTGGCAGCACGTTTAACATGCAGTGCTGCCAGATGTGCCAGATATTTAGGTGCGCTATGGCAACGCTGTACATATTTAACTCGACCTTAAAGTACAGCTTAGGTTTTGTCAATCCGTCATTAGTGTCAATCCCAAGTTTAGTTAATACAACTTAAGTGTTAATATGCACACATATAAGTGTTGGTTAACGTTCAAATTGATAAACACTTTAGAACCAGTTCAACAGTATTAGCTACAGCCATTAGGTACTAGTTCGCAGTGAATCAATAGCTGAACAGTTGAACTAATTTGATTATAGTCAATTGGAACTAGTTCACAGCCAATCAAGAGATCAATTCACAGCTTGGAACTAGTTCCACATAATTAATATATCAGTTCACAAAAAAAATAATTTCAAGTTTAATTTTGGAAACAGAACTAGTTCATAATCTACGCTAATTAGGAGATCAATCCCAGCTAAAGCACTCTGAATTAATTTTGAAACCCGAACTGGTTCATCAATTATCATATCACTCCCTTGGAACTAGTTCCACATAAGCATTATATCAATTCGGAACTAAATCAATTTCAAATGTAATTTTGGAAACATAACTGTTTCACAAGATACCATATCACTCTTTTGGAACTAGTTCACAGCTAAGCCATAGATAATTTTACAGCTGAATCACTTGGATATCATTTTGGAACCAATTCATAAAATGCTTTATCAATCACATCGAACTGATTCACAGCTAGCAATAGATCTAGTCACACTTGAAATGTCAATGCATAACTAAATCACTTTGAAAACACTTTGAAACCACTTTGGAACCAGTTCATTGAACACTTACAGCTCTTTTAACAAATAAATTCCTTAAGCAAAAGTTTCGCTGACAATTTTGTGGGTACAACACAGCTGGCAAATACTGATGATGATGATGATGATGATGATGATGGGGAGGATGATGATGATGACTTTCTTGATGATGCCGTTGATGACAACAACGTGAACTCAGCTAGGCGATAATGAAGCCATGCACATGCAAGAGAGGCAGCAAAAGGGGTAGTAGAGAAAGAGAGAGAAAGAGAGAGAAATAGAGGGAGAAGCAGCTAAAGTCGTAGTCGAAGTTGCAGTCATTGCCATGGCCACAATGATGGCCACAGCACACGACCGTCGAAATGTCCAGCCTTGTCCGCAGGTCCAGCAAATGGGATACAGGCAACAGAGTCCACAGTTCACACTGTTCACACAGTGCACACTTTTTTTCCCCAGTTACTCCTTAAACATTTTTTCCCATTGCTGTATACCCTGTAACCCAGCGAAAATGGGGGCTAGTCTAAAGCGGGTAAAATACAAAAAATAAAATAATCCATAAAGTAAATTTTTTGTAAAACAATCTAAGTGCAAACTATTCGAACCACTTAAGCGAACTAGAATGTTTCATCTAAGCACTATAGACTGCATATAGGGTATATAAGTTCCTTGTGCTGCAGAACATATAGATAGATCTAGATTTAGATCTGTTGATAGACATAAGTTTGATATTATAAGCAACAAACTTTCTAATCTCTTCTTTAGCATTTCAATAAAAACTTATATAAAATACATTATATACATTATATATTATATTAGTAAAATTCATATATAAGTGTAAGTAATGATAATAAATATAATAAAAAAATCTAAATAAATGTATTGTCATATTATTCAACTATTCTGAAAGTTTCATAAAGATCGAGCAATAAATACAAAACTTATGGAAGAAATAACTTTACCGAATGTGAAGACAATGGAAAAAAGCACCAATGGCGCCATCTAGCGTGCGCTGCTGACACTGTAAATAGCAAACAGGCAAATAAAAACTAATAACAAACTTCCAAAATTATTATCTGACATAATTTGTTAAATTACTCAAATTTATATATTGAAAAATGTGAATTTAAAGTATTTTCAATTAGAAATGATCAAAAATATAAATGTAAATAAATATATATGCATATTGTTCAACTATTCTGAGAGTTTCCTAAAGATCGAGCAATAAATACAAAACTTATGCAAGAAATAACTTTACGAAATTTGAAGAAAAAGAATAGAAGCAGTGGCGCCATCTAGCGTGAAGTTAAGACAAAGTTAAACAGGGTATAACTAAGTCAAGCAGTAACTTGAGACAGCGAGAGAGAGAGAGGGTTAGGGAAAGGGAGCTAGATGTGTGAGAGAGAGAGAGAGAATGATGGTGGGGACGGGGGGGCAAGTGTGTGCGTGTGTGTGTGTGTGTATAGAGAGAGAGAAATTCCTAAATGAACGATATAAATTGTTGGCAGCCACAAATAATGAAAACACTTTGCGGTCATTTAGCGCTATTTGAGGCGCACACACACACACACACACGCATGCTGCTGACAGTTGTCTGAGTGTGTGTGTGTGTGTGTGTGCGCTGTGCTGTCTGTGGGTGACATTTTTTCTTCGCCCTTCGTCGGACTGCGCTCAAAGTCTATTGCAATTTGAAAATGACATACGAAGTCCATTAAGCGAGCACAGAGCACAGATGCAACAACAACAACAACAACAACAACAACAAGAGCAACAACAGCAACAACAACAACAATTGCAATTGCAATAGCAATAGCAACAACAACAATAGTTATGGGCGTGTCTAACGCCTCTAATCCCGCCTGATGAGCATTCAGCCAGCCTCAATGTAACATGCTTAGACGACTGAGTTCAATGACTACACTGACTACCAAAATTATCTTCATCAATGCACACACACACTCGCACACTCGCACACTCACACACACACATACACTCACACACATTTGATACGTTCTGTGTGCTCCATTTGATAATGAACATTGACAACTCTCAAATGCAGACAATTGAAACTTAATTTATACCAAGCAAGTCCAAGAAGCAAAACCAAAAAAAATGGATAGCGAGCGGCAGAGCAAAAGAGATACATAGAGAGCGAGACAGAGTGAGACAGAGTGAGACAGAGAGTACTCACTCACTTAGATAACTATCTAGATAGATGAGCTTGCTGCAGTCCATGAATCAATCGCAAAATAAAAAGACAATAAAACAAATACAAAAACATTTATTTATGAACAGCTTCATTTTGTTAGACGTTCTCGCCTAGATACCCTGCAATCGGCAGTTCTAGCTGAACGGGTATATCAGTTGGCAGTTATTGTTTTATGTATCCAATCATAATGGGTATGATAACTTTGTGCAAATGTATGTAACAGCCAGAAGGAGGCGTGGCAGACACCATAAAGTGTATGTAAATGAAGTGACGTAGCACTCAGCTTGTAATCGAGTATGTGTATATACTTATGCAAAACTGGATGCTATGAGCCTTTTAACTACTTACTTCCCTAATAATTATTATACTTCATTTGGCAGACTGCACAGGGTATTATAGCACTTGTTTATACTTTCGTTTAAGTTTTCTTGGTTTCATTTGAGTTTTCCCCACTTGCATAGGGTATGTGCCTAGTCGCATAGTCGCCAAACAACTTGTGCCATGTCGCGCATTTAATTAGTTTTTCTCAATTTCTTTTTCCTATTTTTTTTTTCCATTTTCCCATTCATTTTTCAGCTTATAATCGCCTTTTATGCTGTGATTAAACTTGTGCCAAGTTATTTTTAGTTATTCGTATTTGCAAAGCTTGGCAACTCTATTCAATTGCCATTATTTTATAGTTTAGGTTGAGCTTAACACCAGCATTGTTGCATTATTTGATGAGAGATTGTCGACAATTCTCATTATAAGTTTCAACTGAACGGAACATTGAGTTTATTTCTGTTGATAAACAGATTGATCGCTTGCCTCGCTCTTCCTCTTGCTAGTGTTAATGGGCGTTGTGGACTGTGGCAAGTTAATTTAGCGCTTTCTATGGACCAAGACAATTTGGACAATTGCATAGAATATCATTATGCGATGTCGATAACAAGACAAGTCTAGAAGACTTCTCCGAGAAACTGATTTGATTTCTCTATTGTATTTTCATATATATATATATCGTTCTCTTTTGAGCAGCACCAAATCAACGGGAGTACTTCTATCACACTTTCCCACCCACAGGAAAATAAAACTATATCAGATAGTATCTTCTTCTCCATTTAACCCTCTCTTTCTACTTCTCCTCCTGCCTCTAGAGTCGACATATATCAACCTTCTCAGTCTCTTGTTCTCACTATATTTTGTATATTCTCCTTTCTATTGCTCTGTCTCTCTTCTATCTTCTTGTTAATCTGTTCTTGTTTCCCATTCCCAGTCATTTCTTCTTTCTTTTCGCCTCTCTCTCTCTTTTCTTCTTTCTCTTCTTCTCTCCCTTCATCTCTCTTTTCTTCATTCTCTTCTTTCCTCTTTTATTCTCTCTTTTCTTCTTCATTCTTTTCTTTTTCTCTCTATTCTTTTCCCTCATCCCCTCTCTCTACTTCTCTCTTATTTTCTCTCTCATCCCCTCTCTCTTCTTCTCTCTTATTTTCTCTCTCTTCTCTCTCTTCTTCTCTATCTTCTTCTCTCTCTCCTTCTCTCTCTTCTCCTCTCTCTTCTCCTCTCTCTTCTCCTCTCTCTTCTCCTCTCTCTTCTCCTCTCTCTTCTCCTCTCTCTTCTCCTCTCTCTTCTCCTCTCTCTTCTCCTCTCTCTTCTCCTCTCTCTTCTCCTCTCTCTTCTCCTCTCTCTTCTCCTCTCTCTTCTCCTCTCTCTTCTCCTCTCTCTTCTCCTCTCTCTTCTCCTCTCTCTTCTCCTCTCTCATCTCTCTCTTCTTCTCTCTCTTCTCCTCTCTCTTCTCCTCTCTCTTCTCCTCTCTCTTCTCCTCTCTCTTCTCCTCTCTCTTCTCCTCTCTCTTCTCCTCTCTCTTCTCCTCTCTCTTCTCCTCTCTCTTCTCCTCTCTCTTCTCCTCTCTCTTCTCCTCCCTCTTCTCCTCTCTCTTCTTCTCTCTCTTCTTCTCTCTCTTCTTCCATCCTTCTTGCGTCTCGTCTGCCATCTCAATCTCAGCCTCATCTTATGTCTCTTGCTCAATTCCTTGCTTCTTCTATTTTTCTCCTCTTTCTCCTCCTTTCTTCTCCTCACATGTAATTTGTTTAGCTTATACACAACATTTATTGCTCATGTTTTCGTGTTGCTCCTGTGATTGTCTTTGATTTATATTTATAAACTTAAAATCTACACACACACACACACACACACAACTGTGTTGCTGTTGTTGTGCATAAAATATAGCATACTTTCCATCATATTGCAATTTTTCCATGTTGTGTTCTTTTTTAGAGTCTAGAGTCTATTGTCTTTGGTCGTAGGCTGTTGGTTATGTTGGAACTGTTGGTTCTGTTTTTGGGCTGACAGACTCTTAATCATGGCCAGAAACACGCAAAATAATCATAAATTTCCAAACTGGCAAACAATAGCCGCCAGGTGGCGCCACTCCAATATAGTTAGATAGAGCGAATGAGAGAGGGATTCAGAGGGGAAGAGAGGGAGATGCCTTGCTGCAATGATAGTCACATAATTGAGGCTCAAATGCTTAAAGCAAAGAGTCTCTGGCTGCTCTACTTGTTGTTGTCCTTAGTGCTGTCGCTGTTGTTGTTGTTGTAATTGTTGTTGTTGTTCTTGTCGTTGTTGTTGTTGGTGTTTATCCGTACTCCGTTGTCATCATTGTCTGCCTTGTCGCATTTTACGCCTCGACAACGATGCGTGACACAAACAGCAGACGACTTATGGTAGCTGCTCCTTTCTCTCCCTCTCTCTCTCTCTCTCTCTCTCTCTCTCTCTCTCTCTCTCTCTCTCTTCCTCACACTTCCTTGCTGCATTCTCTCCCTGCCACTGTCACTCTCTCTGTCTGCCTCCTCTCTCTGTGTTCGTTTGATAAATAGGCAGTTAGTGTAGAGCAATCTCAGCTTACATTCATAATGCATTAATTTTTGGCCAGGCTTAATCGCATGCAGCAGCAGCTGGGACCAGAGAGAGAGAGAGAGACAGAGAGAGAGCAGACATTGGGGGCCCAACGAAGTCAAAGATGAAGTCGTAGCTGCCTCAAGTGCAGAGATCCTTTTGCTTGGCAATTTTTTCCATTAAATTACACGCAGTCAGCAAACGAATGGATACTTGGACAAGACGTTTCGTTTGCTGCTGCCATAATTGCATGTAGTGGGTGAAGAAATATGCGAGAGGAGGGAGTGGTGCCGGGGAGCGGGAGCACATTGGTTAACTGGTTGCTGGAGGATCTTTTGGGGCAACACCAAAGTGCTAAAGTGGTAAATATGTCAGCGGCAGTAAGACGATAAATTCTCGTTAAGTAGACGCGCACACGCAGCCCACACGCGAGGCGTGGCTGGCAGGAAGATGGAGGACGAAGAGAGGAGGTGGGAGGTGACAGGGGCAACAGGAGTTGGGGATGTCAGGATGTCAGGTGGGAGGAAGGATAAGGCAATCGGTTGGCCTAATCTGCTGCGCTTGAATGATGATGTGCCACGCCCATGCACAGCCCCTTAATTACAGCGTGTGGCGTGAATTGAGTTTCGGGAATGCTGAGTGCTTACATGGGGCAAGGGGAATAGGGAATAGGAGGGGATGTGTGCGGCATTGGTAGAAACACGTGCGCACATGTGCAACTTCCGTTAAAAATCTATTGCTAACTTTCAACAATTCTAGCAAAGAGAAAGAGACAGAGAGCTGGAGAGGGAGAAATAGCAAAAGAAAAAAAGAGGGCGGCTGAGGGGAGAGAGGGAGTGAGCGCGACGTGAACAGACACGCACACACACACACACGCACATAGATAGTAAGGTGCGCATATGAGTGTACGTATGAGTGTATATATGTGTGTGTGTGTGTGTGTGTGTAAGTGAGTTAGAGTTTCCTGCAGCTGTCGTAGCAACTTCCGGCTGTTGCAGCGTCGACGCTTCTGCTTCTATCGCTGCCTCTGCCCGTCTGCTAAAACACTTATTTGGCTTAAGGCTAAAAACTCAAAGCCAAAAATAACAACAACAACAATAACAAAATAGCAGCAGCTACAACAATAACAATAACAACAGTTGAAATCGCCATCTTGAACAAACCACATGCCTTAATACACTAACTGCTATGGTAATATTAAGGAACCACTAGAACAAGCAGAACTCGCCACAGAACGCTAGCAAGAACCAGGGAGAGCGAACTCGAGAGAGCGCTGAATTCAATTCGTATTAAGCGTGAGTTTGTTGTTGTTGCCAGCCAATGTTGAATAATAAGGGTAAAGAGTAAAGAGCAATAACAACAACGACAACAGCATCAGCAGCATGAAAAAAGCTAACTGCTATGGCGCTAATAACAAACTGACAAACACAACTCCGGTGGAGTTACTCCACACAGATCGCCAGCAAAAGCGAGAGAGCAGAGAACAGAGAGCATATTAAAGCTACGCTTCATGTTAAGTTTGTTGTAGTTGGCAGCCAATGTTGAGAAAAGAAGAGTATTTACATTCGTGCCGTGACTGCATTTGCTGTTGCTGCTTTCGCCTGCTACTCCTTCCCTCCCCCTGCCTACTTCTACACAAAATCCCACTGCTTTGCCTTTGCTGCTGCCTCAATATTTTTTTTACGTGCATGTGTAATCAACAGACAGATAGTAAGTAAGTATTTATAAGTATGTACGTAAGTAATACGCATACAGCTGTGTGTGTGTGTGTGTGAGTGTGTGTGTGTGTGTGTGTGCTTAAAAATTGCACAAAGTTTAAGTCAGCTCTAGGTGCATATGTGTGTGTGTGTGCTTACGTGTGGGGGTGTGTATGTATGTGTGTGTGTCAGTCTCTGCGCTGTTTAACTCAGTCATAGAACTGTTGCTGAAGTCACGTAATTCAAATAACTAAAGTTGGCGTAAATATGCCAAGCATACAACAGCAGCGCGAACAGACTTACACACATACACACACACACACATACACATAAAAGCGCGCAGACAGACTAACGCCCTTACTGCAAAACACAATTGCATGGCTGTTAGTTGCTGTTGTTGTTGTTGTTGCTGCTGTTGTTGTTATTGTCGGTTTGTCGGTTGTCAGTGCTAAGAGCTTAGTGCAGTTGAAGCTTTAAGCGTGTTAATTTTGTAATTTGTATTAAGCGCTCGTTTTAATTGGCCAATCAGCAAAAGGCCATAAAGCACTGCAAATGAGCACAAGTGTGAAGCACACACACACACACATACATTTCTGCAAGGCTTAAACACAACAGCAGCCAATTAGCTGTTCAGACAATGAATGTTAAAGAACGGATTTAACTGATTTGCAGATAAAAGCAAACAAATGTTACATACATACATACATACACACATTCATGTGAGCGCAATGTACAAGATGGCTGCACACTTCACTTTCTTGGCTTTGCTGAGCACCGCCCACACACACACATACACCTACACATACGATACATATAAATGTTTGCATGCTTAAAAAATCACTTTGGCATTACACTGCTTTGCTTCCATTTGCCAATGCTTTGTTTTCACACTTTTCACTATTTGAACACATATTTAAATGCATGCACTATGTAATTTATGTTAGTCAAGACATTTCAGCAAAGTTATTGGCGCAATCGCTTTGTGTCACTCCTCATACTGTTTTTTGCACGTGCTCACTAGAGATGAGCGATATTTGCATTAGTGTTACTCATCACAAGTATTTCAAAGATATTGTTACTGCCGTGACAGAATCACTGTCCAATCTTGTCAACGAATAACCGGGGCCCATAAATTTAGTTGATCTCTTAATTTTCGGTTTATTTTCAGTAACATGTATTTACAATGAATTCAAAATTCGACTCACAATCACAGTCACTAAAATTATTTTGTATCAGTCACAATTATCGCTGTGACATATCACTCAACTCTAATGCTAATCCATCAGCAGTTTGAGCGTTGCCACATACCTGACATTCAGCCATTGCTAGTGCTGTTATTGTTTATCGCTGCTTAAGATCTCTTGTGCACATTGTTTATTGATTTTGATTTATGCATGTATTTATGTATGTATGTTTGCTGATATTTATTGTGCGCGCAAAGACTTTTCATTAATTAGTTAAAATGAAACTGTGCGTTTGATGGCTTAGCGAACGTTTACACTTATGTATGGTCTGTGACGACTGTGGGGTGTGGGCGTGGCATAGGGAGGAAGAGCGAAAGAGAGAGTACTCGCGCTAATTACTTATCAGGCAACGCTTTGGGAAACGATATTAAAGCTATCTCAGCACAGTTTAACAGGCACTTAAGCTGCTGCAACTGCCACAGACGCCATTTTGTAATTAGCCGCATTACAAGCAGCACTCACTGAGATTTTTGCGGCTACTTTATATGTTAATGAGTTTTCTTGCCTTTGTCTTATCTCTAGCGCTGCTCCCTCTGTCAGCCCCCCTCTCTCTCTTTCTCACTAAAAATTCCCCTCTCTTCGTTAGAAGTGGACATGAGTGCGTGCAATTGAATTTGAAAGCAGTGGCTTAAGCAAACTCATCCCTGCTTATTCAGCACTCTGCACTGCTTGATGTTGTATAATATTGCAAGCAATATGAAAGTGGGCGGCCGCTTTTTTCTGTTTTCTTTTTTTTTTTGGCAAAGTTCAAATTGCATTTGGGCAAAAAAGAAGAAAATAAAAAGGAAACACACAACACTGCAATGTAAAAGAAGAAAATGGAAAAGCCCATTGACAGACAGGCAAATGGAAGGCGTGGAGCCAAAGCAAACAGCCAAAGCACAAACGGCACAAACTCGTATGTGTAGACAAACACACTCACACATACACGTACTGTCGAGTGTGTGTGTGTGTGTGTGTGTGTGTGAGTTTGTAGGGTGACGTGTAAGTTTGTGTATGTGTGTGCCAGCAACATTTTCTTATCTAAACAATATTTGGCGGGGAAAACGACGACGACATCGTTTTTCTCTAGCTGATTGAACAAAGTTTGTTGTTGTTTGCTACTGTTGTTGCTGTTGTTTGCTATTTGACTAGTGCAAAAATTGTTTCTGATAAAAGCTCAGCTCGGCCAGCAGGAAGAATGCCAACAGCGAGTGCAGCTTTTTATTATTATTATTTACTTTATTTTATTTTATTATTTTTTAGCTGTCCATTGCAGTAAGCGACATGTGTGCGGGCATAAATATCTATAAAAATGTTTTTAATGTTGTCTAAAAACTGCAAAAACTTTTATGCATACATAATTGTAAAAGTATGTACATCTGGTAACACCTACAATACGCAGCCTACTTTATTAAAATTAACGCTTTAATAATTAAACGTTATTCTTAGATGCACACACACACATACACACTCAAATACTTATAAATGCCTTAAATCCTTACAGTTTGACAAACACTGCACTTACAAGAAGCTTGAATTCACTGCTTTACAGTTTGAATAGCGCTTGCCGGCATTAGGCGAAAGCGGCGATCTCCAGAACCCGACAGGGTAGAAATGAAAGAGTGAAAGAGATAGAGAGCAAATTTAATTCACAATTAAAGTTGTCTAAATGCTACTTGTTGTCAAGCAGTGGTTTGTAAGCATGCTGCAAGAACACGCCACTGCAGTTTTAATATACTGCTTACAGTTACAAACCACAGCAGTTTGAGTGCACTGCTTGACAGTTTGAATAACACTTGCCGGCAGAGCAGTGAACTTAACTAAGAGCACGAGAAGGAGAGAGAGAGAAATAAAGCAAAGGCTTTTTATTTTCTTTTCACTGCTTACAAGCCAATATACAGTTTGAGGCATATTGCACTTGCATCGCACTGCAGAATGAATGCTTTTGCTTGCGCACACAGCAGCATCTACTGCTTGGCAGTTTGAAGAACACTGAGAGCGCCAGAGCGCTGATCTTCTGAACGCAGCACAGAGAGAGGAGAGAGCTTTCTATTGCAGTTGAGTAGCACTACAGTTTTAGAGCACTTGCAAAAGCAACTGGTAGAGCGAGATGGCAATAGAAATAAACTAAATAATCAAGTAAATTAAAATTATATTAACTAAAAAACCATTTCTTGTTTTTCATGATTAAAAATGAGAAATTTGCATATTTAACATATTTTCCGTTTTTTTTCTTTATTATATTTAAATTTTCTTTTTTATGTTTAGTTTGTTTTTTTTTCCACACGAAAACAATGTTTAGATTGTTTAACAAATTGATGTAACTAGAAACTAATTTATAATTTATGAATTATAAACTTAAAGCAGTTGGTAAGCAGAGTTTTTATACGCATTCTTCTTCTTCTACTCGTTAGTTTGAACTCATTAACCGTTACACTGAGTGTGTGGAGTGGGGAATAGTGTTTGTGTGTGTGGAAGGAAGTGGTAAGAGGAGGGAGAGGGGAGGAAGAGGAACAAACTTTACCGTTAAATGCGTAGAAATTCTTGTTCTTTAGGCAGCAAACTTAAGTGTAGAAATGATAACTGGAATTAGGGCGTTGGACGTGGGCGTGGCAGCGTATGCTTATTAACAATTGTGTTTACACGACGTTTCGTTTATTATTGCGTACAGCACAATTTGTGTATTCTATTTTCATACATAACATAATATAACGCTTGTTCTTCCTCTCCTTATTCTTCTCATATTTGTCTTCTTCTTTTGCTGTTGCTCTTATTATTCTGCTTATGCTTGCTCTTCTGTCTGCCTTCGTTTCTTCTACTTTTTGTTTTTGTTGTATTTGCACCCATTTTTTTTGCCTTATGTCGCTGCTGTTGCTGCTTCTTCTGATTGTGGATGTTGTGTATCTTAATGTTTTGTGATTGTTGTTAATGGAAGGTATAGGTGTAGGGGGGAGGGGGTGTGATTTTGGAATTTATACATTTACATTGGCAATTTATGTGTTGGACAACGAAAAGTCAAAATGTTCAAAAGGAGAGAGAATTTCAGGTCAGAAGTAAAACAAATGAACAATTAATTAATTATGCTTGGCTTGCTGCAGTTGTATGTGTGTGTGTGTGTGTGTGTATGAGTGTGAATTATGATGTTGTTGTTGTTGTGGTTGTTATTTTTGTTACCCTATGTTTGCTGCTGATTATGTGGCTATTGTTGTGTAGATTGTGTGTGTGGATTGTATGTAGATCGCATGTGCTTTGTGTATGTGCCTGAATCAATAATGTTGTGGCAGTTGTTGTTGTCAACCCATGTTTGCTGCTGTTTTCTTCCTTGCTTGCTGTGTGGATTGCATGTGTGCATGTGGATTGCATGTTGTTGCCGTTGTTTTCCCACTTTTGCTGCTGTTTCTGTTTCTGTTGCTATTGCTGTGCAGATTGCATGTGTGCTTGTTTGTGTGTGTGTGAGTGTGTGTGTATTTTGTGGAACCTAACCAATCACCAGTCCACAGCCGAGCTTAAAGTTATTCTTCACATGATTCATGCGACCACTCAACATAAAGGAAAACGGCAACGGCTGCAAACGCTTTTCCAGCATACCCGAAATATGCCAATTTGAGTCAATGGAGCCTACAAAAATGCGCGAAAGAGATAAGAGATAGAGATAGATATAGATATATGTGCAACAATTGGACGCACCTCTGAATACCAAATCCGCTTTGGGCAAATCAATTTGATAGGCAATTGTGGCAACGGATTCCTGCATGCGAAGACTTGTCTCCACCTCGACGCCAATTTGTAATTGCTCGCTGGCCTTTTGGTAATAGCACAGATGGAGTCCACTGGGTCCAAGGGTGCCGGACCAAATGGAATCGCCATTGGTATAGCGACCCAAGGCCGAAACAATGGCAATCTGGCGGCCAGGCACATTTGGGCCATACTGATAGGCCACCTCGGCGCCGAGGGCCATGCGCTGTGTCACCGACTGCAGATATTGGCCAACAATGACGCCGGAATTGGTGAATATGCTGGGGTTGCCCAATGTGAGGGATGCGGTAAAATCATTGCCACGATAATCTGTGCTCAGCTGTGTGGCCATCACCTTTGATTCCTGAATCTGTGTTCCATAAAAACAGAAAACGTTAATAAACTGTGCTCAACTGTTCCCATATGAACAACAACTTACCTGTGATGCGAACTTGCAACGCAAACGGGATGAGAACTGATGTATAACATTGGCATTTAGATTTCCCGATGGATCAATATCGCCTAACAGCACTGGGAATGCCTCGGTGGGGCTGTATTGCTTGGTGCCCACATAGGTGGCACCAAAGCGATAACCACTTGGCACTGTGGTGCTCATGTTGATCGTGTGCGATACTTGAAAATGATTGCTGAGGCCTTTGTTCAGCATGATCTTGGCGCCCTCAAAGGTGATGGCCTGTACATCTGTAAGAGAACGACAGAGAGAGGGAGACAGAAAGAGCGTGAGTTACATATTGTCGATATACGATTGCGATTACGATATACACATGTATGTATGTGCATATATACACATGTGCAACTGATAATACATAATCAAAGAACAGGCACGCATACATGCAAAAACGCACGCAGCAAAACGCACACACACACACACACACGCACACACACATACATATATAGGGCACCGACTGACCCCCCTCACATGCTTGTAGGTTATGTCATCACAATCGGTACATTTTGTATGCGTTCGGCTAATGAATGAACGTATTTAATGAATGAGACATTGCATACCTTTGCATTTCTTGTGCAGCTCCTCAACAGTGCCGGGATTCTCAAGTGTGTTATCCTTGGACGCATCGCCGCTCACATCGGCCGCAATTATTGTGGCAGCCTCTGTGTTCAATTGCGCTGGTTCCGGCAATCCTAAGCTGGCAGCGACACTGTTGCGCGCCGCCGTTGGCTCGATGCCGGATGATGCCGCTAGCACGTTACCCATATTGTAATTGCCAAAATTTTTTGTGTAAGTTTTTCTAGTTTTTGTGTTGTGGCCGACAAAATTATAAGTGGCACGCGCTGTATTTTGGGGTATCTGTGTGTTAGACACACTACAAAAAAAAAGACTGCTTTTGACAGCAAAGTCGATATCACATATGTTATGTATTGCTATATCGATAGCCCACTACGTTCGATATTCGAAACTGGTGAATTAGCTTAGGTTGCTTTGTTTTTTTTTTTTTTTTTTTTTGCAGCAGCAGCAGCAGCCACTGTTTAGCAGAAATATAAAATATTTTATTTTAATTGGCTGCAAAATAAACTATTGAGAACTCGATGCTCTTTGCATTAACAGCTGCTGAGCTGCCACTACATTGCAGCTGTCAGCAATGCGCGCGCTGCCAGACTGTTGTCAAAGCGCCAGATTTTCAAATTCAAACATACAAACAGCCATGGTTAATCAATAAAAACGTTTATATTTCAAGTTCAAGTATATGTATCAATTTTTTTTTTTGTTGGTTTGTTTTATATACGCATACATATTTATATGCACATATATAGAAGTATTTCCATGTATAAGTTAATAAGAGGAGTACAAAACTCTGCTACCTATAAAGCTAAAAAAAAATATATATGTTTTAATCAAAAGAGTTTTGGCTGTTTCGGTTTTGCAGGGGGAGGGTAGGGGTATGGAAAATTGCAAAAATATATTTGACTAAACTATGAGTCATCTAATTGGGCCAAATCATCAAAGTTAACGATGCAAATGTACAAATGTTAAAATTCCTTCAATTTGGCTTAAGAAAACTTAAAAACGAAACTATAAACTATAGATAGCCGCAATACACATACGTGTGCACATATGTATGTGCAGATGTATTTCTGTACAAATTAAATTGTAATGCATTTGTTTTTGGTGCGCTATTAAAAACGAGTCAACAAATTAGGACAGCATACAAATATTAACATAAGAGATAAAATCGAATCGAAAAAAACACAAACATATATATATATATATGTATATATATATATGGGAGATATAAAAAGAGACTTTTCGTAGCAAAGAAAAAAATATATAGAAAAAACTAACTAAACAATCGAATTGAATCGAATCGAATTGAATTGAGCCAAATCAACAGCAGGAGGATTTCTCTGGCTCAGCGACAACGAGATTGAAGTCAAGACTGTTGGGCCTCGCAAAGCCGGACTTGATGCCATCCCAGCCATCCTCGGCCTTGTATTCGCCGGACCGTATGCGGGCATAGACCTCCTGTGTGACCATGCGAAAGGCTTCCTCCACATTGGCGCCGGTGCGCGCGGAAGTCTCAACGAAATGCAATCCATGCAATTTGGCAAACACCTGACCATCCTCGGTGGACACCTCACGATGACCACCAGCATTGACCAGATCCAGTTTACAGCCGACCAAGGCAAATACCGGAACATGTGGCTCAATGTGACGTCGCGCCTCCATCATCCAAAGTGGTATATGCTCGAAGCTAGCGTAATTCGATATATCATAGACGAGTAGGACGCCAACTGAGTTGCGATAATAGGATTTTGTTATTGAACGGAAACGCTCCTGTCCGGCCGTATCCCACAGCTGTAGTTTGATTTGTGTTCCATCCTTCATCTCAATCAGGCGGGCGAAAAAGTCAACGCCCACTGTGGGATCTGATAGCTGAAAAGAGAGAACAGGCAATGTTAATTCATTTCATTTCTCTATTGATTTTAATGCAAATTCCATCAAATTGGTGACATATCAAAGTGCAGCAACTATTCAAAAAGTGCGCGCTTACGTGCCAAGCGTTGCCACGCTTAAGCAAAGTTAGTCATTGTTGTTCTTGTTCTTGCGAATTGCATTATCAGTATCACACACACTCATGCACACATGAACGCACGGGCAAAGGCTCACACTCGCACACACACATACACACATGCTGAGATACTGCAACTTAAAGATGCTCGCCTTTGTCTTTATTTTAATATTGTGCGCTACTTAATTATGTAATTATAACTATTACTCGCACTTGACACACATATGGTGGGGAATAAAGTGCATTTCTTGCGCATACCTCGGCAAATTTTCCATCTGTGAAGAATTTGAGCAGTGAACTTTTGCCCACTGTGCTGTCTCCGATAAGTATTAAGCGAAATTGATAATCAAAGATTGGCTCAACCATCGTACTGTAGTGTTGTTGTTGTAAGTTAATTGATTAATTGATTCACAGCTTTGCTTTTGTTGTTATTTTGGCTTAATGCGCAAATTGACTTATCGTCCTTTTCGTTTGTCGCAACTGACGCGCAACCACTTTCAAAATACACGCCCAGCTACTACAAATTGCTTTGGACTCTTAATTCGCAGTTAAATTTGTAGCACAATATAAATCAACTGCTGTTTTTTGTTTATTAAATTTAACTAAACTCAGCTGCTCTGTGTTGTTTGTTTTTTTCTAACGCAAAGCTATTACTGTATGTGTGCGTGTGTGTGGGTTTAGCAGGGCTGACAAGCGATTACTTGTATTCATACACGAAGTGGCAACGCTGCAGTTACCGCACTACCGCGAATTTGAATCAAATATTAACTGATTAATGCTCGTAAGAAAATGTAAATCGCAAAATTTTTTGTATATAAATTTATATATATGGAGCCACAGTTTTAAACTTTTTGTTGCTGTCGAAAAATTGAAGCAATTGCAGCCAACTCTGGCATATATATCGATGTAAATGATATCGATGTACTTCGTTCCATCGCTAACTGTCATATTTGACATTAGTTCGTTTTATTTCGGCTTTATTTTTTATTATATTGTTTTCATTTTGTACTGCACAAATGTACAATAAAAATCAACGTAAAAGTGGAGCAACAAATAGCAACTTTTGCGTATTTACAATTGGCGACAGCAACAACGCAAGGGCGGCTCACATTAACGTCAACCGCACAAGGTGCTAACCGTCAATCTTCAAGGCAGCTGACAGGCAGGCAGGCAGCAGCCCAAAGGCAACCCCAACCTTTCAACGTGTGTGCGCATTAGGTTATCGAAGAGAACGCATTATTTGTTATTCGACGCAAATATAGTATAATTATTCACACATAGATGTTTAAATTTGTGCTGCACGACGCCGTTGGCTACGTGCGCAACAATGTGCGTGAGTTCAGTCTCAATGCGCTCCGACTGCTTCCTCAGTTGCCCCAACTGAGTCCCTACGATGTAAGTATCGACCATAAAGTATCGATTAACATAAGAAGTAAAATGTTGTTATTTTTGCTATATGCACAGGTGAATTTAGCGTTAAGGGAAAACGAATTCGTGTACAATTTCCCGCTCGATGGCATCATACGCAGCTATGAAACGAATCAGCTAGGCTCCAATTCGCCCTGCGAGGACTCACGCACCGAGGCCAGTCTCCTGTTCCGGAATGGTTTCATCTGTGGTATCTTCGATGGCCATGGCGGTGCTGCCTGCGGTCAGGTGGTGTCCAAACGTTTACTGCGCTACATTTCAGCGGGTACATTGCCACGCCAGGTGCTCCGCGAGCAGTTAAAGCAGGGCTGCACAAGCCAATCCTTCCTCAAGTGTCACAACGATAATGTGGATTTTGTTAGCGAAATTCGGCCCATCTATGAGAACAGCTTTCAGCAGTATATAAAGAAATTGAGCGAGGAGCCGCAGCGGGATGTGGCAAGCGAGTTGCAGCAAGCATTTCAACAGCTGGACGAGGATTTGGCGGTGGAGGCGCTGGCGACCAACGATGTGCGCACCATGAGTGTGGCGTTATCGGGTAAGCTGCTGCAACAATCTGGCAACGACACAATTGCATAACACAATAAATTGGCTGCACCTGTGCGCAAATCAAAACTATCGCAATCAAAAACTATCGGCGATCAGTTGTCCTTCGATTATATGTTGAGTGATTTGAATAATTTGAATGGAACTGTTAACATTTTGCAGGCGCTGTTGCTTGTCTGGTGCATTTGGAGGGTCTGCAGCTGCATGTGGCAAGCACTGGGGATTGTGGCGCTGTGCTCGGCGTGTTGGATCCACAGACAAATCAATGGCATCCCAAGAAGCTAAACATTGAGCACAATGCGGATAATATGCAGGAAGTCGATCGCATTTTGGGCGAACATCCGCGGGAGGAGCGTGAGACAATAATACGAAATGGACGACTGCTTAGCCAGTTGGCGCCATTGCGGGCCTTTGGCGACTATCGCTACAAGTGGCCCGTGGAGACGATGCAACAGAAGGTGGTGCCCATGTTCGGGGAGCATGTGATGCCGCCAAATTATTATACACCGCCGTACCTGACCGCTCGCCCGGATGTGCAACAACACGAGCTGGGCGCCAACGATAAGTTTCTAGTCATTGCCAGCGATGGCCTCTGGGATTTCCTATCGCCCAGCGAGGTTGTCAGCCTCGTTGGCGAGCACATGAACTCTAAGAAGATGCTGGAGCCAATGCGTCTGCCGCCGGGCGATGTTAAACTCAAGGAAATCGCTGCACAGCTCGCCGAGCGCAAGTAAACTCTAACTCTTTGCAACGCTCATTAAATCAACTTAATACATTGCCCAATCCTTTGCAGAGCTGGACTCAACAGGAAGCCAATTGATCAGAATGCCGCCACACATTTGATACGTAATGCTCTGGGCGCCACGGAATATGGCATTGAGCACTCAAAGATCTCGTACTATTTGACGCTGCCACAGGATGTGGTGCGTCTATATCGTGACGATATCACCATAACCGTCATCTACTTCAACTCGGAGCACATTGCCAAGCTAAAGCAAGAGAATCAAACACAAACGCAGCCCCAGCCCGCGGCGTGATGATGATTCATTTGCACGTCGTTTGTCAAGGATTCAACGGAGTACCTTGCTCTATCGAATCTGAGTTAAATATATAGTTACATATATCTGTATTTATTGGCCAGCGCCTAAGCTAATCTATAGCCTAAGTTGTTTCGTTTAAGTTTTGTTTATACATTTTTACAAATCGCCGCCTATCTCTCCCCGTCCCCCTCATCCAATTGTTGTTGTTGTTGTTTTAACCGTTGTTGCCGCCTCTCCTTAAGCCAGGACAAAAGCCGCTCGCAGGCTAATTGCTAAAATAAACACGCAAAATGATTAACTAAATACTAGAATACATTTTTTAAAGATTTCAAATCGGGCTTCGAAACTGTTAAGCAAACGATTGAACACAGCGCAGTAATTGCTGCAAGCTATCGATAACTGACTTAGTGGCTGCTGCATCTCCTTTGGCAGCAAAGTATCGGTAACTTGTACTACAGCAGTAAGCAATCTAGGTATCGATAGCTCTGACTTCAGCATTGGCCAATCGAGATGCTGCGGCGCTCTAGCGGAGAGTGTTGGAAGAGTGTTAACTTTTTAAAGAGAAATAGTACAGTTAACTGTTATATCAATTGATCCTCTAGTTTAGACATAAGCAATTAAGGGATAAATGAGTAATTAAATCATAATTTGATCATATGTAAGCATCATTTACCACTCTCCCTCTCTCTCTCTCTCTCTTACTGTTTGGCAAAGTTAACTGTTATATGAGATCAATGTTAGCAGTGCTCTCTGTTAATTGTCTGTTATATATTTACATAAGCCCCGATCATTGACTATTAGAGTGCGTGGGAGTTAGCAAGAGAGGCAGAATGATAGGGAACGTAATTTTTGCACTCCCTTTGCAAAGTTACTTTATATCATTAATAAAAAAACTACTATCTCTCTCTCTCTCTCTCTCTTTCTTTGTTCACTAGCTTATTGCCTATTCGAGTGCGATAGAGCTAACAAGAGAGAGAGAGAGAGAGAGAGAGAGCGAGAGAGAAAGGATAAAAATGATTTCACATACATTTTATTCATTTCTCAACCTCTTCATTATTCTACTACACTACTCGTTCTCTCTGTTAAGTGTCTGTTAACTACTCTCACTGTTAACAAGCTGCTAACGATAGAGAGGGAAAGCAGTGTATTTACTCAGTGATTTAGCGCGTCTTTCTGTATTTCCTTTCGAGATTATGATCATGCTATCAACTTTTCGCTGTCTTTTTCTAGGTTAACTGCATGTTAACTACTCTCGCTGTTAACAAGTGGCTAATGAAAGCAAGCAAATAATGTGTTATTTAATATAAGAAAACTTTGCAAGAGAGTAAAACCGCTCTCTTTCAAAGCTTACTTATTATTAAATCTATTATCTATCTCTTTATCTCTCTCTCTCTCTCTCTCTGTTAACTGCATGATAACTACTCTCTCTTTTTGATCACAAAAAGTTAACTACGCTTTCTGTCACTTGATTTCACATTCTTATCACACTCTCTCTCTAGTTATCTCTGTTTGTCAACTACATGTTAACTTCTCTACAAGTTAAAGAAACTGAGAAATTCCCTTTCTAGACCTTACTATCGTTATTTCGCTTACTATCTGTTAAATGCATGTTAACTGCTCTCTCCGATCACAACTACGGTTTCTGTTAACAAAAGTGACTTAACGTTCCTTTCCCGCATGTTAACTACTCTCTCTCTCTCTCTCTGTTAACTGCATACTACTATTCTCGCTGTTAATGAAAGAGTGAGAAATGTCTGTCTGAGTGATCATCATTCTCTCTCTGTTAACCTAATGTTAAGTACTTTCGCTGCTAATAAAAGTGAGAAGTTTGATCAAGTAATTCAAGGTTCCTTGCTGTATTACCTTTCAAGACTTGGCGCTATTATCACTCTCTCTCTCTCATATTATATCTCTCGCTGTTAACTTAATGTTAAGTACTTTCGCTGTTAATGAAAGTGAGAAATTTGATCAAGTGATTCAAGGTTCCTTACTGTATTCCCTTGCAAGAATTATAGCTCTCCCTCTGTTAACCGCATGCTAACTACTCCCGCTGTTAACTTACTGTTAACTACTCCCGCTGTTAACTTAGCAATAAAGTTTAAAATACAAAGCATACATGTATGTTTACATTGAGTGATGATTTCGAGAAATTGATTAGTTTATTTTACAATTATATTCATTACACAGAGAGAGTGGTGGGAGGGCTGTGGAGGGGGCGGGGGTAAGAGAGGGAAGGAGGAACGACGACAATTGTTTATGTCTGCAGCTGGGGCGTTGTACAAGGGTTCTTTTGTTATGAGTGGATGGGGGAGGGGGAAACATACACAAGGGGTATACGCGAGGAAGTGGGGTATACACATATACTACATACTACGCAAAACGTGTGTTGTTCTTGTTGTTGTTGTTGGTGTTTCTTGTACCTAAGCGAATCTAAAGCTAAAAACGAACAATTAAAAATAAATTATAATTATAATTAAAATTAAAATAATTAAAAATACGAAATTAAAGAAAATGCTGCCGGGGCGGTAGGGGCGGGTCGCTAAATGGAAGTGCTTTACATAACTAAATAATTATATTATTTTCCTTTTGCGCAAATAAACAATCAAAAAAAAAAAAAAGAAAAATAGACAAAGAGACGAAAAGAGAAAGCAGAAAGTGGAAAGTGGAGAGGAGATAGAATTGCTTGACTATTCCTTGGCATCCAATTCGGCGGCAACCTCCTGCCGACTCACACAATTCAAGAACTCCATCTGGATGTGCGTGATCTGCGTCTTGCTGAAGCATTGCATTTTCTTCTTGAGGAAATCAAAGAACAGATCCAGCTCGTCCCGCTTGATCAGCGACTGCGACAGCTGCTGCTGCTGCTGCTGCTCGTCGTCCTTGATGAGGGTGCTGCTGGAGGCGACGCTTATCGAGGAGGCAGCCGTGCCGTTGCCCAGATTCAGCGATGCACCACCACCAGGAGCAGCTGCAGCAACAGCAGCGGCAGGAGCAGCACCTGGTGCATTGGCCAGCCCACAGCTTAGCGTGGGCAATTGTAGGATTGTTGTTGCCGTTGCGGGCGCATTGAAGTTGCTGCTTGTGGCACTATTGCACAATGTGTTTGCCACACCCAGGGCGGCTGCGGCAGCGGCTGGTGTCGCTGGCGCCGCTCCGGCTGCTGCTGCTGCCGCTGCTGCTGGCAATGTGGTGCTAACTGCCGCAGCCGCGGCTGCTGCGGCAGCGGCATTCAGGGTTACGGCGGCTGGTGTGCTGGAGATTGTGACGCTGGTGCTTGTCGCCTCGGTGACATCGACGAGCGCGATTTGTTGTGTGCTTGCGACAGCTTCTCGCGCTGCCGCCGCTGCTGTGGTCGTCACCAGCGTGAGATTCTTGAGCTTTGTGTCCGCGGTGATGACGGTGCCGCCGCCAGCCAAAACGCTATTTGTGGCACTGCTCACGGTGGCTGTGGCAAAATGATGTGTGGCATGCTGATGCGGATGCGTATGCCGCAGCGGCACTGTGACTGTGGTCCGTGTCTCTGGCTCCGGTTCGATATCCTCTATGCAGAAATCATCCGTATCGATGTAGTGAAAGCCCTTGCTGTCTGTCACATCGCTGCTGCCATCGACGCCCATTTCACAGTGGGCAGCCGTTGCCTCCTCGTAGAGGCAGACCTCCTCGTAGTCGACCTCGGCCCCAGTGGCGCCATCCTCATCCAGTTCGTGCTTAACAATATCGACAACTTGGCCATCATGATCGACAGCATTGTCATCCTCATCGTCCAGCTCATCGTCCACAACGTCATCGTCGTCGTGGGTGATTTGTGACAATTCGATGCTGGAGATGCTGCCATCGTGTTGCGTCTGATGGTGATGATGATGATGCTGGTGCTGGTGCTGGTGATGATGATGCTGCTGCTGATGATGGTGGTGCTGATGATGGCCATGATGGGCATGCCCATGATGATGACTGGGCACCGTATCATCGGCCACACTCTCCTCATACGCGGTTAAGATGAACGTTTCGGCCTCATCGCTGACCAGGGTGATCTGTGAGCTGGCATGATGGGAGGACGACAAGCCGGTTGTATCCGAATGCTCATCCTCATCGACCACATCATGATCGTGCATATGATCATGCTCATGCTCATGATCCATATCATGCTGTACATCGCCCATCTCATCATCATCATCATCCGGCTGCTTTTTAATCTGCAACATTGCGGCCAACGCATTGCGATGGGCCTTCAACTTCGGCTGATAGACTTTGGAGAGGAAATCCAAGGGTTTGGCATAGCGCCACTTGGACAAACGACCCTCAATGCATTTGGGGGAGCGACGACGATATTGATGGTATGTATCCCGTAGATTCTTCCACTTGCGTCTCACCTCCTGCACGCTGTATTTGTCTGTGAGTAGCGGCAATTGTGTAATTAGTAATCATATTATTCACACACATTATTATTCTATACTTACTGCCCATTTGCTGGGAGACTTCCTGCCAGCCGATGAGTATGTCCGGACGTCGTCGCTGATTTGGCTGCAGTTTGTAGTTGTACAGGGCTGGATTTTGTCGCACCAGGTTGATCAATGTGATAATATCATCGGTGGGCGCGTTGTCCTTGTGATAACGCTTACGCTCCGACATTGTGATTGTGTGTGTGTGTAGGTGTGTGTGTGTAGGTGTGTAAATTGTTGCTCCTGCTTCGTTTTTCTTTCTCTCGTTTTTGTTGTGCGCCACAGCTGCCAATTGTTATTGTTTAGGTCCACACAATGGGTGTGTGTGACGGACAAGGAATTGCGCGGGGCGGGCGGGTGGCGCGCCTGCGATTGTGATTATTATTAAACTGCTGCCAGGGCAAACGGCAGGCGGACAACACACAGTCGGTGTCAGTGTCAGTGTCTGTTGCACGGGCACGTTCTCGTGTGTGTGCGTGCGTGTGTGTGTGTGCACAGGCCAGCCAAATTGCACACTATTGTCACTTAATGCACACACGTTATCTATTAATTAAATGTACGCCACAAATTATCCATATTCAATTACGCAGAAAACAATTTGGACCTACAATTTTTGGCTATAACAATGTTGCCGTACCGTGTTTGTGTATGCTCTCGCTGCTGGCGTTGCCAGTCTATGCAACGCATCGCACTGTGTCGCGGTATTTTCCAACACGATAGTTAGACAAGCATATCGATATACTTGAGTTTATGCAATACGAAATTCAAATCTCTATTTATATTTTATATATTGCACTAATGTGGATTCCTCATATTTGATAAGAAATTGGGGTTTTCGATAAGACACTTAGCTTTTGTGCCTGCTTGGCATTTGCATTTAGCATTATTTATATTTAATTAATATATAAGCTTTTTCATTTAATTTAATGTAATAACTCATTTTTTATCCAACTTAAGCTATGCATTTTGTTGGTCTATTTTATGTATATTTTCGGTATTGTTGCGAACGCAGATCGCACTTAAGTCAAGTCAAAGCTTTATCAGCAAATCTATGATTAGAAGCTGTAATCAACAAAGGGTTTAATAGTGTTGCTAAATAGTTAAATAGTGTTGTTCCCGCCAGTTCTCCGTTGAAACCAAGCACCAACTGAAAAATATCGATGAGTAATTTCGATCTTGTTTCTAGCGATTATTATTTCAAATTTGTTTGTAACCGTTAAAATTCAAATATAATTCACTTGAATGGAAAGTTTAGTTTTTTTTAAAGCCAAAAGTAAAGATTAAATGATTCTTGATAAGATTCCCGCTATTAAAATACTGTGAAATCCATCACGTGCTTTCAGTGGTAATCTTGCTACGATTAACGTTAGCTGAAGAACACAATGTTTTGAATCTTATCAACAGAACGTCAGCAAATTTAGCATAGATGTTTGCTTTTTTTTTTAAACTGAGAACCAAATGATTCTTGATAAGATACTTGATATTAAAATAAGTTGAGCAAAATACTATACAATCTATCTATCACATGCTTTCACTTGTTCAGCAAATACTATGGAATGTATCACATGTGTTCAGTTATAAATTTGATATGATTAACTTGAACAATGTTTTGAAACTTATCAACAAAGCGAACTGTAACTTTATATATGTTATATATATAAATATATATATGTAATAGTACATTGGCTTAAACAAAAAAGTAGACTATATTACGGTTTTGATACGCACTTCCAGCATACGATAAATATCATTGTTCCGCTTAAGGTCCAAGTCCAAGGCAATTAATAGCGAGAACTCGTGTAATAAAGTGGACTTGCTAACAAAGTGGCTGGCAAACGTGTGAACGCAACGATAAGATTACCAGACCAGTCGTAGTACTACAACAATTAGCAATAAATGTTAGCGACTCCTTTGTCTTAGCATGTATCATGATGGGCAGGCAAAAATGCCCAAAACTTTATAAGTATTATTGGATTAGTTAAATGGAATTGTTGTTCACTTTGGTTAAGCATAGCCAGGAACAAGCAATCAGTTGATTGTGTTCTGAAGAAGCGTATCGCTTAGTCGATTAGTCGATTCAATAAATGGAAATATTCCCAGCTGTGTGAGCTTTATTTCAATTATTTACATCTGGCGTGTGGATCACATTTGCTTGCCAGTTGTAAGAGGGAAAAGAACGTGCACAGGTGGCATTCACACGCGGAGATCTTTAGTTACAGCAGTTACAGTATTACATGAGCTATATTGAATGACATGATGATCGTGCAAGAGTAGGCAGCATGTATAATAGTTCTCCAGTTGATGGTAGTTCCAAGAAGATGATGTGTGTGTCTTCCAATTGCCAGAGACCAACTCCTCCAGCTCGCTGGGACAAATCACAGCAACTGAACCTCTTGAAATCATGACTAAGTGATTGAAAGCGCCAGACAAATCGTGTCAAGTGGTATACTTGCGCGCCATAAATGAAATTGAACGTTAGTCAGCGTCTCAATCCATAAACTTGACCATTTGGGGTGTTATCAGTCAAGGAATTATCTATTGATTAGCTTCATAAAAAATTATTCGGCAATAGCCATCTTATCACAGCTACCGTTTCATATAAAAGAGCACGCTGTGTATCGCAATCAAGTTAGTGTGGATCAGGAATATGCTTAGATTATATGCAACGCTACTGTTGTGCGGCGCTTTGGGCCATGTCCAGGCCAGCGTTGGCAGTGCCGGTGTCGCAACGGCAATAGATTCTATTGACATTGATAGTTATCAGCGCATGATGCAATTGCGTCCTTTGGCAATTGAGTTCTTTGAGCATTACAAGAACATTACAGTGCGGGATTTAATAGTGCCAGCGACGAGAGTGCCCAGTCAACAGGATCTACTCTGTCTGGCAGATGTGGCGCAGCTTGGCCAGGCGTTGCAAACAGGCAGCATTTGGGCATTGAGAAGTAAGTGTGTTTGCCTCAACTGATTGCGTTAACTGCTTAACAATCTCTGTCCATCGGCAACTAGTGATTGACTCCTGGGGACGACTGCCATCTGGCATACTCTATGGCAATTTCAGGGATTTCGGCAACTTTGATGAGTGCCTTCGAACGAATCGAGTGATTGCAGCAAGTGGACATGCGCTGAGAGGCAAATATTGTTCAGCTAGACTGCTGTCGATCTCCCAAGCGCCCGAGTTGATGGACTTGCTCAACGTTAGAACCGCTGTCTGTCTGCCTGCCAGCTGCTCGGCTGATCACATTGAGATGCTGCTGCGTCAGCTATTCCAGCGGCTTTTGAACATTGAGTTCAAGGCGGGAAC
Source organism: Drosophila macrospina (assembly GCA_035042075.1). Taxonomy (NCBI): domain Eukaryota; kingdom Metazoa; phylum Arthropoda; class Insecta; order Diptera; family Drosophilidae; genus Drosophila; species Drosophila macrospina. The sequence continues at coordinate 818,826 of JAWNLW010000527.1, read as the reverse complement.
GCAGCTGATCAATGAGAATGCATGCCAGACGGCGGACAGTGAACCTTGGGATGGCCTCACCATATTCACAGTGTAAGTGTGAAGCAAGCAGAGTTACATTTCAGCAGTGTCATTGTCATCCTTATGCCTTGCAGTGTCCTTTTCGGCGTATTGATTGGTGTCATGTTGCTGTGCACAATCTACGATTACATGTGCTGCAAGAATCAAAGTAAGTTACTGGCTCAATGCTCATTGTCTATTGCAATTGATGAAACCTGTTCATTTGTAGCACGCCTGCCTGGCGTTGTGCAGATCTTCTCGGCCAGATTCAATTCACGCGCTCTGTTTCGCGTGGTCGACAGCAAAACAAATCCAAATGTTATTGATTGCCTGCACGGGATACGCTGCCTGTCGCTTATCTGGGTTATTTACGGACACGATTATGTGGTATCTGCTGTATCGCCCAATATTAATTTGGTTGACGTCTTGCCGGTAAGTTAAATCAAACAGATGACAGTCAGTCACAGAGATTAAGCATGCAAATCTTTGATCTTCTCAGTGGTACAGATCGCCCTACAGCATGTTCATTATGCATGGCCTCTTCTCGGTGGATACATTCTTCTTTTTGAGTGGTCTGCTCGTTGTCATGATTGCGCTGCGCACTATGGACAGGTAAGTTGATCCTTGTGCCAACTGGTAAAAGCCACTTTAACAACAATGCAACATTGGCAGAACCAAAGGTAAACTGAATGTGCCATTGATGTATCTGCATCGTTTTCTTCGCCTGACACCGGTGCTGGCCTTGGCCATACTCTTCTATGTGACGATACTACCCATCTTGGGTACTGGACCAATGTTCAAAGGTTTCGTTGCTATAAATTCTGCACCGTGCGAAGAGAATTGGTTCTGGACATTGTTGTACGTGCAAAACTATGTGGTGCCCAACGACATTGTAAGTTGCAACATGTTGCAAAGTTCATTAAGCAGTAGTTCAACGTTTCATTGTGATTATAGTGCCTGCCTCATAGTTGGTATCTGGGTGTGGACATGCAGCTCTATGTGATCTCTCCTCTATTGCTATTTGCGCTCTATAAGTGGGGCAAGAAGGCTGTGGCAGGCATTGTGGTGATTATGCTTCTATTGGCCGCCTGTCTCTTTAGCATGATGGTGGTCAAAGGATATTCTTTGTAAGTTCAGTGAGTCCACAGCAATCCTAAACCAATAGTAATGTTAATATTCTAGGGAATTTATGGCGGATGCAGATAAAATCTATTTTACAACTCATACGCGCACATCGCCTTGGATAATTGGTCTGCTCTTTGGATATTATTTGCATATGAATCGCAACAAATCGTACAACTTGAGTTGCCTCACTGTCTGGCTGGGTTGGATCATCAGTTTGGGCTTGATCTTTACGTGCCTCTTTGCGCTTTATCCATATCCAGCAAATGGTTATACTCTACCGACACTTAACGAGGCTTTCTATATGACATTCACACGCATTGCGTGGCCATTGGCTTTGGTCTGGGTGGTGTTTGCCTGTAAATATGGCTATGGCGGTCTGGCCAACAGTTTCCTCTCCTCACCATTGTGGCAGCCACTGTCGAAGCTGTCGTATTGTGCATATATCTGGCATCTGGTGATCGAACAGTTCAATGCGATGACCACACACACTAGCACCTACTTCAGTGACTATCAAGTGGTAGGTTTAACACAAAATGCAATCATTTACAAATATTTATATATGTACTTACATCTTCCTCTTCCTCTTCTCCTCTAACAGATACTGCGCTTTTGGTCTGACTTTGGCATTACCATTCTGTTTTCCTACTTTATATATATTTTGGTCGAGGCACCCACTGGTGGCATACAGATGCTGTTGCTACCAAGCGGCAGGCCCAAGTTGCAGCCATCGCCTCCAATTCAGCCAACAGCAGACGAGCAGAGCAACGAGCCTGTGCCTGAGCTGCCGGCTAAGACGTCTCCGGACACTTCATCTAAAGCGTTGCCATTGTAACACTTTAATAACTCTATTGTTCTAAGTCTTTACTAGTCATTTATTTATATATTTATTTTGTTTTTTGTCTATTATTTTATTAAAAGTAATTTGTGAAAACCGTTTTTGTTCTGTGCAGAAATAACGGCTCTTTGCGCCTTATTGTATTGCAGTGTAACCAAACTGCATTGAAGTGGTAAGCCCAATTATCGAGCATCGATAATGAAGTGTACCCATACTACTGATCATCGAAAACTTTGCTAAGTAACATTATCTAAATTAAATACGTAATGAAACATAAAATATGTATTTTATGTATATGTATTGTATTGAAGTGCGACTAAGCTGCATTGAATTTGTTAGCCTAATTAACGATCATCGATAACAGAGCTTGACAACATAATATGCAGTCAATAATGTAAAATAGCATAATATATTAATTTAATACTTACGCCCCTTGTATCATTGTAATCATTGAATTGATAAACCTTATTTTTGATCATCAATAACATTGCTAAATAAAATGATGTAATGAAACATAATATATTGCATTGAATTGATCATCATAATTATTGATAAGAGATAACAAACAATTAATTATATATAAAAAAAAAAAAAAAATTTAGTGCATATGAGTCATTTGGAATTGAAGAATAACCAGCTGAATTCAATTGGTAATAATAATAACAGATAAATGATATAAAATAAGTAATTTAATATAATAAGTATGTTTAATGCATATGCGTCATTTTGTTTTAAAATATAATCCAGTTGCATTGAATTGTTTAACCCAATTATCGAACATCGATAACATAACAATGTGTGTATTAAATACTATATGAAATCTTTTAATAGACACGTCAAAAAGAAATCTTTTAATTGATGTGAATAGTTGAATGAAGTTTAATTCGTATTTAATTGTTAGCTTAGCTTTGAACTTTGGCTGAAAAATTGTAAATTGTAAATGATGTGTCATTGAGAAAGCAATATTTGTAAAGTTGTTTTGCAACACAGCTGGCATTGACCGTTATGTCACAGGGTGTGTGTGTTCTTAGTGCAGGGAGTTCAAGTGCAATTAAAGCAAAGCGCGAAAGTATGCAATAATAAAATGTTTGTAATATATTCTTACATATAAATATTAAATTAATATTTATTAATGAAGTGTGAAGTGAAAAGAGCATCTGCTAGTCAAGTAGCTAAATATGTATTTTTATTTCTGAACTACTTACATGCATCAACTGTTGCCGTCCCTGTCATTCATGATTTGTGTACTTAATGATAAATCAGAAAAATTTTTGATCAGTTTTCATTGTGTTTGAAAGATTTGCATTGCCAGCGTCTAATTAATTGAGCAATTACAAATGAACAAAGGGAAAAAAAGCGAAGACGCATGTGGGAAGGGGAGGGAAAAAGCTTAGATTTCACACGTCGCCCAGTCAAGTTGATCTCCGGCGGATCTCGTCCAGATCGAGTGTCATGTGCTGCTCATGTAGTGCAACTGCATCCCATGCTAATAATTGTTGGCTAATTGCTGTTCCTCCCCCTGCCCCTCCCCAACAACCTGACAACTTGCCATCCCGCCAAGATGCCCGCGTAGACGCGTCAATCAGCGTCTGTGTAATCCCCTCCTATAAAACGCTAGCGGCGCCAGCAGTCCGCATCCAAGTGAAATTCGTTCGTCTAGTATTCAACATGTCGCGCTTTGTTTGCTTTGGGATGCTGCTCCTGTTGGCCGCCGTTGCTGTCTCCTCGGCCCCGCACGAGGATATAACCAAGGAGCATGCCACCGAGGTGGCCGAGGAGTGCAAAACGGAGACGGGCGCCACCGATGAGGATGTGGAGCATATGATGCACCATCAGCCAAGTGATTCGCATGAGGGCAAATGCCTGCGCGCCTGCATGATGAAGAAGTTCGAGATTGTACGTTCACATCGATTGCTGCGCCAATCCTCTCTCCATTGTCGTCTTTGTCTCCATTGTCCACTGTCGATTTCAGATGGATGACGCCGGCAAGCTGAGCAAGGAGCATGCTCTGGAGCTCGTTAAGATCCTTAGCAAGGATGATGCCAAGAAGGAGGCCGCTGGCGCCGAAATCGTTGACAAATGCGAGGCCATTGAAGTACCCGAGGATCAGTGAGTATCAACCCGTCGATCATCATGTTACTTCCATTCTAATCCCACACTTCCCGACCCAACTTAGCTGCGATGCGGCCGCTGCCTACGAGAGCTGCATTGTGGAGCACATTCATGAGCATGGCCTGTCGCTGGAGGCCCTCTGAAGGATCCTAGCCTCTCAAGCCGAACTCCTCTGCGCCCTTTCCCGTACGACAAGCGCCACGCAGGCCTAATGGATCAACATTTCTATCAAGAAACTTTTTTTTTATGCTATATACTTTATACAACTATTAGTTCCTAAGTCTAATATGAATAAATCTGTGTAAACTGCATGAGGAACTGGGCAATGTGGAGCAGGAGAGGAGCGTGCTGGAGCTAATCCCAGGAAAGGGTAAAGGGTAAAGCAAGGAGGTGCAACGAAGGGAGGAAGTCAGCTAAGGAGAAGGTGATCCAAGGAGTGGATGATCTGGGAAGAGGGATGATCTAAGGAAGGATTGAGCTAGGATAGGGTGAAAGGGGAATCTGAAGAGAGGATGATCAGAAGAGAAAGTAGCAGGAGCGAGTAATCGAGGAAGGCATCTGAGAAAACACTTATCCACGGATTGACTCATTTCACGTGGGTGTTAAGAAAGCAGGAACTAGACCGAGAGGGAGGTAGACCAAGAAGGAGCTACTCCACGAATGCGCTAGTCCCCGGAGAAACTTACCACACTGGGGTGAAGTCCCCGGAGAAGATTACCCCTCTGGGAGATGGTCTCCAGAGAAGGTTACCCCACTGGGAGATAATCCCCGGAGGACGCTAATCCACTGGGAGATAGTCCTCGTAACCTTCTACACCACATGGAAGTAGTCCAAGGAGGAGGATACTCCACTGGGAGATAGTCCCCAATGGAAGGTACCACACTGTGAGGTAGTCTTTGGAGGAGGTTACCCATATGGCAGGTATACTTGGAAGTAGTCCCTGGAGGAGATCGCCCCATTCGTAGGCAGCTCAAGTAGAAGCTAGCATCAGCAGGAAGACATTTTAGGAAAGGGGCAACCCAAAGAAACAGCAGTTCAACAAATGACTATTCCAAGGGGGAAAAAAACAAATGAAGGACTGTCAATGGGCATCTAAAGCGGAAGAGTTAATCAATCAAGGGATTAATCCAAGCAGCAGGTAATCCCAGAAGGCAGAATATCACAAGGAAATTGTGATTCTCTGATGGGCCAATGCAAACCCTGAAGGAGCAATCCAAGGAGGTTCTCAAGGAACACGCAAGCCAACATGGGATCAGTTCAAGAAGGCGTTCCAAGTTCCAAGGCGGGTGTCAACCAATGAAGTGGGAGTCCAAGGGAGGCAGAATTCAAGGGATATTTGCAGGCATGCCAAGGAAAATGTAATACATTGAGGGATTATGCCAAGGAGAAGGTAATCCTAGGCGGATGTAAGCCAATGAAAAAGTATCCAAGCGCATCCGAAGGGGGGAAACCTTAGAGAGAGTAATTCAGCAATGGATTAATCCAAGGAGGTAGAAGACAAGGAAAGGAAGTATTTCAAGGAAAATGTAATCAATTGAGGGATTAATCAGAGGAGCGGGTAATCCAAATCCAAGCAGGCTGAATACAAGGGATAATCATGGACATCCAGGGACATCCTTCAGCCCAGAAGGAGGTAGGCCTTCGAATTCGAGTTCAAGGGCTTCCTAAGGGAAAGAACCCAAGGAACAGGAAATCCAAGGCAGTTAAAATCCAAGCAAGCTGAATACAAGGGATAATCATGGACATCCAAGGCGGGCGTCAGCTTAGAAGGATATGGAACTTTAAGTCTGAGTCCCAGGGCTTCCGAAGGGAAAGAACCCAAGGAACAAGAAATCCAAGCAGGCTGAATACAAGGGATAATCCTGGACATCCAAGGTAGACCAATGAAGCGGTATCCAAGGGCATCCGGAGAGGGGAAAGCGTAATCCAACAGAGGAAAGTTGACCAAGAAAAACTGCATATGCAATTATATAGCTTACGAATTCTATTTTTAAATATCTGTATAAATACATATATATGTATATAGACATATATATATATGTATATATATATATATATATATATATATATATATATATATATATATATATGTGTGTATATATGTATATATATATATATATATATATGTGTATATATGTATATATTACTGCATGTGAGCGTGTATATATATGAGTGTGAGTGTGTGTGTGTGAGTGAGTGTGTGTGTGTGTGTATGTGTGTGTGTGTGTGTAAAAGTGTTTACATAATGTTAGAATGGTTCAGCTTAATTGTTAATATTAATTATTACAATGCATGTTTATTCATGGTAGAGATAGAGCTGAAACAGACTAAAAGACTATATATATATATATATGCATATCCAATACTTAAAGACTAAATATTGTTATTGTTATTGGTTTTTTTCTTTTGTAGTTTTGTAGTTTTGTTTTTCTTCTTTCATATTGTTTTGTTTTTGAACTTAAGAGACTAAGAATTGCGCTTAAAATGTAGACTCGTAGATCTAATAGTTAATACGGCTAATGTTCATAATGTGGCGCCGGCTACGTGAAAGAGACGACCACAAGACACTAGACACAAGACGCAAGAGACAAGTGACAAAACAATACGATTAAATAATAGAAAAGGAAGAAGAAACAAAAAAAATAATATAGAACTATTAAGAATGAAAAGTAAAAAAAAACATGAAGTAGACAAATTAGTAAGACTTAGATGTAGACTTATAATCGGCGCTCAAGGCGAGCAAATAATGCACAAGAACTCTGCAGGGTATGTTGAATGATTAATGCAAATTGTGCAGGGAATAGGTATAGGTATAGTTATTGTTATAAGGATGAGGGGATGTGGATGTGGATGTGGTGTGTGGTTGGGGTTTGAACAATTGTGTCACTGTGGCCATATGCTAAGTTCGTTTTGTTTTCAAATTTGTTGTATAGAATTGATAAAATTTGATTTGAGGCAGGCAGGCAGTTATCAAATGTTGCACGCTCCATAATTGTGTTGTGTTGAGCAGCTGCGGTGTTCCATTGTTATATTGTAATTTGTAATTTGTAATTTGTCTCATCTGCTGTGGCATTGCAGTAATAGAGTTGTTGTTCGTCTTGTTGTTCGTCTGCTTTAAAGAAAGTAATCAGCCTGCGGCTTTTTCGATGGTATGCCGCGACTCTCCTGCGGTGCGGCCTCAAAGATGACAAAATCACGATGCAGGTACTCATTCAGTTCCAAGATAGCTGCCACATTGCCGCAGCTAAACGAAGCAAACGAAACAAAAGGATTAGTTATAGTTAGAGCTACAGGAACTTCAGCTTACCGATAGCAATAGTTGGGCGCTGACCAAACCGTTAGCACCGTCTCATTGAAATGCCATTTGAAGCCCTCCATGACCAGCTGATGTGCCCGACATATCATGTCAATGTCGTTGGTGCGATTGAATTGCGATACCACATCGGAGCCAAAGAGATAGCCAGCGCCACGCGGTGATACACCCCAGCCGGTTTGATCCTCTGGATCACTCCACAATAGATCACACATTGGGCCATCATGTGGCACCTCCTGCTTGCGATCAATGCTACGTATTTGATCCAAATACTGTATCGATGGCGATAGCCCGCCATGCACACAAAAGATCTTGCCATCAATGATCGCGGACAGACTGAGGTAGTCAAAGATTTCGGTGCAATAGCGCCAGACGGCTGTGGAGCCATATTTGCGTAGGCACTCATCGTAAAACCCATACACTTGTGTGATCTGGCGAGATTCATGATTGCCACGTATCAATGTTATGCGATCCGGATAGCGCACCTTAAGTGCCAATAGTAGCAGGAATGTCTCGACGCTGTAATAACCCCGATCGACAAAATCGCCCATGAATAGATAATTCTTTTCGGGCACATCGCCCCCAACTTTGAAGAGCTCCTTGAGGTCATAGAACTGACCGTGGATGTCACCGCATACAGTTACTGGGGAATCGACCCGCTGCACGTTCCCCTCCTCGACGAGTATTTCGCGCGCTTTGGCGCACAAGGCTTTCACTTCATTCTCTTTGATGATTTCACAGCGTTTTAGCTGCTCAATCTGACGATCCAAGTCGCTGTAGTCTGACATTATATTGGCAGCGACAGCGGCAGCGGCAGCAGCAGCAGCAGCAGTAGCAACAACACAACAACAAGCGTTGCACCGTTGCACCGTCAGGAAGGGGGAAGCCGGGGAGAAAGGAGCGTCGTGTACTCACTTCGTAATGGTTTTATTTTTTGCTGTTGTCAATTTCAATCTACAGCACAGTTTATGCGTTTGCCGAGCTGTCAATAAACAATAATAAAACAAATCCAATTAACAATTCAGCGGCATTAAAAACTTTTTACAAGTTGTTTGTGTTTTTGCATCATCTACATGTGTGTATGTGTGTGTCATTGTTTGCTTGTGTCTGTTACACTGTAAATGTATTGTGTCTGTGTGGCTTGTGGTTGGCCATTTCCCGCGCGCGCGGCTCGTCCAGCAACTGTGCGATTCTCTGTTGCCCTCTACTTGTATCGAAACATATGCATAAACGTATATACCCACAACTTACATCAATTAATTGTAATAATTACAAGTATCTTTTGTTTTAAAACAAAAAAAAATATCACTCGCACGCACGCTCACCATAAAAAAATTAACTATGATACGCTTGACGTTTTTACGATAAGTTGTGGTGGCCAAACGATAGGCTATCGAATGTTTATATATCGCAGACAAGGTTGCCACACTTGGTACTTTAGTACCAAAATAGGTACTTATTTTGTTCGTTTGTACTGTGGTCCCCAATTCGTATGAAAAAATAATTCAGTTAGGCTTAGTTTTAGCTAACACGGCTTCCAAAAACTTATTATTAATATACCTATACAGAATTATGCTTAGAATATACAAAAATATGACATTTATTAGGTTGGTACTATTTTTTTTAAATTAGTACCCTTAGATTTTGTTGCCAAAAAAATTAGCGAAGTGGCAACCGTGATCGCGGAGCCGATGTCAAATGTGTGCGATGTTGCCAGACTGTCAAAAACAACGACATAATATACAAAGGCTGCCTAGTTTAAATGACTTTAATTGAAATAAGTAATGTTATTACGCAATTGAGCTAATTCTTCAACTGACAATGGATGAATCACAACCAAAATTGGAGTCCACAACGGCAACAGTTACACAATCACAGCCACAAACGGATAAACCTGTACGCCGGCCCATCAAGCATCTAGATGTGGACATTTACCGCGACACCTTTATACGCTACATGGGTGAGTTGCTGGGCCCGCATATGCGTCTGGCTGGTCACTTATTTGTCCATTTGTGTGCAGGCTACTCCAACGAGGTGGGTGAGGCATTCCGACCACTGGTGCCCAAAGCGATTGTCGCCGCATCCTATGGCATGGCCATTGGTTATGTGTGCACGGACACATTCGACAAATCCCTGCGTGAAAATATGTCCGGCTCAACCAATCGTGAGGTGGCCATAGCAGCCGCCGATGTGTTCAGTTGGCAAATGCTGGCATCAGTTATAATACCAGGCTTGGTCATCAATCGGTGAGCGGAAAAGAACACTTGCTCCCATGATTGTTGAAATGGCACTGAATCTCTCTCTCTCTCTCTTGTTGTTGTTTATATAAAGCATTACGGCGGGCAGCAAATACCTGCTACGCAGATCTCCCAATATATTGCTCAAGACACTGCCCACGGTGATTGGACTGGCAAGCATACCGCTGATTGTGCATCCCATTGATAATCTGGTTGATCGCTTTATGGACGCCACGTTCCGCAAAATGGTTCGGTAATAGGACGCATAGGTGCTAAAGCTGATGCTGATGCTAATGCTGTGGTTTCGCCCCCACTGGTGCTCTGTTAAATGATTCAATTGGCCAAGCATTCCACGAGAGTCGATAATAATAATAGAATTCGCAATTTAGTTACAAACATAATTAGAGATTATCGTATTTACATTTAAATTTATTGCAACAATTACAATTCTACACGCATTACAAAAATAGTTGATTTCTATATATTATACAATTGTTAAGTATGTTGAAGGCAAGGGAATGCGTCATTCAATTGGATACATTGGGCATACATTAAGCATTCAATAGTAGCCAACATCATCCTCGCTATCAATCAAATATGGACTATCGAGTGCACCCAGGCCGGCGGCAACGCCTCCCTCGTTGGCCGTAGAGAGTTTGGTGCGCAGCATGTGACCAGCTTGATAGTTGTGCACAATGTTATCCGCATCGCCAATGACGACACCAAAGATGCCCAGCTCCGACACCATGTCCACAATCTGTGGCGGCATTTCGGCGCCCGGACGCACCATGTAACCCTGCGACAATGGCGGATGAATCAGATCCATGAGGATCCAAGCGGAACGCTCCACACGCGTCATGCGCTGCAAGAACACAACAAATGAATGATTTGAATTGAATCAAATTGAATGTGCTCACCTTGAGTGCATCGGGAATTTCCACGCCATACACATTGTTGCCGCCTCCTTCGCGCTGTGGCTTGAGCACAAATCGCTCGGGTGTACGCAGTGCCATCTCATAGTTGGCATTGCCCACCTCATTGTCGTCCAGGGAGTACAAGCCGGTGAAGATTTTGCCCACTGCCTTAATCTCCTCCGGATCGTTGATGAAACGCTCCAGCACCGCCGGCTGTGCCAATGCCTGTTGCACCTTCTTTGTGCCCGCCAAATGATAATGGATCGATGGGCATTTGATGGCCAACGATGTTTCCATCAAATAACGCGCATCCCACTCTCCCTGCGTGGGATAATGTCCTGGCTCATAGCCAGCACGGAAATAGATAACAGCCACCTCAGTGTTGCCCCTGCAAAAAAGAGTTTCACTTTAATAGTAATTGAACCAGAAGTCTTCCTCTATTTGAATACCACATACAGCAACAGCTCCTTGCGCTGGCCAAGCTTCCCCTCGCGATGCACCTCGGTAAGGGTGCGACGCAGCACCTTGATATGTGGATACGTCTCCCGTATGTAGAACTCGTGGAAACGCTGATCGCAAATGTTATACGAGATGTCCTCAATGATGAACAAGATGACCGACTCCGGTTTGCCATAAATATCCCACGCCTTGACCATGCCATCGCACAGTCCAGCCAATGCATCATTTTTGGGCATCTGCGGGAGCATTGACAATTAGCAATTAGCATTATAGTAGCGTTATCCACGGCATGCCGAAGATGTGATACTCTTGCTCAACTTGGAAAAAGATTCTCAGACATAAGTTCTATTTTTTAACGATCCTGCCTATGGTAGCTATAGCATATAGTACTCCGATTCTAACAAAATTTCGACAGTACACGTAAATCTATATCGATTGCCTAATCTGTGAGTTTCATTGAGATATCTCAAGAAATAACCAAGATTTCCTTACTAAAGATAGATTTCCGAAGTTTCCTTCCTATGAGAGCTATGGGATATAGTCGACCGCTTCTAACTAAATTTGGTTAGTATATATAAATCTATATTAAATGAATATTCTGTGAGTTTGATGGAGATATCTCAAGAAATACCGAAGATTTCCTTACTAAAGATAGATTCCCGAACGATCCTTCCTATGACAGCTATAGGATATAGTAGACCGATTCGAACTAAATTTGGTTAGTATATATAAATCTACATTAAATGAATATTCTGTGAGCTTGATTGAGATACCTCAAGAAATAACCCAGATTTCCTTACTAAAGATAGATTTCCGAACGATCCTTCCTATGGTAGCTATAGGATATATAGTAAATAGCTCTATTTCGAATGCATAATCTGGGAGCTAAAGCAAGAAACCAGACACTCATTCCTACTATCATCCTATCCTATAATTTATCACTTATTATTTATTTATTATTATTATAAGCTATTTATTATTATTTATTTATTATTAATATTAACTATTTATTTTTACTATTTATTATTATAATTTAATATTTATCATTGAAATAAGCTGAGTCACTGTAATTACATATGGCGACTGCCACGCCTTCTTTAAGGCATTACAAACCAAATTCGTTAATTTACAGTTATTGTATTCTTATACTCACGTGCTTCAACTTGTCGGCATGTCCTAGTTCTCTCAACACAAAGCTGTTTGTTTTGTTTTTGTTGTTGTTTTTGTTTTCGTGAAGTAGAGAGAGCGGCAAAAGAGAAAAGAGAAGATTAGTAAAATCGTAGAGACAAAGAACAGAACAGAGCAGATGGTCCAACAGTAAAAACAACAACAGTTGGAGTGCGGTAGGGGAGGGGTTGGCAGTGGGAGTGCGAAGTAGTGGTGAGGGAGCGGCAAGGTTAGGTTATGTGCAATACAAAGTTAGCTTGGTTAGTGGCAGGCAAGTTTAGAGCAAGGGTTAAGTGGTATGGGGTAGGTGGGTTGGGGGTTGGGAAGATCAGATTTTAATGGTAAAAAAAGGGTAAAAGGTATTTCTGTAGCATCCACAAAGCTCAAGTCAAAGCCAATAACCGTAGTAAGCCAACAAAATGTGAGTGACAACAGTGTTTTGTTTTGTGAGTTAAAGAGAGATAGAGAGAAAAGGTATAAAGTACAACTAGTGCATGCCAATGAGAGTGACAGAGAGAGAAAGAGAGCGAGTGGGAAATGCGCGCACAGCAGCAACGTACAATGTGAAGGTGTATATGTGGGGGAGGGAGGGAAGTGTGGGGTCAACTAACGATGCTAGTTATGGCGCCCATACACGTTACAACATAAATATTAGATACATATGTACATAAGATCTTATGGTGTGTGGGGCCCTAGTGAGTACTTAAGTGTGTGCGTGCTGCTAATGAAGTGAACTGTGTGTTTGTGTGTGCAGTTATACTAAAGAAGTGCATTTATAAACAGTTAGAAAGTGAAGTGATGGAGAGTAAAAGAGGATAGAGAGATAGAGAAAGAAAGAGAGAGAGAGAGAGAGAAGAGCGATTAATACTTCTGCAGAGGCACCAAGTGTGTAGCAATGCCACCGAAACTGGAGGCAATCGTGTTGATTTCAACCTGCTTTATTTCACAGCCCTCGTACACGTGAGCCAAATAGTCAGAACGTAATAGACCGACGCTATAAGCCTGCAATTATGATCAATTTACAATTATATATATTTATGGTATTTATGTTACACAACAAAAAAAAATATTAAAAAAAGAAAACAGAAACAAAATAACCAATTATATATTCTAATTAAATTATAGTAGTATATGTAAATAAAAAATATACTGAAAAAAATATAACACATTGTATATCAAGGAGCGAGTGAGTGAGAGAGACAGAGAGAGCGAGTGGTTACGCTATCCGTTAGCGTCGAGTGAGCAAATGAGAGCGTAAGCAATGTGATTATAATTCGCAAATTTTGATATCTGAATAATTGAATTAACTGGTTGTTTTTGATTTCTGATTTCGATTTGATATTGGGTGGATTAATGTATGAATGGCTGGGCATAATGTATGACACTCACTCATTCCTCCTGCCGAAGTTCATCTTACATATACTTTACACCATCATTATATTGTTCTAGACACTAAGACTGTCAGGCGGCAATTACCGAATATCTAAATTATTAAGAAACGATAACAGTCACTCAACTTAGTTTGGAACAAAACCTGACGCAGGGTCGGGGAAATACTGCCTGTTTATACCCTGTACCAAGAATACAAAATCACTGTTGTTTTGTTTTATAAACCTCTACGACACAGACACACATACACATATGTACATACAAATAGCTATCGGAAAGATATGAATTATATTTATGTATTTTATTTTCTTCTCATTTGTCGATAAGTAACAATGGATATTGCTAATCGATTCAAAATACCGCACAAAAGTATATTTCTCGAAATTGATGAGTATTTTGTTTGGTATAAGATGTAATACAACGCCTCAGATTGACAAAGGATATTGTTGATCGATTAAAAATACCATGCATCGAAATGGATATTCGGGTATTTTGTTTGTTGTTATATGGCCACTCTACCCCGATGAAATGTTACCGTTGTTGGCATTGCATAAATTCCAATTAATATTAAATAAATTGTTTAGCGGAACTCTAAACAAATTGTATTACAAACACAAATTAGGGCTTTACAACACCTCATCATATAACGATTTAACAACACATGTATGTTTGTTTGTGTGTGTGTATATATATCACATTTGCTTTCTACCGAGTTTTGCGGCCAACTTGCGATAAGACTCCGGGTTGGTTGCATGACAAAGCTGATTTCGCATTTGCTTAAGTATTTCAACATATTTTGTAAATATTTGGCTTTTCTTTCTTCTATTATATTTATTTGTATGTTTGTTTTTTTCTTTTTTTTTGCTGTAACAAAATATAGAAACCAGCACCATAAAGTAAATATGTAGATAGATAGATGAATAGTTCAATGGTTGAGGGAGGGGTCGGAGGCGGGAGTCACAAACGTCAAGCGAATGCGCAAAAAAAGAAAAAACAAGAAAAGATCTTGCGATGCACATATACATACATATATTTGTATATATTTATGTATAAATATATACATATGTATACATGTATGTACAACGTATGTTAGGCGAAGTATAAGAGGATAAGAAGCATTGCATTGTTGCGTAGCAAGCAGACAGGCAGTCGGGCAGGCGGGTGTTTAAATAGACGAGCAGGCGGGCGGCAGGCGTTAGGCAGTGGGCGGGAAAGCGGCGTTTGGAAGCAACTAAAAACTACAACAACTTTTCAATAACTCAACAATAACAAAAACAAGAACATTTTAATCAATAATAAACTAAGAACATTTGTCAGAATAATAAAATGACACACACACATACGCATACGCATACTGAAGTAAAGAAAGTGAAGAGTGAAGATAGAATGAGACAGAAAAAAGCAAAGTCATGTTAGTGATGAGTAATTGTTTTTGTTGAGTTTTATGCTGAGTCTGCTCGATTATTTATTACCCTACAATCATGATGCCAATTATGAAACTCAACTTAAGAATTTGTCATAAATAGAAAATAAAATAAATAAATAAAATTAATATAGAAGAAAAAACAAAAGAAAAACCCCGTTAAAATGTAAATATATAAGAATGCCTTAATCATATGCAATATATAAATAAATATATATGCATATTTTAATTATCTTGGGGGTTTTTCTTGTTTATTTATATTTCTTTGCGCCAGAAATTTCAATTATTTAAAAAAAGTTTTTTTTAATAAATTTTAAATAAATATGTACATTAAGCACTCTTTACTAATTCTCGATAACTTTTTCTTTTTCATAACTGTTTAGTACTTTGTCTTTGTGTGTTTGTGTTTGTGTTTATGGCTTTGGTTAGGCTTTTACTGGCAATGCGTGTGTAAGAGCGAGTTAAAGATAGAAAGAGAGAGAGAGAGAGAGAGAGAGAGAGAGAGAGAGAGTGAGATATAGAGACAGCACCTTTGTATGGTTTTACTTGCTGGTCCCAAATGGCCAAAACCCGATGCTATCGTATTGATCTCGACTTGTTTCCAGCAGCAATAGGCCGATTTAGTGCTAATGCTGCGCGCCAAGCCCACTTTTTGAGATGCCTTTCCCAATGCCTTCGCCTTTGCCTCCGCCTCCTCGTCCACATCATCATCGTCGCCTCCACCGCCAGCGGCGGCAGCAGCAATAGCAGCAGCATCAGCAGGAGGAACAGCAGCGGGTATAGCCGGAACAGAAGCAGGAGGTAGAGTTGCCGTTGTATCCTCCAAGCGATGTAAGAGAGGTGACAACTCCGGGCAATCCGATTCCAGCATCAGATCGCTGCGCAGCATGCCCAATGAAATGCGCTTTTGGTTTCAAATGTTGTGTGTGTGTGTTGGTGTGTGTGTGGGTTGGTGTGTGTGTGTCGGTGTGTGTGTGTGTGTGTGTGTGTGTGCGGATTCAATGTGTGATTCGGATAACGGATTACGGATAACAATAATACGAATATTATGTATGTGTGTCGGTGTGTGTGTTGTGTGTGGTTCGGTTTTTGGATTGGTTCGGTTTACGGATTGGATTAGTTTTTTGGGAAAAGCAGAAAAATCAAAAATGCGTGAGTAAATTATTTAAATTGGCTAAAAGACATTTAAAAAAAAAACAACAAAAAAGAACATAATCGATCAAAGAGCAACAACAACAACAACAATTATAGCAACAAACATGAGGATTGGCACCACAAAATGAGGAATATTTTCAACTAAATGAAATGAAAAGAAAATTTAAAAGTATTTCAAATAGCATTGCAGCGGCAGCATAGCTAGTGATGTGACAAAATAGCTAAAATATCGGTATTTGTATAGCCGATGTTTTTGTTGCTCGCAATTACAAAATTTATAAATAACCAAATAGATGATGGAAGATGATATAGTTTCATTTTGAAAACGATATTTTTCAATTTGAACTTGATAAACATCGATTTTTTCGCAGCCAATTACATATTGCATATTCCATAGTTCAATTAGTGTTGTGAATAAACAGTAAAACATCGATTGTTGAATAGCCGATATTTCGATGTCCTTAAATGGATTTATGCAGAGGCCAACCTAAGGCCGATAATACGATCGATGCACTGTTTGAGTGCACATCACCGGCTGCAGCGGCGCCAGCATAACTGTAACCTAGCCAAGGATGAGCGCATAAATCAAATTGTGGGCGACTTGAGATTAGCTGCCAAGGTGATAAGATTGTCACCGAGAGTTAAGAGGAGAACTTGTTCAGCGGGAGAGAGATAGATAGAGAGAAAGAGAGACAGAGTGAGTGAGTGGGAGTGAGAGGAGGGAGAGAAAGCGAGAGAAACTAGAACTAAGCTGTCCACCAAATCACCAAATGCACCTAAAAAATAAAATCAGTCTGAAAATCCTTCTTTAGCTGGATTTATCTCTTGGATATGGAATGCGGTTGCAAAATGACACTGAACAAATGAACAATGATGTGGGTATGGTTGTGGTGCTTGGATATATGGAGATATGTATATATAGTGTGTTTGTCTGTGTGTGATTGAGTGTGTGAGTGTGAGTGTGTGTGTGTGTGTGCGTGTATGCGTGTGGGACAATGGAACAAATGCTGAGCTTACCTGTGTAAAACCATGTGCCAAAACTTTGCGATAAATATTAAACAAATTGGCCGTAAACTCATCCACTTTAATTGTCTCCGCCAGCGTTGTGGTTATGAACTCCTCATCATGAGCGACATTGTGCATTAATCGATTGATTATCGGCTGCAATGCAATGGCCTTTTCAAATTCCTTGCGGGGAAACGATGATGGCACCAGCACAAACGGGGCAAACTACACGGCCAGGATGCACATATACACACATGCACATGTTTAATATACATGTTGATTTGTTCTCCTACTGCTGCCCACTTACATTTAATGAATCCGGACTGAAGTTGGTCTTGGAGCGCATGGCGGCGCCATGCATAATGGCATAATCCTTGGCCTTGGCAGTCACCTCGAGCAGCTCGTCGGTGGCCAAGGGTAGCTTGATGCAGCTACGCAATATGGGTGTATTGTCTTCACAGGACATGGTTTAGTTTTTGGATTGTTATTACTTGGAATGCTCGTTGCACACTGTGCGTTCCTCTTTTATTTCAATCTGTATATCAATTGATATTATTGTTGTTGTTGTTGTTACTGTTGCTTCGTCAGCTGTTGCTGTCAAATGTCACGCTGTGCGATCGGCTGCCGTTGCGGTTACCTTGTTGCCGCCGTGAATGCTTGTACTGTACGTGGAATTTAAGTGGCGTCTGCTTAACTTGTTATGCTCTGAAAATTAAATATCACACACTTATAAATGTTCACTCCCACGGCACAGTCGATTTACGATAATTTTTTTTATTTGATATGTAAAGTGGCGAGTAAACATACTCTGCTAAGCGTTTGCGATGACGATGTCTGTTAACTGGAGAAGGGCTCTGTTAACCTTGGGCAGTTGCTTATCTTAGCGATATATCGATATTAACATGCCGGCAAGTCACTTACAGAGCTGCTAATTAATAGCATATATATGAAAGTTACCAGCTGATGTCAACGATTTTATCGATAGCTGCAGAGTTGTGATTTGATTTGGCGAATTTAAATTAAATATTTAAAATTCAGCATTTCTTTAATCATAACTGCAAAAAATCTGTTAATCGAGTTGAAGTTAACATTTGCAAGTTAACAGGTTTATGAGCATATGTGCGGTATGTTATCGATAGAGCACAGTTTAAATTTAAACTTTTGAAATTTAAATGTGGTATTTATAAATCGAGTTCAAGCAACATTTACAGACAGCTATATGATAAATACCAAATAAAGATATGTTATTATTTGTAATTGAGTCTGAGGTAACAGAATATATTGTCATTGCACTCATTTGTTTTACCATTGCTTTAACTGTCAGTTGAATTGATAATATTGCAATTCATTCCCAACTGGCAAACGGTTTGTAAAAAGTTAAGTTATTAAAAAAAATTCACTTAAACGAAAAACCTATATAAGATAACCGATAAAGCATTCAAGATTAATAAGCAATGACACGCGGTAAGTTCTTGAATCACAAGGGTAAGAGCCGAGCTTTCACACCGGTGGAGCAACTGATGCGGGAACAGGAGCTGGGTGAAGGGAATCTCAAATTAAACATTGAGAACAACAATACAAAGGACAACGGCTTGCACCATTGGCAACATGGCCAAAAGAATGGCAACAATCAAATCAATAATATCAAGAAAATGTCTGGCGCTGTGGACGGCCTCATTGAGATATCAAATCCGAATCGTACAATTTACAAGAAGTCGGTAGTAGTAGAAAGCCTAAACCAGCATCCAACATTCGAGAGACGGCGCCAGGAACGCTACACCAAGGATAAGGAGCGCACGGCAAACGTCAGTCAGAAGACTTCAAGAGAAATGGAGGCGGATATTGAACGGTTGGCTCTTGTGCGTAAGAAGCGGGAAGCGGCAGCAGAGCTACGTTTGGCGGCTTCCAAGAAGGAGGACACTAATCAGGCGTTGGTGACTCCAGCAACTACCTTCATCAAGTCGGATATGGCTTTGAAGAAAAAGGGTCAAAAGCCTAAATCAAATGTACCGGGCTTAGGACACTTTTTAAAAACCGATTATACCACTGACGATATCAGAAAATTGACCAAGGAGCGCAGCGGAAATAAACGAAATGGCATGATTGATGTTTAAAACATAGTAGGCATAAACCAAGCAGTTTTCAAAGCATGTATTAAACAGTATAAGTTCCTAGCCTTCAGTCATTTCGATATTATTTCAAGTTCATTTCGATTTGTAAATTTTTGAGCTCCTCACGCGAATAAAACAGTTAAATCCTAAGACAAAATTTCTTTTGTATTTGTATATACTAATTAAAACGCATATACATAACAATTATACAATGAAATGAACATTGGCAAAAACCCAAAAAAAATATTCAAATTAAACCATTTAAATATTTCAGTAAGTTAGCGATTGTTGGAAAGTCTGGCAGCGCCGATTCAACTTACAGCTCTGCCTTGAAAGCTGTCAAAAGTTTGCCATCACTAATGCAGTCTCTTTCAGTTGCAGCAGCTCAGCAGTGACAAGACGAAGCCGGCATAAAAAAGTAAAAAAAAAAAAAAAAAAAAAAAAACAAAAGCAACGATACGAAAAATTGAACATCAAAATTTCAAGTACCGGCAAAAGTAAGTTTGACTGTAGATAAATGGAAAGCAATCCCTTAAAACGCCTGCGCTCCGAAGACGATGAGAGTAACAATAATGTTACTCAAACGAAAGTCTGGGTCAATGACAAAACAATTGATTTGCGTGACCCAGACAAAATGCGAGCGGTGCACGGTGCGTACCATGAATTTTATGATTTTTAATATTTGGCTTTTTCGATGAACAATTTACGGAAAATGCGCAGATAAAACAACTAAGATGCTATTCAAAGCGGCTGCCAATATTGATGCGAACAAAAATTATGACAATCAGCCAGAGGCCGAAACTGTCAATTTGTGTGATCAATATCAATTAATTGGCGATGGCGACATCATATTGCGTGATCTCAATCCAGATGTAGCAAATCCTGCATTGGAGCGTCGCGTATCGACATGCTGTCGCCGGATGACATTAATACGCAGCACATGTGCCAATTGCACATTCGATTTGTGCGAGGAATGCGGCTATTCATGCGTTGAGTGCAATCAGTTCATATGTCGCACATGTGTTACCTTGTTGTAAGTAATCATTTTCAATATATGTATAAATATATATATTTATAAATATGATTTATATTTTTAGTGGAAATCGTCCAGAGGAAGCTGAACGCCCGTTGTGTGAAGTTTGTCAAATGTTTGTTGCTTAAATGCAACAGAAAAAAAAATACATGAATACGCACACATACAAAAGCAAACTGCTACAACACGATGGAAAGAAATGAAAAATGAAAATCAAAAGCCAAACAAGTACAAACCAACAATAATATAGCATTTCAAATTGATAGATTTAATAGTTAACGAAACAAATTATAATAGTAACAAACACAACAACAACAAATCGAACTGCTCGCAAGCCAAATAAAATGCCGGCATCGCACGAGGCTTGACAAATGCACACGCTGCAACATGAACAACTAACGGACCGACACACACGCACTCACACACATACACGCGTACGTATGAACTGACCGACACACACACATACAGACGTACGTATACTGAAACTCACATAAACGTGAAAACCTAACGGACCGACACACACGCATACAAACGTACGTATACTGAAACTGACAGTTGCAAACTTACACAGGCAGACACACACACACATACTCACTCACTCACATCACACAGCGAGCATTTAGACACACACACACCTGCAAGGAACGCGCGCAAAAGCAAATTACAAGAAAGCGAAAATCAAAAATATATTTAAAACAAGCAACGAAAAGAAGATGGAAGAAAAACAATTGTGATGGAAATGCAAATCAAAAGATATTACAATATTTATATTTATATATAAACATAAGTACGTGGGCTCTCAATGCGTAACAAACAATAAGACTGTGTGCCGGCTTCCAAGCTTAAATCCTCGGCACAGTAGCAACGAGAGCCTAACACGCACACATGCATATGTAGTTCAAGCACGCGCACGCATAACCATACACACACATACAGTCACACAAACATGCATACAAAGTCACATGCGCAAGCACTCACACAGGTGTAAACATAATTCATTCGAAGTAAATTATAGTTATTTATCTTTGTATAATAAAAATAAAATTGATAAATGAAACTGCATTTTATAATTTTGTATGAAATTTACATAAATTAATAATACAAAAATAAACACGTGAGAATAAATAAATGAATGCAAATTATATTTAATAATTTGCAATGAAAGAAAATAGATGTGATAAAATAAATAAATTAATGCAAATTATATTTATTAATTTCAGATAATATTACATATTTAATTATATTTTTTTAATACAAAAATGTTCCTATGAAATTATATAATAATAAATTAAAAAATATAATATTTATTAAAGAATTAAATCTATAAAAAAAACAAGATAAATAGAGAGAAAATAGGCAAAGAAAAAAGAGTAAAATTAATCTATAAAGATTTATAGCACACGAAAGCGAAAGAGATAGAAGAGTGAGCGAGTGAGAAAGCGAATAGTGACTGCGATTTAGACAGAGAGAGGGAGTGTGAGAGAGAGAGAGGGGGAATTAAATTGGACGATATATAGATAATGTTAAATGCTTTTATTGATATTCTAAACGATTCTGTATAATGAAATAAATATACAAATTAAATATAGATTTTTTTAAGCCATTCAACGTCATTATACCCATTAAAGTTGGAAAATGAGTTAGCTGAGTGTATCCATTTCCATGTTGTATACTCCAGGAGTGTGTTCGTCCTCGTCAAGGAGCGCACACTGTACTCCCTTCAGTAGCAAGTAAAGTTCCCGCTTCCATTCCCCAAGTTGATTAACCATTTGTCAACCTCAAAAGGGAAGCTGAGGGAGAAGCTTGTCCTAGATCCCACTAGACTTGGTGGGATGCCTGTGATTCCCTAACAAGTTTATCTATAAATTTTGTCTAAAGTTCCCGCTCGGGAGTTGAGAAACTTTTCCTTTTATCTCCCCTCTGTCGAGCTGCTATTTTTCCTCTCTTGTCTTCCTTTCCTTCGCTCTTAATTTCCTTTGCTAATTCTTCTATTTCACTTTATTCCTCCCTCTCTCCCCCGCTTTCTCTATTGCTGCTTTCCCTTTCCGCTTTTTTCGTCTGTATTTTATTGTCCTTTCCTTTATCTTTCTTCCTCCCTATTGTATTTATTCTGTCTCCCTTTAAGTTTGCTCTCCTATTCTATTGCTTCCTTCTCCTGCGGATTTTTTCTCCTTCCATATTTTCTTCCTTTCCTCTTTCTCTATTTCTATTATATATTTTCTTTCTCACCCTTTCCTGCTCTGCTTCCCTTATTGTTTCCATTTCTTCCGCTCTCCTTCTTCAGTTTCTTCTGCACTCTTTCTTTCTCTCTAACTCTATATTCTCGTATCTTCAACTTGCTCTCCATTTCATCCTACGTTTCTCTTTCTTTCATAATTTACTCCTTCATTTCTGTCTCTCTCTCTCTTTCTATTCCTCCTCAGTTCCTCTTTCTCTCTTTCCTTCTTCCTTTCTCTCACTCCCTTCCTCAACTTATTCTTATTTTCCTTCTTTCTCTCTTTTCCTCCCACTCTCTCTGTTCCCCCCTATTTCTTGCTTCCTCCTCCTCTGTCTCCCAGCCCACAGGGTATCTCGCAGTCGTAACCACTCGATGTACTTCATTTTTATTAACTTTTATTACATTTATTCATTTAAACAAAATTTCTAAAATAAAATTAAAATTAAAATTGAAAATGAAACAGAAAAAGAAAGAGAAGGAAGAGGAGAATAAATTAAACTTTTCCCCTGAATTTGTGGTATTTGTCGTGCTCCTTGACGAGCGTCTGGTACATGCGAGCTCCAGCCTCGTTGCTGGACCGCAGGATGAAGTGTCCGGCGCGATGATCGCACATGGAAATCAGCTCGTGGCAGATGCGATCCAGATGAACTTTGATCTGCAAGAGAAAAAGAGAAGGCAATTAATAAAGAAGAGAAGGAGCAGGAGGAGAGGGAACAGAAATAGAAGGAGCACGAGGAGAGGGAATAGATGTAGGAGCAGGAGAAGTGTTATGAAGAGTGGGAGCAGGAAGAGGAGGAGGTAAAGACGGAGCAGGAGGAGCTTAAACAGCAAGAGAAGCAGAAGGAAGACAACGACTAGAAAGTGAAGCTCCAGCTCCAGAGAGGGAGTTAAAGGGAGAACAAGTAGTAGGAAAAGATGGAGCAACAAGAGCGGGATAAGGAGGGAAGAGAGCGGGAAAGAAAGAGCAGGAGGAAAGGGAACAGGAAGAGAAGCTGCAGAAGTAGGAATATAAGGAGTAGGGAAAGAAATAGGAAAAGAGGGCGAGTAGGAAGAAATGAGGCAGGAGGGTGAAAGGAAGGCTAAACAAAAAGGACAAGGATACGGAGCAGGTAGAGACGGAGTGAGAGCAGGAGGAGAAGGAATAGAAGGAGCAGGTCGAGGAAGAGCAGTAAGAAACGGAGCAGTAACATAAGCAGGAGGTAGGGAAGCAGTATAAGCAGGAATAGGTGGACTAGGTGGCCTACGGAAAGGAGTAGGAGGAGAGCGAAAAGGAAGAAAATCAGAATGAATTAGGAAGAGGAAAAGGAGCAGGAGGGGAAAAAGAAAGAGATGGAGCAGGAAAAGAAGGAACCGGAGTAGAAGGAGTCGTAGGAGGAGTATGAGGAGAAAGAGAAGGAGCAGGAAGAAGAAAAGATGGAGAGGGAGGAGAAAGGGAAGAACGAAAATAAAAAGCAGCAAACCAGGAGAATGCTTAGGAGCATAAAGATTGGGAAGGGAACTGGGGGAGGACGAGGATGAAAAGGATGCAGGAAGGCGAAGGGAAAGAAGTAAGATAAGAAGCAGGAAAAGAAGAAACCGTAGGATAAGGTGCGCAAAGAGGGGGACCAGGAGAATGCTTAGGAGCATAAAGAGTGGGAAGGGAATTTGAGGAGGAGGAGGAAGACGGGAGAGGAAAGAAGGAAGATGAGAAGCAGGAAAAGAAGAAACTGTGGGATAAGGTGTGCAAAGAGGAGGACCAGGAGAATGCTGAGGAGAAAAGGATGCAGGAGGAAGTCGGGAAAGGAAAGAAGGAAGTTAAGAAGCAGGAAAAGAAGAAACCGTAGCATAAGGAGCAAAAAGAGAAGCCGCTACAGCTGGAGGACTTACCTTCTCAAAGAGCGTCGTGGGTCGTTCGGTGGTCACCATCTGTTTGATGGCAAAGATGAGCAGGAAGGGCGCCACACGCTTCACGGCCAACGCCTGTGGCCCCGCCGCAATGCCCGCGAGGAGTGTAACCAATTTCAGGGCCAACTCGGCCAAGCCATCCAGCTCGTGATCGTTAAGATTCTGTGCCTGCTTGCGATCGCTGCGATAGCAAACAATCGCCTCAATCAGATCCTGACAGAGTGCGGTCAGTTGGGCGGCACGATCGGACATTAGGCCGCCCTGTTGGCGCAGCAGATGCAACAAATTCTCCGAAATTGCCGCATGCAGCACTAGGAAATCCTCCAGATTGCCACCCGCATTGATGAATCTCTTAATGTTCATGTCCAACATGGTGCCCAGCATCGTATCCAGCGTCTCCCCAGTCAGCGGCACCGTCCGATTGCCGGCAAGGGCACGTTGGGCCTCCAGCAGGCGGAGCACATGTTTCCGATATGTGGCATCTCCAGCTCCTGGCAGACGCAACGTTATGTTCCCGCTCAGCAGCTCGAAGTGCTCATTGAGCATCTGCAATCAGATGCATTCGATTATTTTAGTTTTTGCACTAACAAAGCTCGAGTCGGGTGTGCTAGACTGTGAGCTGCCCTGCACTTGGAACCTTAGCTGTACTAACACGTATTTGCACACACTTGCTTACAGAAGTTCATTTGTATACTGTTGTTATCAGCTGTCTCTGCCTCTTTCTTTGGTTCCTTGTCTTGTAATCTTTTTTCCTACATAACTTTTGATGCAATTACGCAATCGTTATCCAATTTCTAGCTTAGATTCTTATAACTATAACTAATATATGTGCCAAAGCTCAAGCGTGTAGCTTGACACTTGCACTTGTAGAACGCTTTTAACGCTTTTCGTGGGCGCAAGTGGGCGTGGCAAAGTTCTAAAATATACTTAATCTGCTTCGTATAAACAGGCAGCTACTTGCCAAGTTTGCTGTCTCTAGCTCCTAGTCTCTGAGAAATTGCTCTTTATAGAACAGGTACAGGGTCTCTCACAGTTGGGTACGCTCGGTTGTGGCAGTTTTTTGTTAGTTTTATATATAACTACAACAGTTGAATTTGATTTTTGTAAAGTCTTCAGTGTATAAATCTAAATTTATTTCAGATTTGTAATCCGAAAGATATATAACGCCCCTAAGGAGGCGTGGCAATACCTCTAGATTTAATATATCTGCTTGATCAACAGGAACAATAGAGTGCGTTTCTGTCTGTTTAAACAATTAGAACTGAGAAACTATGGAAGCGAAGTATAACTAACAGCATAACTACAGGGTATGTCATAGTCAGGTTCACTCGACTGCAGCATTTTTCTGAGTTAATAATGGGAAATAAACAGATGTATACTAATAGAGCTAAGAGACAAAGAAAGTGAAATATAACTAAAGAATTACAGGGTATGTCATAGTAAGGTTCACTCGACTATAAAATTTTTCTGAGATAATAATGGGAAATAAGCAGATATAAATTAATAGAGCTAAGAGACAAAGAAAGTGAAATATAACTAACAGAGTTACAGGGTATGTCATAGTTGGATTCACTCAACTGCAGCATTTTTCCCAGTTAATAATGAGAAATAAGCAGAAATAAACTAATAGAGCTAAGAGACTTTGAAAGCGAAATATAACTAACAGAATTACAGGGTATGTCATAGTCAGGTTCACTCGATTATATAATTTTTGTAGGTTAATAGTGAGAAATAAGCAGAAATAAGTTAATACAGCTAGGAGACTACCAAAGCGAAATATAACTAACAGAATTACAGGGTATGTCACAGTTGGGTTCACTCGACTGCCGCATTTTTGTCTCAGCTAATAAATCGAAAGCACTTGAACTTTCCAGTGGAAAGCGGAAGAAAGTCTTTATATTTAAACAAAAAAATCAATCCCCGATAATTTATCGATAAACGATAGCAATCGCTACAATCGTCACTCACCGCTCCCTTGATGCTGCTCAGCGAACACTTGGCGAACAATTGCAGCAAGATGAGCACATTTTGTAGACTCGTATGCTGCGCCTCCGTCTCCGGTCGCTGCATCCCCTCCAGCTGCGTGGCGAGACGCCGCAGCAGCAGGAGGAAATCCTCATTGGTTTTATAGCCAATGATCAATTTAATTGCCGGCTCAATGCTGTGCATATCCAATGTAGCGGCCGCAATGTCCGCATTCAACTGACGCCAGTAGCTATCGAGCAGAAACTCAATCTCGTCCTGGTCCAGATGCAGTTGCTCCCGATGTGTTAGCGCCACGTTCAACAATCGAATCGCGTGCACATTGCGATAATTCAACTGAAAGAAGAGAGAGTATGTTGATTAGCGTTAAGTTACAGGGTATTTGCTAGAGTAAATTAATCTATTGCTAAGATTTGTCTTCTTATTCTTAGATTTCCAGGGTATTTCTGAGCATATATTCTTCATATTGTTGACTTTATATACTTATTCGTATATTTATAGGGTATTGCTTGCGTTACATTAGTCGTTAATTGTATTTCTATATTTACAGGGTATTTATTGGCTCATATCAGCGTGCTCTTGATTTTATTCGAATATTTATATATCTACAGGGTATACCGCGCAGTAAATCAGTGTATCGCTTGCCTAAATTCCCA
Organism: Drosophila macrospina; assembly: GCA_035042075.1. Classification (NCBI taxonomy): domain Eukaryota; kingdom Metazoa; phylum Arthropoda; class Insecta; order Diptera; family Drosophilidae; genus Drosophila; species Drosophila macrospina. The sequence continues at coordinate 791,768 of JAWNLW010000527.1, read as the reverse complement.
TATTTACAGGGTATTTTTTGTCATATATCATCTCTATTATTCTCTTAATAGCTTATCAACAGGGTATTCCTTGGGATTTGTTAGTCAATTGATTGATTTTATTCCCACATTCATGCATTTACAGGGTATTTCTTCGAAAATATCACTCTATTTGCGAAGTTCTTCCCTTTATAGGGTATTTCTTGGCATATATTAATCTATTATTGTTCTAATCCTTACATTCAAATATTTACAGGGTATTTTTAGCTGGATATTACTCTATTCCGTCTTCTATTCCCATATTTACATATTTGTAGGGTATTGTCTAAGGTATATCAGTCAATTTTTTGCATATATATCCAAATTCATATATTTACAGGGTATATCTGTTACAAAATTTGTAAGAGCGCGGTCATACCCTATTTGCATATGCTTACAGGGTAGTATTTGTGGTCCCGCACTTGACTTGAGAGAGTCTCAACATTGCTTTGCACTTAAGCTGTTGCAGCACTTATATACCCTTGAGTATACCTCAATGACATATGTTTACAGGGTATTTCGGGTATATTAATAGTTGCCACATTTGCACCGCTATTGCAGAGACACTCTTTTAGTTGATGTCCCTCAAAATGTTACATAACTTGCCACTGTATGTGGGGTATATACCCCACTTGCATACATTTACAGGGTATTTACTCGTGGTACATTATCATTTGCTGCACTTAACTTGAGAGAGTCAGCATTGCTTTGCACTTAAGCTGTTGCAGCACTTATATACCCTTGAATATAGCTGTTACATATGTCTACAGGGTATTTCGGGTATATTAACAGTTGTCACATATGCACCGCTATTGCAAAGACACGCTTCTAGTTGATGTCCCCCAAAATGTGACATAACTTGCCACTGCATGTATATACCCCACTTGCGTATATTTACAGGGTATTTACTCGTGGTACATCAGCATTTGCTGCACTTGATTTGAGAGAGAGAGTCGCTGCATTGCTTTAAAAGTACGCTATACATATATATACCCCGCATATATACCCCACTTGCATGTGCTTACAGGGTATTTTGACTCACCGAATGTCCAATGTAAATCTTGCAAATCCGTCGCAGATTCTCATCAATGGGCGTGATCGTTGTCTCCACTTGCAGCTCCTGCTTCGCCGCCTTCTTCGCCTGCTGCTGCTGCTCCTCCTCCGCCTGCTCCTCTTCCTCTTGCTGCTGCTCCTTCTTGGCCAGCTGCTGCTGCTCCCGCTGCTGCTTAGCGGCCCGATTGATGCAGCTGCTCAGGTAGACGGCAAAGCCACTGATCGTCTGCTGCACAAACTCGGCGGCATGCGACGGCTGCTTCTTGGCCGACCGAAACTTGTGGCCGACAAATTGGCCATAGATCTCGAGGAGCGGCTGCAGGTGACGCTGCATGCGTCGCGCCTGGGTGCCCGTGGCACTCGATAGCGTCTCAATGGCCAGCAGCAGGAGCCGCGACTCCAGCAGCTGCAGCGTATGCGATTGCTGCAGTTGGTCGCGAAAGTGCTCGGCACAGCTGGCGAGGAAGGTGTCGGCGCCGGGCGTGAGGCGACGGATGCAGCGGGCGAAGAGCATCTGATAGAAACGCCAGCCGGGCGAGGCATCGCTGGCCGCAATGGGCACCAATTGGAGCAGCTCAGCCAGCTGGGGGAAGTGACTGCAAATGGGCAACGGCTGGCCAAAGTGCAGCAGATCTGTGGGAGTTGGACATGATGAGCAGGATGATCCAACTAGCTGTAGTTGGCAGTGACTCACCTATGAGCTGGTCAAGCAATTGCTGGGCCTGCTCCAGCAGCTGGCCGCGCTGCACGTCGTGGTACAGCGTGAAGAGGAGGAGCCAGAGGCGCAGCTTGATGCTGCTCATCAGCTGCGCCAGCGGCAGCCGCTGCAGTGCCTCAATCAGCTGCACGGTGGCCTCCAGCGGCAGTGCGGGCTGCTTCCTGCAGCCGGCACAATGTTGCCGCAGCGCGCTGGACAAGCTGAGGTCATCCGTTGCCGTCTGCAATTGCTTGGGCAGCAGCGTATGCTTGATCTTGGCGGCCTTGAGGCCATCGGCATAGTCCTGGAGCAACTGCATCGCCAGCAATTGCACACACTCGGCATCCTCGAGCAGCTCCGCGGGCGGCGGGCCACGCTGCTGCAGACGCAGCTGTTTCTGGTCGCGACTCAGATGCGAGAGCAGCTGGCGCGGCAGCAGCTCGACGAGCGCATCCGGGCAGGGCGCGTGCCGCTGATTGGACTCGAGCAGCCAAGTGGTTTGGGTCAACTGCAGCTCCAGACGCTGCAAGCGCTGGCGGCACGAGCTCTTGCCAAAGTTATGCACACGCTGCTGTATCAATTCCCATTCATCGCTGGGCAGGAAGCTGTATGGCAATTGCAATTGCTGGCTGGGCATGGCGAGGCCATCGGGCCAGTAGTGCAGGAGCAGCAGGTCAAAGCTGGTTGCCCGATCCACGCACTCAAGGAATGCATTCATTGTGCTGCGATTGTGCTCACGCGCCAGCAGATGGCGTCCAAATTGTTGCAACACCTGGGCGGTGTGTTGTCGCAACTGTTGCAGCTCCTGTTGATGTTGCTGCACTTGCTCCGCTAGCCGGCTGCCCGTTAGATATTGGCAGAGCAATGCAACCTGCAGTTCAATTGCAAAATTCAAATTCACCGGCAGCACGGCCAACGTATCCGGCTCCAGCAGCTCCGCGAATGTATGCAAGAGCATCTTCCAAATGACAATGGAGGGTTTCGCCATCAGGTGGCTGATCAAGCGGGTGAAGGCGCCACCCGCTCTCTGACTGGGCCAGGCTTGGGCCAAGCGATCTGTGGGCACGCTGCTAACACACTGATGCGGCTTAAGCAGCAGCTCCACATACGCAGCATGCAGCTTGGCGGGCGTGGCAACCGCCTCCAAGGGCAGCGAGAGACGTTGACGCTTGGCATCGCTGCTAGCGTTGCTACCGCTGCTGGTGGGCAGCTGCAGCTCGTAGTTGCGCAGCCACTCGCGCAGAGATTTCAGCAGCTGCATGACAAAGCGTTCCGCGCGACTCAGACGACGAAACATGTCCAGCAATTGGACGAGGAAGTCGGCATAGAGACAGAGCTCGGTGTCCTGGCGTTTGGGTGCTGTGAGCATCCAAACGGTTAGTTGATAGACATTCGGTTCAAGCAGCAGCGGATTCAAACGCAACGCGGCGCATAGCATCATTAGCACCTCTTGCAGATGCGCCTCCTTGCAGTGCTGCACCAGTCTGAAGATCTTGTGCGTTAGGAACTCCATTGCCGGCTGTGAGTCGAGCATTTGAAACTGCAGACTGAGGTTATGCTTACGCAGCGATTCCAGTGCATGGATGGGCAGTGCCAGCTGTTGCTCTAGAGGATTATCCGCTGGCATGCGGAATGCATAACGAAAGAGTTTATATTGTTTATAGGGATCCACGCGAGTATTGAGCAGCGTCGCCTCCAGCAGTAGGAGGCGTACATGCATCGGCTGTTTTGATATCCGTTCGATGCCATGCTTAATCTCCTGCTCCTCGGTGAGCTGATGTTCCAGTGCCGCCAGCTGCTCGAAGCAACATAAGCCGTGCTCCCGCAACTGCAGCAAGAGTTGACACAATGGCTGCAGTGCAAACTGTGTGTAGGCGTGAAGGAGTCGCTTATGATTCTGGGCACGTTGCACATAGTCTCGCAATTGTTGCAACAGCGGCAATATGAAGTCCGAGTGTCGCAATTGAGTTTCACCTGCCGTGGGGCACAACAGTTGAGACTCATAGCTGGTGAAGAGTGTGCCATAGCTGGACATGAGCAGATAGTAGTCGGCACGCAGTGCATCCTGCACCAGCTCAAAGTTAATCAAACTCTGCAGCAACTCTGGATGGGCGTGGGAATTTGATGACTTCGTTTTTCCACTCGTATCTTCTGCGATGCGCTTCAAGATGACATTGATGAGCCTGGCTTTGGTCTCCACGCTAACCAGACCAGGTTGGGCTCTTAGGCCAAATAGCTGCTTTAGCTGCTCAACGGGCAGCTCACCATGATTTGTGTTTTGAACGGAAAGCGTCTGTGATAACCATTTGCAGATGACTTCGTATTTGTTAATGTAAACGAAATCCACAGATTGCCACACTTTAATTGCAAATTCCAGGCGCGCCGTGTACTCTTTGCTTTTGTTCCTCAGCCATGTCAAAAGTTCTGCAATTATTGGTTTTAATAACATTTGATTATAGTTTCCATTTAACAATTACCTTCGCCTATTTCCATTTTGTAGATTCAATTGAATTGCAACTACAAATTTCGATTACGATTTAGGCTGGCGCACGTGTTGCGGCAGTCTGTTTGTTATCGATCAACAATGTTTTAGTGTTGCTCAATGCCAAAAATACGAAGAGTATGTGCAACCGAGAAGGTTGAAATATGTTAGCATCATTTATTGTATAAGTTATATATTCACATATGTTGTTCTGTGCTGAATAAAAAGCAACATACGCCCTTTGACTTGATTGACGAAACACACACAAAAAGGAGTGACGTCAGAAGTATCTATCGAAATTGATAAGAATCCCACCGATAGCTGCATGTGGATGTAACCTTCACACAGAGAATCCACATACCGAGCAATCAGCTGTTTCTTCGTGTTATTTTCTTTTTTTGTGTATTGCCTGATTTTCTGTGGTTCAAAATTCACAAGTTGTTATTTTTTATCGGATTACATCAAAGTTGTTTTGGTTTCGATTTTAATTTATTTTTTTTTTAATATAAAGTAGTAAACAATTTTAACATCAGTCATAATGTTGTTGAACTGCACACGCCTGAAACACGTTTGTACAACTTTACGGGTCTCCCAAATTCATTGCACAGGCACAAGAATACCAATTGGTTTATTAAACATACATAACGAACTATTGCGGCAACCGCTGCTGCTGCTACGACGACCATACCATCAATTATTTAGAATACGTCAGCCAGCCGCGGCTGCCGCACGCCAGCTGTTAAATTCCGCCGGCTCAACCACAACAACTACAGCCGCCTTGGGCTCAAGGTGGTTGGCACGTTTACAGTGCATCCGACGCTGTTTGACAACCAAGAAGAACGTAGCGCTACCACAGCATGCGCGTGGAGTGAGTACACCGGCTAAGCGGATCAGAATGGGCAAATCGGAGTATAAGCGTCTGTATACATTGGTCAAAACAGAGAAATGGGTACTTCTAGGTATGATATAGAGCAGTCAAACAATCAATCAATCAATCAGTCACACAAACCATCCCTCCTTCCATCTCTTCACAGTGGGTCTCATATGCCTGGTTGTGTCCTCGTCAATCACAATGACGATACCATTTTTTATTGGCAAAGTGGTCGATACGGTATTCAAAAGCTCTATGGACTCTCAAGCAATGATGAAATTACGTGAATATTCAATAATGTTATTCTGGATATTTGCGCTCGGCGGCTTTGCAAACTTTGCCCGCGTCTATTTGTTCGGATCGGCGTGTAAGCGATAGAATTATAAATAAGTGATGTAAATTCAAACAGAACATCGATTTTAATATCGAATTTCAAAATCGCCACTGCATAACGTCGATACATCGGTGTGTTGTGGCCATTGATCTATCGATGTTTTCTTCACGTTACTGTTACACTACATAACAGACTTTTCATGATCATCGTTTAATTTCTATCGGTGCAAAAACATCGATTTTAAATCGATAGAGCATCGCCGTTACGTAATCGATGTTTTTAAGTTCTTTTTTAAATTACTCCTCAAATTTTGTACAATTTATATCAGTCTTCATTTATTTCTATCGACACGGCATAAGAAAAGTATCGATCTAAAATCGATAGGCTTATTTTTTTAAATGTCGTTCTTTGCTATGCTGATCTGCACTTTTTCACATTATTATTGATAACAGACTTCAACTGATTTTAATCTATACATCGATATAGCTTTGATCGATATGTTTGATATGATTTTTAGATATCAATACTTAAAATTAATTTTTAAAAGATTTTACGCGATCATATATTGATTTCCATCGATTTGCAAAGGATAAAAAACATCGATATGAAATCGATAGACATATTTTTGACTCAAGAACGATATATGCGATGTGATTTATGGATATCGCGACTAAAACTTAATTTTTAATAGACTTTATACGCAAATCGATTGATTTCCATCGATACGTCAGCAGAAACAGACTTCGATATGATTTCGATAAACATATTTTCGACTTCAAGACTATATATTTAATGTGGTTCATAAATATCACTACTAAAACTTAATTTTTAACAGACTTTATATGCACATGGATTGATTTCCACCGATACGTCAGCAGAAACAGACTTCGATATGAAATCGATAGACATCTTTTTGACTCAAGAACGATATATGCGATGTGATTTATAGATATCACGACTAAAACTTAATTTTTAACAGACTTTATACACACATCTATTGATTTCCACCGATACGTCAGCAGAAACAGACTTCGATATGATATCGATAAGCATATTTTCGGCTTAAAAACTATATATTAGATGTGGTTTATAAACATCACTACTAAAACTTAATTTTTACAGACTTTATACACACATCGATTGATTTCCATCGTTACGTCAGCAGAAACAGACTTCGATATGATATCGATAAACATATTTTCGATGTTTTTACAGCACTTTTTGAAATGCTGCTAATAATAAACGTTATACTTCCCCTAGCGTTGCGTATTGTGCGTAGACTGCGTGCCAATTTATACAAATCGATGTTACTGCAGGAGGTTGGCTGGTTCGATACTAAAGGCACCGGCGAGTTGGTCAATCGACTCAGTAATGATACATATTTTGTGGGCATCTCACTGAGTCAGAATGTCTCCGATGGTCTGCGCTCAATTGCCATGATTGTTGTTGGCTCCGCAATGATGGTGAGTTGTTAACAATGATCAATTCCCTGACGATTAACGATTAATATTCGATTATATTGTAGATCTATACATCAGCGAAGCTCGCATTGGTTAGTGCGCTGGTTGTGCCCGCCTTGGCGGGCATGGCCATTGTTTACGGTCGCTATGTGCGACGGATAACGCGAGCGGAATTGGATAAATATGCGGAGATTATGAAATTTGCCGAGGAACGTTTCGGCAATGTGAGAACGGTGAAGTTATTCTGTCGCGAACAGAAGGAGGTCAACGACTTTAACTCAAAGCTCAATGAGGCATTGGAGATTGGCTATAAGGAGACCCGTGCCAGATCCATATTCTTTGGCCTGGTGAGCAGCAAACAAGAACTGTCATATAATTGTTAACATATCTATATACACACATTGTAGACTGGCTTCTCCGGTAACTTTATCATCATCTCGGTGCTGTATTATGGCGGCACACTTGTGCTAAGTGATGAGCTCACAATTGGCTCAATGACCGCATTTATGATGTACGCCGGCTATGTGGCCGTCTCGATGAATGGCCTATCCAATTTCTATAGCCAACTGAACAAGGGCATTGGCGCCTCGGAACGGATTTGGGAGATCTTTGATCGCAAATATGCCATACCGATTGACAGTGGCATTGTGCCGGATAAGAAACCAATTGGTGAAATTCGATTCCAAAATGTTGACTTCAATTATCCATCGCGTGATGAGAGCAAAGTGTTAACGGATTTCAATTTAATATTGAATCCAAATCAAACCACTGCTGTTGTCGGACGCTCTGGTTCGGGTAAATCGACAATAGCATTGCTTATGATGCGTTTATATGATCCACAAATGGGCTCCGTTTATTTGGATGGCGTCGATTTGCGTACAATTAATCCGCAATGGTTGCGCACCCACATTGGTGCCGTCAGTCAGGAGCCGGTGTTATTCTCTGGCTCCATACGCTCCAACATCATGTATGGCATCAATGAGAATGAACCCAACCCAGAGGAGAAACTTCAACAGGCTGTCCACGATTCAAATGTCATCGAGTTTACAAAGAATTTACCCGAAGGCCTCGAGACAATTGTGGGCCAACGTGGCATGCTACTTAGCGGTGGCCAAAAGCAGCGAGTGGCAATTGCCCGTGCACTTATTAAGGTAAATCTACTCATTTACATTGCATTCGCTTGATTCATGCAATTCATTCATTAGAATCCCACAATCCTGGTGCTGGATGAGGCAACAAGTGCATTGGATTCGGTGTCGGAGCAACTGGTACAGTCTGCACTGGATAAACTCATCGAGGGACGCACAGTATTGACAATTGCCCATCGCTTGAGCACCATACATGGTGCCGATAAGATTGCTGTGCTCGACGCTGGTCGCATTATCGAGCAGGGCAACTATGATGAGCTGATGGCCAATCCGGATGGCGCCTTCAGGGAATTGGTCTCCATGCAGGCATTTGCCAGCGGTGTGCCTCCCAGCTCGTAATTGCACAATACGTTCGTGGTTTTAGGTCAGTTCAATGTGTTCAGCTAGTCGGCGAGTACAAAATTATTAAGTTTTAATTTAAAACAAAATCAAAACCTAATGATAACTATTAAGAAAATATCCTATCGTAAATTTCAGTTTATACCACAATCTATCAGTTTCTTTCAAAATCATATGTATATGTACATATATATCACATATATATATATGTATATATCAATTAATTTCATATAAACGTTTTATATTTTGAATGTATATAAAATCATTTTTTGTAAAATTCTATCGTTCAGATAGTGAATTCAGATGATTTGTATAATGACATTATATGACTGTACTTTTGAGACATGCTGTTATCTAACAATTGTTCAAAAATATAGCTTACAAAATTGACACAATCGTAATAAAGACGAAAGAGAACAGCTGTAAAGAATTGTCTTCTTTTCTTTTCAAATGTAACGGAAAAACATTTCAAATATTCAATTTGTAAGAAATAACTTAAATTTGTACCCAAAAATACTAAGCTGGCAAAAGAGTTATCGGTATTTATACATATATTTATAAGCCAAAGTTTAACTATTTGAGTGGTTTGAGATTTGAAAGACTCCACCGTTCAGATAGTTATAGCTGTATATGATGGCATTATATGTCTGTACGCTGCAGACAATTACTCAAAAACAGAACCTACAATATTGAAGATTTATGTAATCAATAGTGTTAAATGCAAGAATTTAAATTTGTGAAAATGGCGCTAAGGGCCTGGCAAAAGTGATATAATGTATCAATACATTTATATTAAAATTATTTTAACACAAAGATTTTATATATTAAAAGATAATTTTTGTAAGACATTCATTCCGCTAGCTGAGTTGGTAAATTTATACAATGCTATTTGCAAAAAAGTGAATGTATTTCATAGTGTTTAATTGTTGTAGCTTTAATACCTTAAATTTGCCCAAAACAATAAATACCAAATTGGCAGCACTGCGCTTAGCAAAGTGATCCCAGTTATCGATAGTCAGTTGCGAGCGTTAAGTATTGGTAAATTATCGTTGTTGCTTAACAAATTTTTTTATTGTTATTGTTGTTTAAATTTCTTTACAGTGTTACGTTTAAGCTTAATTCTAGTTAACAGGCACAGAAAATAAATGCAATTTCATTCCCTCATACATACATATGGTCACATATGGCATATGCATGTGTTTACTTCATGGTGGGCATGGCCACAGCCGCCTGGGTGTGGGTGACATCGGTCTCACGCCAGAGCTGGGTGACGGTCTTGGTCTGTGTGTAGAACTTGATGCCCTGCTTGCCATAGAAATGATGATCACCGCGGAATGAGCCACGGGTACCGGTGAACGAGAACATGGGCAATGGCACAGGAATGGGCACATTGACGCCCACCTGGCCAGCATCGATCTCATTGACAAACTTGCGGGCCGCAGCGCCGTTGGTGGTGAAGACAGCGGTGCCGTTGCCATAGGGATTGGCATTAACAATCGAAATGGCTTCGTCCAAAGTGTCAGCATTGAGGATCACCAGCACGGGGCCAAAGATCTCCTCGGTGTAGCACTTCATGTGCGGCTTGACGTCACTCAAAATGGTTGGGCCAACAAAGTAACCATCCTCATATCCGGGCACACTAATCTTGCGGCCATCCAGCACCAGTTTGGCGCCCTCCTTCACACCAGACTCGATCAGATCATTGATGCGTTGACGGGACGCAGCACTGATGACAGGTCCCACATCAGTGCCGGGCACATGGCCAGCATTCACCTTCAATTTCTGTGCACGATCAACCAGATCGGGTATCCACTGCTGGGCATCACCGACAAACACCGCCGTGGACAAGGCCATGCAACGTTGTCCGGCCGCACCAAATGCAGCTCCAGCCAGCTGATTGAGAGTGTTCTCCTTGTTGGCATCGCCGAGCACGATGCCATGATTCTTGGCACCCATGTTGCTCTGCACACGCTTGCCATTCTTGCCGGCACGCTCATAGATATACTTGCCGGCAATGTCGGAGCCAACGAAGGAGACGGCCCTAATTTCGGGTGCATCGCAGATGAAGTTGACGGCATCGTGCTGTCCGTGAATGACGTTGACCACACCGGGTGGGCAGCCGGCCTCATTGAGCAGCTCCATTAGCAGCATGGTTGCGCCAGGCACACGCTCCGATGGCTTAAGCAGCATTGTATTGCCGGTGGTAATTGCAACGGGGAACATCCACAATGGGATCATGGCTGGGAAATTGAAGGGTGCAATGCCAGCGGTAACGCCCAGTGGCAATACCAGCGAATATGTGTCCATGTCACGCGCCACATTCGCCACAGTTTCGCCCATTTGCAGCGATGGAATGCTGCAGCAGTGCTCCACAACTTGCAGGCCACGCAGCACATCGCCCTCGGCATCGACCAAGGTTTTGCCCTGCTCTTTGGTAATGTTTTTGGCCAGCTCGCCCATGTTTTCCTTGATGAGGGCCTGCAGCTTGAACATGACCTGTTGGCGGGTCAATATCGATTGATTGCTCCATGATTTGAACGCCTTCTTGTTCGATTCTAATGCCGTTTTCATCTCATCCTGCGTTGCCTTGGGCACGCGGGTAACCACCTGATTTGTGGCCGGATCATGCACATCGATCCATTCCTTAGTCTTTGACTCCACGAATTTGCCATCGATGAAGAGCTTTGTGGTGGGAGCAGCCGATGCATAGCCACGTTTGGCAATCAGGCGTGCCTGCGTATATACAAAAAGGATAAGCGATCGTTAAGTATTCTTATCGATATTTAGATACCGATAATACTTTTGAAAAGGCCAATTGCGTCAAGGGTAATCATCTAAGGCTATTTCTTGTAAATAGTTTCAACTGTACAAAATTCTATTGTTAAGAACAACATAGGCAGGCTTGACTGTACATTTATCTTACATGTCAAGTGCTTTACTATGACCACAGGTAAGAATTGCCTGGCAACATGATAATACGCACACACATATTCATACATACGTAAAGCACAGCTGTGTGCCACGCCTACGCTTATCACTGACAGCAGCCGCCTCGAAAACACATTTATATGGCTTGCTTCGTAATTAAAATACAAATGCTTTACACGCACATCAAAAAAAGAAGAAGAAAAAATCAACTTATCACGCCTCATTACTGTAAACGTATCTGTATGTGTGTGTGTGTGTGTGTGTATCATTTTGCTTTTGTGATCGTTATATTATCTTATTTGCTGCAGACCAAAATTACGTAACATGCGATGGGTTCTCTATCAATTCTAAATTTTTTTTGTGTTATTCTTTGCTCAATTGGGCACTTGATGGACGTATAGACACACACACACATACACACGCGCAGGCAACGCAATGTCGATTTGACAATTGGCAATTTACATGCCGTTAGATTTCACACACACACACACCCACACATTTTTACGTTTACTGCAGTTACAGGGCGTCTGCTTAGAAAAGCTTTCCAACACTATTAATCTAATTACAGTAGTGTTATCGATATCAATGTGCGAATGTAAAGTGCAATTGTGTTGACTTGAATTTTTTCTTTTTTTTTGTGTTTGTGATTTTTACTTACCTCAGCACCCATAATACGCAACAAGGACATCTTTGCACAGGTGAGTGTAAGGTCAGGGTAGTTTGGATAATGGACGCTCGGTCTGGAAACGCTGCTGTGGCTGGCCCAACCGGTGGTTTCACTAGAACTGAAAGCAAAAGCTGAAGCTGTGCCAAGTTATGGCCCCCAGCGCGCGTGGCGTGTGTATGGTGTGATTGTTGATATACGACGAAACCGGCGAACGGTCGGTCCCACATCGCACTATGGAGACTTTGCACAAAAAGCGTGACAATTTATCGCAAACGGTAAATTAAAGCACAAATGCTGACCAGTTCCGTTATAAATCATAAATGTAATTCCGATAATATTTGTACTTTCGATAGTATTGCATTTTGGCCGGAAATTAATTTGGAAATTTTCGTAAAATTTAAATTTTTTTCAAAACTTGTGATAAAAAGTAAAAAAAGTTCCATAGTGCGACGTCTCGTTAATATACTGCCTGCACATATACATGCATACATATGTGTACAAGGGCCTATGTATGTTTGTGTGTATGTATGTATAAACACGCAGCCAAGAACTTGAAGCAGCAGCTGTTGCTGTTGTTGTCTTTACGCTAATTCGCTGGGGGCTCGCTTACATGTATGAGGGTGTGTGTTTTTGCGACGTTTGTTTTTCGTTTCCAATTGGTTGTGTGTATGTGCAGGCATAAATACACATACATATGCATAGACATTTATCTATTTATGAACATGTACATGTGTACAATTGTTGACACGTGTAAAATTAAAATAAACTATTAATGCATGTTTATACACGCATGTGCAGCAATGTCAATACATGCATGTCTACATCAAGTTATTTAATTGTTTATGTGAATATATACATATGTATGTGTGTTCAAAAATATAAATATGAAATCTGTCTGGATTTTAAAATATATGTGTACATATAACTATAAATGTATATGTACACATATATACATACATACATATGTTATGTATTTTCACAAGCATCTACATACATACGTAGGTGAACTTGAGAAAGCTTATTCGAAGCTAAAAAAGAATAGCATACTTTTAGTCTGCGCCTCTTAATGTGCCTACAAATTGTGTGGCATCTTTTAGGCTGCGCTAGAAATTTGAATTGGAGAATTTAGTTTTTCAATTTATCTTTATTAAATGCGTTGGCTAAATTTGTGAAAATTATTACAAAGCTAGCAAATTTTGTAATGTTAGAAGTTAATCAAATAACAGCAAAGAAATGTGTTTAGCATGCGCATTGACGTAAATGCAGTCTGATTTTATGATGTGCCCAAAAGTATGCTTTGTTTCTTTGCATTAATTTTTTTATGCTAAATGCCTGAAACTTAAAGTCCCCCTCTCCCCCGCCCAACAAATTGCAGAAGCCTTGAATGCATTTTTGATCGCAACTGTTGATTTTATTTTCCATTGTAATAATTCAAATAGTCGTAAAATAATTAATATAATTTATTAAGTACATAAACGCTAAGTACATAATTTAATTTGTTCAATAATGTTTTTACTTATTTTTCGTTTGTCTTTGTTTTTTTTTTTGTTTCGTTTTTCCTTTGCTTTTGAATAAAACTCGTTAATTGTGAAATGCTTTGGTTATTGCTGTAAAATGTCGACTACTTTATATGATTTTGCTTTCTATATATATATATATGTATATGTGTATAATTATAATATATATTATGCATAAAATATTTAAATTTAATTTTGGTTTTTTTGTTTTTTGTTTTTCTTTCTCGTTTAAGCTACAGCAATGGATTTCGCCTTTTTCTGTGAGTTTTCTTCCAAAATAATATAATAATAATAATAGTAAAGGAATGTATATATGTAAGTATGTATATAGTATAATTGTAGTTTATGTATGTATATTTATAAAAAAAAAAGCCACTTAAACTAAATCTACTACAATTAATATGGAATGCTTTGATGCATTTTCTTCAATTATTATTAATAAGCCACGTTGCGGTCAAAGGCCTCAAAATGTACAATTTCTTTTCAGTTAAACATGCTATAATATTAAATATATATATTTTTATATATATGTTATTATTATTATTAATTTTATATAAAACATAGAGCACTACGAAGGCAATTTTCTTGTACAACTTTTACTTTTTTTTTTTTTTTTTTTTTTTTTTTGTGTAACTCAAGTCTTTAATTTGTCATGCTTTTGTTTTCTTTCGTTGTTGCTGTGTTTTCTTTCTTCTTCTTCTTAATATTATACTGCTATGCTTAACTTATGGCTAGTACAAAAAAAAATAGTATTTAAAAAAAAATTTACTTAAAATTTACTGCGTTTTAATGCACATTTTGATTAATTGTTGACATTTATTTTTAGTAATTTTTGTATTTGTTAATTTAGATAATTGAATTTGTCAATTCCCAAATTTTTGGCAACAATTTCAAAGAATTTTTTTTTTTTTTTTTTTTCTTTTGGCGAAATTGTTGCGAAAATGGAATTGAGAATGCCTGCTGTTGCAATTTCGGTTGTACCGCACACACAAAACTCTTAATTCTCGCTTAAGGCTGCTAGCAAAAATATTAAAAAAAAAAAAAAAAAAAAAAAAAATTATATAAAATTGTTTTTTTTTTAATTAAAAAAAATTTTTTTCTTTCTTTTTTTTTTAAATTTATAGACAAAAAAAAACTTTTTAGGCTTTGGTATTTTGTAGTGGCGAAAATGTTACATTTTTATGCGTTCTCGCTTACAGTTCAAAGTTCTGCAATGCATCTATGGTAGGGGGATTACCCTTGTAGCGCCTCTAGGAGCTCTAGGAGTTCAGGGAACTCAAACCACAGCTGAGTTAGGCTCTTGAAATTTGTATGCAACGCATTTCAATTCATTGCAATTTGTGTTCAACTAGGGAATTCATTGAGTTGCACTATTACTCTGCTCTCCTAGCTCTTCCAACTCTGTAGTTAGTTGCTGTCGGAAATTTGTTAGAGCCAACAGTTATGGCCAGCTGCAAGGGTATTTCAGCATTTCAGCCAGTTTGTAGTGGATCTTTAAGCTATTTAGGCTATTTTAGGTGACTAAGGGGGTTTTTGTGTGGGGGGAGGGGGACTTGACTATGTTTTTAGGGTTCTACTGAGCTGGGTTCTAAAACTGTTTAAAATCTGGCATCGTTGTGATAGTTTTGACTAGCGGACATCCTGACTCACTCGCTCTCTTGCTGACTTACTCTCTCTCCCTCTCTCTCTCTCGCTCTCTTGCTCTCTTACTTGTCCACGCCCAGCAGCTTAGCTGCCTCATCCGCCGAGGAGAGCAGCTTGTTGAGTATACCCTGATCGCTGATGCCCAGCAAATTGCCAATTAGATCGCCACTTGCCACAGCTGCTGCGGCAGCGGCACCAGCGGCTGCTGCTGCTGCTGCTGTGGCCGACGTCGGTGTGGCGGACTCGGCAATGTTCTCCTTGTGCTCACCCAGGCGACTGACGCGCCATTCGTTCGCCTTGTCCAGCAGCTCATGCAGCTTGGGCAAGCGCATGCTTTGCTTGCTGTTGTTGTTGTTGTGGCAAGTGTTGTTGTTGTTGTTGTTATTGTTATTGTTGTTGTTGTTGTTGTTCG
Organism: Drosophila macrospina; assembly: GCA_035042075.1. Taxonomy (NCBI): domain Eukaryota; kingdom Metazoa; phylum Arthropoda; class Insecta; order Diptera; family Drosophilidae; genus Drosophila; species Drosophila macrospina. The sequence continues at coordinate 776,198 of JAWNLW010000527.1, read as the reverse complement.
CTTGTGGCATTATCATTGGCGTGGGTGTTGTGGGCGGCGTCGCCGACTGCTCATCGTCCGAGCAATCGGATTGTCCCCCCAACTCGCCATTGTGACTGCGTCCGCTGTGCTTCTTCATGTGCCGCAGCATGCTGTGCTTCAGCGTGAACTTGCGCAAGCAGATGTCGCACTGGAACAGCCGCTCCCCCGAATGGGTGCGCATATGGCGACGCAGATCCTCGGTGGACCAGAAGCGACGCACGCAGAAGGCACAGATCACTTTCCGATTGCTGTAATCGGGATACTTGACGGCACGCGATGTCAAACCAGCTTCCTCATCGGAGGCGGTTGTTGTTGTGGCTGCTGCTGTTGGTGGTGGTGGCGGTGGCGCTGGAAATGATTGCTCCTCCTGCTCGATGGCTCCCTTGGCCAGCAGCAGGGCAAACTCATGGGCATGCTGCTGCTTAATGTGCTCCAAGCACTGCAGACGCTCGCCGAACGAATATTCACACAGATGACACTTGTAGGGTAGATCGCTGCCCTGCGACTCGCTGCCGGGGGGACTTGCTGCTGCGACGGGGGACGACGCATTGGCGCTGGCGCTGGCGCTGGCGGCAGCGGCAACCATTTGTGCAGCAGCCGCAAGTTGTTGGATGAGCTGCTGTTGCTGCTGCTGCTGCTGCTCACGTTCACGCTCCCGCTCCAGCCTGCGCTCGCGCTCCCTCTCCTCCTCCCGCTCCAGTTCCCTAAGCAGCTCCATTTCCCGCTCGCGCTCACGCTCCCTTTCACGCTCCCTCTCCCGTTCCCGCTCGCGCTCCTTCTCGCGCTCTCTCTCCAGCTGCTCGGCCTTGCGGCGTCGCTGCTCCTCCAGCTCGATCTCCTCCACCGACTTGGGCACCGGTATCGGCTCGCTCACATCCTCGGTGGGCACATACACGGACATCGCGCTCTCCACATTCCCATGCTTGCGCAACAAATGCCGATCACAATTGCTCTTCGTGGTGAACAGCAGCGGGCAATGGGAGCACTTGAAGGGTTTCTGCCCGGTGTGGGTTAGGATGTGGCGCCGCAGGCTGCTGCTCCAGGGGAACATGCGCTGGCAGTAGGGGCAGCTGACGCGATTGGGGGCCAAGCTGTAGGCGGACTTCTTTTTGGGCTCATTGCAGCTGCTGCTGGTCACATCCTCGGTGCCGGAGTTGTTGCTCTCGCTGGCGCTGCCGGAGGCAACCAGTCCCTCCTCATCCGATTGCTCCATGTGATTGGCCACATCGCTCGGACGAAAGTAGCTGTTGAACGACACCTGATTGCTGGTCGCATTATCCACCAGCTTCGCCACGGGCACCAGATCCTGAGATTCATCTTTGAACGGCGAGCTGGCCACTTCCTTCAGTGACTTTGCCACCGATTCCGCTTGGGCAATCATCGTCTTCATTGTCGTGGCCGTTGTGGCGCTGGTTGCGGCCGTTGCACTGGGACTCGGGGATTTCTGTGGCAACTTCTTGGTGTCCAGCACGCTGTCAGCACTGTCCACGACCTTGCCGGCCTTGATGGCCTGCTCCAGGATGGTCTCCGCCACCTTTTTGGCCGCCTCACGCTCACGCTCAATGGGCGTGGAGCTGCGTGCTGGCTGCCGCTGCTGCTCTGGCTGCGGCTCAGTTAGCTGCTCGGACTCCAGCAGTTCCTCCTCCATGAGTTCATCCTCCTCCTCATCCAGCTCATCGTCCAAACCCTCCTCCTCCTCCTCGACGTCCTCGTCATCCTCATCAATGATCAACTTCGGCGGCTCATCATCATCATTAACAGCGGCCTGACCACTTCCACTTCCACTTCCATTGCCACTCCCATTGCCACTTCCACTCCCACTCCCATTGCCATTGTTCAGGCCATGTTTGTAGCCAAAGTGCAGCAGCGGATTGCCGGCCACACTGCTGGAGCCGTGGGCCAAGGCCTGCTGCAGCAGATCCGTATCCTTGCGCGCCTTCAGCTGCTGCGCCAGTATGGCGTACTTCACCTGATCGGAGATGTGCGCATGATGCGCATGATGTCCATGCTGCTGCTGACTGAGATTGGACATGGCCGCTGCTGCTGCCGCCGCCGCTGCTGCTGCTGCTGCCGCTGCCGCTGCAGCGGTTGAGGAGGATGCAGCACGTCCGCGCATCACATGGTGTCCACTGCGCTGACGCTGCGCATAGAACTGCGGATGCTGTTGCTTCACATGACGCTCCATGTTGGAGCGCAACGTGAACCGGGCGGAGCAATGCTCACAGGCAAAGGGTCGCTCGGTGCGGTAGCGACGCTGCTTCTGCTTGGGCATCAGCACGCCATTCTTGATGACCATCTTGACGGGACCGGCGGCGGGCACCGGAACGCCGACGCCCAGTGAGCCAGGCAGGGGCAGTGGCAGACCCATGGTGGCGGATGTGGCAAGTGTTGTTGCTGGCGTTGTGGCGCTTGTTGTTGCTGCCGCTGCCGCTGTGCATTTGTCGGCGGCAACTGTGGCTGCTGCGCCTGCTGTGGTTGGTGGCATGAAGCCGAAGAAGGGGAATGCCGCTGTGGTCTGTTGAAACATGAGATTGCGGAACAACTGTTGCATGTACTGTGTGGCAGCATCGCCGGCACCAAAGAGCTGCTGCTGCTGCTGCTGCTGTTGCTGCTGTTGCACCTGTTGCTGCTGCTGCTGCTGCTGGGCGAGCAGCAACTCATGCTCCCGCTCCCGCTGCTCACGCTGCTGCTCCCGCTGCTGCTCCTGCAGCTCCTGCGCCGCCGTCGGCTTCTTGCTGAGATCCAACACATCCATGCTGAGATCCAAGGCCGGCGCCAGCTGTTTGTCCACCAGCTGATCCAGACTCTTCACCTGTATCTTCAGTGGCGCAACCTTCACAGCAGCCGCCCCAGCACCCGCACCCGCAACCGCACCCGCACCAGCAACAGTTGTTGCCACACCAGGAGCAACTGTTGGCTCCGCCAGCAACATGTGCTTCAGCTGGGACGACGTCTCCGGCGCACTGCTCAGTGCCGGCGACACGGAGCGATAGCTGAGCTCGCCGAGATCCGTGTCGTGCAGCCGTGCAGTCGTGGCCTTGGACTCCTCACAGCTGGCATCCTCGGCCGGATGATAGACAATGGCACGCTTCACCTCCTCCCGACTGGTCTTCCCATGCCGATTCCTCAGATGTCGCTCACAATTCGCCTTCGTGGTGAACGCATAGTTGCAGACGGCGCATTCATACGGCCGATCGCCGTTGTGGGTGCGCATGTGCCGCACCAGCGCCGCCTTATCGCAGACGGCATAGGGACACATGTTGCAGCGGAAGGGGCCGGCTGGACCGACGGCTGCAAGATGCACCCGATTGTGACCCTTGAGCGCGCGCAGATTGGGAAAGACGGCGACGCAGAGTTTGCAGGGGAATTCGCCGCGGAGTTTCATGCGTCGGAATTCGCTGGTGAAGGCATCCTGGGCCTCCTCATCGCCGTCGCGGCCATCGAGACTGTATTGGCTGGAGCAGGGTGTGTTCACCGATTGCTCAAAGTTGCGCAGGAAACTGGATGTGCAGCTGGAGCTGGTCATGTTCAGTATGCTCTGGATGTCCGCCAGATCCTGGCGACTGTCCCCCCGATCCGTTACCTCGTGCTTGATCGGCGAGGGCAGCGGGACGCTGATGTTGTGGCGCGCCTTGCCCTTCAGGTAGAGCTGCTGAAAGAAGTCATCGCGTTCGGCTTGCTCCGTCGGCTGTTGTTCCTCCTGCTGCTCCATGTCCATATCCAAATCATCCTCCTCCTCTTGCTCCTCCTCCTCCTGCTCATCGTCGTGCTCCTCCTCCTCCTGCTCGTGCTCCTCCTCGTGCTCCGGCTGCTCCAGCTTGTGTATGGGACTCGAGCTGGCGCCAAGCAGCGGCAACATCTGCATGCCACGACAGCTGTGCAACTGCAACTGCCGATGCGTGGCAAAGATTACCTCGCATTCGCGACACTTGGCGGGTATATCCGCATGCTGGGCATCCAGATGCTGGCACAATGCTGCCAGCGATTCAAACTCATCCGCCGTGCACACCGGACAACTGAGCAGCAGCGGTGGCGCCGGCGATTCACTCGGTGTGCTGCCCCCGGAGGCGAGCAGCGTTGCCACATCGGGCGTGGAGGTGATCAGCTGAGCGACATGCTCCTCCATGCTGTCCACATCGGAGGGCAGCTCCTCCGGCTCGTCCAGCAGCTCCAGTTGCTCCTCTTTGGCCAGTATGTTGTTGTTGTTGATGTTCGTCTTGTGGCGACGCTGCTTGAGGCAATTCTCAGTGTTGTTGTTGTTGTTATTATTATTATTGTTGTTGTTGTTGTTGCTGAGCTTGTTGTTGTTGTTGTTGTTGTTGTTGCTGCTGGAGTGATTGCTGCTGCTGCTGTGACTCTGTGCACTCGACACATCCGTCGAGCAACTCGCATCGCTCTCATAGCTCTCCGATCTGCCCGCTGCCAGCTGCGTGGCGACTGCTGCCGCCGCCTGCTGCTGACGTCGCTGCTGCGACTGCGACTGCGACGAGTGCTGCGACTGCGATTGCGACTGCGAGTGCGACTGCGACTGCTGCTGCTGCTGCGTTGCCTGATGCTGTTTGTGTGTTCGCATGTGGCGATGCATGTTGCCGTTCGTTGTGAATGTCAAATGGCAGTAACGGCAGTTGAAGGGCCGCTCGCCTGTGTGCACCAGCACGTGCCTGTCCAGCGAAGAGGCAGAGGACAGCACCTGCAGTGGCAAGAAGAGAGAGAGAGAGAGAGAAGAGAAAGAGAAAAAGAGAAAGAGGAAGAGAGAGAGAGAAATAAAAATAATATTAGACATTGCTTCAAAGCGCAGTTCCACTCCATGCAATTGATTAGCCTAACATATGCCATAACTACACAAGTAGTCGACTAGTGCATACCCTGTAATATTAAACTTTTCAGTTAGTTAAATATTCATATACCCTGCAACTAACTTTAAATGGTTACTTGTATATATAAACACATATATACATAAATACGTGCACACTCAACTAGCTAATACCCTGTACTTGCTGCTATTTAGTTTTCTTATACAAAAGTTACCTCAACTATTTTTTTAACACTAACAAATATAAGCAACTTTTTGTGCATAACAAAATTCAAAAGTCGACTTACAAATACCCTGTAAAAATTACATTTTTAATATGTCAAGTCGCGCTATCAACTTTTCAAGCTCAGCTTGCATGCTTAACTATTGCCTGCAGGGACTTTCATAAGCACGACAATACTAAAGCAGAACGACTAATGTATACCCTGTAATTGTTTAAGTTTTATATGGCAAGTCTAACTCTCAGCTCTTGACTAAAGAATGCAGACAAAGTTGTAGCTGAACAAGTAAGTAGTACAAGAACAACAGCAAAGTGTTAGACTATGGCGTGCCCTGTAATAAGTAGCTAGACTTTTCTTAAGAAAAACTTCTAAGTAAAGTTCTTTAAAACAAATTATCAACTTATTTGCATAAAGTATGCCAATTTCAGTTGATTACTCGACTAAAGCATACCCTGTAATAAATTAGATTTCATATGCCAAGTCTCACTAACAGCTCTTAACTTTGGAATGCATACGAAGTTAAGCTGCAAGTACGTTTGACAACCACAACAAAGTGTTAGACTATGGCATACCCTGTAAAAAATAGCGAGACTCTTCTTAAGAAAAACTGCTAAGTAAATTTCTTTAAAACAAATTCTCAACATATGCTTACAATTGCTGTAAGTCGTTCGACTAACACATACCCTGTAAAGCGTAAGTTCTACTTACCTTCGAGCAAATGCGGCAGGTGAAATTCTCAGTGTCGCCGTTGGCGTAATTGTGGCAACGTATGTGATTGGTGAACTCATGGGGCGTGGCCGAGACAACCTCACAGATGGGGCACAGATATTTCATGTGATCATCGCCGGCGCCAATGCCCGACTCGGCGCTGGATAGGCACAAACCGTGCGGCGATGAGCCGCCCGAGCTGCTCGATGACGCCTGCTGCGACGCAACAGCGACTGTTGCGGCCGCTGTCGACGCCGAGGCCGACGGAGCGCTGCTCACGGCGCTGCTGCTGCTTAGCAAATAACCGCTATGCGCGCTGCCATCAACGAAGCCCGACTCGGAGAGATCACCGTTAATACCGCTGCCAACGCTGCGATTCAAACGAAACTTTTTGCGCAGCGAACTGGCGTCACCGCTGGCGCTATAATCGACAACGATGCTGGCGCTGGCTGCGTTCACGCTGCGTCGCTGCTTGTGACGCGGTCGCTGCGTTGACTGATCTAGCTGCTGCTGCTGTTGTTGTTGCTGCTGCTGCTGCTGCTGCTGTTGCTGCTCATCATCCTCATCGGAGAGCGTGTGCTGTTGTTGTTGGGATTGCTGCTGTCGCAGTTTACGCTTACGCGACGTCACAGTCGTCGTTGTCGTTTCGTGCGGCGTCGACGTCGGCTGCGGCGCACCGCTGCTGCTGCTGAGCTTCTTTGGTGTGCGTCCCAAGTCGAGATGCTCCAGCGAGGACTCTGAGGTGGTTGAATCACGACGCTGGCGCTCCATGTCGCTGGCATCGCTGTTGTGTGCAACTGATGATGTTGTTGTTGCTGTTGTTGTTTCCACAGCAGCAGCAACAGTTGTTGTTGTGTGTTGTGGTTGTTGTTGTTGTTGTGTTGCCAGCATCTTTACTGCTGTTGTTCTTGTTTAAACTTGGCTAATTGAGATCGTAAACGGCTGCTGTTTGACAGAGAGAGAAGGAGACAGAGAGAGAGAGAGAGAGAGAGAAATTAGTTTATTTTGTTATAAAATTCAAGTTTTGAGCTATTTTAGCTTTTTGATACCCTATAACATGCTGAAGACTCAAAGTAAACTTTATTTAAACTTTATTGAACCATTAGTGGTTTACCGGGTATTATTATTACTATGGTAACCCTATGCAGCGCTACTTGCGAGGAAAGCGTAGAGTTGCTGCTAGGCGGGACTTGCTTGTTTCAAGCGATATAACTATATATCAACAGAGAGAACTGAGCTTAAACTAGAGATTAGATAATTTAGGAGGAAAAAACGCGACTTGAGGAAGAGAAAAGGAGACTAAAGGCAATAGAATCTAGAGGAAAGTAAAGAACTTATGGGATAAACTTTTCTTTTCGAAAAGTAGAAAATACTATAAACGCTAGGAAAATCTTAAAGTGCTGAAAAGTTGAAATAACAATTTCTGTGAGTAACTTAAATTGTTGCTAAAGGTAAAGTAAATTCTTTTTCTCGAGTGCGGCCTGTAATTGGCTGAGCTTAATACTTAAGCTTACAAAGCCGAGCGAATCCCTTGGAACACAACAACAACAAGAACAAATGTGAATAACAATAATAATAACCATAACAAATGTATTGCAATTGTTATTAGAGCTGTGCAATTACTATGAAATCATCATCATCATCATCATCATCATCATCATCTTGAGATCGTATCTCAGTTTCTCGCGAAATGGCAAAATGAAACGAGGACTTTGAAAACAGCTGATCGGTCGATCGATCGAGCTACGTTTGAATTTGTTAACTGAGACGCTGACAAAACAGTTGCAATATTCACATACAAGCTCAGTCTCTCTCACACACACACACACACAGAACTCCCATGCAGCCACACGTTCTCAGTCTCGCAGTCTCTTTGTTTGTGCTGGTGGCGACATCTTTCGCTGGTTAAGCGCAAGTGAATGCAGTTCGTTAGAAAATCCAATAAGAATCAATGCAGGCAGCGCATGAGTGATAGACAGCAGGGGGGAGGGGGGTGGTACATGGTAGTTGCAGGCAAGTATGACAGCGCAAAAGAGAGCGCACATGTGCTGGTTGGCGCGCGCGCTCTCTCTCTTGCTTGCTCGCTCTCACTTATTTGCTGGTTATCGGTTTTGTCGTGCTGTGCATTTCTCATTAACATTTACCGTTATCAATTGGCAACTCTTCTTGTTGTTGCTGTTGTTGTTGCCAATTGCAAATCCTAAGCGCCAGCAAAAACAACAACCACAATTGGACATTTTCAAATATATATACAAAAAAAAATGTTTTGCGATAACAAAAGCGACCACTGTGCTTACGACTGTCTTTCTATGTGTGTGTGTGTGTCTGTGTGTGTGCCTTACTGTTATTGTTGTTGTTATTGTTATGGTTGTTGTTGTTATTGTTGTTTTCTTTAGCTTTTGACTTGGCTTTCATTTTGGTTGGTTGCTTGTAATTTCGCCTGTGACTCATTTTCACGAAAAACTCATTGAGATAAAGACACGCCCACTAAGTCCACTCACCCCCTCTCCACCCTACTACTACCACCAGCTTCGCCTCCCTCATAAGACAACAGCTTAACTGGCAAAAGTGTGTAAATCTCAATGAGATGAAATCTTAATTTCAATCAAAAGAAAATTGTGAAAATTTCCTCAAAATTAACATCTGGTTTTTTTATACCCTGTAGAGGGATATATTTGTCTGGAAGGCGAGGCAGTCCCTATAGAGTATATATAGTCTCGTTCTCTCTAGATTTTGGCTATAAATAATATATAATTTGTTAAGAATTTGTTTTAATTTTAATCTTAACTCTCAGCTAAATGAAAGTTGCAAAGTTTTCTATTTAAATAGTAAAGAAATATTTAGTAATTTTATTTAGAATTTTCCAAATTCAATTTGATTTTCATTTTCTATAGAAATATTGAAATATATATTTAATATTTTTAAACTTTACTTCCAATAAACATTTTTGTCTTTTCAAAGCCTTTAAGTTTGCTTTTAATTGAGTTGTAAGTTAATTGTAATTTGAGTTGGGAAATATATGCTAAAAAATCTATGATTTATTTATATTTTTTTTAATTTAATATATTAACATTTTAAGGAAATGATAGCGCAAATTTGTAAACAATATTGAAGATTTTTTGTAGACTTTGAAAATATAGATTTTTTATGTTTATAATATTTTATATTCTATTTTTTATATTTACATTCATTTTCATTTTTGCGTAATATTATATATTGAATATAATAATATGTTATATATTTTATTTTTATTTTTATATTATATTTCTATTATTCTATATATATTTTTTTTAAATCTATATTATATATCTTATTTTTATTTCTTTAGTTATATATATATATATTTTTTTTTTTTGTACTATTTTTTGTATCTATTCTTTGTTTTTATACTTCTATTTTATTTACTATTTTTTATATTTATATAATATATATTATTTTTGTTATTTTTTAAATTTCTTTTTTTTTATCTGTATTTATTAATTAATATTATATATTCTATTTTTATTTTTGTTGTTTTTATATTTCTGTTTTATTTACTATTTTTAATATTTCTATTCATTTGCATTATATATTTTTTTATTTTATATACTATTTTCTTTTTTTGCTTATATTTTTGAGCCAAACTGAAAATGTTTCCTAGGCAATTACAAATTGATTTCACCAGGAAAATTGCTAGACAAGTTGTTATCAGAAGGTCAGGAAACTAAAGTTCAATTGCATTTACTTAAACTGGCTGACGAAACTGTGGCCTAATCTTTTGGCCTATTGTTTAAATATTTGTATATTCAATTATTCTCAACTTTCAACCCTATAGTTTTGGGTAAGTTCAGAGTTCAAATGTGAACTTTGACAGGATGTTGAGCCCGTGTCGCTTGTGAGGTCAAACCCCTAAAAGATTGCAGGGCAAGCGTATTAAATTAATTAAATGAGTATTTAACAACTAGAAAAAGAACTGAAGATCCAGAGATATTCAAAAGAAAACAGATGAGAAATACAAAATAAAATAAGTTGGGATTAATCCATACAAATGAGGCTGCAAGCTGGCAGTTGATTAACTTAACTTGACACTTGACACTTGAAACAAAAAATGTTGTGGCACAAGAAAAAAAAAAAATTGTGAAATTCCACAATTTGTTGTTCATTGCAATTTTTGTAAATCTATTTATTGATTTTTATTGTGTTTTTCTTTCTTTTTTTTTACCTTTGTTCTGTGTTTGGTTATTTGAACAATTTGGCGGCGGCATTCGAATTTTTGGTAGCCGTTTTGTTGTTGTTGGTTGTTGCTGTTGTTGTTGTATTTCACTTGGTCACTTGCAGTCACTTGGTTGTTATTCAATTAATTTATTTGATTTTATTTATTTATTTTATTTTTTTGTATATTTTTTTTATATAGTTGCACTCAATGATTATTTATGAAATAATTATTTTGTTACACGTTTCTTTGGTTGAAATTATTTGATAAGCAAAAAAAAAAACTAATAAAATAAATTATATATGTATATATTTATAGTATTTGTATGAAGTATCCAAATTTTTGCACCGTCAAGTGTTTTTTTTTTAAGTTTTAAGTTAAAATTTTAGTTGAATATTTTTAGCTCTTTGCTTTTTGGTCGCAGCGCGTCGCAGATGCTTTCACGTTGACGCGCACACGAGTTCTGAGCGCAGCCGCAGCGCAAGCGTTCGGCAGAGGCTCGATGGCGGCAGCAGGGTGACCGTTTTTATCTAATTTGTGCAGCTCCTCTGCTCGTGCGCTGAGCTGAGAGAAATGCAGACACTCACACAGATACACGTATACGATGAAGAAGTAGCGTACGCGAACGTGTGTTCAACTTAAAAAAAAAAGAAGCAAAATAACAAATTCAAGACGTCTTTTCGGTTCGACTTCTGAATTGTATTTGAACGCATCTGTGAAGTTGTATTTATAAAAGCACACAGCGTACAGAGCAGAGCCGAGAGCAGAGCGCAGAGGCAGCGACGCAGTCGACGCAGCAGCTGACGCGACATCGACATCGACATCGACATCTGAGCGCAATGGCTGCCTGTGCCTCTGCCTATGGCTCTGCTGCTCAGCAGTGTGTGCTTGTGTGCCGTGTGTAGTGTGTGAGTGTGAGAGTTGCGCTGTCTCTGCTCTGCGCTGCTCGTCTCTGCTCTGCTCTGCGCGCTGTGGCTGCGGCTGCTGTTAGTGTTGGTGGTTGTCTTGCATTGGTATTGGTTAGATAAACCTGCAGAGTAGCGACGCGAAGCGTCCCGAAGTCGACGTTGCTCGTTTGCTCACTGCTCGCATAATCTCTGGCGCAAAAGGAAACAGACGCCGCAGCAGCAGCGAGAGCAGCCGCAGCAGCAGCAGCAGCAGCTTTGCCGCTTCTTTCTTTGGATTTTTCTTTCGTTTTATTTATTTTTGGAAGCAAATAGGATTACAGCTAGATGTATGTGTGTGACTGGCTGTCTATATATATATATATATACATATGTATATATATGTACACATGTGCCTGTGTATGGGTACACGCATGTCGCTTGCGTGCCTTGCGGATGCGCGTGTGTGTTGAAGCGAGAGGTCGCTATGTACCACACAAAGTATATGCATATAATGTATGCATGTATTCCCCAGCCACCAGGAGAGCGATTTGCTCTCCTCTTTACACATACGTATTCGTACGCATACATATGTATTTGTATGTATATTATGTGTCAGGTATGACAGATTTACAGTACTCTTGTGGTTGGTACATCATATCTGCGTTTCGTTAAGTTAATTAATATAATTTACCATTAAATTGTTTACCTTTAGTTTATCTCTGTGTGTGTGTGTGTCTGTGTTTTGTCTGCTGCATTTAACTCTTAGTTTCCAAGTCAAATTTATTTATTTATTTTATTATTGTTATTTATGTATTATTATTATTTTAATATAGAATATATTTAAATATTTCTAGTTATTTTAAATTGTAGTTTTATAATTCTTTTTTACATAAATTTTATTTATTTATATTTTAACATTAATGTTTTTATTATTATATTTATTTATCTAAATTTATTGTAAGCTAAAATGTTTTCCTATTAAATAATAATTACTGTGACTTTCTCTTGTTGTTGTTAAATAAATAACTTTATTATATTTTTCTGGGGGTACGAAAAATCCGGTTGCCATTAGTAGCCAATGGCTGTTTTTAACAGTTATGCTCTTCAATTATTGTATTTAGGAAATTTTCCTATTTCTTGACTTGAAAACTGAATGTTAATGTAAATTTATAAAGTTTAAATAATGTTTTAATTTTAAAGAGCTCTTGTAATGTATTGTATTTAAAAAATAAGAACAAAAACCAGCAAATAAGATGAAAACTTATTCTATTATTAAATTACTATTGGAAATAAATATCTATTAAATGTACATTAACTTTGTAGTGTTATGAGAGTTTTAAATACTTACATTTAAAATAAATTAACTCCATTTATATTACTCCATCTGGAGAGCTTCGTTTAGTTAGTCTCTTCTCGCCATAATTCTTCAGAGAAACTGTAGCTTCTTTCACTTTCTGCAACTCTTTATTAGATTACAGTTTGCGATTTTTATTTAAATTGAAATAAGTAAAACTCACTTTGTTTTTTGATTAATTTATTTTTAGTAAATATCTTTAAAAAAAAGCAATCAAGTAATTAACTAAATAGTCAGCAAATTCAATTTGTTTCTTAAAAATGTTTATTAGAAATAAATAGAATAAATTTAACTTCTAAAATAAATATATTAAAAAAAATTAAATTTTTTAAGTAAATGCATTAAAATTAAAAACGTAAATAAATTAAACTCTTAAAATAAATATTTAAAAAATAAGTAAAATACATTAAATATTTCAAAACAATTTATTTCAAATAAATAAACTAAATTAAAATAAATATATTAAACTTAAATAAAATAAATTAATCTCTTAAAATAAATATATTAAAATTAAATATATTAAAATCATTTAAACTTTTAAAATAAAAATATTAAAAATATATTTTTATAAAACTTTTAAAATAAAATAAATTAAACTCTGAAAAGAAATATATTAAAATGAAATAAAATCAATTAAACTCTTAAAATAAATATATTTAAAAAATATTAAATCTTTTTAATGAATAGAATAAAATAAATTAAACTCTTTAGATAAATTTATTTTAAAAACAAGTCAGGAAGCTACAGTCGGGGTACGACTGTGGGAGACTCTGAACTACAGCACGGGTTTTTGCATTTGTCATATATATATATATATACGAATTTCTAATGAAATTTGGTTATTGCTTTCTCTTGAATTCTCAACATTTTCTGACAAATATGGCAAAATTAATATTATATGTATATATAAAATAAAAGTAATTAATTTATAATTATTAAAAAATGTATTTTGGAATTGTCAGCAGTGGGATTCGAACTCGCGCCTTTGCGGCGTTTCTTGTTGTTGTTGTTCTAACTAAAGCAATTTCGGCCGCACAGCTGCTATGAACCTGCTGATCATTCATTCCTTAATATCTTCTATGTTTATGAACCGATCGTGCTGAAATTTTCAGAAAACGTCCGAAATAGGACATCCTCCATATGTGCCAAATCTGAATTAAATCTAAAGTCGGTAGCTTCAGTTATACGTTTTTTTCGATTTGCGGGGGCGGAAGGGGGCGTGGCAAAAATCTAAAACAAACTTGATCTGCCTGCAAACAATACACGTGTTGTCACCAAATTTGGTTACTCTAGCTCTTATAGTCTCTGAGATCTAGGTGTTCATACAGACGGACAGACGGACAGACGGACAGACGGACATGGCTATATCGTCTCGGCTGTTGATGCTGATCAAGAATATATATACTTTATAGGGTCTGCCACGCCTCCTTCTGCCTGTTACGCACATTTCGCTTTCGTCAAACCTAATAGACTGTGAACTTTTAGTTCAGAGTCTAAATATAGTAAATGAAACTAAAAGACTTAATTATGCGACTTTTTTTCAGCGGTAACTCTGATCATTTATCATAGTCCGTAGCATTATTACTATATTCTGTAGTATGTATGTATTAAGACATGTCTTTGCATATGACGATCGATCATTAATTGTGCATTTGTAACCCCCGCGTTGAAGACGCGATCTTCACAATGCATTTCCCTCAACCTTAACCTCAAACTTGAAAACTCATCCAGAAACGGAAGTAGAAGACGTTTAGACGCGGGCAGCGTCTTTGTCGTTGTTGTTGTTGTTGTTGCCTTGGTTAGCCGTCACAGTTGACCGCCTCAAAAAGGTGTGCAAGCAACATAAAAATGCACACATACATACATACACACATACACACATACACAGGAACAGCGAGACATGGGGAGATCATTGTCAGCTGCCGAAAAATGCAAATGACTCAAGTTGTCTCGCTCACACATATGCACATACAATACATGCATTAACGATAGCACGATTGCACACACAGAGTTAACAGCATCGCGCTGTCGCAATCGATTGATTGCACGATGACCGATAAACTGCAGCAACAAGAAGCGACGTCAAATAATATGATTGCCAATAAGCACAAAAGGCGGCAAAAAAGCAATTGCAATAACAAAAGCAGCAGCAGCAGCAAAAATATAGCATGCATATGTCGGCTTGTGTGTGTGTGTGGTGGTGTGTGTACATACATATGTATATCGATGCAAAATTAAAAGATATTGTGCAAAAAATTCAGCAAGAGTTCAATACACTCACCTACACACGCGCACGCACGCGCGTCATACACACACAGACACAGACAGCTAGAGAGACGCAGCTACACGTGCAACAACAGCAACAGCGATCGCACTGTTTGTATAAATTTAATAATATTTACGTTTTATTTTTAATGAACTTGAAATGAAGTATAAGTGTAAGTATAAGTATAAGCACTTTGCACCGTGGTCAGCCACTTAAAGAGACATCGACCAAATTGTCTATACAATTTTCGTCTAGGCACGCATCACTGTGCGCGTGGGTGGGGGAGGTACAGCGCTGGCGCTAAACAGCAACAACAATAGTAACGGTAAGAGCGCGTGTGGCAATGCGTGTTAAATAAACATTAATGGCAGCACATTGCAATTTTTTTTTGTTTTCTTCTTTATTTTTTCGCTTCTTTCTTTTGCCTTTTTGTTACCGTTGCTGCTGTTGCTGTCGTTGCTGCTCCTGTTGTTGCTGTATTTTTGCAAACAGCTGAGTAACGGTTTTCGGTTTCGCTTTTCAATTGTTGGCATTCAATGAGACTGAAAGTGATAATGCCGCTGCCAACAATACAAGTCAACAATAACAACATACATATAACAAATAAACAATAATGCTGCTAACAAGAGTGCGCGACATTAACATTTAATTGCAAGCATTTAGTCAGCATTTAACTTTGCATAAAACAAATGGCAGCCAACACAGGCACACAAACACACAGCCAAACACACACACACATACACAGAGATTGTCTATGCTACGCTCCCACGCTCTCTTTGACGCGCGCTCTCGCACTCGCAGTCGCAGTCGCACTCGCTCTAACATCGCTGCCCATTAAGATGAACATAAGAGCAGCATTAGCATTGCGCATTGCGCATTGCGCGCTTACTGTTTGTCATTCTGTCGCATTCGCACACACACGTGTGCCCTTTTTTTTACTTCTTGTGCATTGAGTTAATAAAATGCACTTTCGATGTGAGTTTTTAGCATTATCAGCATGTTTTTTAATAACAAATACAACTAATTGTTATAATTTGCGTGCATTTAAACTACTATTGTTATTGTTGTTGTTGTTGTTGTTGGAGTTGTGCTAATGGATTTAATAAGCTTACGCTGCGTTGACATGTCAAGGTAACTACACACACACACATACAGTTACGCACTTACAAATTCACACTGTGCAATTCATGCACAGTCAACAACAACAATAACAACAACAACAACATATACAAAGAGCATAAACATTTGTCCGTCATTGTTGCTGATAAACAACAAATTATTGTGTATAGTATCGTAAAACAATTGAAAAAGTCGCGCGCGCCTCTTTTTTCGTCTTTTTATACCCTAGCACAGGGTATTCGACTATTGGCATTACAACTGCAACGCCTTAAAGAAGGCGTGGCATGGCACAATGCTAAAGTAAAATCAAAACTTTGTTGTTATTTGTGATATCTCAAATAAACTTATATATTAAGTTTATTTTATTATTTTATTTAATTAAAAAAAAATTGTTTAAAATTAAAAATTGTTTAAAAATAAAATTCTTTAACCTAACTAAATTAAAAATTCTTTTAATTACTTAATATTACGTTGTATTGAAACTATTTCTAAAATTTCTAAGTTAGAGTATTGAAACTTCGCTGTACTGCAATTAACTTTTTCTGACTGCGTTTTTTTGTTGTATTTTTTATTTTGTTTAAACTTTGCACCACCCCCAACAACAAGCGTAATGTTTAACACTTGGAAATACACGTATGTACGTTCAGGTAGAGATGTGCGGGTGTGTGTGTGTGTGGGTGTGTGTGTGCGTAGTACACATGTATCGTCCAAACAAATACCGTTAGTATGATTCAGAGCTTACAGTTTACGGCGAAATACCCTTGACACGAAGCGCGGGGGCGTGCAAGAGAGAAGGCGATAGGAAAGAGCTGACAAATAAAGCACAAATAACGGAACTAAGCAAGTGGATTAACAGTTAATTTAACTAGCAAAGATCATTTGGTTTATTTGATAGCAACGAATTTGGAGTTAAAATTTTTCAAATATTTTTTTAATATTTTAATAATAATAAATTAATAATATGTTTTTTAGCAAAGGAATGCATTTTTCGTTATTGAAAATTGTGTTTTGTTGTAGAAAACTATAAGTCCCGCTTAGTGGCCATTTGCATATTCGTTGTAATGGCGTAAATATAAGTTTATAAAAATTATTTATGCATGTAAGTGCAAAGGGAAGCAAATGTCTTCAAAATACCAAAGAGAAAATATATTGTATTCATGTATGGCAAATTTAGGCCGTTAAGCGAAACTTTGCTTAGTTTTAAGTGAAAAAATGCTGGGACAAGTATTTCAAAGAGTTTAGCAGTGCACCCAAGACCCAATTTAAGTGATAAGTGGAAGATGGATTTTTATAAATGCTTAAAAATATATTCTAGGCGCCTTTTAAGCAATAACACGTTGCGTTCTTGTGTCTTTAACTAGTAAATAATTTGAACTAATTAATTTTCTTAAAGTTTGCCCTTGTGTCAATCGATAAATTATAGTTATAGCTAGATAAATATGAGATAAACAGCAATGAACCTTAGACAAAGCGATAAATAGCGCAAAATATGACTAAGAGAGCTGCTTTATCACTTAAGCAATAAAGAGTTTATGTAAGTATACAACTATATAACTATATAACTATATATCTATATATATATATATATATATAGTATATTTATGTATAACTATGTAATGCTTACATTGCTTATGCAATCGCCTAGATAAACAATACGGTAGCTAAGCTCATTAGAAACCAATTGACTTTACAGGATTAACGACAGCAGACTGTCAGACCATTGAGGTCTAAGAGGTCTCCGAGGTCTCAGATGTCTCAGAGTTCTATGAGGTCGGGTCTCTCAGTCTCAGTCTCAGTCTGGCCATCATTTGTGCATTGTTTGGCAGCGATTAGGACACGAGTCGCAGGTAGAAATTGCATTATTATGGTCTGACATTTTATGGCATTTTGTCTGTTGTTGATGCAATTTTGAGGTTAAGTGACTGCTGTCCAAAGAAGAAATCAAAAAACCGAAAACCGAAAACAACAACAATAACAACAACAATAAAAGTAACTGATAAATGTATGGCTATTTCCAGTTAAAATTGATAAGCGACGTCTATATAAGTCACGAGCCAAGTTCGAACTGATTTCTATTTTGGGCCAACTAGGGTTTTTCTCATGTAATTAGGTCAACTGATCAGCAGCAAATTGTTAATTGCACTTAAAACTCTTAATGTAAAGCAATTTGCTTCAGAAATTTATTTTATAATATAATTATAAATATATTTATATAGAAAATGGAACATAACCTGCAAAAATTGCTTGAAAGTCATCCAAATTTAGAGGGTAGCACTGCTAGTGCTGAGGAATCTAGTAAATAATATAGTTAATAGTTAAAGCTATACCTTTGCTAACTGAAATGGAACATAACCTCGAAAATATATGTACAATTTTAAGGTTATGTTGAGTGATTGCCCTAAAAAAAGATAGAAGAATAAATTGTTTATATCTAAAACTTGCTAGAAGGCGATCATCAAGTAGATTAACTTATAGAACTTTAATATAACCTCTAACATCTTAAGCTATATGCAACTCTTGAGGTTATGTCAATTCAAAAAGATTGGGAAATCTTTATTAAATTTCAAAATTTCTTATTATAAATGTTTGAATAATGTAGGAAATGCAGTGAACTTGCAGCTTCTACATAGCTACGAAAGCTGCACAGAAATAATAGAGTTTGTATACCCATTAAAAATGTGAAAAAGGGTGTAATAACTTTGTGCAAATGTAGATAACAGGCAGAAGTAGGCATCTCCGATTCTATAAAGTATATATATGCTTGATCAGCATCAATAGACGAGTCGATAAATTCTAGTCTGTCTGTCTATCCTCTCTATCTGTCTGTCTGTCTGTCTCTATGAACGCGATGAAGCAACCCTAAGAGCTACAGATACCAAATTTGTCATGAAGTTTCCTGTATATCCTCTCCAGATAAAGTTAATGTTTGATTTTCGATATCTTTCAACTCAACCTTTGTAAAAATAACTAACTATAGCCACATTTATCAGCGTAGACACTTCTTACTCAATAGTTGCTTAAAGAATACCATCTAGAGGCAATCCTGAAAATTTCATCAAGATCGCTCTATAAATAAGTGAGATAATCAGAGAAGAAAGCAAAGAAATTGTTGCATTGAAATGCTTCCGCTTTGCTCTTTGCGGTCAGCACATGAGTGAGAGCGAGACAGCGAATGACTGCGTTGCATGCTTATGTAAACGAAGTGATGTAGCACTCAGCTTTTAAACGAGTAAGCAAAGCATTCACTTGCTATACGAGCGTTTCAAAAGAGAATTCCTTAAACATCTCTTAGTTACTTACTTCTATCATCAACAAAATACTCAACTTGGCAGACTGCACAGGGTATTATGCTGTCGATTGAAAATTATTAAATAAAATATAATAATCAGAGGCAACTTTGAGTTTATGTCAAGTCCAAATGAGTGAGAACTCTTTACTAACTAATAAAATCAGTAATTTTAATATATTTTTTAAACTTTTGTTGCCTAACCTCAAAGAAGTGCAATTTGTAGGTTATGTGCGTCACAAATTGATAAGGGAAATGAAAGAGAAACCATTTATTATATGCAGTTAAATCTCGTGATACGATGTCATGCTGTGCTTCTGCGACTTTTGCCTCTTCAAACAATTCAATTTCGAATGATAAGCGATGTCTAAATAAACCCCAAGTTAAGGCCACTGAAAGAATAACTGTTGTGTGCTATTTATGGAAGGGGTTTTACGTGCGCCCCCCCCCCCCCAACCCCCAATCACTATAGAGTATATATATATATATATTTATATATGTTAAAGTTATTTGTCAAAATGGTCGAAATCTGATAATACATGCATCATCATCATGGTCATTGAGTTTTGGTATCTCTATCTCTGTGTGTATCGGCGACTGTGGCATGAATCAGACAACACAACAAGTACACTCTTCCTCCTGCCACTAACCCCGCTTTACCCCCTTTACACACGTACTCTCTTACTTGCTGCTACCAACGATGTAGTCATCGTCGTCATCGTCATCGTCACCATCATCATCATCATCATCATCATCATCATCATCAGTAACGTTCATTGAATATCGAACACCTCAACGCGCCCAGCTCGTAAACGATAAGCAGCTGGTATTACCTATGTGTGTCTGTGTATGTGTGTGTGTGTGTGTGTGTGTGTGTGTGTGTTAGACGCTGATAGGGAGCTGTTGAAGCGTATAGCTTCAGTTTTGCTAGAAATCATTGTGCTCAGTTTACAAGCAAGTTCTGTTAACTCGATTGTTATTATCTCAGATCTTTTAAAATTTTTGTGAAATCCATCGAGCACATGCTCTCTCTCTCTCTCTCTTCTCTTTCGCTCACTCTCTCTCTCTCTTTCATTCGCACTTTTATCTATATATTTCTAGGTCTGTGGACCGACAAATGGCATCTAATAACTTTGAAATCAACTTGAGACAACCAAAGCAAACAAAGGTGTACATTATGGTGTGTGTGTGCGTGTGTGTGTGTGTGTGTGTGTGTGTGTGTGTTCGTGTGTGTTGGTTGGCTTATTGTGAAATCAACCTAAGTAATCATAAAGATCAATATCTACATCTATATAAGTATTATGATAAGAACCAAAAGCGTTTGTGGGGAGTTGGAGCGGGGGAGAGGAAGTGTACTAGAAGATCAATGATCGCATATCAGTGAGATCTTTGATCATTGCAGTAGTCCCTGATTGCTGGCACAACAATGATGCATTGCTTAAGTTTGTCTTTATCTTGTACAACATGTTTAGTCTGTCTTTATCGGAAGTTATCGGCAGTTATCGGAAGTAGAGCGAAATATCTGCGAAAAAAAACCCCACCTAAGTTCTTGGATCATGATTAATACCATTGCTTCATAACTATCTTAAATTGTATTTATATATAACTCTTATATAGTTTCTCAATACCCTGTAAATGATGATTAACTACAAAGTTATCGGAAGTACAAGTTTGTTGCTTCACTATCTGTTTTATTTTCCTATTTAGTTGAATTGTTTTCATTGCTAGAGTACAAGAAAAGAACGTAAGAAATGTCGAGCATAATTTAGAGGGTAACTGCTAGTCGAGCAGGCTCAACGGGTGTTTGCTTTAGACTGCAAGGAGCTGGAGAAGTGGAAGTTTGCTCTATTTTAATTAAATTCTTTTGAAACAGCTGAGCTCACTCTTTTTATAGGGTATCTGTTAGTCGAGCAGGCGATTCGGGTGCTTTTTTAGACTGCTCGAAGCTAAAGAAGTCGATTTACTTACATAATTTTGACATATTCAGAAGAGTACGTAGCAAAATAACCTTTTTTATAGGGTAACTGTTAGTCGAGCATACTCATTAGGTGATTTTATAGACTGTTGGGGACTGACGAAGTAAAGTTTGCTCTAATTTAGTTACATAGGTTTGGAAGAACTGAGCACACCTACTATTATAGGGTAACTGCTAGTCGAGCATGCTCAACATATGTCTTTACAGACTGTTGGGAACTGAAGAAGTGGAATTTCGCTCTAATTTAGTTACATAATTTAAACATATTCAAAGAAGAACAGAGCCATACAACTTTTTACAGGGTAACTGCTAGTCGAGCAGTGCTTTAGGTAGCTGAGTTCAGGCTATTCATAAATAAACATTAACTTGAAGCTCTTTCTTCCCGATTTAACTTCAGTGTGTTCATTGCAAGAGCTGAGCACAATTTATTTTACAGGGTAACTGCTAGTCGAACAGCTCGATCATTTGCCTGAGCTCACGCTGATCATAAAAGATCCATTTACGTTTCCCACAGCTTCAAATGCAGCTACAGCTTTCAGTACGTATCGTCTAATGCTTAGAAGTAGATGAAGTATATATGTATGTGTATATGAGTATATATGTATGTGTATATGAGTATATATGCATGTGTATATGAGTATATATGTGTATATATATGAATGATCATATTCTATTATCAGGCGTCTCTCTGACAATTTGCCAGATTTATCACATGTCAAACGAATTGGAGACGAAGCTGCAAGTTGTTGAAGATGAAAGACGTTGGCTGTCTGGGAATGCTGTAGTACCTCCTGAGATATCAGGCAATACCTCTTGCTGCACCTCCCTCCCCCCGCGCACACACACAGTCCCTTGATGAGGCTGTGCCAAAAAAACATTGCTCATTAGGGTTTTGGGTTGACAGAGACGCGACTCGAGTCTCGATTCGGCTCGAGAGTTTCAGTTTCCAAGTTTGCAGTCTCCATCTTCACGCCATCTCCGCTGTCATTGTCTATGTTGTTCTTGTTGTTGTTGTTGTTGTTGTTGCTCTTGTTGCTGTTGCTGTTGTTGTTGTTGATATTTACTCAAGTGTAATTGCAAATTGTAAATGCGACAACACAGATGCTCGTAATGATTGTGAACTGCTGATGGCTGTTCAAGCTTTGAGCGTGAGACTTGATCATCATCATCATCATCAACAGCAACAGCAGCAGCAGTTAAAACAACAACAGCAACAACACTAGTTATGCTAGTCTAGCAGTTACCCTAGGCACAAGCAAGCTACACTTTACTTATTATTGCCATAACTTTCTTGTTTATCAACTGATTATGCTGAAATTTTGAGAATATGTAGCAAATATATATAAATTTAAGCACAACAAACATCAAAGCTTTAGCTAGCGACTTGAGCTTTTTATGAGCTTTTTGTTAAACGAGTTTAATAAGCTTAGGAGTAGGCAATTTGCGCTTAGCTGCAGACTATGAAAGTATACATCCGACTACCTTTAGCAGCTACCAATTACAGGGTATCATTGTAAACATGGAACAAACAGCTTCATATGCCCGAAATAAACGTCGCTTTTGCCGCAATACGTGAGCTGTCTGAGCTGTCGACTGCGTTCGATTCCAGAGTACGCAAAAGTTTTCACTTTACGATGTCAGCTTAGCTTTTGGGGCTTATCGGCGAAGTGTTGCCTCTCTACTAACCCTCACCCCCCTCCTACTTTACTATTTCCCACTTTATACCCTGTGAGCATTGACATTGGTGTAATAACTTTGTGCAAATGTAGGTAACGGGTAGAAGAAGGCTTCTTCGATCTTATAAAGTATATATATGCTTGATCAGCATCAGTCGACGAGTCGTTGGAGTCTGTCTGTCGGTCTGTCTGCCTGTCTGTCTGTCTGTTTGTCTATATGAACTCGTCGATCTGAGCAACCCTAAGAGCTACAGATACCAAATTTGTCATGAAGTTTCCTGTATAACCTCTCCAGATCAAGTTAATGTTAGATTTTCAATATCTTTCAACTCAACCTTTGTAAAAATAACTAACTATGGCCACATTTATCAGCGTAGACACTTCTTACTCAGCAGTTGCTTAAAGAATACCATCTAGAGGCAATCCTGAAAGTTTCATCAAGATCGCTCTATAAATAAGTGAGATAATCCGAAAAGAAAGCAAAGAAATTGTTGCATTGAATGGCGCTTTGCTCTTTGCGGTCAGCACATGAGTGAGAGCGAGACAGCGAATGACTGCGTTGCATGCTTATGCAAATGAAGTGATGTAGCACTCTGCTTTCAAACGAGTAAGCAAAGCATTCACATGCTATACGAGCGTTTCAATAGAGAATTCCTTAAACATCTCTTAGTTACTTACTTCTATCATCAACAAAATACTCAACTTGGCTGCACAGGGTATTATGCTGTCGCGCGTGCTCATTAGATCCGCCTGCTGTTTCCGTTGTATCTCACTTGAGCTGTATCTGTATCTGTATCTGTATCTGTACATTGCGCTATTTGTATCTTTTATCTGAGAAGACAGCAACGTATATTTTGTGCGTCGTTATTGTTTGAACGTTGATTGTCAACTGATCGGCATTTACCATACTCCATCCTCCGCCAAACGTTCCGCTCCTCACGCTCCCCCTAACGAACTTGGTCAGGTTTGTCAATAATCTACAAGTATCTCTATTTATCTTTGTATCTGTAGCTGTAGCTGTTGCTGTTGCTGTATCTGTATCTGTAACTCTGACAACTTGAAAGTTTTCAATTTCAATTTCAATTTCAGCACATTTGAGACACTGGAGCTACACTTAAGCAAATAATCGCATTTAGCTTCACATGTTGTGCGTCTGTAGCTGTAGCTGTATCTGTATCTGTATCTCTAGCTGTATCTGTATCTGCATCTGTGGCCCTAGCTGTTTGCTGTATCCGTATCTTTCGGATGGATATTGTTTTCTTTAGACGCTTTGAATTTCTCTTTTGTTATTGTTTTGCTGTTTCTGTTTCAGCAGTGTTCCCTTTCCTATTATCGATTATTGCATCTTTCGCCACCAACAACAACAACAATAACACAATATTGTCGTATTTTCCTTGTGTTTTTCATTGCATACCCTGTAGTCACAGCTGTAAGCTCAACGGGTTGCTTTAAGCAACAGCAGCAATTTGACTTTGTATATATTACGATATTAAACTCTGATTACAGGGTATAGTTTGCAGTTAATATGCTACAAATTTCAGCAGCATCGATTGCTTAACATACCCTGTAATCACACTGTTTTACACATTAAATCAATTTAAAGCTATAAGCGCAACTTTTTAGCTTATTTAACTTTTAGCCTCTGCATTCAAGTCTCACTACCATCACATTGCACCAGTTAGCTTACTAATTACAGGGTATAGCTGTAACATAATGTTTTTTCTTAATATACTGAAAATTTCCTGAGCTTCGATTGCTTAATCTATTAGTTATGGCTGTATAACTAATTAAGAATACTTTTTGTATATATTCAATTGTTTATAGGGTATGTATTAGTTGCATACGGCCGCTTGAAGTCAGCTTACATGTTTTTCTTTCACTTTTGTTTTCTCAGCGCCAACACAGACTTGAAGACCTGTGCGATTGACGGACTGATTGACGCACTGACGGATGGGACAGATGGACAGACGGACTGATAAGAATATTTGCTAATAAGCAGAGCAAACAATATTGGTCTCAGCTTGGTCTCTGCTCCGTTGTTTACCCACTCATCTGCTCATCACACACAACATATTGCACACACACAGCTCACACACAGCACACTCACACACACACACACACACACACACACACACACACACTAAGCAAATGCATACAAAACATGCACAACATCATTATGATTTCATTTGTTTGAGATCAATACGAGAAACTGTTGATAAAACTTGTAGTTCGTTCTTTCACTTTAGAATCTCTATAGGGTATCTTAGTGTCGAGTGTTTATATATCTGCTGCTGCCTAATGCATCGCAGATGCAAATATCACGCCTTGAGTGAAATATGCGCGACTTAAGACATGTTTAATAGCTTTATTTCTTTGACTAAGAAATGCTTCCCTAAATTCTCTATAGATCTCAAAAAATGCACCCCCCACATGTGGAAATATATTAATATAGTGTGCTAAACAACTTTCTATTGCTGTTTTTGTGCTTCAAACTTTTATTGTAGTAAAGTTTACTTAACAGAAAGTTCATTTTTAGTAATTATAGCGAAAACACCCCCACGGGTGGAAATTGTGGAGGTTACCAAAAATTTTAAAGTTTATTCCAAATGAAATTAACTTCAAATCAAACTTCACAACGAGCTTCAAATTTAAAAATGAAAATTTTGTTTAGATGGATTTTAAAATTACCCCCACAGGTGGAAAATTGTTTGCTTAAGACTGTTTTGAAAATGTAAAAAGTGTGGTATACAATTTTAATGCTTTGATAGTCAACAGAATTTTTATTTTTAATGATCAGCGCTAAAACTACCCCCACGGGTGGAAAATGTGGGGTTTTAAGATAAAATTGAATGTTTATTTAATGTGAGATTAGCTTTAGACATAAGTTTAATACTCTAAATGCAAAATTTTGTCGTTTCTTCTTTAGGGAATTTAGAAAATACACCCCTACGGGTGGAAAACAGCTTGTGTTAAACAGCATTAAAATTGTACTTCGTGCAATTAAGTAAAGTTGTATTTGACCAACGAAGCGACAAGTGTTGAGAGATAAAAAAAATAAAAATACACACCCTACTGGTGGAAAGTAGGGGGATTGTTGCGGACTTGTTTTAACGTTTTTTCTCAAATGTAGCAATCGGGCTAAAGAACTGACAAGAAATTGATTAACTTAATTGTTTTGGTATGGATTTCCAAAAATACAACCCCCACGGGTGGAAAGTAGTAATATTTGTGCATGCTTTATCCAACTTTTCTTCTCAAATGTAGTTTTCGGACTAAAGAAATGGAAACAAATTGTTAAGTTTCAGTGATTTGAGGAAAATCACACCCACGGGTGGAAAGTAAGGGAATTGTTGTGGACTTGTTGTTTAAACGTTTCTTCTTAAGTGGACTTTTCGGGCTAAAGAACTAAATCGTTAAATTGATTTGATTTTTGAACGAATTTCCGAAAATACAACCCCCGCGAGTGGAAAGTAGCAATATTTTTGCAGGCTTTATTCAACGTTTCTTCTGAAATGAAGCTAAATAAAATATAACAAAGTGTTAAGTTTAAGATAATTAAGAACATCACACCCACGGGTGGAAAGTACAGATAATAAAGAACAAGAAGAGTATTTAAACTGTTTGTTTATTTCCGATCTTTTCAGATGACTGTGCTATCAATAATGAATCTCTATAAGGATATTTGAAATGAAGATAAGTCGGAAATGTGGAAATGTGGAAATTGTAATATTATGGATGTATATAAAGCAATAAGTAACGGTTTCTCGTGTTGGGCGGGCATCAAAGAGGCCGCCTGATAACGGATGTGGATATGCCATGGATGATATGTGTGGGGTAAGTACCCTCCCCTCCTCCCCCTGCCGCACTTCTAAAGTATTTGCCTCGTAATGCTCGATATCTTTTTCACAACTTTTGTGGTGGGTGTTGGCTCCACACACACACACACACACACACACACAGAGAGATCGTGTGTCATCGCCACAACTCATTAGCAGATAAAGATACTTTCAAATGAGACAAGAGATATGTGACAAAAAAGCAACCTTGCTTCCTCCCTATAGCTATCTCGCTCTATCCTTCATTCGCTTTCATTTCATATTTTTGTATTTTATCATAAAATTTAACTGTTTTGGCATATTGTGATTGAGAAATGACAACGACCGCTAGCCTATATCAATCAAAACTGACCAATGCTGGACTTTACACACACACGCACACACACAGAGAGAGAGAAAGAGAGAGAGAGAGAGAGAGAGAAGGCCACGCACCAGGCGGATGGGCTGCAATCGAGATACGAGTTAGAGTCTCCAGTCCGAGGTGCTACAGATTTCGAAAGAACAAAAGTCCGTAGCAGCAGAAAGTGAAGAGTCAAGAAACTTGGACGAAGACGACATACTCTTTCGATTATGTAGAGTATAAGTTAATTTAACAAAGTAAGAATAACATTTTTGTTGGAGAATAGTAAACATTTCTAATTGGTTTTATAAATCACTCAAGAAATCACTTGTAGATAGATATTTAAATAGTTAGTTAGTTAGATAGATAGATAGATAGTTAAATAGATAGATAGATTGATGAATAGTTAGATAAGCAGATAAAAAGTTAGATATGTGTGTATGAAATTATGTGAAAACATGAAAAGATAGACAGAGAGAACGATAGATAGATATATGAATGTATAAGAGGAAAGATATATAGATAGGAAAATATATATAAAGATATACAGATGAAAGTATAGGAAAAAAGATATATAGATAGAAGAACATATCTACAAACATGAATAGGAACAAAGATATATATATATATAGATGAACACTTAAATGCATCTGTGTGCTTAGGATAGACAGACAGTGAAATGGACAAATATATATCAGACATATACAAATGATAAATACATATACAGATATATACATAGGAAGAACGATACATGTGTAGATATATAAATATATATGTAGACTAATATATATATATATACATGGTTAATAATATATATATAGCTGGATAGATTGAAGAATCAATAGAAAGCTGGAAACATGCAAGCGCAGATGAATAAATATATATTTATAAGTATGTATAAAAAAAACGATGTGTGTATATATGAATATACACCAAATGATACATGTGAATATAGAGAGATGTATTGATAGACAAATAAATATATAGATGGAAAAGATATAAATAATAATAGATAAACCCAAAGGTGGACTAGTGGATAGACAGATAAATAAATAAAATAGAAGAACGATGTATGTGTATATAAATATATATATATATATATATAATAGATACATATACATGTGAATTTAAAAATGTATATAGATAGATAGACAGATAAATATACATGGCTTGATAAATAGACAGATGAATATATGTTTATGCGAATAGATATACAAATAGCTGGAAAGATCGTTAGATGATAGTTACATGTATAGACAGATATATATAAAGAAGAGATAACTATTTATAAAGAATAAAAAAAGCTAAACAGTCAGATGTTTTAACACAGATAGACATATTCATCTATAAACAGAATTATATTTCAATAAATAGATAGATAAACAGTCAGACAGTCAGACAGATAATTACTTATCTAATATACAGGATAGCTCAGACAGTTCAATATAGATATAGAATTTAGGTATAGGTAACTTCCTCTATCATATGACTTTGCTTATTGGAAAGAGTTGTTCATCTTAAACATATATTTAGTTCATAGATAGATATTTATCTGCTGGACATCTAGATAGTTCTCAGATAGTTCAGAGAGATAGTTTCGTTTTATAGTCACCTTATATATATATAGATATATATGTGCTCATCTCTCAGTTCGTTTTCTTTCCCCACTGATAACAGTTCAGCCTACCCCATTTCAAATTTCCTCTTACGCGTTACAAACTTGCTAACACAATCAAACTACCCTTTGTGGTTAGAGTAACAAATCTTTCATTTGATTTGTATAAATAGAAACGTAGCATTGAATCGGAAGGCGTAGAAACAAATTATCAAATGGCGTGACGGGGCAACAAATTGAAATGAAATGAAATGAAATGAAACGATAACTATTATCGATATCGTCATCGATATCAGCACTCAATCTGCCAGGGCCTAGATAAGCCACATCCGAAATCCGTTAAGACAGCCACCGTCCGGTCTGCTGTCAGTTGCCGTTGCCATAGTTAAATATAAATATCAATTGGGTTTATCAACTGAAATTTGAAGCATTTCCTATTCCCGACTTCCACGATTATTGATAATCGATTATGCTCGCTGTGTTAACCCATTGTTGGCCCTAGTCTTATAGCTCTACATTTCGTATTGCTGCTCAATTTGTTGCTACTAATTTGCATTTCTCAAATCAGTCAATAAATTCAAATTTTCCACCCTTGGGTGTAGTTTATGTTGTGTTTTCCTTAAACTTCCCACCAGTGGGTGTCAAGTTTCTAGCTTCAAATCAGTTTTCCAGTTCATTAATGAATGTTTACACAATATTGAAATAATTTTAAATATTTTACACAATTATTTGAAAAACTTTCCACCTGTGGGTGTGATTTTTCAAACTTCAACTTTCTTTCACAGCTACGAAAATGAGTTTCAAAGTCAATCGTATTTAGTTAACGAAAACTTTAGATCATTTCCCACATTTTCCTCTAACTTTCCACCTGTGGGTGTCATTTTTCCAGCTTAACTTGCCATCTACAATTTGATTTGAAATTTTGAGAATCTAAGTTTAGTCAACTTTATAGCAATTTGTAATCTTCCCCACTATTTTCTTCAACTACTTCCCACTTATGGGTATTATTTTTGATTACTTTATTTACCTTTAACAGCTTTGAAAATGGATCACATAGTCAATTCAATCTAGATAACGGAAGTTAATGAAATTTTTGTTGGTGATCTGCAGCGTTTTTTTGTCGACTTTCCGCCTGTGGGTGTAGTTTTCTGACTCCACTTTCCATTCGCAACTTTCAAAATGGATTTCATAACTCATTCAGTCAATTTTAACACAAGATTATGATAATGTTTGTTAATTATCTGAGTTTATCATCTTCTTCCCACACGTGGGCGTAGCTTCTCTAATATAGATTTTCATTTATAGTTTCAAAATTAGATTACGGCATAAGTTAAATTCATTTAATGCAATTTTATAGTCTTCCAGTGCATCTTTCCACCAACTTTCCACCTGTGGGTGTGGTTTTACGTTTCGCTAACAACTAAAGAAATGGTTATCAAGTACTTCAAACAGAATAAACTGCAGATTATGGCAATTATAGAGTTTTACAAATACTTTCCACCTGTGGGGGAACTCTTCTGACGCACTTTTCGTTGTTTAATCAAAAATTGCGTTTTAAATAGCTTGTAAACTATTTAATTATAGCTTGGAAACTATTTAATTGTAGCTTGTAATTGAAGGAGCGTATTCTGTAAAAAATTTTCCACTTATTTACCACCTGTGGGTGTGGTTTTTCTAAACAAATTTTGCATGTAGAGCTTTGAAATGAAGTTTTCAGTTCGATGCCATAGAGTTAAGAGTATATAATGAGCAGGAGTGATAGGAAAGTATTTTCTAAACATTTTCCACTGAATTTCCCACCTGTGGGTGTGTTATCTAAACACAGTTTTGCCTTGTAGAAGTGGCAAAAAGAAGCTTTAAGCTTTATATATAGCTTGGCATAGATTTGACTGAACGTTGTGACTTTATAGCAGAGTTTAGTAGACAATTTTCGTCCTGCTTTACCACCGAAGGGCATGTAATTTCTAGTTTATACTCTGTAGAGTTATTTTAATTGAAATATAAGTGGCATTTCAAGTAGGAAAAAGAAGATGTTGAGCAGAGTTCACAGCTTAACACAAACTTTATATGCAAGGGCGTGAATATACAAAGCGGATGACTGCAGGGTGTGTGTGCGTGTGTGTGTGTGTGTGTGTGAGAGTATGTATTATCAGTGAGTTGGCGCCTCGTATACGTTACTTCCACAGAAAATCGCCAACGAATTTTGTAGCTGAACACATTCCGAAAATCTTCCCCTAGTTTTACGACGTCTATAGGGCGTTATTTCTGTGTAAGTGTGACGCGACTTTTGACTCTCTTGTTGTTGTTTTCATTTTATTTTGTTTATTATTTATTTTATATTCTTGTTGTTGTTGTTATTGTTGGTATTTGTATACATCTAAGACCAAAGCCGACTGAACACACCGAGTAAGAAATATAGAGCAAAAGCTATTACAAATTATTGGTGCAAGTTATGGGCAAATAAACGATCTGGCTACAAGAAATAGGCGCATGAAGACGCACTGCAGAGTGAGTGAGAGAGAGAGGGAGAGACTGAGAGACTGGGCAAGTGAGAGAGACTGAGCGAGTGAGAGACACTGAGAGTTATCTGTGCTTTAAGCTACGCGCCTTTAGACACGATTTTCGACATGATTATTTCCCTGCACTTTGTTCAATACATTTCGATACTTTGCCCCGTCCCCCCCCCGTGCTCTATCTCCCTCTCCCTCTCTCGCTATCTCTTTCTCTCACTCGCTCTTGCTCTGACATACTCTGTCTGATAAGATATTTTGAATGATGATGTGCTGTTGTCATATGTCTACAGTTACCACAATTGTCTGCCTTCCCCCTCCCCCTTCACCAGCTTACTACCTTACGCCAGCTAACGAGCACCGTGTACCCCCCGCACCGTTATTCCGCCTCCCCTGCCTGAGCAGCACCCTTGTGCCCACACATACTCATCGCATACGTGAGCTGCCCCATAGGCATAAGCATGGGGGATTTGTCGTGGCATTAGATAATATCTCCCCCCTATCTCTTCAACCTCCCTATCCCCCCCGACACCCCACAGCCCAGCGTTTGTGCGGGCTCGTCGCGTAACTTGGTTAGCGACAGACAGACAAGGCCTACGCGCTTCTTTGAAATCTACAAAAAAAAAAATAAATAATATTATAATAACAAAAGGAAAAACAACAACAAAACAAGCAAAATAAAGTTAAGTTATTGAAATTGTTAGCGCTGAATTTATCAGTTAGTTAGTTGAGAAAATACGTGTAACTTTAATTGGGTTAAATATTTTGTTGCTGTGCGCGACATCCGGCATCCGACATCCGCTATTTGACGAGTACTTTGCATAATATTTGCTTGGCACAGCAGCAGCAGCAGCGTTGCCAGAGCTTTTCGTTTAGTGGCCACATCTCTATTGATTTACAATTTACAAATATTAACTTATGGGAAGTTCAAAGAAGTTGCAAGTGAGTGAGTGAGAAAGAAGAAACATTTGCCAAAACTTAGCGGGTTTCATCTCCTCAGAGTTGCCAGAGTTTTGAAGTAGTTGCCAGAACACTTACTTATTGGAAGTTCATAGAAGTTAAAAGTGAGTGAGTGAGAAAGAGTTTTTAAATGGGGAAACATTTACCAAAAGTTTACGGCATTAATCTGCTCAGAGTTGCCAGAGTTTTTAAGTAGTTGCCAGAACACTCACTTATTGGCAGTTGAAAGAAGTGCCAAAGAAAGTGAATGGAAAAGAGTTTTTAAAGAAAGAATCAGTTGCAAAATATTGGGGGAACTTTCATATTTTAAGTGAGATGCTGTAGAGTTGCCAGAGTTTTCAAATAGTAGCCAGATCTCTTATGATCTTCATTAAGAAATAATAACATATTGAAAGTTGTCAGAAGTGCAAAGAAAGTGAATGAGAAAGAGTTTTTAGTAGAAGAAACATTTGCCAAAAGTTGTGGAAACTTATCTTTCATCAGATGCTGTATAGTTGCCAGAGTTGCCAGAGCTTTTAAGTAGTTGCCAGAACACTTATGATCTTCAGTTGGAAATGATAAGTTATATGAAGTTGCAAGAAGTTCAAAGAAGTCCAATAAAAGTGAGTGAGAAAGAGTTTTTAGAAGAGGAAACATTTTCAAAGAGTTTCGGTAACTTACGTATATTAACTGACTTGCCGTAGAGTTGCCAGAGTCTTTAAATAGCTGCCAGATCTCAGCCCCAATTTCAGTCGGAGAATGAAAACCTATTTGAGGTATAAACAATCAAAGTGAAAAAGGGGTTTTTAATGAAGTATTTTTAAATTTTGATCATTTAAGAGTTGCCGGAGTTTGAAAAAGTTGCCAGATTGAAAACTTTCTTTTAACTTAACATAACTGAAAAAGAAATAAACAATATTTTATATGAAATAGAAATATACTCCAAGACCTTAGCTGTCCCCAGACGCTGTAGAGTTGCCAGACTTTTGAAACAGTTACCAGATCTCTATTTCTGTTTCAGTAAGGAATTACAGCGAATATTAAACAGAAAGGAGATGTCGCATCCACAAGATAAGGGAGTTCAATTTCATTTAAAATCCATAGAGTTGCCAGATAATTTCCAGATTACTTGAGCTTGTGTAAAGAACTTACAATTCAAATGAAATTTGATTGGATGTTATCAGCAGAACATTCGATTTTATGGCCCAACAAGGGAATCCACTTTGCTAGAGGTGTCATAAAGTTGCCAGAGTTTTTGCAATAAGCAATAAGCTAATAGATCTATGAGTCTACAGTTGCTTAGTCATAGTTTGCTGTTATGAAGTAAGTTTAGATTTCCAGTTGGATGACGAATTCAAGCTCAAATTACGCGACATAGCTTAAACAACAGAGTTGCCAGAGTGTTCAAATGAATGCCAGCAGCGTTTAGAATTGAATTATTTTCTATCAGAAATGCAATTCTTTAGAAGAATTGCAATTTCTTAAAGTTGTGACAGAGATGTCTTTGTTGCTGTTGTTTACAGGGTATCTTGTAGTCAGGTTGCTTTTGTTAGTGAGTAAAGGCATTGAGTACAATTCTCTTCAATTGTTGTGCTTCTTTGTCTACAAGATTGATCTGTTCCCTTTGCTCTCAGTCTTTGTCGCTTTATATCTTCGTCTCTCTCTCTCTCTCTCTATCTGTCGCTGTCTCTCTCTGTCGCTCTCTTCTGCACTTGGCTTGGAACTTTTGCTGTTTACTTCCAACAAAATCCATAATGTGCGCCCCCATTTATCAAATGTAGAAAATCTGGCGTCGCCTTTGATAAAATAAATAAGAAAATGGCCAGCGATGTGGGCCGTGTTTGTTTCCACTCTATGTGTGTGTGTGTGTGTGTGTGTGTGTGTGTGTGTATGTTGTGCCATGTTGAACAATCGCTGCCATTGAGTTGTCGTCTTCTGCCTTCTGTCTTGTGTCTGCTGTCTTCTCTGCTTTCTGCGTTCCCCGCAAAAGCTCAAGTGCCTCATTATAATTGGACGTTGAGCATTCGTTCAAGGTGTGCAAGGGCTTTACCTGGTAAGTTGCTAGGCGCCGTCTCAATGTCTTTCTCTCTGTGTGTGTCTCTCTCTCTCTCTCTCTCTGTGTTAGTGTGGCAGCCACATGAATAATTCGCCTCCCGAATTCCATTTCCAAGTGGCTGCAGTGCGCTGTCAAATTACCTCTGCCTCGATCGACCTATGACCACAACCTTTTTTTGCAGAGGGTATCATAGTTTTGTCATGTTGTTTGTTATGTTCTTGAGGTGGGCGTGGCAGTTCCGTTGAGGTTTACTCTAAGCACTTGATCAGCTGCAGTAGCTGCTTCATTATAGCCATGTTTGTTGCTATATATGTGGGAATATATGTGGGAATGCGTCGTTTCGAACTTCTATATCATATAGCTCCCGTAGGAACGATCGGCTAGAAATTAACTTTTAGTACGAACAACTTTTTTGTTTGTTGAGTAAACTCAACCAAACTCGCAGATTATATAAATTATATTATCTTATATTTACTGACTTAGTTGGAATGAAATCGTCTTACTATATCATATAGTTCCTATAGGAACGATCGGACGAAAATGAACTTTTAGTACGCAAAACTTTCTTGTTTCTTCATATATCTCAGTCAAACTCATAAAATATGTTTGTAATACAATTATATATATTCGGACAAAATTTGATTCAGATCGGACTACTATATCATATAGCTCCCATAGGAACTATCAGTCATAAATCATCTTTTAATATGGAAATATTTGTTTCTTAAGATATCTCAACCAAACTCACAACATATTTGTTTTATGTTATTCTATATATTCCGTCTAAATTTGATTAAGATCGGACTACTATATCATATAGCTCTCATAGGAATATTTCCCGAAAATTTAAATTTTTCCTTGAAATTTTTTTTCTTTTTTAATTTTTCTAGCTCTTTAAATTAAATTCAATAAAAACAGTTTTGTTCTCGGAAATATTAATTATTATTTTACTTAAAACCTTTTTTTTAAATTCGCAAGCGCAGAGGAAGTGTATCAAATATTCGTTATGCCGCAGAAAACTATTCCTTGGCGTTTTATCTGTCGACTTTCGACTTCGCCTTGTGGCACCATATGATAAATGGCAAAAGTATTTCATAATTATTTGAAAAGATTCCCGAAGCGCATCCAAAGTAAGTTAACTTTGTAGGGTGGAAATGAATGGGGGTGGGGGGATTACTCAAATTGTATTACGAGTCGTAACTCTGGAGTGTCCAGAAAGATCATGTGTAGATCTTGAGATCTTTAGCTAATTTTTTCTCTTTTAAGTAAACTCAGCTTTAACTTAACTAATATTTGAAACTTAAACTCATAATGATCATGTCATTTCCCACCTGAGGGTAGTGCATTTTCCAGTGTTCTATTTGATATTTTTTTAACATTTAGAACATATCAAATATCAATAACTGCGATAAAAGCATAGGCATATTGTGAATTTAGCTTTTAATAATTAATTTTGCGCTTTAATTTCACATTCTTTTCTGTAACTTTAAAACGTATATTTACCACTCGAGGGAATGCATTTTCGAAAATATTTTTGAATTTTTGGCATATCTAGTTTATGTTTTGCTCGACTTTGGGCAGTTTTATTGGACAATCAGCTAGAATTGATACTTAAATCATCTTTTCTCAACACTATTTCACTAAGTTTCCTCCTTAGGGGTGTGTTTTACACACAGCCGATTGCATATTCCCACATATCTCAAATCGAAGCATAAGAGACTTAATATAAGTAATCTTTGCTACAATTTATGTTCTTGATTTTCCTCCTTAGGGTGTGTAATCATCAAAAAAAAAAAAAAAAAAAAAAATTACAGGGTATACATAAAGATAAATATACTGAAATATAAATACATATATATACCAATATACTTATATCAATTAATTATGGTTGAAAAAAATAAAAATTAAAAGTAATAATATTTCTTACAACACTTTCTTCCCTAAGTTTCCCCTTTGGGTGGTATATTTAGCTTGCATTTTCCAAGCTGAGAAAATGCATAAATATTGCAATGCATTTATAACTGAAATACAATAAAGATAACTTATTGCGCGGCCATTTTTAACAAACTTTCCCTCTTAGGGGTGCAATTTATACCCTGTAGTTTGTACGTCCCCAAAGAACTGAAAAGTACAAATCATTTTTACTAGAAATATTTAAAAATAAGTTGTAAACTAGTAATAAATAAACTTTTTGCAATAGTTTTCCACTAAATTTCCCCCTTAGGGGTGTATTCTTACAATGGATGCGAGTCTGAAAGATGAGTTGCTTAGCTTAGTAAGAGAGAGCGAGACAGCTGCCTGCTTGACGAATTAAATAGTAAAGTAAATGGATTTCTAAAGCATATAAGAAACGGAGAGTATGAACCATAGTGAGTTCTACGAATATTGGGTATTAAGAAGAATTCGATGAAGAAGAAGAGGAGCCCATGAGTCAGTCGAAATGATTGCAGATTGGTTTCGACGGTCGTCGGGTAAAGTGTAACCAATAAAAGAGCCAATAAAAGAAAACACAACGAAGTACATTGAAAAATGCTGTCGTATCAGCGGCAACAGAAACCGATAAGCGCAACATCTGTTAAGCAAGCAGCTAACCAGCTACCAGCCCACCTCCCTCTCTCTTTCTCCGTCTCTCTCGCACTGTCTCCCCTACTCTGCTTTAGATCCCCTTTTCTGTTACGAGACGCAGCTACAATTGATCTATCTATAGCTTCAGTTGTCGCCTGCCTTGGGTATAATCAAGTTGATTGAGTTCCGTGCGGAGTGAGAATACATCTAGGGAAGTTAGGTAGGGAGAGATGGAAGGATGGGAGTGGGGGGTGTAGGGGAGAGGGAGTGCAAGGTGAATGATACTGGCAAAGGGCAGAGACTTATGACTTTAACGAGCATAAAATAAATAAGTATATTTCTAATTCTATATATATAACTAAATAGATGCCTGAGCCAGTTAGTACTTAAGATTTTAACTAGCTGTATTTTAGAATATATGTATAGCTTGATTTATATATATATCTCATCTGGAAAGCTATTCCCAGATCACATTCTTATTAACTTTACATAAAAGAATGTTGAAAAAATTCAATGAATTCTAAAAATAACAATTTGAAAAGATTTGTTTATATTGAAAAGTAAAGATTTCATCAGTTTGTAGTTTGAGTTTAAATAATTTAGGCAAATGTTATATCTTTTATCTTAACTATATCATGTTTTTTAAGGAAAAATAATAGATCTAAAGTAATTTTGATATAATAGATCTTGTAAATATAATAAATATTTCTTAAAAAACAAACGAAATATTATATTTAAAATGTAAAAAAACTAAGAATTTTGTAAGTGTTTCTCATATAATTTTTATATGATTTAAAAGTTATTCAATATATATCTATATATATAATTATATATAAATATATCTGACCTATTTTTTATAGGAAAAAGAAATACTTTTTTTAAGAAACAAACTTGCTGAAACTCTTGAGATAATATTCTTCTATTTACAAATGTTTTATATAGCATATCAATCGGTTGGATCATGTGTCTATAATTCATGTTTCTTAGAGAAAAATTTCAACATTTTTTTTGTGAAAAGATTTTTAAATTGAAACTAAAAATGTTATCTAAATGTTATATAAATAATAAAATATATAAAGAAACAGTTAATCAGTTTTTATTTAACTTAACTTAACTAGATACTTTTCACTATAATCTAAAGAAATCAGTTCAATCATTACAATTTGAAGAGAATTTTTTTGATAAAAAATAAGGAAATTATTAATTTGTAATATGCATTTGGATAATTTAAGTTAATTTCCTTTTAAGACTGCCGAAGTTATATACTATATCATCCTAAGCTAAATCGTGTTATACTATAACTTCTGCTTGTCATAGAAAAATGCGGGAAAATGCAATTTTCAAACTCGATTTTTGAGAAGAACAAACTTCTTATGACAATTAATATTTTATATAACTGCTTAACTTATATATCTAAATATACTATTAAAAATTACTTTAGACAATCTTCTATAAACTGCTGTACACAGTATATAATTTCGTGGAAAAGATCTTGTAACTGTAATCTATAAAAGTTATAGAAAAAATTTAAAATTTACCTTTGATAAAGATTTTTTCATAATAATTTATGAATTTAATATAGATTTTAGGCAACTTCCAGCATTCTTCGACATTTTAGACATTTTATGCTCTTTCAAGCAGAGTTTCAGCACATTTCTTAGCAAATTCGAGTTCGAATTTTCGATAATCGAACCGAACAATTGACGAATTCACAGCGATTGCAATTGCAATTGCAATTGCAACTGAGAAGTGAAGACTGAGAGTGTGACACACTTTTGCTAAGCTCATCCGACTGATTGGCGAATCGAATGTCGCCGAGAAGGAGGTGGTGACAATGTGTTTGCCGATTGAAGGGGGTGAAGTGCGGTGGGGCAGCGGGGTGTGCTGAAAAGAGGGAGGAGTGTGGCGATAGCGAAACAGCAATCTGCAGCTAATTGCATTTCAACGCAAACGCAAGCGACAGTTGTAAAATGTTTGAGCAAAGATTTAAGTGAAACGTAACAACAACAATAGCACAATCAACTGACTGACTATGCAAATACCCTGTAAAGTCAATTGATATGTAAAAAAAACCAACTTAAATATGTATATAATAAAGTTATAAGACATTTAAGAGCTAACATTGTGAGTCATTATCATTATCATTAAAGCAACTCACATATTATATGATTGACTATTGCCATACCCTGTAAACAGCATGAAAATGCTGATAGATACATAAAAAATAAGCGAAAATTTAAATGTAACACAGCTGATATTATTAAATGACTTTATTTATATAAATTTAAAGTGACTGACTATGATGATACCCTGTAAAAGTGGAATTTATAGACACAGTATTTTCAATAAATGCAGCTGATATCAATAGAAGAGCTAGCACAGTGAGTCTATCTTTAAAGCAACTCACATATTATATGATTGACTATTGCCATACCCTGTAAACAGCATGAAAATGCTGATAGATACAAGAAAATAAGCGAAAAATGAATAAAAACACAGCTGATATTATTAATAGACTTTTTTTATATAAACTTTAAGTGACTGACCATGATGATACCCTGTAAAAAATTTAAAAAAATGGTATGCAACAGAATTTGCCATAAAAAGCCGCTGAAATCAATAGAAGTGCTAATATATTGACTAAAGCAGCTAAACAACAGATTGACTGACTAAGTAAATACCCTGTACACAAAAAATACAGCTATTTGAAATGCTGAGCAAGCTGCAATTTGTGGTAAATATAACTAAAATCGTTAGAGAAGCATATTGGATGACTCAACTAGTAGACAGACTATAACGCTACCCTGTAAAAGCAAGAAAAATGCTAATATTAATAGGAAAGAACTTTAAGTATTTACTAGCACACCCCATTGCTCACTGCCTGCAGGGTATTCAGGCTGCAATTGGCACGAGAAGTACAATTGGAGGCGCAATTGGCAAAAAGGCAAAGTATCTGCTATTGGCTATCGGTTCTACATAGTATCGAGTGTACAGATAGATTATGACTGCCATAAGGAAGCTTTCTGTGCGAGTTTATGTAAACAAACGCATCGAAGGTCACCGTCTATCTCTACGTAGAGAAGCCGATACTTATTTCCTACTCTCCCATACATTTGTGGAGCAGTAGGCACTGCTGTGGTTTGCCTGTCAAGACAACATCTGGTCAACTGTCAGACCGCTGACCAAAGACAAACAGCCCAGAGGCTGTGGCTCGACTAATAAGACAGCATTATCAATATAATATTCTCAGCTCCAAATTGAATTGGAAAAAAATAAATAAATAAAAAAAAGCAAAAACAAAAGCAAAAACAAAAACTAAAACCACATACCAAAGATCCAAGAACCTTAATGCTACACTTAGGCACTGAAGCTTGCGGTTGCGGCTTAGGCTCTGAGACCCTGCTGATAGCAACGAGAACACATGGCACTCCATATCTGATAAAACTTATTTCTCACACGTTGTAGCCATACAGAAATACAGCACGCTCAAGACTCTACATACATGCTATATAAACATAGCATTTTAGTTATTAATCAGTAGTATTTGTAGTAAATTTAAAGGGTATTCCTACTCTACTTTCAACTGAGCAAACTCTTTGAACAGCCGAGTAGAAGTTTAAGTGATTTGAAGTTATTCTACTCAGCTTTTTGTATATGAAGTCTTAAGCAATTACAAGAGCAATTGCTATCTTTCATTTACAGGGTATTTCATAACTCACTTATACTCTCATTTAACTATAAATTTGCTAAATAAATGCATCTTTAACTGAGAAAACTCTCTGAAGAGCAGACTAGAAGTTTAATTGATTTGAAGTTATTCTACTCAGCTTTTTGTAGATGAAGTCTAAATCAATTGTAATAGCTATTGCTATCTTTCACTTACAGGGTATTTGATAACTCAGTTATACTCTCATTTAACTATAAATTTGCTAAATAAAATCATCTTTAACTGAGAAAATTATCTGATCAGTAGAGACTCTTACTCTGCTTAATTCATTTGAAGATATTCTACTCAGCTATTTCTATAGGAAGTTTACAGCAATTACAAGAACGATTGCAATCTTTAATTTACAGGGTATATGCTACGTTTTTAAAGTATTACACAATTGTTAAGCTAAGTTTTCATAGCTATAGATTCAAACTTTATAGTATAATTTTAGTTAAACTATTGAAAGCTCTAAGTTAGTTGTTATGAGATTTCTAAGTTTAGTGAGAATTATTTCGCTTAGCTGAGCAATTTCTATAACTAGTTCTTAGGGAATTGCCGAACTAAGGAATACCGCGCATAATCTAAGCTAAAGAATGTTTGCTCAACTGCTTTTTCCACAGCTGAGAAAACACTTAGAGATCTTTTGCTATGCAAAAGCTGAACAGAGACTCGACTTATATGGAAACTAAAAACTTTACTTCACAAATTTGCTGTAACTGAGAATTCACTTTATATAAGACAATTGTACACTTTGTTGTCAGCTCTTATATAAGCACTAGCTAGGGTATCTATCAAGCTGTAAAGCAACTAAAGAGTAAACATAATTTGTCACTTTGTGTTGGGCCTTTGCGGTTGACCAAATGATTTGCAGGGGCAACTTAGAGAAAGAGAGAGAGAGTGAATGAGAGAGAGAAAAAGAAATAGAGAGACAGAGAGAGAAGGAGACAAAGACAGAGACAAAGAGCAGTAGAGAAATATGTATGCAATAATATTATGATTGTTACAAGTTTTTTTTATTTTTATTTTTTTTAACTTCGTTTCTTTGAGATAAAAGACACAAAAATTTGCGGTCATCTTGTTAGCAGAGTGTAGCCTCATGGGAACTAAAGTTGACAAGTGATTACGATAATAATTGGTATTGCGATTGTACGATGACAACAATAACAATAACAACAGCTTGAAGTATTTCCGAGAATTCTAAAATGAGAATTGAAACGGGTGAAGAAAAAAATACAAAAACAATGCAAGCAAAGTTAAATAAAATATCATAAAATTTCTTAAGAGTTGGCAATATTTTGTATTTTAATGCAAATCGAATCATACGAAATTATATGGATGGCACGGCCCCTCACCCACCTCACCACCTCTGCCCCAGCGACAGACAGCGACCATTGATCTATATAGAAAGAAAGAAGGAAAGAAAATGCGAAACATCAGCGAAATCCAAACGAAAAAACGAAACGTAAATCGCAATTAAATACTTTAATCGTCTGCGAAGCGATATCAAAGCTGTTCTACCTGGTACTATAGATGTAACAAGAGCTAACTTATGTACATATAAGATGGTATAGGATATCATCTTAGAATGAGAGCGCTTCTCATGTAAACTGATGCCCAGATCTTAGCTCTCAACATGTGCACTAAAAATTAATAAATAATAAATAATAGATAACAAATAATAAATAAAAAATAATAAATAAAAAATAATAAAATTAGCTCTCAAAATGCGCACTAAAAATTAATAAATAATAAATAATATATAATAAATAAAAAGTAATAAATTAAAAATAATAAATAAAAAATAATAAATAATAAATTATAAATAATAATAAATAATAAAAGTAAATAATAAATAATAAATAATAAATAATAAATATTAAATAATAAATATTAATTGATAAATAATAAATAATAAGTAATAAATAATAAATTGCAGATAATAAATAATAAATAACAATTTATAAATAATAAATATTTAAATAATAAAAAATAAATAATAATAAATAAATAACAATAAATAAATTAATATTACAATATAGAAATAATATAAATTTAATAATAATTTAAATTGTTTTCCTCTTGCATGTGAAAGTTTTTCTCTCAGTGCAAGTGTCATTCACCTGAACATCAGGTAAACAATAAATAAACATATCAGCAACAGACTGGCTGACCGAATGACTAATTCCGTCTGTCTGTCTGTCCGTCTGACTGTGCGTCTGAGTCTAGGTATAGTTCTAGTCGGTAGCCCTCTGGGATTCTGAAAAACTTTGACTAAGCACGTGTTTCATTTGTGGTACAATGCATGTTATTTCTCTGCCAGTCTGCTCATGCGATTGGGCTGTACCATCATCATATCATACAGCAACATATCATATCATATCATATCGTATCGTATATATGGGGAATCATACGTACGGCACATGCAATTGTGACTCTTCTCGGCAACTGGAATATCTGCCCTATAAGCAGAGTCGTATCTATAGCTGTACCTTGCTTACGTACCCATTTCAGCTTACTCTTTGTTGATCAATCAACGATCGCTTATGCACCGATTTCATATACATATACACTGCTACAACGTAGATTACCCCCACCTCCCCTCACCGCAATAAACAGAATTGATTTACACTTTGATTGTTGTTCTTTGTTTAGCATTAAATTTGTTTACAACAAAATTTTTAATATTATAAAAAACAAGTCAGGAAGCTACAGTCGGGGTACGACTGTGGGAGACTCTGAACTACAGCACGAGTTTTTGCATTTGTCATATATATATATATATACGAATTTCTAACGAAATTTGGTTATTGCTTTCTCTTGAATTCTCAACATTTTCTGACAAATATGGCAAAATTAATATTATATGTATATATAAAATAAAAGTAATTAATTTATAGTTATTAAAAAATGTATTTTGGAATTGTCAGCAGTGGGATTCGAACTCGCGCCTTTGCGGCGTTTCTTGTTGTTGTTGTTCTAACTAAAGCAATTTTGGCCGCAGAGGTGCCATGAACCTGCTGATCATTCATTCCTTAATATCTTCTATGTTTATGAACCGATCGTGCTGAAATTTTCAGAAAACGTCCGAAATAGGACATCCTCCATATGTGCCAAATCTGAATTAAATCTAAAGTTGGTAGCTTCAGTAATACGTTTTTTTCGATTTGCGGGGGCGGAAGGGGGCGTGGCAAAAATCTAAAACAAACTTGATCTGCCTGCAAACAATACACGTATTGTCACCAAATTTGGTTACTCTAGCTCTTATAGTCTCTGAGATCTAGGTGTTCATACAGACGGACAGACGGACAGACGGACAGACGGACATGGCTATATCGTCTCGGCTGTTGATGCTGATCAAGAATATATATACTTTATAGGGTCTGCCACGCCTCCTTCTGCCTGTTACGCACATTTCGCTTTCGTCAAACCTAATAGACTGTGAACTTTTAGTTCAGAGTCTAAAAAATATTAACTTACCAAAGATATATTAAATATAATAATATTTTTAACAATTGTATATATATATTTTTTTTTTAAATAATTTTTAATAAAATTTCATTAAACTATTACATTTTATTATTATTCATTTAAAGCATATATTTTTTTTTATTTTTTTCTACTTTACATTCAAG
Organism: Drosophila macrospina; assembly: GCA_035042075.1. NCBI lineage: Eukaryota > Metazoa > Arthropoda > Insecta > Diptera > Drosophilidae > Drosophila > Drosophila macrospina. Next base: position 732,478 of record JAWNLW010000527.1, on the reverse strand, counting down.
TAAATGTATTAATTTAAATTAAAAATATATTAATTTAAAATAAACTCTTCATTTTTGAAATGCTGAAAAGGTTTTTTGAACTCCTCAAATTTATTCCAATATTAATATTTAAAAAAAAAAAGCAATTTAAAATAAATTTAGTCCAATAATAAAAAATGAATTTAAATAAATAATTCATAATCAAAATGCTAAAAATTTATATTTTTTGAATTTTTAAGATTTATTCTAAAATTCTATTAATTTAAATAAAATAATGCTTATTCAAATTGCTAAAAAAAATATATTTTTTTAAATTAAAAAAATAATAATAATTTAATATTCATTTAAATTAAAAATTCGTAAGCAAAATACGGAAAAAAGTTTTATTTTAATTCCAAAAATAATTATACAAAAATTAATTTAAATTAAATAATTGATATTCAATATTTTCAAAATTTTATATATATATAAACTTTTTTATTTTCAGTTTTGCTTAAAAGTAATAATATAGTATTAATTTAAATTAAAAAATCTATATTCTTAATGCTGAAAAATATTTTATTATTCATCAGATTTATTCCAAATAATATATTTTTTATATATTTTATATTACAATTTCATATTCAAAATACTTAAAATATTATCGCAAGTAATATAGATATATAAATAAATAATATATGCATATTTATTAAATTTTTCTTGAAATATATATTTAAATGCAAAGTTTTCATTAGAACTTATTTGCATATAAAGAATTATAAAAATTAAGTAATTTTCATAGATAGCTTAATATATTTAATATTATTTATTATATATTATTTTTTTTACATCTACTTCCCCTATGGTTTCGCTCAGTGTACAGTTGTCCATGTTGCAATACAATGATTCTGATGTCATTGAACACAGACCAAAAGATGTTGCGCACTCGAAACTCTGAGTTTTCTTCTTCTTCTACATGTTGTTGTTCTTTTTTTTTTAAATATTATTTTATTATAATCAGGTATTTTTTATATTATTATTTTGTTGTTGTTGTTGTTCGCTTTTCCGTTCGTTTTTGGCCTGAATTTTATCTTGCGAATGCAATTTTTTGCACCGCCTTGCGTTGCGCAGAAGATATATATTACCATATCGGATGCATATCATATTACAGACAGCGCTGGATGGCTCGTCTACCACCTCAGTTCAGTCTCTGCTCTCTGATATTTCAATAAAAAATTCGCTGAATCTGTGGAAATTGCATTAAATCGAGAGGTTTTCTGTCTTATATATGCAATTTGGAGAACTGCAAATGACAGATCTTAACTTTCGAAAGGAAGTTGAAAGAACTTAAGTGGAGTTTACTAAAATAAAGAAAGTTTCAACTGGACATAGTATTGAACTTTTAACTTTTAATAGCATTAACATAGCTTTATCTCTTTACTATATATATTTATAAGTTTATAACTATTTGTGCTCTGTTAGTCAGCTGGCGTTCAACTGTACTTTTCATGGTTTGCTGTCAAATCTAACCTCATTCCATGTAATCTGGCTGCAATCTAACCTCACAATGTGCGCCATGTATTCAGTCGGCATCCTAATGTACAGACATACATACACATATATATATATATGTGTGTATGCTATACATATATCTATATATATATATATATACATATCTCAGTTCATCCATATTGATTTTTCTCTACACAGAATGAGAAAAAAGCAGAAAATGCTGCCAAAGAGCAGAGGAAACGTAGGCAGCTAAAACTAAAGTTCCCTTGAGGAGAGGATACACAATACACACACACACACACACACACCTGTATACATATATATAAGCACCTATACATGTAGCGCATTTATCAGAATAACATCAGAAATTCAGAAGAACTTGCAATGAGGCGTTGAGGTCTCTGCGCTGCTCTGCTCCCTCTACCGCTTTGGCTGTGGCCCTGATATATATATATATATATAAGTATATACCCTGTATATACAACACTGAGTATCGGCCAAGGCAAATGGTGTGGCAACAAAAAAAGGCGAAGAAGAGGAAAACCGACTAAAAACCGACGACGTCATCGTCGTGCATGATGTGAACATGGGCGCGAGCGGGGAGCTGCTGGGGTAAACCAGGTGAGCAGGTGGTAGCTTGGTGTGTTGGGGGGGACGACAGCTAGAGGGTGGTTGGGTGTCTCTGTCAGGTGGGCAAGTAGAGGTCACATAGAGGGTAGCGGCAGTGAGCTGCTGCAGCTGCCGTTTTGCTGCTGCTGCTGCTGCTGCTGCTGGGGGTGTTTCTCTCAGTGGGGGTAGTTATAATAGTTGCTCAGCGTCGAGAACAACCTGTAACAAGAGACGAGTCGACAAAGCAGAAACAAAAAATAACAACCGAGGTTAGCCGAGCCTCCCCAACAAGGGGGCAAGGGGAAAGAAGGTCGCGCAGCACAACACAAAAAAAAAAAAAACAAGAAAAAAGAAGAAATTTTCATAGATTTTTTCTTAGAACTTGGGAAAATCCAATTAGAAATGCGCACAGAGGGAAATAATTCACCTGTCAAAGCACACACACACACACATACACACACACACACACACACACTCACACACACACACTAGAGAGCTAGAGAGATAGAGCGCAAGCGAGAGAGATAGGCAGCCAGCCAGCAACAGAGAGAGAGAGAGAGAGAGAGAGAGAGGCAGCGTAAAAGAGAGACAGAGAGAGAGAGAGCGAGCGAGAGAGCGCAACTGAGAGCGAGTGAGAGAGCAAGCAGGGATGGAATTGGAAACTGACGAGCTGACAAGGCAACTAAACTGACTGACTGAAGGCTCCGGTGCTGGTTCTGCTCCTGCTCCTGCTCTTGCTGCTGCTGCTGCTGCTGACTGCGTGCGTAGGATGAGGCCAACTTGGTTGGGCTGCTCACGGGGGGATGTCAGGGGTGTCAGGTAGATTGCGCGGGCGGGCGGGGTGTGTGTTGGGGATTTACGGCTTGGCAGGTAAATTAATGACAAGCGAGGGTGGCTGCATAGGGTGCTCTACGCAAGGTGGTAAAGGAGAGCAGTGGTGGTGTGGGAGTGGTAATGGGAGGGGGAGGGGGATGGGGAGTTAAGGGCATTGGGCTGCGCCGGGGAATGGGGCATGAAGTTTCGCTGTTAACGTCGCAGTCAACAGCGACGCCACGCAGGCAGACGTTAAATGATGGCGCGTCGCATTTTCCTGAGCATGTCTATGTGTGTGTGTGTGTGTGTGTGTGTGTGTAAGTGTGTCTGTGTGTGTGCAACGGAAATGAGCAAACAGAAATACAACAAGTAAGCAAACTCAACTAACTCACTGCTCGACTTAAAGCTACTCATTCAACAGTCTGTTATTCCATCGTCGTTCGTTTTTGTTTTCTTCCAAAGCTCATAACTTGGAGATTTCTCTAGCGATTTCGCTGAAATTTTGAGAATTTAACATAAATATGCCAAGCTCTTAAATTGTCAAAAATCTAGGCAATAGCTTTGACCATCTGGTAGTTATAAGCTTTTGTATATTTCGAATCAGTAGAATAAAAAAAAAACTAAATGACAAAAAGTCGCTAACTAAGAGATGTTCTGTGTGCATAAGCTACATTTGCTGCTATGAGCATGTACTATAGCATTTCCTAAGCTCGGTTACCAATGTTTATTTCACATTTTCCTTCTATCATAAGTTGAAGATTTCTTCAGCGTTTTCTCTGAAATTATCAGAATATGTAAGAGATATGCTAAGCTTTGAGCATGCCAAAAATCTAAGCAATAACTTTGACCATGCTGCTGTTATGAGCTTTTCAAAGATTTGAATCGAGTGAGAAAAACTAAGTTGTATATAAAAATATTATAAATATTATAAAAACGTTTGCTATCTGAGTATATTTTAGAGGCTTTAGCTACTTCAATGTTCTTCAGTGAGTTTTCAGCAGCTTATATTACCCACCTATCGTTAGTACAGGGTATAGGAGTAAAAAGCAAAGCCATGAATCTGAAATTCTTGGCTGCTTTTTTGCCTCAAACTCGAATGACAAGCGGCTGACATGGGCCTTATGAAGTGGGGCCCGCGGATTGTTGTTGATGTTGTTGTTTACTCGAGGGTTGGGGAATTGGAATAGGAGATTGCGGTAGAGGGAGACGTGTTATGGGTGGAAGGGGAGGGTGGGGAGCGATAGCGAGGGGGTTGGCTACTCCAAATGGCAGGACATTGTTTTCTTCATTTCGTTCTGTTTTTCTCTTCTCTTTTGGGTTATTGCGCATTGATTTGCTGCATTGCGTGTGGCAGGTGGATGAAATCCTGAATTCCCGCCCTACCAAGCGATTAGTCATCATCATAAAGGAGCAGGAATATTGTACATCCAATAAACCTTAAGATAAACTTGGCTAAAATAGTGAACTAAGAATGATATAAATGATAAACTGAAACCAATAAAAGAAACGTTGATGTTAGTGGAGAATATAGAGCTCTAATGGAAGAGCGACAAAGTCGCAGTAGTCACCTCAATTAGACCGAAGAGATATACGGACAGCACCACTTGAGGTAGTGGGAAAGACCTCAGATTGTTAGAAGAAAAGCAAGAAGAAGCAAGGCAGGGAAGAAAGTTAGCTGCAAGAGACAATATCTATCAGAAAATTTAATTAAGAAGTGAGAAAAATGTAGAAGAATGTAATTCAAGATGGAAAGTAAACTTCAACGGAAGGAATAAAGCTGCAAGGGGGGATTCTCGGAAATAAAATTGGGCAATAATTCGAGAACACTTTGGAAACATGTCTCTTGCTACTCCTTGAGTACGCACATTTGAAAATAAAGCAGAGAACGGAGTAGGCTGGGAAAGTTACTTCAAAAAACTTAGTTAAGAAAAGCAGGAAAGAATATTATTTCAGAAGCAAAGTTAACTTTAGGAAAAACACAACTAAGCTAGGATTGTCCTAGCTTCCTTACTACTTCTCATTTTCAAAGTATTCTCATTGGAAAGTAAACGGAAGAACGGAGAAGCAAGGATGCGGATGAGATAGGAGGGAGCTTAAAGGAGAAATTTCCTAGAAACTTAGTCAAAGAAGAAGGAATGAATCTTTAAGAAGAGATTCGCAGAAGCAGATACATTACTTCTCCAAATAAAGCAAGGAAGCGAATGAGATCGGAGGAAGCTTCAGGAGAGATAGAAGCAAGGAAGCGGTTGAGATCGGAGGGAGCTTCAAAAGGAGATTTCCGAGAAACTTAGTCATGAAATGAAAGAAGGAAGCTTAAGAAGGGACGCTCAGATGCAGACATATTACTTCTCTCTTCCAAAGTACTTTCACTGGAAAGTAAACCAAAGAACGGAGAAGCAAGGAAGCTGATGAGATCGGAGGAAGTTTCAGGAGAGATAGAAGCATGTAAGCGGGTAAGATCGGAGGGAGCTTAAAGGATAAATTTCCGAGAAACTTAGTCAAGAGATGAAGGAAATAATGCGAGTCAAGTATCTATGAAGGGATTCTCCTCTCTTCCGTGGTGCTCTCATTAGTAAGTAGGACCTGCTTTGATATCAAGGCCATACAAATAATAACACCTCATATATAAACCTTATCTTGTTTGGGGCCTCGAGTCAGAAAATGCTGCAGTCGACATGATTTACGCGTTGGCGTTTGCCGAATGCCAGTTGCATTCTGCTGATGTCAACAAAACATGACCCCAAAATGTAAGCCCCACCTACCTAGGGTAGCCTAACTTACCCTACACTACCCTCCACTACCCTACCCTCCACTACCCTACCCTACACTCTACACCCTTCAAACATAAATGTCACATAAATTCTCAATGTGAACGTTTTGTGGATTTCGTAGCGCCCAAAACGCCCTTCGATAGCAGCAGCAAAATTTGCATAGCAATGCAAACCCCAATGGAGTGCGGACAAAACAAAGTTTAACTATCAAAAATACCCTGTAAAAAGTATAGTAAATAGTTGAATCGGAAGCGAAAGAAAACAATTTCAAAGCATTAGGGGGGAGCTGAAGTTGATGTTGAAGTCTAAGCTAAACTTGTAGAAGCTCGCGCAGAGTTGAAGAGTTAGGGGTATTCACTTATGTTTAGTAGGGTGTTTCAGGGCTTAATAGATGCCTCTACTACTACTACTTTAGCATGCTGTGATTGTAGTATTGAGCTAAAGTACTAGAGTAAAGTATAGCTGGTGAATCTTGGGAATGGCAACATTTTTAACGTACCATTTTTACCCAATGGGGGTTACAAAAAAACGAAATATCCCTAGTGTATTTTAGATGTCAATTGAAGTTTGGTTATGTTCTGTCTCATAAGTTTATTGAGGAATGAAAATAAAGTGCCAGAGGTGATTTTTTCTTAAGTTAAACATAGGAACTTGGAAAATTGAAGAACTATGGCAAATGTTCTCAAGGAACTCGGAAAGTAGATGAGCTAGGAACAGGAAATTTGGTATGTGAGTTCTTTACTATAAAAACAGCAAGTCTAGTGAATAAACGATGGACACTTTAGCTACCTATAGCTGTTAGGAAGGAACTCTGAAGCACCCCAACTCAAGGAACTCGGAAAGTAACTGAGCTAGGAATAAGAAATTTGGTGTGTGGGTTCTTTACTAGAAGAGCAACTAGTTTAGGGAAAAAATGATGGATACTTTAGCTACCTATAGCTGTTAGGAAGGAACTCTGAAGTTCAAGGAACTTGGGAAATAGTAGAGCTAGGAATAGGAAATTTGATATTTGGGTTCCTTACTATAAAATCAGCTAGTTTAGGTGAGAAACATAGATACTTTAGGATATTTTAGCTAGGGGTTAGGAAGGCTTTTTGAACCATCCCAACTCAAGGAACTCGGAAATTAGAAGAGCTAGCAAACGAAAATGTTGTCTGAAGAAAGTAAGAGAGTTAAAATTAAGAATTAGTGAAGAAATAATGTTAATGCAGAGAACTTAAGAGTCCAGTTGAAACAAAGTATAAGCTCGGAAGCGCTTTAGCATTAGATGATTCCCTGCTGGAGAAGAGCTTAAGGAACTCGGAAAGTAGAAGAGCTAGGAGTACGAAGGATTAAGTCATGTTGAAAGCGCAAACAAATGCTTAAAACAGTTCTCTCTCTCTACAGTTCATAGCTACCCTGAAGTTTAAGGTGAATACTACGTGTTAAGCTCAAGAGTCTGCGCCAAAGCTCCAACAACCCAGAAAGACAACCTAACAGAGTTGCCTATGAAATGCGTTTGTTGGTCTTCAGTCTAATGGCTGCCATCTTGTGGCGCTACAAGGGATGTTAACTGGAGGTCACGTATCACGAATGGGGCGAATGGGAATGGGTGAAATGGAATGGACGGGGAGGGGTGTGGTGGGTAGTGGAGGGTAGGGGAGGTCGCTATGCGACAATTTCCTGCTTTCAAAGTTTGCCAAATGCGAATTGAGGCGCAACTTACAGCAGCGATAAATTCGAGCCAAATGTATCTTGACGATTTGCCGTTTTGGGACCACAAAGCACAAGAAGCCGCTGAGAAGCCCGTCTATACCCTGGGCACCCCCTGGGCTCCCCCCTCACCCCCTTACCACGCCTGCCTTCTCTGTTAGACTGTCGCTGCCTCTGCCTGCGGTTGGCGTGCGGCAAAAAGTTTCAATATTGCTGTTGTTGCTATTGTTGTTGTTGCTGTTGTTGCTGTTGTTGTTGTTGTTGCTGTTGTTGTTGTTGCTGTTGTTGCTGTTGTTGGCAGCGGTTTTTGCATACGAAATGCGAGCTGTAAATTGTATCTGTGCGCTACTTAGATACACCAATGCGAGCACGGGGTGGCTCGTCTCATTCAACCCCTGCCTAACTGACTTGTCTACCTCCCCTCGACACTACCTTCCAGGGTGGTGGAGGGGGGTAGGTAGGCTATACAGTGTATAGTGCTTTTTCGGTGGTTTCATTCGTTTACCCGCAATTGGTTGCCGCAGCAACGTTGATTTAATAGATTTTTCCGTTTGCAGCTCGAAAATGTACTTTTGCAGATACTTTTGCCGAGCCAAAAGCGAGCTTATGGTTGGGGGATTGGGTGTGCATGAGTGTGTCTGTGTGTGTGTGTGTGACTGTGTGTGTGAGTGTGTAGAGAGGGTAGACGACAACTTTGACGCTGACGAGGACAATGACGAGGGCGAGGACATGCACATGGACACACACACACACACACACACACGTGCTCTTTAGGGTTACACTTTAGGGTTGGCCACCCCTCAAAGTGCCACCCCCTCCCCTCCACCACCCCTCCCTCTTGTGCTTGTGCGCTACCCTACGCTTTCATATCCTATTGCCATCATCCGCTTTTGTCGCATTTGTCTGCATCCAAAGTCCGTTTCTGCCGTCCCCCCTCACTCTCCCCAGTACACCCACCCTCATTCTCCTCCCTCTCTCTATGCACCCCCCCTCAGCTGACAGACAATGACTTTGCCCTTTTTTGCGTGTCGCCACAGCACAGGCAAAAAAACAACTTACAGCGCGTGCGACGAGAGCACACGACTAGGAGATACCCTTAGCTGCGATAGCACGTATTTATTTGCACACACACACACATACATGCATCGGAGCGTTGCTTTCTCAACTTGTTTCTTCAATAAGTTTTGAGTTTATGCTACGATTGTGATGAAACTTTCAGTAAACATGCAGATAAGGTTGCTTAGTATGTATGCCAAAATTCTAGACTCTAGGCTTACAAATGCGCTTGTTATGGGCTTTTTTTTGTTAGTTTGCGTACGGAATTCGGGGGAAGGTAGTCAAAATAAGAAAAGGACTTGTGCTGTGCAGGGTATATAAAAAACTAGTTTTATATGCGCAAACTATATGTGTTTTAGCGTTAAAGTTCTCTTTGAGCCGATGTTTCTATAAATTGTTTCTTCAATAAGTTTTGAGTTTATGCTACGACTGTGATGAAACTTTCAGCACACATGCAGATAAGGTTGCTTAGTATGTATGCCAAAATTCTAGACTCTAGGTTTACAAATGCTCTTGTTATGGGTTTTTTTTTGTTAATTTGCGGACGGAATTGGAGGGGAAGGTAGTCAAAATAAGAAAAGAACTTAAGCTGTGCAGGGTATTTAGAAAACTAGTTTTATATGCGCAAACTATATGTGTTTTAGCGTTAAAGTTCTCTTTGAGCCGATGTTTCTATAAATTGTTTCTTCAATAAGTTTTGAGATTATGCTACGATTATGATGAAACTTTCAGTAAACATGCAGATAAGGTGACTTAGTATGTATGCCAAAATTCTAGACTCTAGGTTTACAAATGCTCTTGTTATGGGCTTAATTTGCGGGGGGTATTTGTTGGAAAGGTAGTCGGAATAGAAAAAGAACTAGAGCTGCGCATGTGATATGGAAAACTACATGACAAATTTGCTGACTGCAGTCTTTATAGTGCCTGAGATCGCAGCGTTTATACAGTTCGGAGGGGTGGACGATGGGAGGAATGAACAGAGCTACCTCGAGAGGTCTATTAATGCTGGTCAAGTGTATGCTTTAGAGGGTCGAAGTTGTGCTCCTCTTGTCTGTTACATAGATTTGCATACAACTATCATACTCAATTTTGTGTATTCTTAATGGCTGCAGGGTATAGAAACCCACTCAAGGGTTGTGCACCACCACCCATGCTGTGTGTCTCTCTCTCACTCTCTCATTCTCTCTATGTGTGTGTGTGTGTGTGTGTGTAATTAATGTTTATTGCATTCGCTTAGTTTGCGAATTGTGTGTTCGCTTTTGGTTGGTCAAATCTGAAATTGAGAGACACCACGTGATTTTCCGATTGCGATTACGATTGCGACATCCACCCTGCATTGAGCGTGGTGTGGGGGAGGTTTACTGCCGCGAGGGTTGCTAAATCAAAGCACTTCATCATCAAACTCATCTGTATGCGGATGTGAAAATGGCGTTTCTATGGAGCTTTTCCTCTGCCGGCAGAGATTGCCAATTAACGGGGTTGATCAACCAACAACCAATTGAAATTGAGTTATATAGTCTCATGATACCCTCGACACTTGACTTGACCAAACTGACTTTGCCGGCAAGTGCAGATGTATTCCTCATCGAATTAGCTGAGTTAACTTTACAAATGACTCTAGCAATGGCAGGATTAATGAGTTATTGGTGATTTGTCTACATTTACCTTGAGCAGATCGAGTTTATATACCATTTTGAAGCCCTTCCCAGTCTTCCCCTTAAATTTCAATAGTTCTCTCAAGAAACAACCTTCTTTGTTAAGCTATCCTAAACGTTTCAAAAGAATCGGCTTACAAATAAGAAAGTAATTGAGCAATTAAGGAAAGTTGCTTTGGTAACATAAGTGAGACAGAGACAGAATGACAGCGTTTGTATGCAAATTTTATTATTTCTTATCTTTAATTTGTATATTTCGATCTAAAAGTTTAGAAAGCTATAAATTGAGAGCTATTTAATATTGCAATAGAATAAGAAGGATTTAAATGATATTTCCAGGGAAGTTAATTGATCTCTCTCTCTTTCTCTCTCCCTCACTCACTATGTTTCATTTCTATATTTGAATCAATAAGTGAAACATTGGTCATTGATCTCTCTCTCCATCTGTCCCTCTGTCTCTGTTTCTTTCTTCTCCCTCTGTCTCTGTTTCTCTCTTTCTAACACTCTCTCTCTGTCTCTTTCTGTTACTCTCTAACTCCCTCTCTATCTCTCTCTCTATTTCTTTCCCTCTATCTTTCTCTCTGTCTCTCTCTCCCTCTCTTTCTCTCTGTTTCTCTCTTTCTCTCTCTTTCTCTCTCTATCTATATCTTTCTCTCTTTCTCTCTCTCTCTTTCTATCTTTTTCTCTCTCTCTTTCTCTCTCTCTCTTTCTCTCTCTATCTCTCTCATTCTCTCTCTTACTCTCTTTATCTCTCTCTTTCCCTCTCTTTCTCTATCTCTCTCTTGCTCTCTCTCTCTCTTTCTCTCTCTGTAGAGTTCTTGAAGGTACCTAATCCCAGTCCTATATTCATCTTTTTATACTCAGCTCTATCTTCTTAGTTTTCATAAAAACTTAATAGATCTCTCTTAAACTTCTTCTAACTCCGAGATTTCTTGCAGCTGTCTTTTCTATATTTCTATATTCTTTCTCTTTTTCCTTTCTTTCTTTCCCGTTCTTAGCATATATTGCATTTTTTTCCATAAGCTTGGAATCTCTTCTTAACTTTTTCGAACTCAGAGTAGAGTTCTCTCACAGAGAAGCTGACTTTGCTAAACTAATTAGTTTAGTTAGCTCTATCTTAGTAGTTGCTATACTTAGCCTGTACTTATTTCAAGTTCTTAAGTTACTTTTGCTTTAATTTAAAGTAATCTTCATTGGCTTTAAATATCTTCAGAAGTGTAGCTTAAGAAGCTGTCTGAGACTAGTCTTCAACTCGCTGTTTGCTAAGTAAATGTTGATAGCTTTTAACAATTTTATTATAACAGCAAACTATTTTAATCTTTAATTAATCTATTTAAGTTATTTCAACATTTGTTGCTTTAACTCTCTAAGAACAATTTTAAATTGTTGGTTTCTCTCTTTTAAAATAAGTAGTCAGCTTTCTCAATCTTAATTTAATTTGATATAATTTATTTATATATTTTAGTAATATATATTAGTTATATATTTGTTTATATATATTTTATATATACATTTAATATATATATTTAATATAATTTTGCATATGATTAACTTCTCTAAAGTTGTTTTAAGCTTCCCTCCAGGACTCTTGCTTTATGCTGCCTTTCCTTGTCTTCTGCGGCAGCTGCTCTGCTTCTTGTCGTTACTAAGGATTAGTTAATGTTATATATATACATATATATTTATATATAGTTTACACCTTTATAGTTCATTCTCTTGGCTGTGGCATGAATTCAGCTTGTGTGAGAGAGAGCTGTCAGAGCTGTGAGACTTTCAAGGCGACAGAGTTCTGCTTGCATTGCATGTCAAAGCTTACAGTGTGTACCCCCTAATGCCATTCATTTGAACATGTTCAACAACTGGTCAAAAGGGCAGGCGACAATCATCATTATTATCATCATCATTAGCATTAACATTAACGTTAACATTATTCACGTGGCCCAAAAGCAGTCAACAAAATGTTGTCTACACGTCTGTCTGTTTAACTGTCTCGCTGTGTGTGTGTGTGTGTGTGTGTGTGTGTGTGTGATGTGTGTGTGTGCATGTGTGTGTGTGTGTGTGCGTGTGTCTAGAGCACTCTCCAAGGATTCGTCTAATGAGCTTGTTCATGTGCATGTCCTGATAATCAGCAAACACACAACACTCTCAGGACTTACACACTGCGAGGCTGCTGCCTCATTAAGTAGCTGAGCATATAATGCTATATAGTATATAATATATAGTATATACATATATATACTTGTACATATGTACAACAAATACTACATTAAGTACAGGCACAGCGCTTTCATTAGCGATGACGCTGAGGCTTAAGTGTCGCGGGGCTTCTCACTTCTTCCCGCTTCTCGCTTCTCGCTTTTCCTGTGCGTGAGTTGTTGGCGCTTTGTGTGTCCAGGGACCTCTGAGAGGGTGTGTGTGTGTGTGTGTGTGTGTGTAGGTGTATACATGCTGCATTGCACACACTTCAACTGTGACTTTAACTTTGACTTCGAAATTGTCAAAACTCTCACTACATTTGTAATACTCTAACTTTGGGTATTTTGCGCTACTTAGATTAAGATCTCTGGAGAATTTAACAGCTTTTACCCATTACTTCGGCTTCGAGCGGCATGACAGACACCAATATATATATACATAAACTCGTTCAGCGCGTCAAACGCAAATTAAAATGAAGTACAGGGCACTGCAGGGCTAGCACACTCCACTCCATGCCACTGTTACAAGTAAAAGGTTTTGTAGTCCCAATCGTATAATAAACTTGACACTTACTAAAGTAACATTTCTGCGCAGTGGCAAGCCAAAGTACAGGGTCTCTTGCAGTCGAGTATACTCGACTAGTTTTTATATATTTAAATGTATACATTATTTTGATAACTTTTATTTATTTATATATTTATATATTTATATATTTATATATTTATATATTTATATATTTATATATTTATATATTTATATATTTATATATTTATATATTTATATATTTATATATTTATATATTTATATATTTATATATTTATATATTTATATATTTATATATTTATATATTTATATATTTATATATTTATATATTTATATATTTATATATTTATATATTTATATATTTATATATTTATATTTTTATATATTTATATATTTATATATTTGTGTATTTATATATTTGTGTATTTATATATTTATTTATTTTTTTTTATTTATTTATTTATTTATTTATTTATTTATTTATTTATTTATTTATTTATTTATTTATTTATTTATTTATTTATTTATTTATTTATTTATTTATTTATTTATTTATTTATTTATTTATTTATTTATTTATTTATATATTTATGTATTTATATATATATTTATTTATTTATTTATTTATTTATTTATTTATTTATTTATTTATCATAATAGAAAGAGTATCAGCACTTCGCTTAGGCTTTAGAAATAACCTAAACTTGTTTTTATATTTTGAGGATTATTCATGGTCGCTGGTTTCGCGCTGTAAGCTCAGCATGTCGGGAAGTTAGGAAGTTGGGAAGTTTGAGAAGTTTGGGAGTCGCTTCCTTGCTCTGCGTTCTCAGTGTTCTCAGTGTTTGTTGAAGGTGTGTCATTGACACTGGCAGTGCCTGGCTGGAGGAGTGCAAGGGAATATGCTGGGGGTATGCACAGTGTGTGGTGTGGTGTGGGGGCATGTGGCACAACGGCTGGTTGGGTGTGGCATGCAACCCCACAGAGACAGCATCTGCCTGGTCAAGTTGTCTGTCTTTTAGTGTCTATCTCACTCGCATGCTGTCTCGCTCTCTCTCTCTCTGGGTTTCTTCCTTTTGTTTTCTCTCTCTCTTACTCCCACTCTCTTTTTCCTTCTCTCTCACACACTCGCTCTCTTTCTCTCTGTACATTAATTTTTGACTATTGATTTTTGGCGCACGCGATCAAAGCCAACGCACGCACATCTCTCTTACTCTCTCTTCCCCCCTCTCCGCAGCCTGCCTTGCCTCCCTCAACTTCTTGCTCTGCTTCCTCTATCTTTACCACTTCCTCTCCTGTATGTTGTGTGTATGAGTGTGTGTTTGTTGTTTCTTGTCGTCATCGTTGTCTTGGACTTGCTGTGCACTCAAACGTAACAAGAGCTGCTATGACTTGCTCTGAGGAGAAGTCAAAGATGAGTAACTGAGGCGGGTGTAGACAGAGGGTTTGAAGTCGGGTGGGGTGGGGAGGGGTTGGGGCATAGAGTCAGGGTGATTCCAATGAATTACTTGCGCATCTGCAGATGCGTCTAGTCTACCATGAGCCGACTGACCCTCAGCTCATCAATGCGTTCACTCAACAAGTTTCGTAACTAACATCAGTTGGCGGAGCAATCAAGCAAGCGAACCGGTTCACTAACCGAACCGCTCCACACAGAGATGGCTTGATGAGCAGCTAAACATATATGCTATATGGATGGTAAGAGATTGGAGCTTGACTAAGATATATATATGTATAGATGCGATAGACAAAGCCTGAATCTTTCCTTTCCCTTTTTCTGTAGCTTATGCAGTTGAATTTCCCAGCAGATATCCCAAAAAAAAATGGTTAAATAGTAGAGTAAAACTTGAGTGCTCTATAGCTAAACAAGATCTTGAGACTTTTCTTAAACTTTAGAACTTTTCTGAAACTTTTCTGATAAAAACTACTAGAGATTCTCTATAGAGTGATATAATCTGAAATTTTATCTAGCTAGTATGCCTTATCAAGTTTTACTGACTGCTTGAACCTTTCCTTTCCCTTTTCAGCAGTTCATGCAGTAACATTATTGAGTTATATTTGCTATATGTCCAAGACTTCTGAAGTAAACACTCTATGAACAGAAATGGTAATACTTCTACAAATAATCTATTAAATGAGAACGCCTGACTCTTTCCTTACCCTTTTCTGTAGGTAATGCAGTTAATGTTTCATATTTCCTTCGGAATTAAAAGTGATATAGATGGTATAAAGTGATACTCTGCAGTTTTAGCAAACCTGAATCTTTCCTTTCCCTTTTCAGCAGTTTATGCAGTAGTATAATTTCCATATGTCTGCAGCTTCCGAAACTTCTGCACTTCACATAACTGTTATAGATTCTTCATTAAAATGAATGGTAATACTTACACAGATTCTACATTGAATAAAGCAGTCCTGAATCTCTCCTTTCCCTTTGCTGCAACTACATAATTAAGTAAATTTTCCAGAATTTCTACTTGAAAAATAAATTTGAAATTCTCCCTCAATACTACTAGATTCTTCGTTAATTAAACAGTAATACTACCACAGTTTCTCTCTGAATAAAGCATGCCTGAAACTTTCCTTTCCCTTTTCCATAGAACATTCGCACATTGGAGCATAAGAACATTTCTATTTTCAGACGCTAACAACTTTTACTTGCTGAATTAAAAGCTACTACAGTTTGTCTAAGAAAGTAAACACAAGTGTTTAACAAATTCTCTATCAATAAGCAATGCCTGAATCTTTCCTTTCCCTTTTCCGCAACTATGTTATTGAGTAAGTTTTCCAAACTTTCTGTTTGTCTGTAGAAGAAAACATTTATCCATACTACAATAGTTTCTGTATTATAAGTAATCGTAATACTTCTACAGATTCGCTCTGAATAAGGAATCACTGAATCTTTCCTTTCCCTTTTCCATAGAACATTCAAACATTAGAACTTAAGATGAGCTGTTTTCCCACAAGTTTGCAGCTGTTACTTTCATAAATTCTCTAACAATAAGGAATGCCTGAATCTTTCCTTTCGCTTTTCAGTAGCTTAAGCAGCTGCATTGCACAGCAGATCTCGCAATATTGAAAAGTCTCACATTTGCAAGTTCAATCGCAGTTCATGCTACAAATTCCCAGCTTATGATGATGAGCAATCTCAGCTAAGTCTCTCTTGCTAAGAAAGATACATTTCTAAAAATATGCTCCTTCTCTTCTCTTCTCTTCTCTTCTCTTCTCTTCTCTTCTCTTCTCTTCTCTTCTCTTTCATTGCATTGCAAGACTCTAGTTCTTTGAGCTCTTCAACTAAGCAAAACAATATTTCTTAATTTCAATTTTAATTCTTTAGATTCTGTAATTTTCCTACATTTCTAGCAACATTAAAGATCAACACGAAAGTTTCTAAAGCCTTAACAACTTGCTTAGATTGTTACCTTTTCAGCTTGGCAACTAATGCTCAGTGAGTGCAGCTTTGCTTGAGTTGAAGACAATTCTTTTTCTACTTTTTTAAAGTTATTCTCACTCAATATTTCAAACAATTTGCTTTACATTCAAGCAAAAGTTGTAGCTGCATTTGCCGTATTTCAACTTCAACTGCAGCTTGAGCAATTCCTAAACTAAACCTCTACAACTTCAGCTGAGATATTGTAAGTGAAGCAGTTTTTGTGAGCGCTAATGAAGCAACCAATCGCTTGGAAGAAGATGCAAGCAAATCCAATAAAAGCAGCGACATTGCGCAGTTGCCTCACCCCACGCTCCCCCTGTACTCACAGTTGTCTCACTGCCCTGCCCCCGCTTGAGGCAAACAAAGATGAAGTCGAAGTGGTGTGTGTGTGTGTGTGTGTGTGTGTGTGCAGCAGCAGCAGCATGAAATCAAAGCAAACCACAGCTACAGATACATTCATAGCAACAGCTACAGCTACAGCTACAGCTACAGATACATTTCGAGATACAAACAACAACAAAAAGAAGCAAAAGAAACGAAAAATCAGACAGGCAAGAGTGGAGTAGTAGAGAGGGGCTAAGCAGGGCGGGAGCCATGGCACCAACGCTGACAGAGATTAATGAAGCACTTATGGGTGAGCACACACACACACACACACACAGACACAGACACATTGAGATACATTTGTATCTGTAGCTGTAGCTGTTGTTGTAGCTGTATCTGCTCGTGGCGGCTGCGATCATCATCATTATCATCAACATCATTATCAGCTGCTTGTTGTTTATTTGCTGCTGTTGCTGCCGAGATTTCGACGCCTTCAACAGCATGTGTGTGTGTGTGTGTGTGTGTGTGCGTGTGTGTGTGTGTGTATCTGTATCTATAGCTGTGGCTGTTGTTGCTATAGAAATGGCTGCGTAGCAAAGATCAAGGCGAGTCGCACACAGCTATTTATAGCCTAACACTTGCGCTACCTCACTCTATCTCTTTCTGTCTCTCTCTTTCACTTCCTCTCTCTCTCACTGTCTCAATGGGAGGAGCTGTGCTACAAGCAGATGAGCTGCTAAATCTG
This sequence comes from Drosophila macrospina, assembly GCA_035042075.1. Taxonomy (NCBI): domain Eukaryota; kingdom Metazoa; phylum Arthropoda; class Insecta; order Diptera; family Drosophilidae; genus Drosophila; species Drosophila macrospina. Next base: position 715,177 of record JAWNLW010000527.1, on the reverse strand, counting down.
CTGTGTATCAATTCTTAGCTTGCTCGTTTATTTCCCACACACGCGCACTTCCTCACTGTCTCAACTTATTCTTCTCATTCTTCTTCTTCACCTTCACCTTCGCCTTCTTCCACTTCCCGCTGGCCCGCCCCGTTGCCGTCTCTAGACCTTTTGGTCATTTTGACATTGAACTGCAAAAAAAAAACCATTTGCATTTCTGCCCATCCGCATCTGCATCCCTGACTTTGGCTCTGATTCTTTCTATCTATGTATCTTTGTATCTGTGTATCTTTGTATCTTTGTATCTTTGTATCTGTAGCTTTACTTTATATGTATCTGCAGCTTAATTTGCCATTGTCTGTCTGTGAAATTCTCTGAAATTCCATTTAAACAACCAACTTTTTGACCAAACCATCTATTCATTCACTTTGCTTACTACACAGCTCAAAAAAAAAACACTGCATAGAGTTTTCTTTGCCCGTGCCAAATACCCTGTTATTTTCGTGCTTATATTTATAAACAAATTTTTAAACATTATTGCAAATTAAGTTGGTTCTTTGTAAGTGTTACTTGAATGATTGATGGAAAAATAATATACAGAATCTGCTTAAGGTTTTTACAAATGCTTCTAGTGTTGGAAAATGCCTTTTTAAAGCATTTTGCGCTTTAAGAAAAATTTAAATTTAATGAGAAAATATGGAAAAAATATGTTTTGTAAACTTGGCACATTTAAACATTTTTTTAAATTTTTCTTTCTCTAAGGAAAACATTTAAATTTATAGAGAAATGCAAATATATTTGAAGCAAACTTAACATATTATTTAATAATATTTTGTAAAGGTTTTAGAATTATAGAAAATTCATTAAATATATATTAAGAATATATTTTTAAATATTATTATTACATTAAATATATTCAATTCATTACACTTTCTTTTCTTAAGTAAATTAGTTTAATTCAGTTAGACAATAATTTAACTTTTTGTTTTGAAATTCTGTTTCTCTCTTAATATTTTAGTTATTTTTTTAGCTTTTAATTTTTTAGCTAAACAAATTATGCTTCATCATCTCAGGCAATAATTCTTTCAATTTTATTCAGCTATTTTGTGGCTGTTTTTAATTGCAAAGCAGACTTTTTAATGTAAGATAGATACTCGTTTAATATTTGAAACAAATTTCTCCTTTGCTTTTATGTATTTAGTTTAAATATTTTATTCGAAAATTATTCAATTTTCTTTCTAGAAATTGCTCTTGCATTGTCTTTGAATCTGCTTTCGAATTATTATTTATTTATTTTATTATTTTATTTAAATCTCTTTTTTATTTCATTTATTTATTTATTTAGATTTTTCTTTCTATTTGCCATTAAAAATATAATTTTTCCATTAGTTTTCATTCATTTTGTTCTTTGTTCAATCATTTTTTTGATATTTATTTAATATATATATTTTATATTTTTCATAAATTATTTTATTTTTATTTTTCATACATTATTTTATTATTTTTTTCATACAAAAAAATTTGTTTATTTGTTTATTTATTATATTTATATTAGACAAATATATAAATAAATCAATAATAGATATTTTTCGATAAGTTAGTTTATTTAATTATTCGTATTTTATATTCTAAACATTTTTATTAATTTATTTATTTTATTATTTTAGTTATGTATACATTTTTCTCGCAGTGTATGCTGAAGCACATACTCGAAACCTTTTGCTTTTCATATAGAAGGCTATCAGATAATTTTTGTTTATTTAAATTCTTTGCGAATTGAGTTCGCTGAAGTCAGAACTTCATTGGGAAGTTTTTCTCATTGGGTTTATGGCTTTGTTCAGTTTATGATTTGCTCACTTGGATGCCCCATTTTGCATTTTATATGCCAGTTATGAAGGGGGCAATTCCCCTCAACCGCAACAGCCGGCGGCTGAGTAGCTGCTGAAGAGAGTGAAGTGTATGGGAGGGGTGGTGAAGAGAAAGAGATGGAGGGCAGGTGGCAAGTTGATGAAAAATCAAGGTCTAAACAGATTCAGTGACTGCCTGGCTGATCATTAGCGTTGCACACACATGAATCTATAACTAAATCTACATACATTTATTGTATCTGCATTTGTAGCTGTATCTGTAGCTGTATCTGTATTTGTAGCTGTATTTGTAGCTGTATCTGTAGCTTTTATCTGGTCGGGAAGCTTGGCGTTGAGTCGACGCCATTTAAAAAAAAGGGGGAAATAAAAATAACAAAAAATTGCGACGAAACGGGAGGAGTTGAGCCAGGTTAATGTCTGGCTGGAAGATGATGATAATGATCATGATCATGATGATGGTGCTGCTGCTGCTGCTGCTGCTGCTGATGGTGGTTGTGTTGGTGTTGGTGGTGGTGGTGGTGCTGGTGCTGGTGCTGGTGATGACGACGCAGATGTGGACGCACTGAAAGCAAACGTTACGCTTGGTTAAAGATCATTACCGGCAGCAACAACATCAACAATGAAGACGACAACAACGACAACGGCAACGGGGCGTCGTCAGCCAGCATTGCCAGGGGCACTTAAAAGAGACCCAGACCCAGACACAGACACAGGCCAAGACACAGCCACAGCCACAGGTACAGCAACAACTGAAGATACAGACTCAGAGCCCAAAAGCCACAACCCTTAGAACAGTTCATAGCTTTTTGTATACCCCGTAAACAGCGAAAGTGCTTAAAACGATCACAGCAATCTATACATATACCCTACAGACCTCAACGAAAACTATCGGAGCTAGAGCGAGCAAATGTCCTAAGTCACAGGGTATCTGTTAGTCGTTTAACCTACTCATTTTGTGTACCACAACAAAAATCGTTCTTGAGAAATTAAACAAAACGATTTAATATTAAAAATTCAATTAAAAACTGACTCTAGGGTATCTGCCAGTCGATCTACACCACTTTAACTGCTGGACATTGCCTACCTTGATACATTTCTTATAAATTGTTTAGAAACGGCTTAAATGCTGATACAAATTAGTTTTAAAATGCCCTATAGGGTATCTGCTAGTTGAGCAACTTTCTCTCAAGCTATTGTACATTGTATATATTTATCCCTTGCTGCTAAAGTACATTAGTTTTGCCCTGAAATTTAACTTAAAGTGGCTGCTGAGTTGCTTAACAGGGTATCTGCTAGTCGAACAGCCTGCTGAACACAACGATTTCGAATACTTATATAACCTGAATCATATTTGCAGAAACTCTTTATTGTAGAATTTAAATAGAAAATAACATCATAACTGAATTAGAGGGTATAACCTAGTCGAGCAACTGCCTTAAGAGGACATTTTGACAAGCTTGCCTAGATCTAACCAAGATAGTTTTGTAAGCCATCTCAACCTTAAATAGCTTTAAAAACTGTTTAAGAGGGTATCTGCTAGTCGAGCATCCCATTCTTCAGAAACTTTCTTTTCATACTACCTAACTACCATCAATCCAGATGAAATTCAACTCTAGCTAGCTTCAAAAACAGACTTAGAGGGTATCTGTTAGTCGAGCAAACCACTTAACTTAATCATTTAGAATTCTTTCCCCTTATGCTTCCTAGCTAGCATCAATTAAAATAGTTCAGTGGTGCAGTGCAACTCTAAATAGCTTCAAATACTGCCTTAGAGGGTATCTGCAAGTCGAACAAAACCACTTAACTTGCTCATTTAGAATGCTCTCCTCCCATACTATCTAACCAGCATCAATGAAAATAGTTTATTGACAAATTTCAACTGTAAATAGTTTCAAAAACGGCTAAGGGGTATCTGCTAGTCGAGCAAACTGCTTAACTGGTTAGCCTGTTCATTTCGAATGCTTTCCTCCCATACTACCTAACCAGCATCAATGAAAATAGTTTATTGATAAATTTAAACTTTAAATAGCTCCAAAAACGTCTTTAGAGGGTATCTGCTAGTCGAGCAACGCTACACAACTCTCAGCTATTTTAATGGCGTTTTATGATCTGGCAGTGCGCATCCCAAAAGTTGAAAAAAAGAAAAGAAATAAACTGAATGCCCGACCACAATGGAAACTGCAGCTAAGCAAAGCTGCACAGCTGACTGACGTTTACCAACACTGATAATGGTTAATGGATAATGGGGCTGCTGCCGACTGTTAACTGCCGACTGGTGACTGGTAACTGGTGACTGGTAACTGGTAACTGGTGACTGCAGACTGTTTGTTGACTGCCTCTCAACGGCTCAACGATTTTTGACCAGAGACCAAAGACCAGAGACCAGAGAGCAACATCGACCTCTTGGCGGGGCGGCTGTGACGCAGTCAGGCAGATCAGCGCGCACGCCAGAGACTGAGAGAGAGAGAGGAGGCCAGTTACCAGGCCCAATAGAGCCGGTAGACCCGGTAGACCCTAGACCCCCAGACGATGTGTTTAGAGACCCCTATATGATGGCATGCCAGTGCCAGTGCTCATCCACAGCCAAGATGACGGATGTTGTGCCGCAATCTTCTCTTCCCTCTCGCTCTCGCACTCGCTACCACTCGCACACACACTCGCACACTCGTACACCCGCCTCACACTCACTCCTCAGTCACTTGCTCTGTGTGTAGCGCGCTCATTATCTTCCAGCTTCTGCTTTGTCTGTTTCTGTTTCTGTTTCTGTTTCTTCTTTTCAGTTTCTCCCATTTTTTTTTCGCTGTTTTTACATCCAATGATCACTGAACCGTTTACGTTTTTGAACTGTTTCAAGGTCTGCTCCGTTCTGTATACTGCTTCTTCTTCTTCTGCTGCTTCTTCTGCTTCTTTCACTCTTCTTCTTGCTGCTTATTTTAGCTACTTTTTGACAGACTCTCCATTGTTCTGACTGGAATCTGACTTGTCCAGAAGCCTTTAACCATCATTTACAACTACAGACCATCTAAGCATATGTGTGAGGGGGGCACTTGCATGCCCTGTAAATAGTGTATGCTTTAGATGGGGCATTCCTTACTCAACAGTCTATATGATCTCAGCTTCTTAAAGTACTTAATGCTGGCAAAGTTCTGAAATAGCTACCTTATCAGAGGCAGTTTATCAGTATATGCAATTTGAGATTATTTCTTTGGCGAAGTCCAAATCTATTAAGAGGTATAAGAAATACAATCTGCAAGTTAGAGACTTCATGCTTTGCACACGCATTTATAAACTATTTAACTAGATATTCTGAATATTTCACGATGATCGGGAAGGATGGGGTATACGTAAATCAACAGCCTATGTGAACTCAGCTTCTCGCAGAGCTAAAGCTGGCAAATTTCTCATTAAGCAACTATATGATAGATAGTTATTTTTTATATCAAATTTGGGGTTATTTCTTTCGTAGACTCCAATACTATTAAGTGGCATGGAATGTACAATCTTCAGATTAGCGACTCCATGCTTGGCATACAGTTCCAGAAGGGAATGATCCTGATTTTCTGAAATTTTCATAAAGATCTATTGGTTAGTACCAAGAGTGAGGTTATGCGTATTGAGGGTGTATAAAATGTTGGGTCAAATCTGTGAATTGTTAGGTAACTGCTAGTCGTTTCAGTTAGTGTATTCAAAGTGTTCTCTCTGCAAGACGCGGGCAACTTTCTTGCTTTCTTTCGTTCGCATTGGAAAGTGCCATTTGCTGAACCGTGTTAAACTGTGTTAAACGCAGAAGGTTAACATCGATACACTGTCTCTCTCTCTCTATCTATCTCGCTTTTTCTTTCCCTCTCTTTGTCTCTAACATTTGATTTGGAAGCTTGCAAGTTGTGGTCATGTGGCATGATTGATTAGCGGTAGCTTGGGTGGCTTCATTGACCAGAGTTATGGGTTAAAACGCTGCTAACTGAACTAGATACAAACACACACACACACACACACACACACGCATGAGTAAGAGAGTAAGGTAGTGTATGCGACGTAAAGGGTGTGAGGGAGTAGCAAATGCAGCTGCCTCTTGAGTTACCCTCGCTGCAGTTGCAATTGCAGTTGTCTGCGGCAGGTGTTGCAGCAATGTCTTGTTGTCCCTTTGCCTAGCACAACTCGTGCCTCATATTTGTTATAATAGTTGCGTCTCGACTCGACTCTGCTCCCTGTTCCCTCTCCTTTCCCTCACATTTCCCTCTCTTCTCCACTCCTGCTCATCTCCCCCTCCGTCGGCGTTTTCTGCACTCCTCACGTGCATTTTAACATGGCATGCGATCACGAAATTAATGAGCAGCAGCGTAATTACTTCTTAATGGAAATTGGGCAAAGGAAAATGAAAACGAAAAGCAAAAGCAAAAGAAAACAAGCAAAAGAAAACGCAGAGTCTAGAAACACACACACACACACACACACACACACGCACACACAACAATGGCAAGTTAAACAATCTAACGACATTGCAACTAGAATTTGTCCAGCAAATTGAAAACTGAAAGTGCCAAGATGAGTGGGAAAAACTCCACTGGGCCAACAAATTGTTCTACGAAAAACACTTTTCACCGCACTCCCAGCTAAATAATACTTCATGCTGTGCATAACACAATTTAAGAAGTATTAAGCAAGTTTCTAGTTCATGTTGAGCTCGAAATGCAGTTGAGTCTCTGAGAGAGAATCTAAGAGAAGTTCAAGCAGTTTTATGAAAACAAAACAAACTGAATTATAGAAAGAAATGGGAGCTCAACATTCTATATAACCCCCATAGAACTTATCAAAAACTATCTCAGTTAAAGCTCATGTATCATAGGGTATCTGTTAGTCAAGTTATCTACTCGCTTTGCATACCAAACCGAACATCTTTCTTAAGAAGTTAAAAAATATCTTCAATATAAAATAGCAATAGAAAACTGTGCCTAGGGTATCTACTAGTCGATCTACTCCACCTCAACTTATTTGAGATTGCCTAACTTTTTTTATAACATTTCTTATAAATTATCTATAAATGGCTTAAGTGCTGATACAAAATAGTTTTCAAATACCCTATAGGGTATCTGCTAGTCGAGCAACCCATTCTTGATAGGCTTTCATTTTATGCTATCTAATTACCATCAATTTAATAGATTATTAATAAATTTCAACTCTAAATAGCTTCAAAAGTATACTTAGAGGGTATCTCTTAGTCGAGCAAACCCCTTGATTTATTCATTTAACAGACTTTACTTTTATGCTCCCTAACTAGCATCAATTAAAAAGTTTATTGTAGCATAGCAACTCTAAATAGCTTTAAAAACAGTTTTCTAGGGTATCTGCTAGTCGAGCAATCCACTTTTGATTAGTTTCAACTGTAAATACCCTCACAGCTAATTTTAGATTTTTTAAAGTATTTTTTGTTACAGTTCTAAGAAACTAGTGAGAAGTTGCTTAAGTTAACTCTGCGTACCGTGGAGTTATCGGAAATCGATAAACACTACTTGTTATTGACAAGAGAACAGAGAAGTTTGGTAGAATTATTGATTAGATTAACCAATATATTTCAAGAATTATAATTAAGTGCAGAGTAAATTCCACATTCCACTTTGCATACACCACATTTATCGAACCACTAACAAATCGATAACTAGAAAACTGTTTATCAAAATAGATTTTGTTGTTGTAAGGTGAACTATGAAATATCTATTAATATATTATATCTATAATATTATATTTAAGATTGTCTCCAGTTTCCAACACTAATTAATCGATAAGCGCTTGCAGTTATCGATTAACAGTAGGAAGAAACGTGTTAACATTTCAGTGCAATGAGAACATTTCCAACTTTTTAGCTTTGTGTAGTATTTATGTAACATTAACACCTTCAGTATACAGCACTTCCTCCCCCCTCACTTTTCCATTCTCCTCCCACCCTTTCATCTGCCTCCCCACTTCCCTTAGTTATGTATTATGCAAGTGGCTACAAAATATTTCATAATTCAATTCATATATATAACAAGTAACTAAAGTCTTTAAGGGGGGATATATAGAAGAGGGGGTGGGTGATATGGAGAGGGGAACATTGTCTGAAAATGTTCTCGTGTTAATGGAGCAACGTTCGAGACGCTTAGCCATTATGTGAGCAGAGTATTGTGGCACTTGAAAGTGGCACGTAGCCAAAGATAGAGGCGCAATTGTGATGAGGTGAAATATTGGGTAACACAGAGACGTAAGACTCCGTAAGACCCACTAAACTGAATGCTGACCAATTGAAATTGGGACTGTGTCTCCAACTCTGTGTCTCTCACTGTGTCTCTGACTGTGTGTGGTGTTCTAATTACGTGTCTGACTTGGTGTGTTGGCGCCATGAGGCTGCTCAATTCGAAATCGGAGACAAATGTTGCAGACACAGGTGCAGGGTATGTGTGTGTGAAAGAGAGAGAGAGAGAGAGAATGAGAATGAGATGGTATACTCATACAATTCATGAGCTAAACAGAATTTTTTGCAGCGCACGTTTCGTAGTCGTAAGCCAAAAAGCCAAAGCTCATGTCATGAGATACATTTAATGGCCTGATTACATTTCTATGACTTACAGACATTTCAGACTTGATGACTTACAATTTCTATACATATATATATATATATATATATATATGTATATATGTATGCATATGTATATATGTATATATACATATATGCATATATGTATACATTCTCTGAGCAATCGATCGCTTATCACAGCACTTAGACAGAGGCACCACTAGGGATTAATAGCTTCAGATACCCGTTCAACTGTGCACACAGAGGGTAGCTCGTACAGTTACGCAAGTCTCTCACACAGCTAAACAGACCTAACTATACAAATAGGTATATATAAATATATATAACTATATAGAGCAACATCATAACTCTAAAAGAATCGCAACTGTTGCACAAATTTCAAGTCTTTAAATTTACATTTTTAAGAAAAAACATAATTATTTTAAATATGTTTTCAAATTTGTTGCATAATTTACCATAATCTGAGTCGCGGAAAATATAAATATATTAAAATAACATAATAAATAATAATTAAATTGATATACAAATTGATTTATATTGAATTCAGCTTTCAAGCACTTTAGCTTGTATGCTGCATTTTCCACCTGCTGAGTAAGAATACGCAACATTGCAAAAATATTGAAATATTTTCAATTCACAGTTTTCAAAGTTTGAAAATTAATTAAAAATAATTTTTGCAATTTAATCTTTGAAAATTGAAATTTTTATTTCGCAGTGTTCCTTTCTTTTCTATTTTCCACTTAGGGAGTTACAATTGGAAACTTGCAAAACTCTTGAAAAAATTTCAATTCACAGTTTCCTAAAATTTTAATATTTTGCATATTTAAAGAAAAAAACTTTTGCATTTTAATAATTTTTTTTTTAATTTAAATAAAATTTGAAAATTTAAATTTTAGTTTTGCTATTGTTTCCCATTTTTATGTTTATTTTCCACCTAATGAGTTTCAATTGGAAAGATGCAAAAATATTGGAATACTTTCTGTTCAAAGTTTTATAAAGCTTGAAAAATAAATTTTAAAAATGTAATGCCTTTTTTAATTAAACTAAAATTTAAAAATTGAAATTTTGACTTTTACTTTGTTTCTCCTTATCTTGCTTAATTTCCACCTGGTGAATTGCAATTCAAACGTGGAAACAAATTTAAAAACATTTATTTTGCTTAATTTTTGCAATTTTATATATTTTTTATCTTATTGTTCCTTATTGCTTTATTTATTTTCCACAAATGGAGACAATTTTCCACTCTAAGGTATAATTTTATTGAAAAAGATTTTGAATTTAATAAGAATTTAATAGAAATTAATTTCAACAATTTTTCATTTACCACTTGAGGAGTTTTAAATTGTTCTGAGTAAACAAGGAAATGGAAATTTTGTTACGCAAATAATTTGTTATCCTTAACCCACAAATTTTCCACTTAGAGAGCAGAAAAACTTTTAAAATTATTAAAGCAAAGTTTCACCGAGAAAATAAATAGTGTTTCTTCAACATTTTCCACCTGAAGAGCAGTTCGAAACAACTTTCAGCAATTTTTCAGGCCACCCTCGCATATATATGTCACATTCGTATAGGTGTTCAGTTGACTTGTTATGTGTCTAACTGTGATAAGAAGACTACAGCATACCATACTCTAGAATTGCTAGAGTAGCAAATTGCCAACGAGGGGATACAAAGTGAACCTGCGGCGGTACGGGGAGCTAGAGCACAGCGGGAAGGGGGGATGGGGAGGAGGAAAGCAGCACGAAATATCTTGACTTGAGCAATTCAGTGAAAAGTGACTTTGAACACGTCTTCCTGTTTTGACCAATTATTGCATAAACCCCATTAATAACGGCAAAAGTACATGACGTGCCCCGTCAGGCAACTCAACTCAAGATACCAAAAATAATTTAAATTCAAAATGCACTGAGAGAAAATACCTATGCAATGATTAAGTAAATTAATATGTTGTTAAATATTAAATGCTAAGAAATAATGGAAATTATATTACTTAAAATAACTAAAAAGTCTACTAAATATATTTGGTTGAGTTTACAAATAATTCCAATTCAAATTACACTGAGAGAAAATAACTATGAGCATTTGAAATAAATTAATATGCATATTTAAAAAATAAAATAATAAGAAATTATATAAATTAAAATATTAAAAATAACTAAAATACAAGTAAATATATTTGGATGAGCCTAAAAATAATAATTTCAATTCAAAATACACTGAGAGAAAATACCTATGCAATGATTAAATAAATTAATATGTTGATAAAAATTAATTGCTAAGAAATAATGGAAATTATAATATTAAAAAGCATCTAAAAATTTAAGTAAATAAATTTGGATAGGTCTAAAAATAATTCCAATTTAAAATACACTGAGCGGAAATGCTTATGCAATTATTAATAAATGAATATATTCATTAAAAATAAAAGAAACAAAAACAGCTTTTTACATATAAAAAGTGGAAAACATTAGAACATGTGTGTTAATATTATCAAAAATAATTCCAATTCAAAATACACTGAGAGAAGGAACATATGACATCATGAATTAAATTAATGTATTAAAAATATTATAAAATTGACATAAAATATCAAATGAAAGGCATATTTGTGTCATAGAAATATTTTCAAATATTAAAAAATTAATTTGGCGGATTTGCAGCAAAGTCGCTTGGAGTTTTCGCTCGGTGTAGGCATCCAAAATGGACATGAGCATCAAAATCAAAATCAAAATCGAAATCGAATTTGAAATTAGAGTCGTCAGCATTTCCCAGGCAGATAAACCATTACCTTGGCACTCTCTAAATATAGTTCACACACACACACACACACACACAAGCAGAAGCAGAAGCACAAGCACACACACACATACCCACAAAAAGTGGAACATGCAAGCGGCAAGTCTGCAAGATTAGAGCTTTATGCTAATATACCTCGTATAACTTGATAGGGTTAATGGTAACGCTATCAGCATACAGCAGTTTCATTGATTACACACACACACACACACACACACACACACACACACACACGCACACACACACAGATGAACACTCATGCACATTTGTGGTTTATGATCGAATCTTGCGCAAGATGTGCGTCCAGCTGAATAAAAAGTACAGTTGCGCTTTATGCGTCACAAGCTGCCCAACACCCCCCTCCTATCCCCCTCCCCCTTCCACTCTCTCTCTCCCTCCTCCACCCCTCCCGCAGCCCCTCTCTGGCTTTCTCTGTTCCCCGTAATCATTTGCCTTGTGACTTATGGTATTAGAACTGAAGCTGGAACTGGAAACTGTCGACGCAATGCGCCATAAAACATGTGAAATCAATATGTATATGCATTCAGATACCCTGTAATTATGCAAAACAACAAATTGGGTAGCAGAAAATGCGAAGAAGTGATGTATAAGTAATGTTTAAAAGTAATTCATGTGAAATATGATTGCAAGCAAAGCATATGCACGCTGCGATACCCTGTAATAATACCATATAGCGTTGAGGCTAGCAACAAATGTTAAGACAAAAAGTGTTAGTAATGTTCAGATGTATTGCAATTAAAAATGTAGTTGATCTACTGATCAAATCAAAGATAGATACCCTGTAGTCAAGAGCAAAAAACCCAAGAAAGTTATCAAGAAAGCATGACTAGTGACGCATTTATAAAATACATACATAAATATAGGGAATTTTGCCACTCCACATGAAAACCACATGTATATTGCACTTAGATACCCTGTAAACAGGCAAAAGTCGAGTGAAAATGAATGTATGCTTAAGTATTTGTAAACAAATCGACTTTAGATGAATGCAACTTGCGCGAGCAACAAGTATACGTCGTAAGATACCCTGTAAACCTAGCTAAAGTCAAGTAGACTGTAGAGAAGTGTTTGAAAATTATGTAGTAGCACTGCAAAAGTGATGTAAGTGTGCTTTGAACTGTTTACAGGATATGTGCTAGTCACGACACCAATGGTTTAGGACATTAAACTGCTCTCAGCTTCAACTTTGCTCTGAAATTCAATTTGATATCAATTACCTGATTGCAGGGTATGCCACAGTCACGACGTCAGGTCTTTCGATATACTTGAACATACTACGTACATATACATGATAAATAATCGGTATGTGTGTTCTTATAATTGTGCCTATCGAGAAGTGTCATAAAAAAAATACCAAAAAAAATGAGTTGAAAAAACAAAAAAAAAACCAGAAGCCAATGGAACAAGCAACATGCACAGCTGCCGCACAACACAGCACAGCCACCCCCTCTCCCCATCCACTTCCCTTTCTCTGCTACAACACGGCTATCTCCCTCCCACCAAATAACAACAACAACAACAGCAATATGAACTGTTGTGTCGCAGCTTCGCTAATCTTATGATTGGTCGCTGCTGGATGGGGCTCTAGCGTGGCAAGGGGGGTGTAACTGTAACTGCGACGGCGACTGACGACCGTCGATTAGATAAGCGACACATCAAAGGCGCAACAACAACAAGGAGAGCAACAGCAGCCGTTCAATCATTCGTTGTTAAGATAAGCGACAAAGGAGGCCAAAAAGCTGACCAAAAGCGTAACGAAAGCTGAAGGCTAAGCGGGGGGACATATGTAGGGGCCGGGAGACAGGTGGGCAAAGGGGTGGCAGTAGCAAGAGAGGGGGAGATCAACATTTTTGGCAAATGAAGCAAGCAGTTAAATTGCTGCTGCAGTTGCAAAACGCAGAAGCAGAAAATGAGCAAGAGAAAGAGAGTGAGAGAGCGAAAGAGCGAGCGAGCAAGTTATAGAGCGAGACAGAAGATTAGAAATATTTTTAACTATTTATGGTTATTACGCGTCGTTAGCGTGTTTTTATTTTTAAAATAGACCAAAACACAGCGACGCCAAACAACGACGCCAACCGCGACGCCGGCAGCGACAGTGACAGCGACAGCGACGGCGTCGGCGACGGCGACAGCAACGCGCTGGCAACGCTGACAAAACGATGACGTCCATGGGAGAGCGTGAAAAGTGGCGTGGAAATTGGAAAACTGGTTGCAGCAATTAGTCAAGTGTAGCAGGGTCAAGGACGAGACCACAAAGATATTGCAAAATAAAAGGGAGTGCGAGAGGGAGAGAGAGAGTGCAAGAGAGAGAGGGAGAGAGAGAGAGAGAGAGTTAGCCACGCTTATAGCCGACTATAGCCAGTCATATGAGAAATGTAAGGGTATTGCTGTAGCTAAATTGACAGGCAACTCATGAGTCATGTGTGTGAAAATCGCCAGTCAAATCGATAAGCATAATCGATAACAAATTAAGACACTTAATCAGCTAATTCTGCTGAACAACTGGAACTAAGTTCAACTTCATCTTTTTACTAAAAATGTATATAATATATATATATATAAAATAGAGCAAATACCATTCTTTGTTTATTTATATTAAATATATTATTTTATTTACATTTTATATTTTCTATTTAATAATCTGTTAATAATATAATATTAATATATTTATTATATCTTAGTTTAACGGCAATTAAATCTTACTTAATTTCTTTATTTTTATATTAAAATTTTACAGTTATGGATAATACGCTATAGCATCAAATCGGATAATAAATCAACTTTTACGTGGCTTATAACTGCAATGGATTTAGTCAGGTATGGATAATACTTTCTAGTTTTATTTTAAGATTTATTCAGATATAAAAATTATGGAAAAATATAGAAAATTATAGTTTTTATGCGGATAATAGATATTTCTATATATCTATACTTTCCTTAGATTCGGATAATCGATTTTCTAATTTGGATAAGAGATTCTCTTATCTGTTGGATATAATGAGACATGGATAATACTTATTAGTTTAATAAATGCTTTATATGTAGATTAAAACTGGTTTTAGCTTATCCAGTTATGGATAATATTTGATGTTCCCTTTCTTTTGATTTATCCAGTTATGGATAATATTTGATGTTCCCTATCTTCTGATTTATCCAGTTATGGATAATATTGTATATTCCTGATTTATTCAGTTATGAATAATATTTGATATTCCCTTTCTTCTGATTTATCCAGTTATGGATAATATTGTATATTCCTTTTGTTCTGATTTATTCAGTTATAGATAATATTTTATATTCCTTTTCTTCTGGCTTATCCAATTATAAATAATACTTTATAGCACATTCATCAACAATAATCCTTAACTCTTTCTTCAGCTTTATCCAGAACTTTATAGTACTTTCTTCGGATTTTATCCGGATATACATATTAATTATGAAAACTTTCTTTAGATTTATCCAATCATGAATAATACTTCTTAATAATGAATAGGATAATACATTTCCTTCAATGTGAAAAATACTTGCTTTGGATATATTCCTAAGATGTATCCCGATGTGGATAATATTGGGATAATAAACATGCTTTGCTTAATACGGATAATACCCATTAATATTATTCTTCAGATTAATCCAAGTATGGATATGACTTAAGAATTTAAATTATACTAGCTATACTTTCTTTATCCCTATATATGCATATGGATAAAGTATGGATAATACTTCCTCTGCTCCACATAAGTAATTCTTCTTCTTGCGTTTATCTAGTTCCCCATATTCATGTCTCTATTAAGTGCGTCCGATTCTCACTGTAATCAACTTTCGCTACAGCTTCATTATGGCCAACAACTAAGTTCGGGCTCAGAACAAGCATAGCCAAAAGTAAAGTAAATAGTAAGAAGGAAGGTAAGAAGAGGAAGAGGAAGAGGCAGAAATAAACGAAACGAAAATGTTGCTGACAAAACAATGAAAAGAAAATGTCGTTGATAGTTAATTAAAAAACAATTTAAACAAATTAGAGTTGAAGCCAGACTACAACGACAAAGGTAACAACAAGCGGCAATGAAAAGAGCAAAAGAGTTGGGCAGGTGTAAGGGAAGAGGGCGTAGTGCGAGAGAGAAAAACAGATGAGGTGAGAGTAAAGAGCTTGGAAAATAAAACATTAGACATAAAACGCATTAACAAAACGCAAAAAACCGTAAAGCTGGCGACGAAAATGTGAACAAATTTTCCAAAAACCAAAAAAAAAAAAACAAAACAAAACAAAAAATAGTAAAAAACCAGCAGCAGCAACAACAACAACAATAACAACAACATCGTCGCCACACGCTCATTACAATTCAATTGAAGTAGCGACAGCGACGTTGACGCCGACGCCAACGACAACGACAACGTCGACAAAAACTCACGACACAGCACGAAGCGCGGGCACGTTCAACGACATTGCCGAAGAAAAACCAAACAGCAGCAGCAACAATAACAACAAAAACAACATTAACAACAACTCAAGTGTAATCAAAGCGCATAGGCAGCCGCCACAGCAGCAGAGAGCACACCGCACACAGCCAGCCGCAGCGTGAGAGAGCAAAATACTCACTAAGCGCACACACAAGCAGAGGCGCACACAGATAAGTCACATAGATACAGAAACTGCCGAGAGCACGAACGCAAACGAGAGCGCGAGTGCATGCGAAGCGCGAGAGCGAGTGCGAGAGCAACAGTGAGTGAGCGACAGAGGGCCAAAGGCAGCGCTGCGCTGCGCTTTATACGCTTACGTTGACGTCGCATCTGTTGGTCTGATAAATTGCCGCCTGGCAATTGGGCAGACGAGCAGGCAGGCAGCGACTGCGACGCCGCTGCCGATGGCGACGCGGGCAGCACAGCTTTGTTTCCTTCTCGTTTCGTTACGTGTCTCGTTTTTTGCTTTTTATTTCCTTTTTGCGCCGTTTGAGATTTGTTCTCGTGTGGCGAGCGCAGGAGCAGCGCTGCTGCTGTAGTTGCTGCTGCTGTTGCTTTTGCTCTTACTCTCTGTGTCTCTGCTTGCTTGCGTGCGTGTGTGTGCGTCTGTGTGTGAACCAACCACAGCAGCCTCTCGGCTGCTGCTATCTCTGTCTCAGTTTCTGCTGCTGCGCAGGACCGACCATTTACATTGTTCTATTCTATGTATATAAACGTATGTGTGTGCTTGCGTGTGTGTGTGTGTGTGTGTGTACATACATCTCCTATTTGGGCCGCGTGACTTGCGTTTTTGTGATTCGTTTGCTCTGCTCTGCGTTTGCGTCTGCTGCTGTTGCTGTTGCTCTTGTTGCTGCTGCTGCTGCTGCTGCTGCCTCTGTCTCTGCTCTCTGTCTCTTGCTCTTGCTCTGCTTTGCTCTGCGCAGAGCATTGATTTTTCTGGACACAGCATAATGCACGACTATAGAGTCATACCTGATGTGCTATGTAGATACATATATGCTTATGTAAAATGTATATTTGTATGTATGTACATGTATTTATGTACATAACGCACACGCCCGCATTTAGTCAACGAACCACAAAACAGTCGCAGTCGCAGTCGCAGCTGCAGATACATTTGCCATTGTCAGCAGCAGCAGCAGCAACAACAACAATTTATCGATTTTGGCCCAGACATCGTTTTGTTATTGCATCCAGCAGCAGCTCTCTCATTGTAGTTGTTGTTGCTCTTGTTGTTGGCAGATGAAATCATGCGGGCAACGACGCGTCGTCTGGCCAATGACAACATCGGCAGCAGCAGCAGCAGCAACAACAACAACAATAACAACAGCACCCGCAGCAAGTAACAACAAGAAGAAGCAGAATAAACAGAGCTGTATGTAGTGAGTCTGGGAGGGAGGAAGAACTGCTGTGGTTGGGGTTAGCGCTGATCCACCCCTATAGCATTAAGTGGTGGGGGGCGGGGGGCTGTGGGGAGATAGGCGGGCAAACCAAACTGAAGCTCAACCAACTCAGTTCAAAATTGTTTTGGTTTGTTATGTACAATTCTCATTGTTTTAGTTACCTGGCAACACTTGTGTATCTGTATCTGCAAGATACACACACACACACACACACACATAGAGATACATACAGAGGAAAGGTGTGCTTAACAACCCCCTAGACAAAAGCGATGTTATCCCCATTTTAGTGCTTCTTCAGTTGGTCAGGCAAAAGCAGAGAAGAGGAGAAGAGAGCAGAGTGGGAAGAAAGAAATGGGAATGAAAATGGGAGGTAAAGATAGGAAGAACAGAATGGGATACCACGAAAACTGTGCACTGCAAGAAAATGTTATATAACAATGTATCAATCTATATCTATATCTATATATCTATATATCAATATTTATATATATATATATATATATATATCTATTTATATATTTATCAATATATATATATATATATATCTATTTATATATTTATCTATATATCTATATATCTATATATCTATATATCTACATATCTATTTATCTATATATCTATATATATATTTATCTATTTATATATTTATCTACATGTCTATATCCATCTTAACTTATTTCAACATTAATATATTGTGAATTTCGCTCAGTGTACAATCAATAGACTGACAATACATAAATGATGGACAGGTGGGCTGATATATGGGATTGGTGGGATGTTTCCGAAGGTTTAGGGTCTCTCTTGAGTTTGTCGCTCATAAATTATGCGTTAGGTGTTATTGATTCGTCCGCAACATCTAGGATACCAAGCGAAGGGATACAAAGAGATATATGTATATATATATATGTGAGCACGGAATGGGGGCACATCAAATTGGGATCGGGAATTATGTATGAGAAGCGAAAAGTACTATGTAATATGGTCAATTACATAATGAGTTTAACTGGAAACGATTTATGGCCCAAATGTTGGTCACAATGCTCTACATGGCTCTAGCCTTATCATTATCGTCATTGGCCAATTGGGATGACAAGACTGAAACTAAATGTTGTTTGCATGATGACGTGTATATTTTTTTGGCACTGATAGTGCTCTCCTCAAGTACGTAAAGCCCCATTGAGCACCCAGAAATCGTAGAACTTGACAAATATATTTCGTTTGCTTGCATGATTCATGGCGCTGAGTCAGACAACGGCACAAAGGGATAGTAAGTGTGATCCCCAAACGCGATCACTGATGCAATCAATTGACAACGCGAACATGAACATCGTAATGCTCCAAAAAGACCTCGAAATGCTAGAGGAAAAACAAACAGAAAATATTGTGTGTGGAATGGAAGCCAGAAAAATCGCCAAAGTCTTAAGTTTTATCACGCGCCAGACACTGAAGAGGGAAGGGCTTAAAAATCGTTTACAGCGTGCTTAGAACTAAAACCATAGAGGGACGATAGAGCTGAAGATAGAGAAAGAGAGGGAGTGAGCAAGGGGGGTGAGAGAGAGGGAGAAAGAGAGGGAGAGAGAGAGAGAGATACCTTTAGACCCCATGAGACCTATAGACAGAAAGATAGTTAGATATATAGGTAGATAGGTAGATAGATAGATATATAGCTAGTTAAGTAGATAGATAAAGTGATATAGATAGATAGATAATTGTACAGTAGATAGATAGATACATTGAGAGAAAGATAGATATAGATAAATAAATACATATATAGTTAGTTAGATAGATATATGAATATATATATAGATAGATGTAGAGATAAATAGAGTAAGATATATACTTAAAAGAATAGATAGATAAATATAGATAGATTGAGAGATAGATAGTTAAAGAGATAGATAGAGGGATACATAGATAGATAAAGATATTGATAGATATAGAGATAGATGAGTAGATAGATAGATACGTAGATAGATATTTAGATAGATATAGATAGATAAATATATATATATAGTTAGATAAATATATAGATATACATATAGAGTAATTGATAAGTAGATATAGATACAGATATATATAGAGATAGATTAGTAGATAGATAGATAGATAGGTAGATTGAAAGTTAGAGAGATAGATAGATAGATAGATAGATATATAAAGACAGATAGATAAATGGATAGATAAATAGATGCAGAGTTAGATATAGAGTTAGATAGATCGCTGGACATATAGATAGATAGTTAGATATTTACATATATAGATATAGTGCTAAATAAATAAATAAATAGTTAGATGGGTTGTTACTTAGATAAATAGATAGATAAATGGAGACATACATAGATTTATAGAGATACTTTGTATTGAGTTCTATAGAACTCAACGATTGGGGCCAATTCAACTTTGCAGTTCTCAATAAAAACTGCAATTGTAGCTGTATAACTCTCTGTGTAGCAGTGTGTGTGTGTGTGTGTGTTTTTTGTTATTAAGTGTGTGTTGCCTATCTTGTTAACTGTAAAATCACTTATCTATAGATCGATAGATCTAACGATCGCTTGCGCTTTATGGCAGCTGCCTCTTACAACAAGCAGCTGCACTGCAATGCAGATAATCGTAGCTATAACTGAACATATATGTATATATACAGTATATATATACAGTATATATATATACACATATACATATATATATATACATAGATATATATACCTGCTACACTGTGCAAAATAAGTTGAAACTATTGTTATCACTTTCAAGTTGTGAGTTGAGCTACAAGTTCTACTTTTTTTTGAGTGTTTCTACATTTATTTAAGAGTGTGCATACTTAGAATTCTTCTATATTGAAATCTACAGTTCTATCTAGCTATACATATATTTATCTACACTATTATTTACCTATATATATTATATATGTATATTTTTAAAATTCTATAAAAAACATTAATTTCTAAGTGGAAAAATCTCTGTCTCTATAAGCTCTGCTCTCTTTTGTTTTGTATATTACTTCTTAATGACTTCTTGCTCCATTGGAATTGAGACTTGCGATTCTTCTGACTGAGCTTCTGGTTCTTCTGGCTGTAGCTGCTTAGCTGATTCTTCAGCTTCTGTCGCTTCACTTTCATCACTTTACTTTGGCAAACTTCAGACAACTCAAAGTTGTTCTAAAGATTTACACTTTTTTACGCTCTTTTCACACTCTCACTCTCTCTCTCTGTCTTCTCTATTTTCTTCTCGTATTCTTCTACATTTATATAGCTAATATAAACAAAGCTACACTTCACTTTGTTATACTTTTCTTCACAAAGTTTAAAGCTTGAAAAACTCAGCTGCAATTTTGCTGCTTTATAATGCTCTGGGTCTGCTTTTCTTCTGCTTTCTTCGCTCTTCTCTTCGTGTCTACTAAAGCAGAAGCCTTGCTTCTAATTGATTTTGAAATGAGCTTAAAATCTGTGATGCTTTTCTATTGAAAGCAACGTCTTTTCTTCAGATTTTCCAGCTGACTTTTTCTACTTTAGTTAACTTTACTCTCTATAGTAGAAGAGTGCTACTTTTTTGCGAATTCTTCTCCATTTATATGGATATTTTTAATTAGAATAAATTAGATACGAAGTGTCTAAGCACTCAGTCATAGTAAGGGGACTGAAATGCTCTAGAGTCTTCTAGCGATCTAGTCTAAAAGAACGATATTACAAGACTTCTGAGAGTGTTGATTTACCAGAAGAAAGTACTGCCCAAATTAATAGAACTTTAGTTAATTTAAACAAACTTAAAAGTTGCATAAAATAGATACAAACTGATGATTCAATGCGGCATGATCGATTGATCGATTGTTCAGCTGATCGATTGTTTGGCTTCTGATAGAAGAATTCTTCCAGTGACTTTTTGTCCAGTGTAAATAGTTTCATATGAAAAAAAAATAAAATAAAGAGAACGTAGAACGTAGAAGGGCAACACAAGTTGGGAAAAAACTTAGTTGAGGGTGTCATAAAAATTGGCAGATAGAGAGCAGAAGCGGCAGAAGACGTAGACGTAGACGAAGGCGAAGAAAGACGAGGGCGAAGACGTAGACGAAGAAAGACGCATTTAGAAGTGCATTTTGAGCAATGATTATTTATTGAGCATATATCTCGACTATATAATCGAGCACGTGACATGATTTAGCGGCCAATCAGTTGCTTCTTAAAACTATACAAATATAGTCGAGCGCACGCGACTCTAGAATACCCGGTGCCCTGTGGTTACATATGTTTACTCGTATGTTATCTTATTGCCTCTTTCAGGTCCTAGGGTCCATTTGTAACATTTTACAAACACTTTGCAATACATACTGTCCATTCTCTCATAACTCATTGAAGATTAGTTCAAAGAATCAATAGAAAATACATTTATAACTATGTTCAAGTAATTAGCATACAGTGTAAAGTGATACTCATTAAACAACAAGTTGGCAGCGCTGTTTTCAGTGGAAATTCAACAAAAGTTGAGAAAATCATCCATCCTATCATATAGATCAAGTTATCAGAGTTAAGCGAATAGATAATGGGGAAAAATGTTTCAAATTAGAGAAGTTTCTGCTCTCGGAAGAGCATGCTTATCTTCTTTCGGTTCAGAAGGACTGTAGGACGGGCTGAAGCCCGGACGAACGGAAGGACAGACGGGCAGACGGACGGATGGTCGGAAGGATGGATGGTCGGGAGGACGGTAGGACGGGTTGAAGGAGGGACGATCGGAAGCACGGTCAGATGGACGGTTGAAAGGACGGACGGACGCTTGGATGGAGGGACGGGCAGACGGACATAGGAAGGACTGAAGGATGGACGGACATCGGAAGGACGGACGGACGGTCGGGAGGACAGTAGGACGAACTGAAGGACGGACGGTCAGAAGCGCGATCGGAAGGACGGATGGGTAGACGGACATCGGAAGGACGGATGGATGGATGGACGCTCGGAAGAATGGTCAGAAGCACGGTCAGAAGGACGGACTGTCAGAAGGACGGACTGTCAGAAGGATGGACGGTCAGAAGCAAGGTCGGAAGGACAGACGGACAAGACGTAATCCACACGATTATTGATACTGATCAAGAATATGTATACAATATAGCTAAAGAGGGTCTGGTCACGCCTCCTACGGCCTATTACATACATTCGCATCAAGCTATTCTACCCGTTTATGTCCGCAGGGCATACAAATAAAAGAAGAAATAGAAATATAAATAGAATTCTAGGCAACTTAGGAAAATGGGGCCACAATAAAGATAAACAAGCCCAAGGCAAATCGAATCGAATCGAATCGAAATCCAAACGAAACGAAGCGCAATGAAAATGTTGATGAAGATATCGGAATGGGAATCCGTAAACGGTAATGGGTTGCTCAGTTCATGGCAGCCATCAATAGGCCGAGAGATAACTTCTATAGATAGTCGCTTTGTTATTTTAGAGCACAATGGATCATTGTTCAAGTTGTCTTTTCTTTCATTTTGGTTCGCTGTTGTGGTGTGTGTTGTGTGTTGTGTTGTGTGTTGTGTTGTGTGTTGTGATCTGCACTTTGGCTCCATCGCTGACCTTATGTTGGTTATTGCGGTACGGAGCGGGGTGGTGCGGGCTGTTGGGGGGGATGGAATGCGTCGGCAAAATGTTGAAACTTCAAGCGTATTTCGTACAGTGTCTTATCGCTAATGATGATGGATCGTGAATTTGAGATGATCGATGATTTTGCCAGGCGATAAGACAACACCACCAGTGCACCGCCCAAGCAAGCAGCCATCTTCGGTGGGGTGGCAACTGACAGGGAGTGGGCGGGGAGAGGGAGACAGATTTCCGGTATGTGTTGTGCGCTCTTGAGATTTAAGCCAATCACGACGTCTGCTATCAGAGCCAAGTGAGTTTTGTTATTGTCGCTGGGCTTTTGTATGCCTAAGTGTTTAATATGTATACCCTGTAATTAACAAATGACTGCTAAAGTGTTTAACTAGCTCTACATTAATTATAATAAATATAGAAACTAGCATAACTCTCTTTAGTTAAGCTCTATGGCTTTTTCAAGTTATTAGAACAGGGATAGTCTAAAGGAACTCAGAGATGTGCAGAGCTACGCCTAGCAAATTTGATATAGCGTTACTCTGTTACTTTATATATGTTTATATACAATTCTGTCTAAAAACGAAAGAGTAACTAACTGCTAGAGTAACTTGAACTAATCTATGTGAACTCAGCGAGTATTACAACTCGAGCTAGGAAATTTGGTATGTGGACTCTGCTAGGTCTAAGAAAACATTGCATGACAAACCCATTAGGTTAAAACTTCTTTTTTTAGAGTTTTCTATTATTTTACAGGGCATTTTTGAGCCAACCCCGCTGCAATTAAGTGATTTCCTTTAAGAGTCAAATTGAAACGAGGCTAGAACTAAAGAAGTTTGCTCAGATCTTATCTATGTCTTGATAGTGTTGCCCACTTACGTACAGATACATGTTTATATATAGAGTATCAAGATCAAACAGAACTGGGAACTAAGTGAATGAAAATAGATTGCCTATAGAATGTTGTCAGGACAGAGCAAGCGCTGTCTCTCTATCTCCTTTTCTCTCTCTCCTTTTCTCTCTCTCCTTTTCTCTCTCTCCTTTCTCTCTCTCCTTTTCTCTCTCTCCTTTTCTCTCTCCTTTTCTCTCCCCTTCTCTCTCTCTCCTTCTCTCTCTCCTTCTCTCTCTCCTTCACTGTCTCCTTCTCTCTCTCCTTTTCTCTCTCCTTTTCTCTCTCCTTTTCCCTCTCCTTTTCTCTCTCCTTTTCTCTCTCCTCTCTCTCTCTCTCCTTATCTGTCTCCTTCTCTCTCATTTTCTCTATCCTTTTCTCTATCCTCTCTCTCTCTCCTTCTCTCTCTCTCCTTCTCTCTCTCTCCTTCTCTCTCTCTCCTTCTCTCTCTCTCTCTCTCCTTCTCTCTCTCTCTCTCTCCTTCTCTGTCTCTCTCTCTCTCACTCTCTCCTTCTCTCTCTCTCTCTCCTTCTCTCTCTCTCCTTCTCTCTCTCTCCTTCTCTCTCTCTCTCCTCTCTCTCTCTCTCTCTCTCTCTCTCACTCTCTCCTTCTCTCTCTCTCTCCTTCTCTGTCTCCTTCTCTTTTTCCTTTTCTCTCTCCTTTTCTCTCTCCTTTTCCCTCTCCTTTTCTCTCTCCTTTTCTCTCTCCTTTTCTCTCTCCTCTCTCTCTCTCCTCTCTCTCTCTCCTTCTCTCTCTCTCTCTCTCTCTCTCTCTCTCTCTCACTCTCTCCTTCTCTCTCTCTCTCCTTCTTTCTCTCTCTCTCCTTCTCTCTCCTTCTCTCTCCTTCTCTCTCCTTCTCTCTCCTTCTCTCTCCTTCTCTCGCCTTCTCTCTCCTTCTCTCTCCTTCTCTCTCCTTCTCTCTCCTTCTCTCTCCTTCTCTCTCCTTCTCACTCCTTCTCTCTCCTTCTCTCTCCTTCTCTCTCCTCTCTCTCTCCCTCTCTCTATCTCCCTCTCTCTCTCCTTCTCTCTCCTTCTCTCTCCTTCTCTCTCCTTCTCTCTCCTTCTCTCTCCTCTCTCCTCTCTCCCTCTCTTTTTCTTTTTTCTCTCGCTTTTCTTTTCCTCTCCTCTTCCTCTTCCTCTTCCTCTTTTTCCTCTCCAAACCTATACTTTTAGTCTTCTTTCTCTTAATTCTCTAATTCCATCTTAAGCATACTTTTTACCTTCTTCTTGTCGTAAACATCCTTTCTTCTTCTCAACTTCTCAACTTTACACACCTTTATCATTACAGTGTTCTCTTCTTAGTCTTTCAACTCTTCCCCATCCCTTTCTTCCTTTCCGTTTCCTTTCGTTCTTCATTTCTTCTCTTTCATTTTCATTTTACGTGTTTCTTTCTTCTCTCTCAATTGACTTCGTTTCTGCTCAATTTCTCCTTTCTACAACTTTCGCATGCAGTTTTCTCTTCTCATCTTTTCTGTTCACTCTTTTCCTACTCATTTCATTCCTTCCGTTTCATCTCAGTCTCAGTTCTCAGTCTCTTCTTCCACAGTCTTAACCTTCACTCTTCTTTCTCAATTGTCTCAGTTTCTTTTCAACTTCTTCTTCACACATCTTTATCTGTTCTCTTCTTTATTCTTCCAACTCTTCCCCATAACTTTCTTCCCTTCCCTTTCCTTTCGTTCTTCATTTCTTTTCTTGCATTTTACGTGCTTCTTTCTTCTCTCTCAATTGACTCAGCTTCTTCCCAACTTTTCTTTTCCACACCTTTGCAGCCTTCTCTTCTCTACCTCCCCCTCTTGCCACACACCCTTTACTTCCTTTTCTGTCTTCCCCCCACCCCCTCCCTCAGCACGCTCTTCCCCTTCTTTAGTTTACTTTGTCTCGTTTACTTTACTCACACAATTTTACGCCCCATCTGCAAGTTGTCAACCCCCTGCTGCCCTAGCCTACCCCTACTCTTTTAACAGGCATACCTTCTGCCCAGCGGCTGCACCCCCTCCCCCCTCCCAACCGCTAACGGTCGGCGGTGCGATGTGTGTCACCCTCGCAACATTACAAACTGATTGAATATTCATGTGTTTGCTCGACTTTCATAGCCATGGCAACTATCTTTTATTTTCATTTGTATTTTTTTTTTTTTTGTATTTTATTATATGTGTATCCCGTATTCCCGTATCCCTATCTGTAGCTCTAGCTGTGGCTGTATCTATAGCTGCCTATGTATCTGTATCTGTATCTGTATCTGCATTTTGTATCTGTGTCTCACGCAATTGGAACAACATCGGAGAACAAAATAAACACGAGTTCGAAAATGCATCTGCGTGCGCTTTTACCCCGTCAATGTATGCACACACACACACACACACGCACACACACACACACGCACACACACACTCACACACACACGCACACTCGCACACTCGCACACACACACACACGCACACATGTGGCACACGTCGCCTACTCCACCCACTGTCAACTGCCTGCTGCTCTCGTTTCTCGTTTCTCGCTTCTCGCTTCTCGTTTCTCATTTCATTTGAGTTTTTCCTTCTTTTATCAGTCAACTAAAATATTTACACAGTGTGGCAAAAAAAGGAAGAAGAAGTAGAAGAAGAAGGGTAATACAAGGAAAACCCAAAACTCCTATGCCAATGCCGAACCCTATTGCAAACCCGTGAAGCGAGGGAGGCAGTTACTGGAAGAGATAGAGAGAGAGAGGGAGGCATAGTGAAGTGCAGTGAAACTAGAATTCATTCATTGCATATTCAAAATTCGAAGCGCATAACTCTCGCAATTCATAGAGCAGCCAAGTTTTTGTATCTTGTATCTTGTCTCTTGCCTCTTGTATCTTGTATCTTGTATCTCTCATATTTGAGCTGATTAAACTATTGACACAGCGACGATTGACGACTGTCAACGTCGAATGTCGAACGTTGAGCGTCGAACGTGGAACACACCTTCTTGCCAATGTTGTCTTGAGTTTTTGGGTTTTGGCTGCCCAGGTAATCAATACTCACACACACACACACTCATACACACACACTCATGGCACAGTTGTCGCACCTCTGTTTGCACACAGATGATTTATCATCTTTTCCAGCAAGATAAACTAATGTCACAGTTAAACGAGTTAATAACAAATCTTCAAGAATCGCACAACACAAACGAAGATCTAATCTTGAGTTTAGATTAAAGTAAGCAAAACTCATTGAACTCAGCTGTTGTCTGTAAATTTGAGTAAGCAAATTTGGTATAGCTGTTCTTATACAACTAATATACAAAGTTTTATCAAGATTACAAACCATTTCTATTTAGTTTGCATGATAATTGCTTATAAAGTTTTGCTGCAGCCTCAGTGAACTCAGCAACTAACAGAGCTAGAGCTACGAAATTTGGTATCTGAGTTACTCTACTATAATTGTTTATAAACAATTGATATGACACTATAAGTTTCAAGAGCTAGCCTAAGCTGACCTCAGTGAACTCAGCAACTAACAGAGCTAGAGTTATAAAATTTGGTATATGAGTTACTCTATTATAATTGTTTATAAACAATTGATATGATACTATCCGTATCAAGAACTAGCCTAAGCTGACCTCAGTGAACTCAGCAACTAATAGAGCTAGAGTTACGAAATTTGGTATCCAAGTTACTCTATTAAAGTTGTTTATAATCAATTGATATCACACTATTAGTTTCAAGAACTAGCCTAACTGACCTCAGTGAACTCAGCAACTAATAGAGCTAGAGCTACGAAATTTGGTATATGAGTTACTCTATTATAATTGTTTATAAACAATTGATATGATACTATCCGTATCAAGAACTAGCCTAACTGACCTCAGTGAACTCAGCAACTAATAGAGCTAGAGTTACGAAATTTGGCATGTGAGTTCTTTACAGCCTTAAATAACATAATATATCAAATTTAAATCAAATTTATATAAGATTTGTATTATATATGCCTTATAACAATTCATCGAGTTCCACTGAACTCAGGAACTATTAGAGATAGAGTTATGAAATGAGGTATGTGAGTTTCTAAATACCTGCTAGGGTGAAATATATTAATATTTAAAATAATTTGTATTACATTAGCAATGAAATTGCTTAGAAAATCTAATGCTAGTCCCATTGAACTCAGGAACTATTAGAGATAAAGTTGGGAAATTAGGTATTTGAGTTCTTAGCATCCTTAAATAACATAATATAACAAAATTAAATCAAATTTGTATTAGATTTGCATTATATATGCATTCTTACTATTCATGGAGTCCCACTGAACTCAGGAACTAATAGAGCTAGAATTGGGAAATTAGGTATGTGAGTTCATATGTTCTTTAAATAAGGAAATATATAAAAATTATATTTAATTTGTATTAGATTTGTACTTAAAACTATTCATGGAGTCCCACTGAACTCAGTAACTATTAGAGGTAACGCTAACAAATTTGGTATGCGACTTCTTACATATCTAATGAGGGTAAATATAAGAATATTTGAGTGGTAGGCGCCTTGCAAAGGACATCAACTGTTTGACCTTTCAGCACAAACTGCAGGATGTCTTCAACTGCCACAACGTCTTCTGTTTGTTGTTGTTGCTGTTGTTGTTGTTGTTGTTGTTTTTGTTTCTGTTGTTGCGTCAGCTGAAGGACTACTTTAATAATTATGAAGGCAACTGCATTTTATAGTTCAATAAACTGAGCTGAGCGACCGTTGATCCTGGCCTAGCTGAAAGGACAAATGACAGGCGGCCTGACCTGCGTCCTGGAGTTCTGCCCCGTCTGTATTCTGTATTCTGTATTCTATGTCCTGTGTCCTGCCACAGTTGCTCAGTTGAATGAACGCAACTGCAAAACGCTGAGGGATGAGAGATGAGGCTGTTGAGGCACTTCTTTTTCTCAGCTCATTCCCCTCATTCAGCTCTGCCCCTCTGCCCCTGTTCCACTTGTGTCTCTCTTCTACCTTTTCCTTCTTGCTAGCTGACTACTTCCTTCTGTCAATGTTGCCTGCTGCTTTGTACCTGTTTCAATGTCCGCTGTTGGCCCTTCCTCATGAACGCCCGACACACGTTTTGCATTACACTCGAGCGCACCCCTTGAGCGGCAACTGGCAACTGGCAACTGGCAAGTTGGCGGCTGCAGTTGCAGAAAGGTGCATCCTTGCATCATCAGTAGCTGGAGCTGCTGCTGCTGCTGCTGCTGGAGCTGGTGCACCTGTCATTGCGGTAAACGTTTTTCCAGCCAGCTTGGCCAAGATCAAGCGTCAACGGATCATTGTCTGGCATCAAATTACACAGCAAGACAGTTAGAGAGTGTATCAGAGAGAGAGAGAGAGAGAGAGAGAGAGAGAGGAGAGAGGGAGACACAGAGTGTGAGTGAGGGAAGCAGTCGATGTCCTGACACATTTCACAGAATCGTCAGCGACTCGGAGCTGGACTCTGTAGGGTCTGGATAAAAGTGTTTAATCAAGTGGAAGGCGGCGATCAGACAACGTTGAGACACACAGAGACATAGAGAGAGACATAGAGAGAGAGAGCGAGAGAGAAAGAGAGAGCGAGAGACACTCAGCGAGACTCGTCGCGCAGTTCTCCACTTCCACTTGCAACAGTTTCTCCCCGCTTTCTTCGTCTCTTAACTTCTTCTTTTTTTTTTTGGCATTGCTCACATTTCAGCAATATGAAACTCACATCGGAAGTCGGAAACGTGGCGTTGTAATGCATGATTGGACTTTGCTTCTGCTGTTGCTGCTGCTTCTTCCCCTTCCTGGCCTTATGCAGGGAAGCTTTACAAGGCGCATATCCCATGTCACACCAGCTGAACATGAGGCTGAACAGCTCACCCAACCTAAGGTCTTTAACTTGTCATCTGCGCTGGCTTCTTCCTTGGCCCAGAGATCAACTGCGGCTATCGTCAGGCTCTGCTTTAGGTCTTCTTTCTCTGGAACTTGGTCCGGGGGATTTCTACGTTATTTCTATTCATTTCTATGGGGAATCTTTGACTTACAAATTAACTGTGCTATTGTATTCCTTTACCTTTTTATTAGCTTTGTGTAAATGTAGGTAACAGACAGAAGGTGGCATCTACGACCCTATAACGTATATATATTCTTGATCTAAATCGATAGATGAGTCGATGCATTCTTGTCTGGCTGTCTGTCTATCCATCTGTCTGTCTATCTGTCTATCCATCTGTCTGTCTGTCTGTCTATATGAACGCGTCGATCACAGCAGCCATAAGAGCTAGAGACACCAAATTTGGCAGGAAGGTTCCTATATATCCTCTCCAGATCGAGTTTATGTTTGATTATGGTTAGATTTATGTTGGATTATCTCCCCCGCAAATCAAAAGAAAACGAATTATGGCCACATTTCTCAGCGTAGGCACTTCTTGTTCAACAATTGCTTCAAGAATATCATCTAGAAGCAATGCTGAAAATTTCATCAAGATCGCTCTATAAATAAGGTAGATAATTAAAAGAAAGTAAAGAAATTTCTGCAAGTGCGAGCGAGACAGCGATTGACTGCGTTGCATGCTTATGTAAATGAAGTGATGTAGCATTCAGCTTTTGGTCATGTAATCAAAGCATTCACATGCTATAGGAGAGTTTCAAGTGAGAATTCCTTAAGCAGCTGTTGGTTGCTTCTATCATAAACAAACTACTCAACTTAGCAGACTGCACAGGGTATTATGCTGTCGTGCTGAGCTGCTTGTTTTTATTATATTTTGAAAACGAAGAGATTATAGATTATACTTCTTGCTATACTTCCAGTTTTATTCACTTAATCATAATTTAAGTATATTTATTCTTTTTTCTATTTAATTATTTATTAAATGAATCGGCTTAAGTTTTTTACCTCTAATCAAGGCAGAAATTCGAGATGAATTCTGCAATACAATCTTCAGAAGCAGATTACAGATTACACTGCATTTTATACTTTTAGTTGTTCTCTCTTAAACACATTTTAAGTATGGATTGATAAGCTTCATTTATTCATTTCATTTCCCTATCGATTTTTCTTCGTTCCTACAATTAACTTTTAGTTAATTTTTAAGTCAAAATCTTTAATCGAACAGGAATTTATATAATAGATGTAGAATAAATAATGTATTCTACAATTGTTCAACAAAGGAATTTCTATCTCTATCTACAGTTTAAATATCTTCATTCATAATATTTTCTACTAGTTTCTCCCTATAGATATTCCTTTCTTCCAATTGTCAACTTTTAGTTGTTGTTTTTTAACAAATTATGTCGAAATCTTTAATCGAACAAGAATTTATATAACCGATATTAATAATGTATTCTACAATTGTTCAAAGTACGAATTCCTATCTCTATTTCTATATCTATCTCTATTTCTATCTTTATCTCTATCTCTATCTACAGATTAATTATATTCATCCTTAATATCTTCTACTATTTTGTTCCTATAGATTTTCCTTCCTTCCTATAGTGCCAACTTTGAGTTTTTGTTTTTTATTTTTTAACAAATTATGTCGAAATCTTTAATCGATCTTTATCTATAAATTGTTTGCCTTCCCTATAGATATTCCTTCCTTCCTATAATCAACTTCTAGTTTTGCTTCCTTGATCAATCATATCAAAAATCCTGAATCACAACTAAAGAATTTATATATTAATTATTAAGATATATTATAATGTATTCCACGCTTGTTCTACATAGGGAATAACTCTATCCCTAAAGACTTTACTTTTGGACTAGTTAGCTTCTTTTCCCAAATATCAACTTCTGCTTTTCTCTTCTTGAACTTATGTATTTACATCTATTCTAATGCCCATCTTCTACTTCTAGTTCAGCATAGTTTCATCTTGAATTCTTCTTTGATTTATTTAATAATTTGTCGTTCATCAATTGTTAAATTGTTTAATTTCTATAATTATCATAATGAAATCACTTTGAATTGCTCATTTTTTGGGTCAGAATCGTGGGGGCAGACAACTTTCACGGTCCACCAGTTCGTTGACCATAGTGTCTCCTCATAGCCTCCATACCAAATATCAATATGTACTCATGACCAAAGACTCTATGGTGTGTGCCAACCCCCCCCCCCCCCCCCTGCTCCGCTCACAACCACCCAAAACCCCAATCCATACATATCTATGCATGCTTAATTTCTCCGACTTCGTCTCGCATAATGAATTTATGATTAAACAAATCTCAAACGCACCACACACCACACCACACCACACCACACACCACACCACACCACACACACACCACATGTACATATAATTTTTTAATAATGCATAGTTTGTCAATAAATTTCTTTTATGATGATGCCTCCCCCACCTCAACCTCCACTGCTTCCTCTTTCTCTTTCTCTTTCTCTGCCTCTGTCTCCTCTCTCACGTTTCATCAGACCGTCGACTTTGTCGCTTTTTTGTTTTGTAGGGCATCTCTGGAGTCGATCAACAATCAGCTATTTAGAATTTAAATATCGAGACAAAAAAATTATCGATATATATATATATATATATATATATATATATATATATATATATATATATATATATATATATATATATATATATATATATATATATATATATATATATATATATATATATACGATTATTTATAAATTCGTATTCTATTTTAACTTACAAAAGAGCAATCATTTACAATTTAGTTATCGATATATGCACAATTTATCGATATACATATTAACGATAACCTTTCGAAATTCTAATGTAATACAAAACATTATCACAGCTCTTATAATATATGAAGCTCAGCACTACAGTATGGCCAAGCGAATGTTATCGAATACTATCGATAACAGTAGTGCAGCTTCAAATTTGTTTGCTGCTTTGAATGAAAAACTATTCGATTTATTTAAGTTAAGTACGTAGTTTTTACTTTATTGTCTTTCGATAATGTTATCGATAACAGCACAACAGCTTTAGCTTTGTGCTAGGCATAAGTCTCAAAAATTTGTTGCTTGCAAATTAATTTCTAATATTATTAACCCAATTATGGTGATGTTGTGGCTATCGATATATATCGATAACAAGCTGCGTAGAGCATACAGGCTTCGTTATGCCGCATATTGGCTTTCCACTGTGGTTTTCTCGCAGTCAATGCGTCGATCACGATTTCCAAATACATTAACATTGCGATGGGTGCACGATGATGGGCAATATGCCTATCTCTCTCTTTGTATCTTAGTCTCTCTCTTTCTCTCTCTTATGTCTGAGGTCTACGCGTCTGTCTATAGCTCTACCGATCCGCAATTCACGATCAACAATGGCTATGGCTGCTGGTCGGTCTTCAAACGCCGCGCCAAATACGAAATCACATCCAAAATAAAGACAAGAGAAAAAATAATGAACGACTAGCAAATACCCTGTAACATTTTCGAGGCATTGTATGTAGTGAAACCTTCTCAAAGTACTGCACATTTGCAACTGTAAGAATTTGAATTTGAATTAAAAAAAAATTTTACTGCAAGTTGGCATACCCGCTTGTGCCCTTGCCATGCGTACAGGGTATTTACACTACTCGTTAAAGAGCAGCAACAAAACAATTGGAATCTTACGGCTCAATAAAAGAAAATGTGCGGCAACGTTTATGGTCGTGCCCCCGGGTGTCTACTCCCCACCAATTCCCCCACCCCACCGAGCAACTCCTCCTCTCCACT
Source organism: Drosophila macrospina (assembly GCA_035042075.1). Classification (NCBI taxonomy): domain Eukaryota; kingdom Metazoa; phylum Arthropoda; class Insecta; order Diptera; family Drosophilidae; genus Drosophila; species Drosophila macrospina. Next base: position 681,953 of record JAWNLW010000527.1, on the reverse strand, counting down.
GCTGACCCCCTGCTGCCCCACTCCTCCCCCCTACAGTCACCCTAAACTTGGTGATTCTTCATTAAAGATTCATGATGTGTGTTTTCTTTAAGCCAAACGTACGCCATGACAACCGATGGCCCAAACGATGTCGTACCCCATTAACCATCAGCTCTCCAACTGCATAAACCTCACCTCGTCGATGGCGATGTTGTTGTTGTGGTAGTTGTTGTTGTTGTTGTCGTTGTTGTCTAAGTTGTGGTTGTTGTTGTTATTGTTGTCGTTGTCGATTCGTTGATTCGCGGCTGCTGCTGCTGCTTCTGCTGCTTCTGCTGCTGCGACGTCAATCTTCAATGAGTGATGGGCGAACCAAAGCCAAAATCAAAGACCAAGGTCTAAGCGAGGCAGTGTATGCACGACTGTGAGATACCCTGTGCTGGCATATGAGTACATATTCTTCAAGTACATATTCATGTGTAAAGATTTAGCAGAAGTAGCAGTGAAAGAAGAAGCAGTTAAAAGAGAATAACAAGCAGAAACGAAGCATAGAAGCAAAAGATGAAAGAGAAAATCAAGCTGAAAAAGAAGAAACAGCGAAAGGAAACGGCTAATTAGAAGAGGAAGATGAAGATGAAGATGAAGAGGAAGAAGGGTAGAATGAAGAAGATGAGGAAAAGGAGGGGGAATGAGAAAAGGAGAAAAATAAGGAGGAAGAAGAGGAGGAAGGAGAGGAGGAAGGAGAGGAGGAAGGAGAGGAGGAAGGAGAGGAGGAAGGAGAGGAGGAAGGAGAGGAGGAAGGAGATGAGGAGGATGATCAAGGGGAGGAGGATCGAGGGGAGGAGGATCGAGGGGAGGTGAAAGAAGAGTAGGAGAAAGAGGAGAAAATGAAGAAGCAGAAAAGAAGATGAAACAGAAAAAAAGAAGCAGAAAAAGAAGTAACAAAAGAAGAAAAAGAAAAAGAATAACCAAAAGAAGAATTGAAATATGAAAGGAAAACTAAGAATAAGAAGCAGAATGGAATAATAATAATTATAAAAAGAAGAAGCAAAAGCAGAATAGATAATAATAAGAAGCTAAAGCTGAAAGAGAAGAAGCAGACAAAGAATTTATAAGGAAAACTTAAGAAAAGGGGATAAAAGAATTAGAACAAGTAGAACAATAAGCCAAGGAAACTGGAGAGATATAGACGTAGAAGGCAAAAAGAAGCAGATGAAGAAAAAAGAAATAGACGAAGAAGAAGACGAAGAAGAAGACGAAGAAGAAGACTAAAGAAGACGAAAGTGAAGATGAAAGTGAAGATGAAGAGGAAGAAGAAGAAGAAGAAGAAGATTGAAGAGGAAGAAGAAGAAGAAGAAGGAAATCCAAATAGTTGAGATAAAAGAAGTAGAATATGAAGAAGAACAATAAGAAGCACTAAATGTAGATTCAGAAGAACACATAGAAGCAAAGTAAAAAGAAGTGGGAGAAGAATAAGAAAGAAGAGAAAAAGCAGAAGAGTAACTAAAAGAAGAAGAAGACATGGACTATGAAGAACTAAGACTAGTAAAAGCAAGAAGAAATTAGCAAAAAGTAAAGAAATAGTAAAAAATAGCAATAATAATGAGCTATCAATTTGCCAAGCGTCTAACACACCCCAACACGTGAGCACTGGCTTTTACAGGGTATACGCAAGCAGCGACAACGACTTTCTTTTTGACCAAATTGTCACCGAGTGTCCAAGATACAACAAAATATGCATGCAAACGTGGAGAGGAGCCGAGGGCAGCAGAGAGGGGGAGTGGGGAAGAGAGGAGAAGAGAAGAGAGGAGGTGATAGCAAATGAAGGGGCAGAGCCATCTATGGACTTGCCACTGAAGACTGGCAGCGAGACAAAGCAAGAGCGACAGAGAGAGAGGGAGAGGGAGAGGGAGAGGGAGAGAAAGAGACGAGTGAAGCGGATGGACAGAGAGACAGACTGAGAGACAAACTGAGAGACAGACAGCGAGGCAAGACAGCGAGACAGACTGTCGATGCCTGTTCAATGGCTGCGGCTGTGTGAAGTCTCTGCAGAGAGTTTTGCTTTGGCTTTCGTCTGATTGGCTTTGGCCGTTGGTTTCCAATTGGAATTTGTTGTGTATTGGATGTTGTTGATGTTGGCAGTCGACGCCATCGCCATCGCCATCGGCAGCGACATCGGCAGCGACATCGCAGTTGCCATCGCAGTTGGAGGCCTCGGGGCCGTTGTAGGCCGTTGGCCTAAAAAATAATAAGAAAATTTCTATATTAAAATGCTGTGCCATGCCTCAACAGCAGCAATAGTTGTTGTTGTTGTTGCTGCTGTTGTTGTTGTTGTTGTTGCTGTTGTTGTTGCTGTTGCTGTTGTTGTTGTCTTGGAAATCTTGAGCTTGTGTAGATCTGACTACTGTGCGCATTACCTAACTGAACGCACTGAATATTTAATGTTCAATTGAACGCAACACAAAGATTTGATTTGAGCGCAAAGCTGCGTGTGCGTGGTAACTACACACTCGTGACACGCCTATCGTTACACTCGTGACACGATGTATCAAGTACAATTGCTATTGTAATCACTATTATTAACGACAACTCTTTGAGCTTTCGAGTAATTTTGCTATTCCAGTTGAACTTTCATGATTTTTCTTAGTTTCTTAAGTTCATTTGATGTGTTTGAATGGAGCGAATACCTCATAATACCCTGCACAGCGATATATTAGCTTTGTGCAAATGTATGTAACAGAGAGAAGGAGGCATCTACGATCCTACAAAGTATATATATTCTTGATCAGCATCAATAGACGAGTCAATGGAGTCTTGTCTGTCTGTCTATCCATCTGTCTGTCTGTCTGTCTGTCTATCCATCTGTCTGTCTGTCTACCCGTCTGTCTGTCTGTCTATCTGTCTATCCATCTGTCTGTCTGTCTAAATGAACGCGTCGATCACAGCAACCATAAGAGCTAGAGACACCAAATTTGGCAGGAAGGTTCCTGAAATTCCTCTCCAGATCGAGTTTATGTTTGATTATGGTTAGATTTATGTTGGACTATCTCCCCCGCAAATCAAAAGAAAACGAATTATGGCCACATTTCTCAGCGTAGGCACTTCTTGTTCAACAATTGCTTCAAGAATATCATCTAGAAGCAATGCTGAAAGTTTCATCAAGATCGCTCTATAAATAAGTGAGATAATCAGAAAAGAAAGCAAAGAAATTTCTGCAAGTGCGAGTGAGATAGCGAATGACTGCGTTGCATGCATATGTAAGTGAAGTGATGTAGCATTCAGCTTTTGAACGAGTTATCAAAGCATTCACATGCTATTGGAGAGTTTCAGAGAGAATTCCTTAGTTGCTTACTTCTATTCTAAGCGAAATACTCAACTTAGCAGACTGCACAGGGTATTATGCAGTCGCATGCGCTCTACTGATTTGCTTGTTCATTCTAAAATTAAGCATATTTGTTGTCTGTAGATTTCTACAAAATTTGTTTACATTTAATAAGTTAATATATATTAATATATACATTATATACAATATATACATATATATATACATTTACAGCGAAAAGTGTATATGCTGGAGTTGATTTGATTGATTAAAGGGTATCTAGGCTAGTCAAGAAATCTTGTATAATTTGTTATGTCTTCATTCATCAATTTATCCAGAGTTGTCAACTGTAATTTCAACTTACTTCTGCTTACTTTCATGACACAAACCTGAAGAAATGTAAGCAAAAAACGCGACATGAAGCTTAGTAAAATGTAAGCACATTTTTCTTAGTTTTTTTTAATAATTAGACTCTGAACTAAAAGTTCACAGTCTATTAGGTTTGACGAAAGCGAAATGTGCGTAACAGGCAGAAGGAGGCGTGGCAGACCCTATAAAGTATATATATTCTTGATCAGCGTCAACAGCCGAGACGATATAGCCATGTCCGTCTGTCCGTCTGTCCGACTGTCCGTCTGTCCGTCTGTCCGTCTGTATGAACACCTAGATCTCAGAGACTATAAGAGCTAGAGTAACCAAATTTGGTGACAACACGTGTATTGTTTGCAGGCAGATCAAGTTTGTTTTAGATTTTTGCCACGCCCCCTTCCGCCCCGCAAATCGAAAAAAACGTATAACTGAAGCTACCGACTTTAGATTTAATTCAGATTTGGCACATATGGAGGATGTCCTATTTCGGACGTTTTCTGAAAATTTAAGCACGATCGGTTCATAAACATAGAAGATATTAAGGAATGAATGATCAGCAGGTTCATGGCACCTCTGCGGACAAAATTGCTTTAGTTAGAACAACAACAACAAGAAACGCCGCAAAGGCGCGAGTTCGAATCCCACTGCTGACAATTCCAAAATACATTTTTTAATAACTATAAATTAATTACTTTTATTTTATATATACATATAATATTAATTTTGCCATATTTGTCAGAAAATGTTGAGAATTCAAGAGAAAGCAATAACCAAATTTCATTAGAAATTCGTATATATATATATATATGACAAATGCAAAAACCCGTGCTGTAGTTCAGAGTCTCCCACAGTCGTACCCCGACTGTAGCTTCCTGACTTGTTTTTCTCTAAGAATATAGGAAAATTTATTGCCTGTTATTACGTACAACAAATGTATATTTTGAATAAGGAAAAAAATGGGAGAAAATAGCGAAAAATTACCGTAAAATTCGCAGTGACAAGAGGGAATGAAGCGGCAACATTTGCTGCACAAAATTGCATTTAGAAACTCAACAAGTCTCGTCTCTCTGAACTTTTATAACTCGAGATAAAGTAAATGCAACTCATAATATTCCCTTTCCAAATTGGTATAGAATCAAACGAGTATCTCTTGGTCTCCCTAGGCGCAGCTGGGAGTTACGCATGTTGTGGTTCAATGGAAGATAGGAAACTGAGTCAGCAATCAAGCGGGCAAAGTGAATGAATGTTAAGAGAAGATAGCAGAGGAGCGGAAATTGCCAAACAGTAATTGCCTAATGAGCTGCTGACATGCTGACATTTTCAGGTAGTGCAACGAGAGAGGAGAGAGAAGGGAGGAGGGCAGCAAACTGATCCTGTTGACATCTTTATCGCAGGTCAGGCCAATGTCATTTACATAAGCGAGCAACAGGAAGCACTTCTGTGTTGGACATGGAGATTTGAGACTGCAGAAACTGAAGGTAACTGCCAGCACTTAGGCTCTTCCCAATCCCAGTTCCACTCCCCCACCCCCAATCCCCCGCTTCCGTTGCCAGCTCACATCAGCAAGAGATAAAACAGAAAACAGAAAACAGAGAACGGAAATTCGATTAGTCTCGTCCAACAATTGGCAATTCTATAATTCTATTTGGGTTTCGATTTGAGTTTGAGTTTAAGAATTGTGTTGCTGTTGTTGCCTTCGCTTCTGCATATTTTAAGCATGCACATATCATCGTATCGCACTCACAGCGGGCTAAGGGCAGCAAGGAGACGGTGACTATCTCCATAGGGCAAAGTGTCGCATCGACATCGACATCGACATCGTCGTCGTCGTCGTCGATTCATTTGCATAGATCAGCAGCCAAGCTACACGCGCGAAACTTTCAGCAAATCCAAACGAGGGGCAGCTAATGAACCAGCGGAGTGTTGGTCTAGGTAGGGGGTGGGGAGGGACTACTTACAGGCGGTACGAAGGTAGCCACAGTTAAGGCCTATGTCGTGTTTCATGAACAGATCCGAGTTCATATCGTATATGTGTCTATATATAATTAGTTTCTGTTGATCAGAATACTAAAGGGGAATGCAATCAGCGAGCTGACGCAGCAAAGCCTAAAGAACTGGTTCAGCTTGCAGTTTTATTGGTTCAATTTAACTGGGAAGAAAGTCAGATAGAGTGCTTATAAATTATACTACATCTTAAGAGAGTTTATAAGCAAATAGTAGAAGTAGGAGCAGTTGTTTCCTTGTACTAAATGGAGTATAATTAAAGAGCTGACGAATGGAAGCTTGAAGAACCGGTTCAGCTTGGAGATTTATTTGTTCGTTTGAAGTTGGAAGAAAGCATATCAAATATATTTCATCTTAAGAGAGTTAATAAGCAAATAGTAGTAGTAGTAGTAGTAGTATCCTTGTAAATGAGCTGACCAATCGAAGCTTGAAGAACCGGTTCAGCTTGCAGTTTTGTTGGTTTGTTTGAATTGGGAAGAAAGAGGTAGAATTATATTACTTCTTAAGAGAGTTAATAAGCTAATAGTAGTAGTAGTAGTCTCTTTGTACTAAGTAGAATATAATTAAAGAGCTGACGAAACGAAGCTTATAGAACCGGTTCAGCTAGGTTTAAGTACTTGGGCTCGAACCGCAAAGGAAATGATATACATAGATCGTAGCAACTTTATAAATTATCTATACTAATGCTAAGAATACTATAGGAAATTTAAGCAATGAGCTGACTAATTGATGCTTAGAGAACCGGTTCAGCTTGCAGTTTTGTTGGTTCGTGTGAACTGGAAAGAAATTCAGAGATAGAGCTCTTAGCAAATATATGCCCTCTTCTGATTCTATACTTAAATCTTTAGAAAAATATAAAATATATTAAATATTGTAAGATTTATACAACAATTGAAATAGACTTCAAAATGTACTGCAAATAAAACCGGTTCGGTACGGCTTTTTCTTCCTGTAATTCAGTAAGAGAATTCAGCTTAAAATATATTCAAATCTACTCCTTCAAAAGGCTTCTTAGCCTTTACCTTAACTGAAACCAATAGAGAGCAACTGAACTGTATAATATGAAGAGAAACGATACGATGATCAAGTTTGCTCCCATGAACCGGTTTGTTAGAGCTTTGTTATTGGTTCCTTTGGGTGGGTGTGGATATATAGTTTAAATTGTATAGAAATAATTCACTTTTTTACTTCTTTTATAGCTTCTTTTATCACTAATTAAATTTGAAGAGATCGTATAAAATATTTATTATCTTTAAAGATCTTCGGAGCAATTAAAAGGCATTTCATGAACCGGTTCTGTCTTAAGCATTCACTTTTGTCTGCAAATCGATAAGTAAATGCATCTATAAATTTATAGAAATCTAGACTTGTTTACAAAGATTTTAGTTTACATTTTTTAGCACTGGAAACAATTGCTTTTTCTTTTTGTTTATAAACAATACACGATAGTCCTGGCACATGACTCGTCACACTGTCATCTCTAGCAATTGAGCAAAATTCTGCGCTGTGCTAAGCAGATTGATGCCATGCTCCACTACTGTACTTTATAGTACTAAAATATACTTTAATTTATAAATTCTAATTCGCAATTTATTAAGTAAGCGGTAATAAACCTTTAACTGCTTAATTTTGTTTATTTTTAGTTGCATTTTTTGATGAATTCAATTCCAATCCAATTCTTCGAGCTGTGCAAGGGGAAAGAAAAGACAGCTTGTGTCGGTTGCTGCAGCTACAGGGTATGTACTTGACATATTGTACACTTTAACATACATACTAACAGCTATTGTTAGTTAGTCGTTGTCTTATGTCGTCATTCTTCTTCTATATAGCTCTGTGTGTTTACCTTTTTGACGAGTTCCCAACCTTTTTGTCTATCCCCGCCTATCTGTCACACTCATCAATATTCAACGCATTACAATTGCAATAAGTTGCCACATTTGCCATACAGTTCCAAACCATTCCATTCCATTTCAAACCATTCCATTCAATCGTAGCCGATCCACTCCGATCCGAATCGAATTGAATCAATCCAATACCGTTGATCCGTTGATTTCAGCGGCCCATCACATACGGATTTTTATGCTGATTTTGACCCAATTGAACCCACCAAGTTGCTAGTCGATTAATACGCAACGTAATGCCAACGCATTGGCTTAAGTACTTATCCGACATATTGTTGTTGTCATTGCTATTGTCGTTGTTGTTAGTGTTGTTGTTGTTGTCAATGATCGCTAAACGACACGCGACATACGATCACACATCCATGTATGACAACATCTTTGAGCGCTCATTAACCTAATCGACAGTATATTTGCTGATCTGCACTTTGTCTTTAACAAACTGATCTTTAAGGTGATCGATCTTTCACTTGTCGCTCTAGCACTGATCCTCGCTTTCTTAATACCAACTGAATTAATTCGAGTTCAAACTGATCTTTGTAGCAACTGTCTTAAAGCTAGAAGTGATCTTTGTATCCATTTTTTCAAAGTGATCCTCGTTTTCTTAACTCTAGGTGATCTACAATTTGTCATTGCAGTCCCAGTTGAAAGTGATCTTTGTATCAACTGTCTTAAAGTGATCCTCGTTTATTAAACTCCAATTGATCTACCATTTTACAATGCAATAGTGATCTTCCAGTCGAAATGTTATCTTTGTATGAACTGTCTCAAGGTGATCCTCACTATTGATCTACCATTTTACAATGCAATAGTGATCTTCCAGTCGAAAGTGATCTTTGTGTCAACTGTCTCAAGGTGATCCTCACTTTTTATTTGTCTCTAAGTGATCCTCGCTTCCTGATCTACAATGTTTTAAATTTAGTAGTGATCTTTATTCACAACTGTCTCATAGTGATCACAACTTTTTAAAGTTAAAGTGATCTATAAGTTGATCATATATTAGAAGTGATCTTTGTAACAACCGTCTCATAGTGATCCTCATTTTTTGAATGCAAAATTGATCTTCCAGTCGAAAGTGATCTTTGTATGTACTGTCTCAAGGTGATCCTCACTTTTTAAGGTCCACAATTCGATCTTCAAATAGAAGTAATTTTTCTATCAACTGTTTTTAAGTGTTGCCTCGTTTTCTTAACTCCAAGGGATCTACAATCTTAAATTATATCTGATCTTTATATCAATTGTCTCATAGTGATCCTCACTTTTTCAGATCTACAATTCTGTCTATTTTTTGTAATCGATCTTTGTTTCCACGTTTTTTTAACTTCAACTGATCTATATCCACAGCTTATCATTGCCTGTCCCCAACTGATCAATCTATCTCTCATATCTACTAATGAGATGATCCTCAGCTGAAGAGCTATATTTTTATATGCCATATTATTGGCATCAAATGAATTCTTAGCGATCCTCTTAGCTTTAACAGTTGCAATATCTTCTCAATCGATCGCAACGATCTTCATATTTGTATATTTCGTTACTTAACTGATCTTCATATATTAGATTACTGCTAGCAAATGATATCAATTTAAACTGCAATTTATTAATCCAAAGCGATCTTTCTATTGTACTCAAGTCAACTGATCTTTATGCACTCCTATGCACTTCGAAGTGATCAATGTGATAATGTGTTGATCTGATGATCTGATATTTGTAAAGTGATCGTCATGAGCTATAAATTGCCTAGACTCAAGACAAGTGAGATCTATGCATATTCAGTTTGCAGTTAGCTTACAATTGTCAAGTCTCAAAAGAGCTGATCGAGTACTGATCGTGTTGATTGCGTAGATTTAAGACTGAGCATTGTTTATACAGTTTGCAGTGAGCTTACGAGCTGTGCCTGCTCTTCAGTCTTCAGTCTGATCTTCATTTCATGCTTCAGATGAATGCTTGTCTACAAATTGCTCAGCTAACCGATCTGCATTGAGCCAAACCCGAAAATTCTGAGATTCATATAGATTAAGAGAGAGTGCTAAACAGGAACCAACAGGCCATAAAACTGCTTGTTGTTGGCCACGCAATCAGTTTGGCATGTGACAAGTTCCGGCCATAATGATGATCAACATTCAACATTCAACATCTTTTACGTACATTATGATGCATATCTGTATATGGAGCATCCACAAAGCACAAAGCACAAACAGCGAGTCACAGATAAAAGATCAAAATGCCGCCAAAGGCAAACAGAGAACAGAGATGCAGAGCGAGAGAGAGCGAGAGAGAGAGAGACAGAGCAGCGTGTATATTAAACGGCGTCAAAGCTGCCACAAGAGATGTTTAATATTTGCTCACAAGATGTGATAAGCAGCGCAACAGTGTTACCCCCCGTTCACCCCCTTACCCCTGCACAACACCGTGCTCTCGTTGTGCTCTCAAATGTGCTACGAGACCAAAGCAGCCGACGGCATTGTGTGTGATCTGTAGCTGATAGCAGCAAGTATCTTGATTTTAGGCCACCCGTTTAGGCCCGGCCAGCATGAAGCTGCTCTCAGCCCCTTGCCAGTTCCCCTATTTCTCGGACTGCCCTGCCTTAAACTGGCTACTGACACTTTGAGACGCCGCTGCAATTCTTTCTTTCCTTTTATTTTTTATAATTATATATTTTATGATCTCGTTGTCTAATCAACTTCATAAAACTTATGACACCGGCCAACATCCTTTGTGCTTGTTAATATGTTTATGTTTTTTTTTTTTTTTTGGGGTACCGTTGCCCTTACCAGCTACCCAAGATCCCGTGACACTTTACATTTTTTTATACCCTGTGTTTTTTTGTTGTTTCTCTTTTGGTTTTTATTACTTTAATTGCAGTTGTCAGTGACTTTGGTGGTCCAGTTTTTCTATGCCTCTATCTTTCTCCCTCTCCCTCTCTCTCTCTCTCTCTCTCTCTCTGTCTCTGTCTCTCTCTCTCACTGCAGCACTCTCGTTTTCGATTTCGCCCCCATTTCGCTGAACGCGAATCACAGCAAATTTGTATGCAAAGTGCGCTGCCTGTCACAGCTACTTGGCTTAATTCGAAGCCGTTTCGTTTAATTGCTGGGCCACATTATGTGACAAAAAGCAGAGCACAGACCCATTCAGAGGTTACCCACAACCTGCTCCCCCCACTCCCCTCCCTCCCCCCACACAAGCACACCACGAATCCCCTGCTTCAACTTCAAGCCGCTTCTCTTCAACACAAGCTTACATTTACTTGATAATACATCGCACAGTCAAATAACTCATGTAATAAAATGCCAAGCAAAACATGAAACACCACAACTTGTCGCACACACACCGCACTTTCAAATACTCTTTCCTTACGCTTTAATATATAATAATTGAATTTCATAAATTCTCATTGTTATTACTTGGAATTTATTCAGAGAGCACCAACTTATTTAAACTTGTTTGTATTTAAATTTATATTATTTATTATATTTATATTTACTTAATTAATTTATTTTATATTTATGTTTATTAAATATATTTATATTTATTATATATTTTATTTATTTATTTTATATTTATATTTTTTTATATATAATTTTTTGCTTTTATTTATATTTTTATTTATTTTATATGATTTTTATATTTATATTCATATATATATTTATATTTATATTTATATTTATATTTATATTATGTTTACATATACTTATAGCTATAAAAATAGTTATCAATAGTAATTTTATTGTTTTCTCTACACATTTTTGAAATTTTAATTTTATTGTGTTGTTCTTATATATATTTTTTTACTTTTACTTTTTTATTTTTTTTTTACTTTATTATTTATCTTTATATATTTTTGTTTATATCCCAACTTTTGTTTGTAGTCCCAAATTTTTTTTAGAATTTCTCTAATTTATTTTCTCTTTAGAATGATTTTTTCATATATATTTTTTCTTAATTTATATCTTTAAAAATATAATATATTGAATATTTAAATAAATATTAAAACAATTTTCGACATTTTAAAAACTTTTTCTTATTTTTTTTTTTTTGAATTCTCAATTTTTCAAAATTAATTCTTATCAACAACTTTCAAATTTGCAATCTTTTTCATTTTATTTATATAAATATTTTAGACTCAAATATTTCAGCATTATAGCTTACTTATTCACCCAGATCTAGCCGCGAACCATTGAAGTACTATTTCAAGCTCAAGTTACAACAATAGTTGGGCTAAATGAGTTCTTTATAAATGATAATTCGGATTTAACTCATAATAATATATTAAGAATATTAATTAACAAATGCTTAACAATTTTCTTTATTTTTCCCAATATTTACAATTTTTGAAATATCGTTTTCACATACTTTCCATATTATATATATAATAATAATATATAATATTTATAGTTTTTGCATTCAAGCAACTATATACCAAGTTTCAGCAGCATAGCTCTGTTATTTACTAAGATCTAGCCCCGAACCTTTGAAATTCCACTTGAGCTTTGCACAAGTTACAACAATTCATGTGTATTGAGTCGTCTATGCCCTATGTTAGTTAGGGCATGCCAAGCCACAGCCACTGTCAAAGTGAGAGACTCGAAGAGCCGCAAACGTTTTGATAAAATAATTAAAATAAAATTAATCTCGTTGTTTCCCACGGTCTCACACAGCCCATTTTGCTCCAGTTTTTGTATTGTGTGTGTTTAGTTTTCTTTTACACTCCCTCTCTCTCTCTCTCTCTCACACTCTCTCGCTCTGTCTATCTCACTTGATTTGGCTGTGTTGTGCATTTTGTGGGGTTTCAAGTTTCGTGTTTGAAGACTGTGGCGACAATTGGCACAATGATTATAAGTTAATTTTATGTTAATTAGACAAATGCGCCCAACATTTACAACACTTCAATACGCTTTGAGTTCAGTTGACTTTGATTGCTCTGAGGTTTTCTGGGTCCTCAGTTGTGTTGAGTTTGGGCTCATTAAATGAAAACGCGCCTTCATTTTCCAATTAGCATGCAACGTGTCAAGTCTTTCTCTCTCTCTCTCTCTCTGTCTGTCTGTCTGTCTGTCTCTGTCTGTCTCTCTCTGTCTATCAGCCAAATTGTACTTGTACCTGTGTAAATAAGCATTTAGTCAAACTGCAATCGAGTGCCCCCAAATGGGTCTTATCTTGAGTCGCAGCGCTTGTCACTCGGTTTTGCTCCAATTCCCAATTCCAAAAATATATTCCCATAGCACAGCACTTAGCGTATTAATTTGAATAATCCAATGTGGCATATCAATTGCCAATGCTTCGCCAGGGAAATTCTATCATTATCTATGCAAGTTTCACTTACGTTGCACTAAACAAATCCATTGATAAATCCCACTTTTTTGCCAATTCGAGGCAACTTGCTATATTTCTCTACATTTTCTATTGCTTTCTGTGGCGAATAGTTTAATTTTCTGACAAATTTCTGTACTCAATTAGTCTTGTTTATACTCAATAATACAATCTACAAATTTGAGTTGCGAACTTTCAAATTTTCCATCTTGAATTTCTTTATTTTCTCTAGTGAAATTGTTTGCTTAAGTCTTAAGAAATAGAATTTCTATGAGTAAAGTAAATTAAGTTATAGTTTTAATAGCAAATTCATTAATATAAAGATCTCTAAAAGCAATTTGTTTTTACAAAAGTTAAATTTCCCATATCGTCTAAAGTATTCATTTACTTTCTGTAAAGAAATTGCTAAAGAAACTTTGCTAAAGTCTTACGAAATTAAATTTCTATCAGTAAAATATCCTAAGTCATAGTTTTAATAGAAAATTCATTACTAAATAAAGCTTTTTAAGCAATTCGTTTATCTCAATTGTTAAATTTCCCAAGTTGTCTAAAGTATTCCTTTACTTTCCTTAGCGAAATTGTTAAAGAAACCTTGCTTAAGTCTTAAGAAATAGAATTTATAATAGTTATAAATACTAAGTAATAGTTTTAATAGCAAATTCATTTATAATTAAAAATTTTTAGTAATTCTTTTATCGCAAAAGTTAAATTTCCCATATCGTCTAAAGTATTCAATTACTTTCTGTAACGAAATTGCTAAAAAAAACTTTGCTAAAGTCTTAAGAAATTGAATTTCTATATATAAAATATCCTAAGTCATAATTTTAATAGAAAATTCATTAATAAAAGGATCTCTAAAAGCAATTTGTTTTTACAAAAGTTAAATTTCCCATTTTGTCTTTCTTTCCTTTACTTTCCTTAGCGAAATTGCTAAAGAAACCTTGCTTAAGTCTTAAGATATAGAATTTATAATTTTAATAAATACTAAGTAGTCGTTTAAATACTAAATTCATTAATAAAAAGATCTTCAAAAAGAATTTGCTTATCTCAAAAGTTAAGTTTCCCATTTTGTCTAAAACGTTTCATTCGAAAATTTCCCTAAAATATCCCTTACTATAGTTGCTAATTTTCACCAATACTATCTTAAAGCTTAAGCAACATCATTGATAAATTAAACATTTAAAGCAATTTTTGCAACTTAAAACACAAATTTCCCATGTTTACTAAAATATTACTTTATATACTAAAGGGAAATTTATGTAAATACCTTGCCTAAGTATACTTAAATGGAGTTTTTAGCATGGATTTATACTAACTAACAATTTTAGTAACAAATGCATCAATAACAGCACCTTTTTAAACAATTATTATTTTCTAAATATTTCTTTACTTGAGGGAATTTCTGTAATTTTTTACTAAAGTAAAGTAAAGATCAACTTACAAAATTATTTATTCAGTTATTTACTTAAGTCTTTAAGCTTCTTTTAACTGGAAAACTTCCCTCATAACTTGAGAAAGTTAAAGCAGTTTCTGTCAAGTTTGCAAGTCCCTAAAGAGCCTAAGTCCTGTCAGAAATAGAATGAGGTTTACTGGGAAATTTCAGTAGATTTCAGGCGGGTTGCTTGAATCTATAGAAACCCTATGCTTGCCGATTCTCAGGTCAATGTCAAAAGGTTACAGCTTACTACAAAAAGCAGAAACAGGAGTACAGTTAGTAGAGAGAGGGGCGGGAGGGGAGCAGAGCAGAGCGAACACTGTGTGGCTTATCAATCGAGATCAGGTGTCGCTAACAAAACCACACAAAGCGTCAAACAGAAATCAATAAGTGGTAAAAAAACGGGGGAAAAAAAGAGAGAGAGCGAGAGAGAGAGAAAAAAAAGAGGAGAATAAACGGAAACAATTAGGCACCTGACTTCCTCAGGATGCCCCCAAAAAGGCAGCAAATGTAACTGATCACGTCGCATCCATGCAGTCTCAGTCTCAGTCTCAGTGCCAGTCTCAGTGTGAGTCTCCGTTTGGGATTGGGATTAGGATAGGGGTAGATGATGGTCTTTGGATGTTGTGGTGTTGTGTCAAGTCTCGTGAAACATGCTGCTTGATGACAATGGACATTGGACAATGGACATTGGACATTGGACGATCATACGATCATGCATACACAATGTGGATCATATTTCAACGGCAGCAACATCAGCAAGCAACGGCACCTGATGAGAAAACACAATGAGATACACGCCACAAGAGTGGCTAACGAAGCGAAGGCATTGAGACGCGCGGAGACGCAGACGAAGACGCAACATTGGGCAATCACTTGACCTCTTTCAGGATGTTGTTGTTGTTGTTGTTGTGCTTGTTGTCATGGTTGCTGTTGCAGCAGCAACAACGGTACTCGCAGTTAACTTGCCTGAGGTTCAAGTGCGTATCTCTGGCTATCTGTCACTGCGCATTTGTATACCCTGTGAAAACTGTCAACGTGCAAAGCTGTATGCTGCGTACACAAATTGTTGCTGTATCACTTGGACTTCAGCATAAGTACTAGTATTATAGGGTATCTTTATAGCTAAGTAGAGTTGGAACTCGATAGTACGAGTATCTCTAAAAAGTTATTCCAGAAATCATGCATTCTCAACTGTAGGGTATCCTCAAGTCGATCACTAAAGTGTTTAAAGAAGAGAAGAAAACATATAATACAAGTAACTCTTAGCAGTTTCTTCAGAAATCATACACTCTTAATTATAGGGTATATTTAAGTCGAGCACTTCGGTGTTTCAAAAAATACAAGATTATGTAATATATGTATATATAAACAAGTTACCTGAAATTTATATACTCCTCACAACATTTATGTAATTTATAGGGTATGTCTTAGTCGAACACTCTCTGCTAGAACTGTTTAATGCAGAAAATAGATAACTTTTTAGTATAAACTATAGTTGTAGTTCTACAATCACGATTACACTAAACAGGTACTGGGTATATTCTAGTCGATCATGCTCTTTCTTTCTTTTCCTATAATATTTAAAAGAGAGACTTAACACATTTTTTAATGCGCTTAACTAAAAAATTATTGTTTAAAACATATTTACTTACACTATATAGATACAAGGTATATTTTAGTCGTGCATGCCTTTTCTTGCTCTTCCTTTTACACTCAAGTATTCGTAGGAGTGAGTACAAAGATTAGTTAATGTATATAGTCTGTATAGTATTACAGTGTATAAGTAGTCTCTACCGGGTATCTCGTAGTCGAGCAAGCTCTCTCTCTCAGTTTTTATAGCACTCGACGAACAGTCTAGAATGATTATATAGTGCGATTAACTAAAGAAATATTGCTTAAGGCGTATGTATTTACATTATATAACTAAAGGGTATATTTTAGTCGAGCATGCTTTGCTTTTCTTTGCTTAGAACACTTAAGTATTTAAAGGAGAGACTAGAAGAGAGAGAAGAAGCGAAGAAGATGAAAGTTTTTTTGAAGTATTAGCACAAGAATGTCTAGTTATATTACACATATTTCTACCGGGTATATTCTAGTTGAGCATTCTTAATACCAAACTCTGTATTCGTTCTTGTTCTCTCTTTCTTCCCCTCCTTCTCTTTCTGTCTACAGCAGTCAATTAGTTGAAGAATAATATTATATAAAACGTTTAAATTCTGATAGAAATTCTGCTAGACTTGAACATACTTATATACAGGGTATATACAAAGCTAGCATGCACAGCTATTAAGTGCTTTCTATATCTTGTTATATAACTATAAAAGTTAACTTCCAGTTGCAGTTAGACTAGAATATATAGAGAGAGTACATACATATATATGTATGTTTATATAGGCAGTATTATAGGGTAACTCACAGTCGCTCAACTACTAACCTATGCGTTTCAAGCTTGTTTGTTTTGATTATGTCAGCATAACAATGCCAAAACACTTTGAATTCGCATCTTTAACTGTAACCAAGTACAAATCCAAATCCGAAACTAAATCGGAATCGAAATCGAAATCGAAATCGGAATCGGAGACAACGACGACGACGATGGAGAGGACAGTGAATGTCAGTTTGGCGTGCGCGTTATGAGGGCCATTGATGATTCGGTTGGCATATAAATAAGCCCAAAAAGTGACAGAGAGAGAGAGAGAGAGAGAGAGATAGAGCGAGAGGCAGGCATCCTCACGTCTTGCACATAAAATACATTTTCGACTGAAATTTGAGGTTTTGAGTCTTTTTTTTGGTAGCTGTTTTGCCTGTTTAAGTGATTCCCACGCAGCTACCGAGTGTAGGCGGTCGCTTGTAAGGAACATCTTCAATTGAGAGGTATGTTTGCGCGTACATATGTATTTATTTCAGTGCCTTGCCTAACGCATCGCATCACATCACATCACATCACATGGCATCCGATGCACAGATCATCATCATCCGCTCGAGCAAAGCAAAATCATACAATTAGTATGCAACACGTTCCACGGGCAACGGGCATTAAATTGTGCGGAGAGACGCGATGCGACAAGACGACCTCAAAAAATCCACAAAAAATAAACAACAATAAATGTATATAACAGCCATAGACGAGTGTGCACAACTGCAAGATGCCCTGTACGCACCCGCTTACTTAAACTAACATGTAATAGAGCTATATTCCATACATATATCAAGAAATGCAAATACACACACACACATTGCAAGCCTAACACATGCTTCTTCTTGCTGCGCATCTAAAAACTTGTTGCTATCATAACTTCAGTGTTTATGCAACAATCGTAATGAAATTTTCAGCACACAATGGAATTAGTTTAGTTCTTATGTGTGTACAAACTCAAGACTATAGCTTTAAAATCTCGCTTGTTAGCAGCTGTCTTTTGATTGATGTGGGAGCTGCTTCAACAGCGCGGGGTATATAGAAATGAGCATGCCAATATTTGGTCTGCTTAGCACTTAGAACAGCTCAAATCAAAGCATTCATAGAGACAAAGGACTTGCGGAGAGACAAAATCTTATAGCTAAGTCGATGCATCTAATGACACTGTTCAGGAATATATATATAAACATAGCTTAACTCTATAGAAACTGCCACACCTAATTTAAGCTGTTACAAACATATGCATAATGCTATCATGCCCATTTGGTATGGCTACAGGGTATACGCATACAAATGGCAACGACAAACATGTTGACTGCTCATGATCATGTTGATGTTGATGATGCTCCTCTCCCGCCTCTCAGCATGAACATCAAGTACCAAATTTAATGGCACAGACTCAGCTTCAAATGCTTCAAAATGCCAATTAGTATGCCAAGAGCGGCGTCAAGTCCGTCAAGTGCTCCAAAGGAAATGGCTCTCGCACAGAGGATCAAATTATGCCCCCTCTCTCTCTCTCTCTCTCTCTCTCTTTCTCTCTCTCTTTCTCTCTGTAACACGCCCACAACTATACTGGACTCACAACATTGTCATCTCGCACTTGATCTAAGCCAGACTTGACTTTTTTATGTTTGACACGTTTGACGCTTCGTTTGCTTTAAGTATGTTTAGACTATAAGATTCTACAGCTTCTTCTTGAGCTACTTCTTCAGCGGCTTCTTCATCTTCTGCTTGAGCTACTTCTTCAGCTGCTTCTTTAGCTTCTTCTTTGTCATCTTTTATGCTTCAAAATTCATAACGATCTTCACTACGACTTTCCTTTCCAACTCTCAAGCTCACAAGCTCAGCTTGATCTTTAGTTTGATTCTGATTAGCTGAGCTTTTGTAACAACTTCTTGCTTAAATATTTTAGCAATTAATCTACCCAAGTCGAATACTTGTCTATTTTTTATTGACAAGTGATATTCAGTGATCGTAGCTATACTTTCAGTTATACAATATAGTTTTAAATATATAAACTTAAAAGTTTGGAGCAATTTCTAAATGTAAATACTTTTAAGAGTTCGATCTTCAATAGTTAACTCTAAAAAGTAAAGTTTCAGAAGTGATCGTGAGCGATCTTCTTCAATAGTTTACTCTCAAGACCCCGTCTAAACTCAAGGGATCTTTATTAACAAATTCGCAATTTTAAAGCAAAACTCAGACTAATCTCAAGTGATCTCGAGTGATCTTTCTTAACAAATTCGAAGAATAAAGCATTACTTTCAGTATAGATATATTTTATATCGATCTCTAATAGTTTTCTATCAAAGCTCAGGCTAAACTCAAGTGATCTTTAGTGATCTTCCTTAACAAATTCGAGAAATTAAGCATTATTTCCAATATAGATAAATTTCATATCGATCTCTAACTCATAGCACTCAAAAGCCAGTCGACACTGAAGTGATATTTCTTAACAAATTCGAAGAATAAAGTATAACTTCCAATACAGACACTTTTCATATCGATCTCTAACAGTTTTCTATCAAAGCCTTGCCAAACTCAAGTGTTCTTTAGTGATATTCTTATAATTCGCAAAGTTATGCTGAACATCCAATATAGATACTTTTTATGTCGATCTCTTACAGTTTTCTATCAAAGCTCAGGCTAATCTCAAGTGATTTGTAGTGATCTCCAGTAATCTCTAGTGATCTTCCTTAATAAATTCGAAAAGTTAAGTTGTAATATAGATACACTTCACGTCGATATCTGACAGTTTCTATTAAAGCCGAGTCGAAACTCAACTGATCTCTAGTGATTTTTAGTGATCTTCTGCAAGGTTAAGCGTTACATTAAATAAAAACACATATCAGAGTTCGATCTTTCATACTTAGCTCTCAAATATTTACAACATCTTCTTCATCAAAGCCTGAAAGTTAATTTCTTCCAGAGTTCCAACTTCCATTTCAGACTTCAATTTTCAATCAACAGTGAAGTTGTTGCTGCCTAATATTTTCTGAGCTTCACTGATCTTGCTGGGCAATAAAACTTATGAACTCTGAAGCATTGAGAGTTATTCTTAACTATCAACATATTAGAGGCTGATAATTCAGTTGAGCAGAATAGTGAATTCAATTCAATCGAATAGCGATCAGTCTCGTAATTATCGAAAGAGATAAGTTAGATAACTGCTGAGCAAGATCCATTTCAGAAGCTGATCTTCACTTGAATCCTTTCTATAAAAAAGCAACTGAAGATCAGTAACAAAATAGCTAAACAATATTGCTTTCTGCAATGTGAGCTTCTCTATTAAAATAACGCTAAGTATCTAAAATTTGAAAGACTGATCTACAGTAGCTATTCCATAGAGCTGAATGATTCCAGTGAAAAGCGATCTTGAGTTAACTTTCTTATTAATATTTTCAATAAGATCTGCACTTGGATTGCTATACTCCTGATAAGTATCAACGTTTTATCGACAGTAACCACTCGATATGAACTACTACAGTAAGTGATCTTACGACTAAAGTTTCCTATCCTAAAAAACCATTTGACACAGCCGGGAAACTAGGTACAAATTTGGATTGTGTTGGGCAGGCAGCCAGATAGATTTGTTCGATAGACTGATCGTGTCGTGCGTGATCTGGGAAGCCTATTTAAAATTCTAAGAGCAAATCAGAGACCCAGACAAAGGCAATGGGCAATGGGCAATGGGCAATGGGCAATTGGACAAATGGACAAATGGGCAATGGCTTGCCGCCAAAGTGCGGAGAAATTATCAAAGTGAAAGACGAGAGAGCCCGAAGACGGGCCAAATGAAGAAAGACAAAAGATAAGCGTAAGCGGAGGGAGACGGCGGAGTTGGAGGTGGAGGTGGAGGTGGAGGTGGCATACAACTGGCTACCTCTTAAAATGGACTTTGTGTGCGCAAAGTCGAAAAACACTAACTGAAGACAGAGCGAGAGCGAGCGAGAGAGCGAGAGAGCGAGAGAGTGAGAAGGGAAGATACCAAGGCAATGACAATGCGACAGGAAATGCTCTTTGCCGCGATCATTTTCCATAATTAAACGGACGCAGCTCAAGACATTGGCTACTTGTAGGTTAAATGGGTTTGTTGGCCCCCACAATGGACATACACATGATGTGCCTATTGCTAACAGTTACCCAGGTACAGTGAACACTCCAGCCAACAGTTCAGTGATCATTGAATCAATGTTGAAGCTAAGTTTTTAGAATTGTTTCTATGCAACTTAATTATAATAAACTGCACAATTGAGCATACAAACAGTTGTGCTTCATAGCCATGCTTCACTGTCATTTTTAAAACTATTTATTTTCATTTTAGAATTGCTTAACTCAATTAATTGGCAAACTTGATAAATTTCCTTAAGCAAAACTTGATTTCAATATGTATAATATAAGCTACAGTCAGCTATTACTTATAGCTATGCTTTACTGTATTTTTCTATAAATATTAATTATTTTTATTTAATTACATTGCTTTGTTTTAGAATTTTTGAAATATTTCTGTCAGTAAAATTGTATATAAAAGCGCATAAAGACTTTTCTTTATAGCCAGGTTTCACTGTCATATTTGCATTATTTATAGATATTTATTTTATTAATTTTTTTTAGTTTTTAAGTTTATAATATATTTATTTTAGCAAAGCTTGAGTTAAAAGCGTTTTATGCGAACAAAAGACAGTTGTGCTTTATAGCCAAGCTTCACTGTCTTATTTAAAATAATTTATTAATCAATTTTTAATAAAAAAGTTTTTTTCTTAGAATTTTAAAATATATTTCTAGCAGTAAATACCATCAACAGACAGCTATTTCTTCATAGCCAGGCTTCACTGTCATGTTTTAATTAATTATTAATAATTATTTTATTAATTTGTCTTTTAGTTTACAAGTTTATAATATATTTCTTTGAGGAAAACTTGAGTTTAAAGCGTTTTATGCAAACAAGAGACAGTTGTGCTTTATAGCCAAGCTTCACTGTCTTATTTAAAATGAGTTATTAATAATTTAATAATTGTTAAATGGAATTGAATTGTCTTTTACAGTTTTAGCAATGACTTCGTTTTACATCGAGCACTCGGAGCGCTCTAATAACTTCAACATTGATTCAATCGCAAAGACTTTTAATTGAATTAAACAAATGTTGAAGAATCCAATAATAGAATAGATTTAAGGCCAACTAATTATTAATTATAATTAAGGAGGATGTACGAGTGGTGAGCGGGTTGGGCAGGGCAGAGGATGGACCTTGACTTAAGCCCAACTAACGCCATTCGATCGATTGCTTCGCTGATTTCTCAAGGCATCGCCCAATGACTCACAATCGGGCAGCTGGAGACCCACAAACTGTCTTGGCTCTACAGTCTACAGTCTACAGTCTTCGGTCTTCGGTCTTCGTTCTACAAGTCAACAGTCTTGGGTGGGCGGATGTACACAGTTTGACTTAACTTGACTTCAATTTGGCATTGCATGTGGCAAACACGAATGCGAAACGTCTGAATCAAGAACACAAGAACTAAATAACTAAAGAACTAAAGACATATCAAAGAACCTTCACACACAGCTAATTAGTTGAGCTATGTGCACAAGATGCAATAGAAATATATATGGACAACCCATGTATATATAATATATATAATATATATATATATATATATATATATATATATATATATCAACACCTCTTGACAACCTTCACAGCAGTTTCCATAATTTAGAAAATGTCTAACTTATTCTAAGAGATACTTCTTCAATACAGTACATAGGACTTGCTTCTCGGCATCAACAGAGAAGTCTTATAGTCCCTTTTCTACTCTGCACATTTTCGCCACATTTTGCTGCATTTTTACACATTTTCCCCCATTATTTAAAATGTGCATTTCTTGGAGATTTTTAAAGTTTCT
This sequence comes from Drosophila macrospina, assembly GCA_035042075.1. Lineage (NCBI taxonomy): Eukaryota > Metazoa > Arthropoda > Insecta > Diptera > Drosophilidae > Drosophila > Drosophila macrospina. The sequence goes on along the minus strand of JAWNLW010000527.1, from coordinate 659,320 downwards.
GAATTTGAATTAATTTTTATATTAATTTGTTATAAAAAGTTCAATCGCTTAAGTCTCTTTGAGCCTTTTTCTACTTGTAGAGTTTGTTTAGTGAGTTTTGCGTTCTTACACATTTTCTTACATTATTTAAAATGTGCGTTTCTTGGAGATTTTTAAAGTTTCTGAATTTGAATTTATTTTTATATTAATTTATAATAAAAAGTTCAATCGCTTAAATCTCTTTGAGCCTTTTTCTACTTGTAGAGTTTGTTTAGTGAGTTTTGCGTTCTTACACATTTTCTTACATTATTTAAAATGTGCGTTTCTTGGAGATTTTTAAAGTTTCTGAATTTGAATTTATTTTTATATTAATTTATAATAAAAAGTTCAATCTCTTAAAATCTCTTTAAGCCTTTTTCTACTTGTAAAGTTTGTTTAGTGAGTTTTGCGTTTTTGCACATTTTCTTACATTATTTAAAATGTGCATTTCTTGGAGATTTTTAAGTTTCTGAATTTGAATAAAATTTAATATATTTTTATAATAGAAAGTTAAATCGCTTTAAATCTCTTTGAGCCTTATTCTACTTGTAGAGTTTGTTTAGTAAGTTTTGTGTTTTTAATATATTTTTATAATAAAAAATTCAATTTCTTTAAATCTCTTTGAGCCTTTTTCTACTTATAAAGTTTGTTGAGTGAGTTCTGCGTTTTTGCATATTTTCCCCCATTATTTAAAATGTGCATTTCTTGGAGATTTTTAAGTTGACAAATTTTTAATTAATTTTTATATTTATTTATAATAAAAAGTTAAATAGCTTTAAATCTCTTTGAGCCTTTTTCCACCTATAAAGTTTTTTTTAGTGAGTTCTGCATTTTTACACATTTTCTTACATTATTTAAAATGTGCATTTCTTGAAGATTTTTAAGTTGACAAATTTTACGGATTTTAATTAATTTTTTTATTTATTTATAATAAAAAGTTAAGTCTCCTAGAGCCTTTTTCTACTTGTAGAATTTGTTTAGTGAGTTCTGCGTTTTTACACATTATTTTCCATTATTAAAAATGTGAATTTCTTGCAAATCTTGTAAGATATCTTTGAATTTAAATGAAATATTAAATATATTTTTTTAATAGAAATATCATTTTTTTTAAATCTCTCTTGACTCTTTCCACAGCAATATAATTTTAGATTTTTCTACGTTTTAACACATTTATTTACATAACTTAAAATGTTGATTTCCTTGAATGAACACAACAAATGTTACAAACTTCTAAGCAGAAATGGAGAATGAGAGAATTTAATATATATATATTTAAGTTTACATTTGATATAATTAGAATTCTATCATAGGAAGTAGCAAATGTAGATGGGGTGAGTTATGAATACCGGGGGACTATCTTTGAGTCTATTTGAATTTATCTCTATGGCGAAGAGATTGTGCAATAGTAAACATATAGATAGCTAGATAAATCAAAGCATCTGTTAAAGTATATGTCCATCTGCACAACAACAACAACAACAGCAACAACAAAAAGGCTTAACAATCCCACAACAATTTCCACAAAAACACACAGAGAATTTGTTGATCTATGATACGAAACGAGTTGGGTTGAGTTATTGACAGACAGACAGAGAGACAGAGGGACAGACAGAGAGACAGAGTTCGTGTGGGTGCTCACCCGCTCGATAAGCTGGCCAAATATTGAATCAACTATGACTCGCAATGCAACTTAAATGGAATCTGAAATTACTTTCCTCACAACTTGGGATCGCATTAGGCGGGACACCTGCGTGCTGTGTTATCAGTCACTGAAGTCAATCGAATTTGTTTGACTTAACTTTCAAAAAACTACACAAATTTAGCTAAAGAGTGCACTACGAATATATCTATCTCTATCTCTATCACTAGCTCCATCTCTATCTCTTTCTCTATCTCTATTTATCTAACCAGGCATCGGCATCGACAACGACATGGACATGGAACTTGGAACTTGGAACATGGGCATCCCAGGTAAATATGATTATAGCATTACTCTGTCTGTATCTTTATTTGATTTTCGCTCAGATCGTGTGAATCAAGACAAAACCAATTTGTTATTTTCTTATACTCTATCCATAAGGGAGTTGTGATTTGGTCTTGCAAGTTGTGACGATTTGTTTTCTTGTCAACATTTAGTTTTATTAAGATTTTTTTCTTAGTGAAAGAAAAAGAATTGCAATAAGATTAAGTAGACCCGCATTATAGCTATAGGAACAATCATTTCTAATAACAAACTTCTTCAACTTCAAGTTGTACTTTAGATAAGAATAGATCTCTCGCAATTCTCTAAATTTTTAATTGAACTTTAATTGATATATTCGCTTTCTATGGAAACAATGCGTTATCTACTGATATTTTATATAAAAAAGTAGTTAATTCTCTAGATTAAATTTTACTTTATTAATTCTCTAATAAATAGAGCTGTGTTTTGAAATCTTTTAAAAAGCTTATAAACTTAACTCCTATTCCAAATCTGCGGAAATGAAAATGATTGAATAGATATACAATATTATACTATATTAAATATAGTTTGACTGATTCGATTTGCACTTTTCTTTAACAAAAATAAAAATAAAATAAATCTTTAAGAATGATAATGATTGAATATATATACAATATTATATATCAAATATAGTTTGACAGATTAGATTTGCTTAGAACACTTTACCCTGAGCAATGAATCTATGAAAGTCAGCTTTAGTTAGGGAACAAATTAACAAATTATTTTTGAGCTAAAAAACATTAAATCAATTTATAAAATTGCAACACATTCGAGTTATGGCTCAGAAAGAAGTTATGGCTTAATAAAGCAGAATCTCTTTATGGGAAAGGTCGCTCATATAATTTGAATAATAAAAGAACAGTTCAATAGAAACAAACTAAACAATAGAAAAAAAGGTGTTTTATAAGGCAATGAACAGTGACATAATAATAGCAATATCATAATAATATAATAATATCAATAGATACCATATAAAAATGCCATCAAAACCAAGTTAAAGACAGATTTTCAAGTCCTACAAATAATGATGCAAAGGAAAACTTTTCGCTCAACAAATTAAGGCATAAATAAAGAAAGATGTATAATATATATATAATAAATATATATATATATAATAAATAATATATATATATATATATATATATATCATCAAGCAGCAGCAAAAATATTCTTACTTAACTTTTTGGTGCGCGAAACTTTTGTTTTAACAAATGTGAGTTTCAATTAAGAAAAATCTGAAAAAAATATAAATACTAATAATATATAATATATAATATATAATATATAATATATAATATATAATATATAATATATAATATATAATATATAATATATAATATATAATATATAATATATAATATATAATATATAATATATAATATATAATATATAATATATAATATATAATATATAATATATAATATATAATATATAATATATAATATATAATATATAATATATAATATATAATATATAATATATAATATATAATATATAATATTCAGCAGCTTTTAGAAATAGTTAGGGTGTTGTATATTCGTAGCATAGATATTCTTATATATTATTCTTATTATTATTATTATTTTTGTTTTTGTTTTTATTTTTATTTAGTTCTTTTTGGTGCGTTTCTTTTTATGGTGCGTTATCTTATCGTTTATTACTTGTATTTATGACACTGCGCAATGCCTTTGAGAGTTAACTGAACGAAAGTGTTGAAGAATCTTTCAATCTTAGCCATCTCTGTCCCACTGACACTCGCTCACTCTCACTCTCTCCCTCTCACTCTGTCTATCTCTATCTGTTGCTGGTTGTTAATCTTTGTGAACATCCCAACACGAACGCATTTCATCCGGACGGATGTGAGCATTACTTTTTATGGATATTTATGTAGGGAACGTGACAGTCGTCAACACACACACACACACACGCACACACACACGCACACACGCTCACGTGTAAATGTTAAAAAAGATTCGAGAGACGCTGAAGAACTCTTGAGAGTTGTTGCTGATGTTGTTTGTTGCTGTTGTTGTTGTTGCTATTGGACGCCAGGCGATTTTTAATTTCGGATCACAGGAAATCCTCACCCTCCTCCAACATCTAATCATATGCATATCTATTGCATCAGCGCGACAGAGACAGCAACAGCAACAGCTGACGTGCGAGCGAGATGGCAAACCAACATTAACTAACTGTAAAAGTCGCCTCGTATGCAAATCCCATTCGACTGTGTTGCCGAATCCAGAAACACTCAGCATAATTGAAAGTTGACAGCAGCTAGAAGCCTATGCTCGGCTAGCAGATACCCTGCAAACTAATCTAAGACATACCAAGCTATTTGCAAATTGAAGTTAACATAGTTTTAGTTAATTAAAGTTTTTGTAATTTGTGCGTATTACATTTGTGGTATACGTTCGACTATTGGATACCCTGTAAACAGTTATACCACTTAGCAATCGATTTGTTTGGCGAGCTGAACACACCTTTAGTTAAATAAAGCTCTTGTAGCAGTCGCATGTCAAATTTGGGAAAACATTTTGACAAGCAGATACCCTGTAAACATTTGTATTGCTATTAGTCTAGCGGGTCGACCACAACGTTGGCTAAATAGTGTTTATGTGGAATTCACATGTCCAATTTGTGAATAAATTTCGACTTTATGATACCCTGTAAACAGTTTTACACCATAACAAGCTATTAGTCTGGCGAATTGACCACAACATTAGTTATTTATTAGTATTAGTACTATTTTTGCAGTGTTTACATATCATCTTTAAGGTATTCTTTCGACTATAAGATACCCTGTAAACAGTTGTACCACATAAAAAACTATTACTTTGGCCAGTTTAGCATAACGTTAGTTAAATAAAGTTTTTGTAGAACGCATATATAATATTTCTGGTATACTTTCGTCTAGCAGATACCCTGTAGACAGGCCTACTGCATTATAAGCTATTTGTATAGCGAAGCAAACTTAGCTTGAATTAATTAAAGCTTTCGTAGTGGTTACATATCACATACTTTCGACTAGGGAATACCCTGTAAACAATTGTACGACTTAACAAGCTGTTCCTATAGCGAAATAAACGAAAATTTAGTTAGGTAAAGTCCATGTAATATTCACATATCATGTTTAGGGTAGAGATCCAACTTGCAGATACCCTGTAAACAGTTGGACGACTTTCCAAACAACTCGTGCACCGATATAAATAAAATAAAGTACTTGTAACATTTTTATATCACATTTGATAGTTTACTTTCAAGTAACAGATACCCTGTAATTAACTACAACGCTGTAATTCGGTCAGATATACATTATATTATGCTATTACTCACTCGCATGATTGAAGATCGTTTGAAGTGTTAATGTAATATTAAAGGGTTCAGCTTAAAAACTATACATTTCTATGCATACATGCATATATATACCCTAAGTAAGTATATGCAATTGGGTATAATACTTCAATTTCCGCAAGTCGTGCGCCAGTTTTTCAAATTGTTGGCGTCAGCTAATTTACAGCCTCCTGACGTAAGGAAAAGCATCGTCTTACCTGACTAAAGTTCGGGTCTGAGGATGGAGCGTGTGGTAATCCGAATTTGAGATTCTTTGTGAAGCAATTTCGAAACTGAAACTGCAATCACAGCAGAAGCAGGAAACTCTCAGAGCTATAGAAACTTTTGGCATTGAATGCGATCACCATGTGAAGTCTTCAAGGTCGAACCAGAATGTAAAGCGATCGCGAGTTAAATATATGATATATTTATCACCAGTCAATGGTTTAACTGGTGACTGATCTCTACATTTTGAAAAATATAAACATAATATAATTTGAAATAGATTAAACTAACAATTTCTGAAACGATCTATTGAACTTGTATCAATCAATTAATCATTTTGTTTGGTTTTCAGATTGATTTAGCTATGATTCGCATTTCAACTAAGAATAAGAAATTGTTATATAAATAACAAGCGATCTCTACCAGTAAGATCTTACTAGTAGATCAAACATATTGAGCCCCATGTAATCAGTTTATTAGATATAATTATGTAATATTGATCACCATTCAAGGCTCTCACTTTTGTCACTGAGACTTTTTTTTAGCCATAATACAAATGATCATACCAATCTAATTCTATCAATAGCTATTTGTAAACTGCTTACCGATCTCCATAAGATCTCTTTAATTGGTTTAAGATTGATTTTGCTTATGAAATAATGATCACCCGTCAATGATCTTACTACAGTCTCAATCTCTGCTTTGGGAATCCTGCGATCAGTCTTATTCTACTCACACCTTTGTGAAGACTATATATTGATCTCCATATGATCGTTAGAATACCTTAAAGATTGCTGTAACTTAGGAAATATTGATAACCAGTAAAGTCCTGATCTGACTGGTCTATATCAATCTGCTGATGAATGAAATAAGTGATCTTGCCATTCAAATACTTTCCATAACTTTATGAAAATAACTTAAGGATCTTTATATGATTATGTAATTATATTAAAAATTGATTCATCTTATAAAATAATGATCCCCATTTAAGAAATATTGATCCTCAAAGATTGATCTCACTGTTCTCCAAAACTCTGCTAAGTTGTCTGCTAAGGAAGACACCGTATCGATCTTCACTCTATCTGTTCATGTATTTTAGATTGTTTTAACTCATCAAATATTGATCCCCCTTCAACGATCTTACTGATGAATGATCTCCAAAGACTAATCTTACTGTTCTCCAAATCTCTGCCAAGAATGCCTTGCCATCGGTCCTATTCTACACATAACTTAGTGAAGACTACGTATTGAGATTCATATGATCATTAGATTGTTGTGCCAACTTATCGATCTTCACACTACCTATTTAACTTATCAAATACTGAGCAACACTCAATGATCTTAGTCAAGAATGATCTCCAAAGTTTGATTTAACTGAATAAATAATGATCCCCATTCAATGATCTTACTGAAGAATGATCTGCTAATTTTGATCTTACTGTTCTCTATATATCTGCTAAGAAGACCTTGCCATCAGTTTTATTCTACACATAACTTTGTGAAGACTACAAATCGATCTTCACTCTATCTGTTCATATATATTAGATTGTTTTTACTCATCAAATACTGATCAATTAATAATGATCTTACTGCTGCTTAAATCTCTGCTAAAGAGACCTGTAAACCTATTTCTTTCTAATTCAAAAACTAACTTTTTATTGAGCTCAACTCAATATGATTATTGTTTAGTTGAAAGCTTGATTCAGCTGTTGAAATAACAATCACCAGTCAATGGTTCTACTGGTGATTGGCCTCTATCTACGGATATACTGATCTTTTAAGCTTGCTCTTAATGATATTAATGATCTTAGCAGACAAATTCACTTTGCGATCATTTGATTAGACTTAAGACTGATCACCAGTCTATGGTCTAAGACTTAAGACTGATCACCAGTAAATTTCTAGGCGCTGCTTAGATGATCAGATGATCGGACTGATACTTGACACAGCTATAACTTAATCTTCTTACGATCATATGTGGAGATTTAAGATTGATCAAGTCAAGCCTTGCGATCAAGTCAATGGGAATTTAAAGCGATGCAATTGCAAAAGAGTTGCAGTTTCTGCAGAGGAAGTGAGCGAGTGAAAGAGGGAGAGCAAAAGAGTGAGCAAGCGAGATGATTGAGCTGATCATTGGTCAGTTTGTATATGTGGCATGTGGCATGTGGCAGACTCTAGTAGACCGGTAGACTTTCAAATACAAGTCTGCTCAGACTACTTAAACGGAGGCAGTCCATAGTTTTGCCCAGTTTCGCGTCTACTTCCTCTTAAGTTGCATTTCAGCTTTTAATTACAATAGCAGCAACAACAACAAGATTCAACAACAATTTAAACATGCAACACGGACAGCACAGACACAGCCGGACAGATGGACAGGTAGACAGATGGATGGATGGATGGATGGATGGATGGATGACGAAGTTGCAGCTCCAAAAAGAGCTACCAAATAGTTGCACCATTTTTTCAATTATGAAATTGTTTTGTTGCTTTTATTATTATTTTTGTTGCACTTGTTATTGTTGCTGTTATTGCTGCTGTTGCTGTTGTTGTTGTTGTTGTTGTTACTGTTGTTGTTGTTGTAATTGAGTTTGAGTTGGTTTCTTTTGGTGTGTGCGCAGTGCGCCCATGTGCAGTGATTGTGGATTATATAAAGCGAAACGAGCGTAAATCATAAAATACTAAACAATTGCACAGCTGCTCGACGAGCACATACCCTGCAATTATCGCAGCTAAGCAGCATTGCTGTTTGTCTTGTCTGCACAGTTAATGCTTGTGTCTAAGTAACTAAAGAGTTATATATAGAGTAACAAGAAAGAGAAAGAAGTATTCTCTATAGAGAAGTTACATCAGAGAAGTATCTGAGAGCATTCTCTGTAGAGTAGTATAAGAAAGCTGAGTATCTATTAGCAAGTAGAGCTATTTGCAGATGTATCTGCTTGTTTCAACTGGAGACTCTTTATAAAAAAGTATCTTTTGTTATAAATCTTTAGAGAAGTTACTATAGAGAAGTATCTCTTTAGTAGAGAAGTTTCCTGCAGCTAAGATGAAACTTTGCTAACATAAATATAATAAATACTAATAAAGTATCTTTCGATGCAAATGTATCTGCAAAGAGTATTTGCTGGTAAATATTTGTATAGATGTTTCTATAGTAGGAGTATCTATAGACCAAGAACCTTAGAGAAGTTTCTACAGTATCTAAGCAGAGGTAGAAGTATCTAAAAGGTTGCAACTATGGTAACGCAACTTTAGAGGACTATTAAAGCTCTAAAAATATTTGAAGTACTTCTTGAGTAAGATACTTGTGTAAATAAGTAACTTTTGCAATGTATCTGTAAGTGCAAATGTATCTAACGAGGTACCAGTAACTGTAGAAAAGCATCTATAGAAGAAAGTTTCATTAGAGTAGTATTAAAGTATCTGCAGAAGAGTTTCCAAGTGAGATACTTATGCTAAGAAGTATCTTTTGCAAAGTATCTGTAAGAGAAAATGTATCTAGCTAATTACGAGTAACAGTAGAATAGTATATATAGAGGACAGTTTCAATAGAGATGTATTAAAGTATCTGCAGAAGAGTTTCCAAGTAAGATTCTTAAGCAAAGAACTATCTTTTAAAAACTATCTGCATCTTGATATGTAAAGAAGTATATTTTGCAAAGTAACTGCAACTGCTAATGTATCTAACTAAGTACGAGTAACTGTAGAAAAGTATCTATAGATGAAACAATTGAGAAGTTTTAAAGCATCTGCAAAAGACTTTCCAATTGAAATACTTATGCAAACAAGTATCTTTCGAAAAGTATCTGCAACTGCAAGAGGAAAGTTTCAATAGAGATGTATTAAAGTATTTGCAGAAGAGTTTCCAAGTGAGATACTTAAGCATGAAAGTATCTTTTGCAAACTATCTGTAAAAGAAAATTTATCTAAGCACAAGTAACTGTAGAAAAGTATCTATAGAGGAAAGTTTTAATAGAGAGGTTTTTAAGTATTTGCAGAAGAGTTTCCAAGTGAGATACTTAAGCTAAGAAGTATATTTTACAAAGTATCTACATCTTGAAATGTAAATAAGTATCTTTTGCAAACTATCTGTAAGAGAAAATGTATCTAAGCACAAGTAACTGTAGAAAAGTATCTATAGAGGAAAGTTTCATTAGAGATGTATTAAAGTATTTTCAGAAGAGTTTCCAATTGAGATACTTAAGCTAAGAAGTATCTTTTGCAAAGTATCTGTATCTTGAAATGTTAATAAGTATCCTTTGCGAAGTAACTGCGTCTGCAATCTATAGACAACTAATTGTCGAGATATTCCCATGAGAGATTCGTATGCTAAGAAGTATCTTTTGCAAAGTATCTGTAACTGCAATCTATAGAGATCTAATTGTCGAGCTATCACTATCAATTATATTAAATAGGTATCATCAGAAGACTTCCCAAGTAAAATACTTATGCAAAGAATTATCTTTTGCAAAGTATCTGTATCTTGACTTGCAAAAAAGTATCTTGCAAAGTAACTGCAACTGCACATTTAACTGCTGGATAGTGCAAGCCACCGCTGAGCTGCGAGCAACACTCTGCAGGCATTTCGGCATTTACAGAGTATAGCAAGTGCCAAAAGCTGCGCTGCGCCAGCGTTTGTATCTTATAGATACAAAAATTGCATCGCAGCGCAGCACAGCGCGTGCCGGCGCCGTGCGCGCCAAGCGGCAGTTAAAACAAAACAAAAAAAAAACAACAAAAAAACCAAAAAAAAAAACTATGAAAATGAAATAGAAAATGAAAACTGTTAGCTCATCGCCACGTCAGACAGCGGCGGCTGTGAAGAGGCGGCAGCAATGTGGCTCAAAGGGGTTGGGACAAGGGGTGGCGGGATGGGGGGCGGTTAGGGCGGTTGGCTGGGGCGGAGCAGAGTAACTGCCTGTTGTTTTTATTAATTACAGCTGCCGCTGCAGTCGCGCAGTCGCGCAGCGAGGGGCAGAGTGGCAGAGTGGCAGAGGGGGGAGGCAGCTTCGTTTGGTTGCGCATGCGCCACAAATTTGTTGCATTTACGCGAGATTTTTATTATGATTTCATTTTGCTTTTGCTTTTCATTTTCATTTTTGATTTTCCCATTTACTTGTTGTTGTTGTTGTTTCGCTTCTTTTTGCTGTGTTTCTCTCTCTTTCTGTTCAAGCAGCAGCAACAAATTGTGTAGCAAAAGATTGCATTGTTGCCTGATTACGAGTGTGTGTATGTGCGTGTGTGTGTGTGTGTGTGTGTGTGTGTGATCACTGTGATTACGTTAATCACTGCTAAGCATTTCATCCGCTGCAACTGTGCAGAGAACTGCACTAAGATCGTGTCGGGGATATCGAAATCTTGTGAGCAACAGAAGTGCAGATCGCTATGATCATGGAATGAATCTGGAAAATGCTTAGAAATCAGTTAGTTGAGTCTTTTAGTTAACTTGATCATTAGCTATTGAACTTCTGCTCAAGAATTGATGCGATTGTTATGATTAATCTCAATTAAAGCAGTAACTTTATCAATCTACAATCATTAGCTATAGATAGCTGCTCTGTTTAACAGTTGATCTAAGTAATTGATATAAGTTATATTGAACTACTTTGTAACTTCACTAAGATCGTTTGAAGACCTTCTAATCTTGTGGAATGAATCTGGAAAATGCTTAGAAATCAGTTAGTTGAGTCTTTTAATCAGTAGATCATTAGCTATTGATCTTCGCCTGAAGAACTGTACGATTGTTATGATTAATCTCAATTCAATCAATAACTTTATCAATCTACAAACTGCGATCATTAGCTACAGATCGCTGCTTTGTTTAACAGTTTATGTAAGTAATTGATATAAGTTATATTGAACTACTTTTTAACTTCAGAAAGATCATTTGTAGAGTTCCTCATATAGTGAAGAACAGAAGTGTAGATTGTAATGATCAGTATGATCAACTAAACAATATGCGAGGTAAAAAGAAACCAATTGGTTGACTCCTTTAGTTAGCATGATCATTAGCTATTGAACTTCTGCTCATGAATTGATACGTCTGTTATGGTTAATCGCAGTTTAATCAATGATTTAATCAATCTACAAGCTGCGATCATTAGCTATAGATCGCTGCTCTGTTCAACAGTTATTGTAAGTAATTGATATAAGTAGTTATATTGAACTAATTTGTAACTTCACTAAGATCGTTTGAAGACCTTTTAATCTTGTAAGAAACAAAAGTGCAGATCGCTATGATCATGGAATGAATCTGGAAAATGCTTAGAAATCAGTTAGTTGAGTCTTTTAGTTAACTTGATCATTAGCTGTTGAACTTCTGCTCATGAATTGATACGATTGTTGTGAATAATCTCAATTCAATAAATAACTTTATCAATCTACAAGCTGCGATCATTAGCTACAGATCGCTGCTTTGTTTAACAGTTGTTGTAAGTAATTGATATAAGTTATATTGAACTACTTTGTAACTTCACTAAAATCATTTTTAGAGTTCCTCATCTAGTGAATAACAGAAGTGTAGATCGTTATGATCGGTTAGATCAGTTAATGAATATTGTATATTCAAAGAAACCAATTAGTTGAGTCTTTTATTTGGCATGATCATTACTTATTGATCTTCTGCTGAAGAATTAATGCAATTAATTCATACAAATCAAATACTGATCAGCAGAGTAGATCATTGTGGAATAAATCTATGAAGTGCTAAGAAACCAATAGATTGATTCCCTCAAATAGTAAGATCCTTAGCGATTCATCTGCTGATCTACAGTTTATATAATTAACCTAATAAACTATTTTGAACTCCATTGAGAATTTTGCAATCTTGTATAGAACAGAAATACAGATCGCTGTGATCAGTGTGCTCAACTAAGTAATCTACAAATAGTTAAATCTTGAAGCTGACATGATCACATTAGCTACTGATCTTCTGCTCGAGCATTGAAGGAAACTCTTTTGATAAATCTCAATTTAGTCAATCTGCAAACTGCAATCAGTTGTTTAAGAGAGATGCTCTGTTCTATAATTTCTATAACTAAGTTTGACTTGGAGCACAAACCTATTGAACTACTTTATAACTTCTCTTCAATCGTTTGTAGAGTTTGTAATCTTGTGAAGAACAGAAGTGTAGATCGGTGTGATCTGTATGATTATCTTAACAATCTACAAGGTGCAGAGTAGTCAATTTGCTATTAACTAAAAAGTGATCCTCTGTTCAACAATTGATATAATTAAACTTCAGAAACCGAAGCTTTTGAACTGCTTTAGAATCTCTCTAAGATCGTTTGATCATTTCAAAATCTTGCCTATAACAGAAGTGTAGATCGCCATGATCAGAGTGAGCAAATTAACAGAAGCAGAAGTGTAGATCCTTATGTTCAGTAAGATCTTTAAAGCCATCTTTAAACTGCAGAGACACCAATTAGTTGAGCCCTTCTAATATCCTTCTCTAATATTCTATTCTACAGCTGCTAATTTAGTTTTGACTTCGATTTAATTAAAATATAATCACAATCTAATCCCTAATTTGATTAATTCACAGATCGCATTGGATGTCTACAAATTGTTGCTCTAAACAACAGCAGAATTTATTGTACTGGATGCTGAGAACAAACCTTGTGCTGCTCAATTGGCTGAGTCCTAAGAAAGGTAAAAGTATGAAACGATCATGAGCTAAAACTCGAAACAACTAAAGATCTATTCCAACTACAGATTAAGTATACAGCTGTGAAGAAGTTGGAAGAGAAGTTATGGCAGAAGTTGTGAAAGAATAGACGCCAGAAGACTGAGAAGATCACTTCTTGTAACACTTACCAAAGTCAACAAAACACAGCGAAAAACTGTAATCAATATGATTTATGATTAAGAATCAATATTACTAATAATTTGAGATTTGTTAAGGAATATTTATGAGGTTTTTCTTATTTATTTCAGACTCCATTTAAAAAGCATAATAATAATATAATAATAAGACGTGATATAAAAGAATGGCTTTAATGCACTTTAAGGCGAATTATTCAAAGCTTAACTAAATAAAATCTTAGCTTAATAATTATATAGAAACATATAGATGAAAGATCTGTAAGTTAAGTTAGTTGGTCAAGAGAAAAAGTAAAGATGGAAGATCAAACTAAAAAGGCTTTAAACTGTGATTAATTGTAAATGTTTCTGAAGTTAGATTCTCATCTATTTGCAGCCACTTTCATAGTGCATTCTACAGATAGATTGCTCTTTTATTTAAATACAGATAGTTCAGTCATAGCAGCTATATGCTATAGACTTTATATAGACACGAGATGAAATTAACTTTTGGGCGCTGTTTTGACCTTCAATTGATGAAGTTGTCTCTCTGCCGCAAGTTCAAGGGAAAACGCAGACAGAGAGACAGAAAGTAAGACAAATAGACAGAGAGGCAAAGGGACAGAAGGGCAGAGCAACAGACAGACAGCGCAACAGACAGACAAAGGGACAGACAGACAGCCGTGTAAGACATAATTAAATTTCTTTGTGATTTTTGTGAACCAAAAATTGAAACAGAAGAAAACAAAAACAAATACAACAAATTTGTTGGACTGCTTGTTGAGTTATGACTAACGAGACAAGCTACAGCTACCAGATACAAGCTGGACAAGTTGCAGAGGGCTAACGGAAACTGTTGACCGCCCAGTTGAGCAGTTGACAATTGGTACACTGAGCGAAACTACTAAGTGATCGGGCAGAAAGAATTGTAATGCAAATAAAACAATAAATAACTTGTATTAACTTATTTTTTTATGAAACGTTAATTGAGAATTAAATATAAAATTAAATTAAAAATACAAAAATATAAATAAGAAAAACTTAAACTAAAATAATAGGAAACAAATATAAAATAAAATAAATATCAAATAAAATAAAAGACAGAAAAATAAAATAAAAATGAATGAGAAAATAAAATTACAATAAAATATATATATAAATAAATAACCAGAAAAATAGTAAAAACAAAATAAAAATATAACAGAAAAATACAATTGAAATAAAATAAAAACAAATTTAAACTAAATATGTAAATGATATATTCTAAATTTAAATAAATTATTATGTTAAATGTATTAAACTTAATTAAATTAATTAAAATTTGTTTTATTTTTAAGTATATTTAAATATAAGTACCTTACATCCACGTTAATGTACAAATTTATTAAATTTATTAAACTTGTATTATTATAATTCAAATAATAACATTAAAGACTTTAATGAAAAATTGTATTAAAATATTAATTTTAAGTTAATTAGCTTAAACTTTTGTTTAATTTGAATTGTTAATTTAAGGAATTAAATGTATTAAATTTAGATTTAAAATAGTTTAATTAATTGTTAATGCAGTTGTTAATGAATTTAATAATACACGGAAATAAATATGAAATTTTAAATCATTTATTTGTGTTTTAATTGTTGTTGTTTGAATTTTCTCGGCTTTTCAGAAAATCAATAATCTACAATGAAAAACGAAAATTCCCAGTTGTTGTTGGAATTTTTGTTGTAGTAATTTTTGTTTTTGTTGTTGTTGTAATTTTTGTTGTTGTTGTAATTTTCGTTGTTGTTGTAATTTTTGTTGTTGTTGTTGTAATTTTTGTTGTTGTTGTAATTTTTGTTGTTGTAATTTTTGTTGTTATTGTAATTTTTGTTGTTGTTGTAATTTTTTGTTGTTGTTGTAAATTTTGTTGTTGTTGTTGTTGTTGTAAATTTTGTTGTTGATGTAATTTTTGTTGTTGTTGTTGTAATTTTTGTTGTTGTTGTAATTTTTGTTGTTGTAATTTTGTTGTTGTTGTAATTTTTGCTGTTGTTGTTGTTGTAATTGCTGATGTTGTTATTGTAGTTGTTGTTGTTATTGTTGTACTGGTTGTCGTTGTCTGTCGCAGTTGGCGCTGCAAATTTCTTATATTTCTACCAGGCGAACAGAATTTTAAGCAGCGCGACTCAATTCTTAAAAGTCACTCAAAGCTCACTCAAAAGTCACTCGGACTAAAATAATCGCACTCAAGTCAAAAAATTTCCACTCAATTGGGTTGCTGCTGACTTCTGTGCGCCTGGTATTTCAGCTGAGATTTTGCATAGAAAATGGACAAAACTGACCAAATTCAAATTTTGCTCTCCCTCAAATATTCGACTGCTGAGTTCAACTTGATTGTCGCTCAATGAATAATTTTGCAGACTTTCGGAGTCTGAGCCTTTTAAATCGCTTGCTGCTGACTTCTCTTTTTTTGGCAAGATGGAAAATGAAAACAACAGCAATTAATTTGATATTTATTTATTTATTTTAATAAACTTTTGCACTTAAATGTTATTAACAATTAAATCATAAATACATTAAATACATTATTTTAATATAGTACATATTTAATTTGTATTTCAATTATCTTCTATGTTTATCAACCGCCGAAGAATTGTGTTGAAGTCCTGAGGTCCACATCGTGTCTAAGGAATTCGTAGCCTCGTATAGTCTCTGATATGTCTCGGGGATACCACTTTCTGGAATCGGGGAAGCCTTCTACTGCTGTTTTGTCCACATTTTCCAGCTGTAAAGAAAGAAAATAAAGAAAGAGAATTAGTTTTTATTAGCATAGTTAAAGTTTTCTGTATTTTATAGTCATAAAAGAATTTAAATTAAGTTCAGTATTTAACAAATTAATTAATTAAATTTAAGTTTAATTATTAAGGCTTTAAATTGTCACAATTTGTTATTTATTTAGCGAGCTAGCTTTAATAAAGTTTAAAGTTTATTTGCAAGTTTCTAAAGTTGTAGTTTGTAATGAAAAATAAATGAATTTATTAAAAATAAAAGATTTAATAATTTTTTATTGTGTTGCATTAAATTGAAATTAAAATGAATGAATCTACTAAATAAAACATTTAATTTTTTTGTATTGTATAAAAACAAAAATAATAATAATTAAAATAGCAATTATGAAATATGAAAATATAAAAATAAGCATAAAAATGTAACCACAAAAATAAAAGTAAAAAAATAAAAATTTTAAAATAAATAAATAACATTTTGTTTTAAATTTAATTTGTTTTCAATAATAAATCTGAATTTTTGAAATTTTTTAATTTAAAAAAAAAATGTTTTTTCTTAGTTGTTAATCATAAAAATATATTACTTTGCTTATAATTATATTGAAATGTTACTTGATTGTTTAGTGGTTTAACTTAACTTAAACTGAAGTAATTTATGCATTCAACTTAAGATATTTCAATATTCGGGTAGTTTCTTAAAATTGTAAAGGATTAAAAAGAATTTAATTTACTTTAGAATATTTTAGTAGAAAATTGAATTAAAATAAGCTTAAATATTACTTGATTTAATTAAAATATAGAAGTATTTAAAGAATTAAATTGAATTTTCATTTAAAGCATTTCAATTTGAAATTAAATCAAATTAGATGAAGTTGGAGGCTTGTAAAATTGTCGCGAACTGCAATAATTTATTGTTTTATTAATTTTATTATGTTTATTAATGTTATTATAAAGTATATGAATAAAATATTAAATTGAAGCAAGAAGTTGGCACTTTTTTGTTGCAGTGTAGCTGAAAAGAGCTGGAAACAGTTGGTCAGTTTCCCAGTTGTGGGGCAGCTCGGCTAGCTTTCATCTAAAATGTGTGAGGTGTGCGTGTGTGTGTGTGTGCGTGTGTGTGTAGAGTGTGTGTATCTTTTATGGCTATAAAACATGTGGAGTTATTTTTTGTGAAGTTTTGTGAAGTTTTGTCGCTTCATTTGTTAGTCTGGGGCGCAGTTAAAAACCAACAACAACAATCCAAACGACACGGGTCAAAAGGTGCTGAGAAAAGAACCAGAAAGACGCAGAGACCCCACAAATGATGACAATGATGCTGAAATTTGTGTGCTAACCCCAAAAACGGAAACTTGTTTCACATTTTGGGAGCTGGCTAGGCGTTACATTTAAGCCAACATAATAATTGGGCTTACACAGTTGCCAAACATTTCGGGGCGACAGCTGAAACTCTGAGCTGGATAATTGCAAATTAAGCTGAACTAGGTAAGCCACAATGGAAGCAATACAGCTTGTGGCTAATAGATCTTCATCAACGTTGATCGTAGATCTCAGATCGGATGCTGGGCGATCTACTTTCGCCACAGGCCTCGATCGGCAGCAGTTGCAGCCAAGGGTTGCGAACCCATAAATCAACAACAAAATTATAATAATCAAATGTAGAAAAATACAAATACAAAAAAAGCCACGTAACCAGTTTATCGACTTAGGCAACCTTTCTCACTTCTCACTGCCACAGGGGGTTGCTTAAGTAATTTCTTACCCCCACCCTTCACACCCTTTGGCCTTTTCTTGAGACTCGCCCCGTCCGCTCGGCTCTCGTCACACCAATCTGTTCCTCAAGCTGACCAATGTCCAGTGCGCAAATCTTGAACTTTTTTACCCAAAAAAAAGTAGAGAGAATTAATTGAATACTCGCATGCTGTTGCTTTTGAACTCTCAGATCTCTGATCTCTGAATCTTGAACCACAAATATTTCATTAAAATTACCCAACTCGGCCGCCACGCGGAGGGTTGACCTCAACATGCGTGAGGGTTGCAAATCAAAGCAATTAAACATGGCTTTCTGGGCACGAAAATGCCTGTTTTTGGCCTCAAATAACCAGCTGGACCAATTGGATGTCTGAGCTGCTGAAAATGGCGTTAGTTCAATTGCAAGAGCGATGGAAGAGAAATGGAAAATTGTTAATATTTCTTTGGATTTTCAAGCTATAACTTCTGCTTTACTTGAAGCTCTTATTTCTCCCTATCTCTTTCTATCTCCCTCTCTCTCTCTCTCTTTCTAACTTCTTTGCTAGCTGCCTCTTGCCCTAGTCGTTCAACTGTCCATTCAAATTGTTTGTTAGCTTCTTGTTTAATCTCAGGCAAACCTGTCTTATGCCTTGATCTAATTTTCATTCCTTTTTACTGGACACGTCCCGTTTTCGGACGTTGAAAATAAAAACCGTTACTTCTACTTAGACAATACCCCGGGGGAAAACTGTCCCTTGGCTGAGCAACTGACAAACAGACAGACAGACAGACAGATAGACAGTCAGACGGACAGACAACGTAGTCTGTATTCCGCTCAGTCACTGACCTCATTTCAATCGAGTTCAGCCTTAGATTTGACCCTTGCTGAGATGCTTTCAATTCTTTAAAATACAGGGATGGACAGAGAGAGAGAGAGAGCGAGAGAGAGGGAGAGGGAGAAAGAGAGAAGGAGTAGAGTATAGAGCAAGAAATTAGCAGTTGCTATCTTAAAGCATTTACTTATAAATAAGTCAGAGTTTTTTATAAAAGTTGCAGATTTATGTAGAATCAAACAAATTAAATGACAACAACTGAATTCCCCCAATCTGCAAGCTTGTCTACTTCGGTCTTAATAGTAAAATATTCCAGTAAATATTATATATCATTTAATTTTAATAAAGATATTTAAGCATATATGTGGGCTATGCTACAGGAGTCTTATAGATGCTGACATATCTATCTTCAATACAAATTTATATACATTCAGCATCTGTCTGGGAAGTTGCTATCAATTTCAAAACGAGAAACATAGAAAGTATCTTAAATATTCTTACGCTACACTTAAGACACTTTTAAGTTACAGAATTTGTCGGCAAAGTCTCTCTACATTGAGCAGCCCATGTAGATATGTATGTCAAGTATAACTTTAGATATTTCTAAAAATAAATTTAAAACTTTCAGCATTTTTCTAAGAAATTCATGACAATTTCAAAACATAGAGAATATTTTATTAAATTCTAAAGATATTAAACGTGTGTTAAAAAATTTCGCAACAGCATAATACCCTAAACAGTTCTCTATAGTATAAGTACTAATTCCATAATTATTTCTACAAAACTAAAAAATTGATTGTTTCAACAACTTGGAGACTGTAAATTGCAATTTATTTAATTTTGTCCATTATTATTCCTATTTTATTTATATTTTGTTAACAGTATGTTTAACAGGCTACAGAACATTTTGCAAAATTCAAATTATAATTGTTAAGTTGCTACAGTCCTCTCAAGTTAGCCTAAACAGTTCTCTATAGTAGAAGTACTAATTCCATAATTATTTTTACAAAACTAAAAATTTTCCAATCCTCAAAATCATCTAGTCGACGATTTACGATTGATTTTCAGTGGTAATTCCTCAAATCGAACGCAAAGCTGAGCCATCAGGTCAGGTTCAATAAGCTTGTTTGCTCGCCAAAGCTGAGTGCTACAGCACTCGCATACGCAACAAACAAAGCGCAAGCAGTTAAATTTTCCATCTTTTCTGATTATCCTTCTTATTTATAGAGCAAACATGATGAAACTTTCAGCATTGCTTCTCCATGGTATTCGCCAAGCATCTGAATCTGCATCTAAGTTAGAAGCATCTATGTTGAGAAATGTGGACATAATTGAGTTTTTTTCGATTTGCGGGGTAAGGGGGGACGGTATACGGGAAACTTCCTGCCAAATTTGATACTGATCAATAATACTATATCTTCTTATAGGGTCTGCCACGCATCCTTCTGCCTGTTACATACTTTTGCACTGCTTATCTATAGTAAACTTTAAGCATCTGTGAAGTTAACTTGATCTGCTGACAATATACGGGAAAATTCCTACCAAATTTGATGTCTCCAGCTCTTATAGTTGCTGAAATCGACGCCTTCATACAGACAGACAGATAGATAGACGGACATTTTGCACAAAGCTAATATATCCATATCTGAAGTAAGTAGCAGAAGTATCTTAAATACAACTTTAGATACATTCAGTCGCTATCAATTTAAAAACTGTTTATTGTTTTTTTCAGTCGCTATCAATTTAAAAACTGTTTAATGTTTTTAAATTGATAGCGACTAAATGTATCTAAAGTTGTACTTAAGAGCAAGTATCTTGAATATAACTGAAGATAGTTTAGATACCTAAGATACAGAGATATTGTAGACTTCGAAAACAACTGAAAGTTAACTTAGTACACTTAAAAATATATAAATAAAATAAATAAATATATATATATATATATTAATTATTATACAGATTCAGTCTTTAGTTCTTCTTCTGCCTTCTGCTGCCATTAACTTGCCCTCATACTCTAGTAGACAATAGCTAGGTGTGATTTATAAAGTTGTTATTAAAAAATACTAAAATTAATTCTGTAAAGAAAATTAATTTGTTGTTCCTTTCTTCCCAGATTGCTCTGAGTAATTAAATGAAATTAATTATCTATGCCTTCTAGAACTACTCGCAACTTTATTTGCCTTGCTCTCAGTTTTAGATGCGTGTTGCAAGAACTTTTTGTAGTACTCTGTGTTAATTACATCAGACTACTTCGAGTATTCAACTGAGCACGATCATTTCTAACTATCAAGCTATAATTAATACTTATAATAATTAATACTTATTGATCTGATTGAATATCTCCGGCTGTTCCCCACTCATTACAATAGAATTCTCATTCAAATTATAAAAATATATATTTTCTTTGAATATTTAAAACGACTCTCATAAATATAATAAATTAAAGTCTTTGCGAAGGCTTTTCATTTATAGGAAGTAGCTTCAATTTAGCTCTCTGAGAAGTTGCTGTGAATTGCAATGCCCTGTAAAATTTTACAGACGTCAAATGTGTCTTAATAAAAGCTGAAGACACTTTAGATACATTAAAGAGAAAGGACATACATTGAAAGTATCTTAAAGATAGCTAAAGATACTTTAGCTACCTAAGAGATATAGTTATTGTGCCTTGAACTGTCTGCAGACATCGAAAGCAACTGAAATTTAACTTAAGATAATACAAAAAAATGTAAATCAAGCTTGATCTGTGTGCCCTAAATTTGGTAACTCTAGTTTCTATAGTCTCTGAGATCTAGGAGTTCATACGAACGGGCAGACAGACAGACGGACATGGCTATATCGTCTCCGCTGTTGATGCTGATCAAGAATATATATACTTTATGGGGTCTGCCCCGCCTCCTTCTGCCTTTTGACGCATATTTCACTTTCGTCAAACTTAGCAGACTATGTACTTTTAGTACAGAGTCTAAAAAATATAGATAAAGCTCTTGGGAATTGACTGACAAATCTCTGTGAATAGCAAAACCCAGAGAAAACTATGTAACATTCTAAAGCTATCAAAAGTAGCTTAATTAAAGCTAAATATACTTTAGATCAGCTGAGAGCGATAGAAATTGAGCTGAGCTCTATCTGTAAAGCGTCTCTCTCAATTTGAAGTTCCTGACAGAGTTATACATATAGAAAGTATGTTAAATTTAGCTTTAAATAGGTAAAAATATATCGTTTGAAGCTGAGTAAACTCGCAGAATAAACTCCTCGTATGTTCAAGCCCTGCAAAGCTCTAGAAACATTAAAAGCAACTGAAGTAAAGCTTAAGAAATTTGCTGAAGAAACAGTGAATGTTGCACACTTGGCTAGGAGAAGCTCTTCGCTTTTGAAGAACGATTGATGATAAGCAAAAGTATCTTAAATGCACTAAAGATACATGCAAGATCTACTAATATTACAAACAGTAATGCTCTCATTTGCTGGGCCTGAGGCTAATGAAGTGGAATTAAGGCGATAAACCAAAGATATGACGTGGGCAAAGGTTCAAACTCTCATTAACCCGTGGATGGAAAGGTTGTCCTGGCACTGCTGACCGGATCAATTCATAAATTATCATTTTAACGGCTAGAGCGGGACAGAGAGAGAGAGAGAGAGCGAGAGAGGGAGCGAGGGAGCAGCGAGAAATTACGCAGTCATAAAACAAATTTGAATCAACTGCGGGAATTCAAGGATCAAATTGTAATACGCATGTCCCTTGCAGCTAAAGGTCTCAAAACTGGACCTCGCTGCATGAATTATGAGTTCAGGTCTTCACGGGGCAAGGGAAGGGGCTGGGCTGGGCTGGCCAGGCGCTTGGTCAAGCGTGTAATGCCCAAGAAAAGGATGTGGATGTGAGAAATGCAATGAGTCCAAGACGCACACTCTGAGCAATTTCACAGCCAGCAAATCAAGCAAGGATCAGTTGACCAACCCAACTAATATTCAAATGAGGTCGACCGGATCAGTGACGGGCCAGCAGCAAGCAGCAACTAGCAAGGAGCAAGGAGCAAGGGGCAGGGTGCAGGGGGCAGGAGTCCCTAAATTAACTGACCGATGGAAATGCAACTGGAACCCAGGCGAACTCAGGCCAAAAAGGGGTGAAACCAGCGCAGCTCATTACAATGAGAGCAAAAGGGAAATACGGCAAGCGAAGAAGCAGGCCAAAGGAGGTAGGGCAACAGGGGTAAAGGGGAAAAGGGCAAAGGGGAAAGGGAAAACAGCGGTCGAAGAAAATTGCATTGAGCAACAACCCGCTTTGAGAGCTGGACAGTGGTCAAGACGTTGAACTGCGACCCTTGCTGGGCTACTCAGTAAGCAATCGGGATAGAGAGAGTGAGAGAGAGACAAAGAGTGAGCGAGTGAGCGAGAGAGCAAGAGCGCGCGCGAAATGGAGTGCCTGGCTTGTGCTCATTTGCATTTGGCGCCTTCTCATCTATTTATTTATTTATTCTGTTGTGCGTGTGTGTGTGTGTGTGTGTGTGTGTGTGTGTGTGTGTGTGTGTGTGTGTCCCGCGCTTTGCCCTGCTATGGGAACTGACCGTTGGCCAGCAAAGAACCTTTTCTATTCAATACTCCATTGCGCTGCCCTTTTGTTTTCTTATGTCATGTCGGACAGCACGCTGGAGAGGACACTGTACAGAGGCCACTGGACAGGACAGAGGACACTGTAGAGAGGACACAGGACAGAGGACACAGGACAGAGGACACTGGACACTAGACACTGGACATTGAATGCAGAACATTGAACGCACTCTTCGTTCTAGACTAAACAAGAACTCGAACAGACACAGAACAAAGCGCACTCATGCTCTCTCACTCTCTTCCTTTCTTCTCTCTCCCTCTCTCTCACTCCCTCTCCCTCTCTCCCTCCCTCTCTCTCTCTCTCTCTCTCTCTCTCTCTCTCTTTCGTCTTGGAACTCGTTTGATTGTCCCAAAGTAAGACATATTTCGCGGCAATCAACAGTCACAGCTGTAGTCCGCGTCCGAGTCCCACTGCCAATCCCAATCCCAATCTCCCTAACTGCCAATTCCCATTGCCTCTGCCTCAGCCGCTCCCTCTGCCGCTACTTCTATAGTATTCTTTTTGGCCACACTAATTATATGCTTTGATTTAATTTGATTTTGGCGCCAAACTTTAAATAAATTCATTCAATTTCAAAGCTAGAAAACAACGACAGAAGTTTGCTTATGTCAAAGTAGAAAGATAGTTAGATAGATAGATGAATAGATAGATATATACATAGATATATACATAGATATATTGACAGATAGACAGATAGATAGATAGATAGATAGATAAATAGATAGATAGATAGAGAGATATATATAGATGGATAAATAGATAGATAGATAGAGAGATATATATAGATGGATAAATAGATAGATAGATAGATAGATAAATAGATAGATAAATAGATAGATAGATAGCTAGATAGCTAGACAGATATATATATATATATATATATATATATATATATATATATATATATATATATATATATATATATATATATGTAGATAGATAGATAGATGGATAGATAGATGAATATATAGATAGATAAAGAGACAGATAGATAGAAACTTATATAGATTAAGATATATAAGCAAGAAGATAAATATACAGATATATATAATAAAGAAATATATATATATAGATATTTAGAGAAATAGTTTTATAAATAAATAGAGAAATTTGTGGATGTATAGAAAGTTATAGAGATATAAGCAAATAGTTAGAGAGATAAAGAAATACTTAGATACATATATTTATAGATAGTTGGAGAAATAGTTAAGTGTATAGAGAAACAGAAGCATAAGTAAAAGCATAAACATATAGGTATGTAAAACTAAATATATAGATGGAGTTATATAAGTTTATATATATATAAGTATAAAGCTAAAGACATATTTATATATAGATAGACAATTTGAGATTTAGATAGATGTATAGGTAGACTAAAATAAACCTCTATAATTATATTATAGATAGATAGATAAATATATACACAGAAAGACAGATAATAAGATAAAGAACTAGTAATATAAATCACTAGATAGTTAGAGAAATAGATAGATAGATAACTGACTAGAGAAATGAGTAGAGAGTAGAGAGTAAATGTATAGATAGATAGACAATAAGATAGACATATTTACTTATATACTATATTTATATACATATTTATTTATATAGTCAGTAGATAGATAAAAGTATAGGTAACAGTATAAAAAGATAGTGATATGCAAATAAATTGGTAGATAGAGATATATAAGCGGAGAGATAGATTTATAGATAGAGAAATAGGATGAATATATAGATGTAGAAATAAATAGTTAGTTAGAAAGACAAATAAGTAGATAGAAAGAGAAATAAATGGAAAAAGAAAGAGAAAATAAAATATATATATATACATATATACAGAGATATTGGGAGAAAGAGATCGATGTATAAATAAATAAATAATATGTAAATACTATGTAAATAAAGTTAGCAAAATAAAACGATCAATAGAAAAATATTTATATAGTTATTTTCAAATATAAATGCTTAAAAATCCCTCCAGTCAGTCGGGGCGACAGCGACAGTGCAGAACCGTGGACCAGTACTTCTAACGGAAAGAGGGGTAAGGCTTTAGTCGATCTCAATCGACTGTGGGGACTCTGCACTAATCGGGAAAAGCAACAAACTTCAACTTATAATTCAAAATTAATTTATAAACATTAAATAATAATAAATTGTCAGCAGTGAGATTTGAACTCGCAGCGTGTTTTGTTGTTGTTGTTGTTGTTATTATTGTTGTTGTTGTTCTAACTAAAGCAGCTGCCATGAACCTGATGATCATTTATTCCCTAATATCAACTAAGTTTCCTATGTTCCGATCGTGATCAAATTTTCGGAAAACGTCCGCAAAGGGGCAAATCTTGAACCCTATAAGAGTGCTGTTAACTCTAGCTCGTATAGTCTCATACGGACGGACAGACAGACAGACGGACATGGCTCAGTGTCTCGGCTGTTGATTCTGTTCAAGAATATATATACTTTAAAGGGTCTGCTACGCCTCCTTCTGCCTGTTACGCACATTTCGCTTTCGTCAAACTTAGCAGACTATGTACGTTTAGTACAGAGTCTAATAATAATAATAAGTTAATATCAATTATATAATAGAAACGAATTCATGTGGAATTCGGTCAAACAACTAGGAACATCTATATGCTACAGCTGTTTGTATTAGTTTAGGCAATTATTAAATGAATAATGAATGCAAAATGAATGAGTAATGAATGAGTAATGAATGAATGCATATTGAATATGAATAATTGCATTCATTTAACAGAAATACACAACTGTCGTTTGGCTGATGATAAATCTAAGGACATTCAACACAGAATGATGATGAGCACGAGCCTGAGAGGGAGGATGGAGGTGGATGATGAAGAGGATGATGATGATGATGAGGATGATGATGATGATGTTGTACTATAGTTCATGATGTTGATGATGATGTGACGTGAACTTTACACACATTTAATTACTTAATTTCACGCAGTTTATGTGCCAAAAGCCAAGCCCAAAACAACATAACCCAAACCATCCCTAAGGATTACAACAACAACAACAAAAGTCAACAACAACAACAACAACAAATGAGGGAGCGTTGTATGGAAACTGAAACTGAAACTGAAACTAAGCCTCGTCTGGGGCGGGATGTTAACTTGTGGGATGTGCAGCATTGCGAGGCAACTGATGACGTTGGCGGGTTGCAGAGCGCCAGCAGCAGGGGGTGCAGAGCAGTGTAGTGATGGAGGGTGAGGGGGGGGTGTACTCTAAGCTGCTAAGAGGGGGTGTGGCTAAAGGTGTATGTTGACGCTTAATCGTGACTTTTAACGCTGCGTTAAGGGGTAAAGTTGAATGCTCGGCATTAGGGTGTCATTGTTACACAGACAAGGGACCAGAGGCAGGGGGCAGGACGCAGGGGAGGCAGAGAGAGACAGCGAGCAAGCGGGGGTGCCCTGTTGGCTGATTGTCTGACCGCCTGGGTGTGGCAAGCAGCACCAAAAAGCATCTGCAGTCCAAGCAACTGAATCAAATTTACGCAGAACACGAAGGGAAAGCTAACTTTAACTGCAACAAACCGACGCTTGGATACCCTGCATATATTTAAAATGAAAAGAAAACACTTTACAAAAGTTAACTTTAAATAAATATTAAGAAATTAAAAAGCAAGCAGCTCTTTTTATTAGGAATTCTAAGATATAAAATTGTACTTAGAGATAAAAAAAGTTTATTATACAAAATCCAATTTTCACCTGATTTTTCCTATGGCAGCTATATGTTATAGTTAACAGATTTTAGCCAAATTTAGTGAGAATATATAGAATAATATCTTACATATCATAAGTAATTTTGGTTGTGATAACTTAAGAAAAAGTTTTTTGTATTAAAGGTAAATTTTCAGGCGATCTTTCCTATGACAGCTATAGGATATAGTAGTCCGATCCTAACCAAATTAAGACAGCATATATAAAACAATCTTATTTACACAATCTATAAGTTTGGTTGAGTTATCCCAAGAAACAACAAAGTTCTCCTTTCTAAACCTTGATTTCCGACCGATTGTTCCTATGGTAGCTATAGGATATAGTAATCCGATTTCAATCAAATTTGCTCAGGATATATAAGGCACAATGTGTTAACTAATCTGTAAGTAAGTTTGAGATATCTCAAGAAACAACAAAGTTCTTCTTACTAAACCTTGATTTCCGATCGATTGTTCCTATGGCAGCTATAGGATATAGTAGTCTAATTGTCAAAAAATTTATACAGATAGTAGAAAATATGATTATTTACATAATCTGTAAGTTTGGTTAACTTAGCTCAAGTAACAACAAAGTTCTTCATACTAAAGTTGGATTTCCGACCGATTGTTCCTATGGCAGCTATATTATATAGTAATCCAATAGCGTTAATTCCTACACAAGTATTACCTGCAGTCAAAATACGTTGCTTTAGCAAGTTTCAACCTCTAAGCTACAAAGACTCAGCTCCTACTTTCAATCAAAGATTTGTACTTTAGGTGAGCGAACACGCCTTCTTTAAGGCGTTACATATGTGTAATACCCTTAGCAAAGAGTATAAAAAGAGACTGAGATTGGCATGGGAATGAGAATGGGGATTGCAAGCTGCATAGAGACTGCTTAAGATATTCCTTGCCGCAGTCTGAACTCTCCCTCTCTCCCTCTCTCTCCTCTCTCTCTCACTCTCTCTGCCTGTCTTACATCCTCTAGTTGTCTGCATAGTCCCAATGGATGTGGCATTTGAATGCAAACTTCTCAGCTAGTAATTGCATTTGGCACGGCACAAAAAAACAAACAGACAAACATATTGTAATCTATGCGTATTCTGGTTTGAGTGCCAGACAGCGACTGGCATTTTGGGGCATGCAGCAGTTGCAACAACTACAACAACAAAAACAACAACAACAATGTTAACAACATCGGGGAAGTGGCATCTTCCGTTAAGCCGATAAACCCACAACTCGACCAGGAACTCCTGGCAACGGCTTCCTCTTCGCATTTTTGCCACTTTTTTTTACGCTACAAAGCATTCCCCATATAAGCTCACCATATATATATACATATATACATGCATGCATACACACACATATACATATATCTGTATAATGAAAATGAAAATAAAAATGAAAACGAGATAAAAATGTAATACAAAAATCACATAAAATGCAAACGGGGCGAGCAATTATCACGTGCAAGCAATGAAACTGGAGCCAAAGGCAGAGAAGTTGAGAGAAGAGAAGCGAGAAGACGAAGGAGACGACGAAGAAGAAGAAGAAAAAAGTAAGAGGCAATCGTAATGTGCAGATTACCAAATCGCATACCAAAATCTCAAGGTGTCTATGAAGTTAAATTAATTGAAATGGAAATGATTTAACGGAAATTTCAATAAATATTCATTTGTTGATAGATAAAAAGATATAGATAAAGATAAAGATAATGGTATAGATATATATATATATATATATATAGATATAGATATAGATATAGATATAGATATAGATATAGATATAGATATAGATATAGATATAGATATAGATATAGATATAGATATAGATATAGATATAGATATAGATATAGATATAGATATAGATATAGATATAGATATAGACAGAGACAGAGACAGAGATATATCTTCTGCTTTCTTCTGCTTTTCTTCTCACATTCGTAACTCTTTCGTAGCTGTAGTAATGCCTAAACTCTATTAGCTTATCATCTGAGTTACATGTGTGCTAAGTTGTTGAAGTTTCCAAGCTGAATATGAGGATAGATATGGAATTTCCCACATTTGGGCGTTAGATTTTCCCACGCAATGCTTTAGTTTTAGGAACTGCTCTACAAGCTTGCTCAACTTATCATTTGAAGCTTTACGGACCCGCATGAAGACTCTGAGTGGTGAATAGTGAGTAGTGAATAGTGAGTAGTGAGTAGTGAGTAGTGAGTAGCAAGTGACGAGTGTGTTCCATGTGTCCAAGTGTTCAGCTGATAAGAAGCGAGGCCCATAGAGCTATACGCTACTTCTGCCTTGATGGCTCTGCTGCTCTCTCTGCGCTCGCTCTACTTCGCTCTCCCTCTCTTCCTCTCTCTGCGCTCGCTCTCCCCCTCTCCCTCTCTCTTTCTCGCTCGCACCCAATCTGCCTGTCTTTGCTGCGTGGATTTTTCCCGCCATTTGCTCAACGGAGCGAAGACAGGCGTCAAGACAGACAGTTGTTTGTCCATTGATAAGACCTCTGACATGGCCTGCTGCGTCTCATGTAACGGACGCGTTGGGAATGTGGCTTATTAAATGGGTTTAAATGGGCACGCAGGACATGCCGGGCCCAGGACACTGGGCCCTGATGAGTCTAACTCTTCCAGCTGACGTTGGCTCGTACCACGTACAGATTACGGAGATGCATCAACTTGAGCAGTCAAGCGTTCTCCCCCCTCAAAGAGACGGGCCAAGTGCAAGTGAAGAAGCACCACAAATTACACCCTGAACAGTTGAGCAGTTGAGGAGTTGAGCAGTTGACCAGCTGCAAGGCTCGCGACTTGCTACATGCCACTTGCCACTTGGCTAACTAACTGCCGCTCCCTCCAACTACCTCTCTCCCTCTCTCTCTCTCTGTCTCCTTCTTTCATTTCTGGTAAGTCAACATTGTCATCTTGATAGTGCAGCGTCGTTGTTGCATGTGGGTTGCAAGCAATTGCCAAAGGGTCGCCGCTTGCAACAACAAGCTCTAAGCTGCTTAAGTCCCCCCTCACCTAAGAGCACACCTGACCCCTGGCGCAGTTGTCATGCTGCCACACAGCAGCCAGCAGCGCAGGAAAGCGCAAGAGCGACTCAAGTCGCATACTTGCCACAACATCTGTGGCCAAAAGACGCTGAAGAGACGAGTTCGGTTCGGGTTCAGGGTAGCTCGACAGCGACAACAGCGACAGCAATAATGTCATGTGGGTTCATCAAGAGGTAGCGGCAGCAGAGAGGGGCACGTGCCCTCTCAAGCGCGAAATGCTGCAACCAAAAGAAACCAAACGAATCGAGACGAAATGACTAGACAAATGCGACTCGATGCCGATGTTGATTGTGATGATGATTGTGATGTTCATTGTGATGTTGATGTTGATGTTGATGCCACGCGAAGATGCCACAACATCAGCTCAACAGCTCAACATCGACCTCGACATTAGTAACCCTTGCGCTTAGCTCTGCTTCTAGCCTCTGCTGTACCAACTTCCAGTTGATAACTATGACTATAACTCTACACTCAGAGAAACGACAGAGTTGAGCGTGTTTTCTTACAAAAAAGTCTATTCAAATAATCAGAATAATCAGAATAATCTTAACTTAAGTCAGAATAATCTTAACTTAAGTCTAAATAATCTTAACTTAAGTCTAAATAATATTAACTTAAATAAAAATAATCTTAACTTATGTCAGAATAATCTTAACTTAAGTCAGAATAATCTTAACTTAAGTAAAAATAATCTTAAAAAAGTCAATTCAAACTTAGATTAAGTCTGAATACTCTTAACTTAAGTTTTTTACTTAAGTTTACTTTCTGGTACATTTTACGTGTTATCTTTTAAAAAAGTCTATACAAACTTAATTTAAGTTAAAATATTATAGTCTAAAATTGCTTAAAATAAATCTACACTTTCTTAAATGAAGCGTGTTTTCTTCAAAAAGTATTTTTAATCTTAAATTAAGTCTGTAATTTTCTACGTTTAGTTTATCTGTTTTTCTTAACTTAAGTTTACTTTCTGGCGAATTTTAAGTCGAAATATTCTAAGCGCGTTTTCTTCAAAAGTCAAAATTATCTGAACTTAAGTCAGTTGTTTTTAATGTTGAGTTTACGCGTTTTTGAATTACAATTTTTTTTAAAAAGTCTATTTAAACTTAGATTAAGTCTGATTATTCTTAACTTATGCCTGTTTTTTCTTAACTTAAGTTTACTTTCTTGTGAATTTTGCGTGCTATCTCAAAAAAAAGTCTATAAAAACTTATTTTAAGTCAAAATATTCTAAACTTATGTCTGAAATACCTTAAGTTAAATCTGCACTTTCTTAAATTAAACATGTTTTCTTCAAAAAAAAGTTCAATCTTTAAGTCAGATTATTCTTAAACAGTTTTTTCTTAAGTTCAGTTTACTCTCCAGTAAGTTTTGCGGGTTAGCTTAAAATAAGTTTCTAGAAACTTAGTTCAAGTGGAAATATTCTAAGCTTAATTCAAAGTCTGAGATAACTTAAGTTAAATCTACACTTTCTTAAATCAATTGCTTTAACTTCAAAAAAATTTATTCTAAATCGGAATATGCTTCACTTAAGTCTGTAATTACTTAAGTTAAGCTTATGTATTCTTAAATGTAGGAAGTTGTCGGATTAAAAAGTCTGATTGAAGGCAAATTAAGTCAGATTATCACTTAAGTCGCTGATTTCTTCAGTTAAGTCTACGCTTCTTCTTCTTTCTTCAAAAAAGTCTGTCTAAACTTATTTTAAGTCGGAATATTCTTGACTTTAATCAGTGATTTCTAGAGTTAAGTCTGCACTTTCTTAAATTAAGTTAGCAAAATCTGAATTTTTCGAAAACAAGTCAAAATCTTAATTGAAGAATATTTATATTAATAAAGTTCTTAATTAAAACTCACACTATAAGTCTGTAATTAAGACTGTATTATCTTAAATGAAGTTTATTTTAATTTATATTTAGCTAAAATTAAGTTTGCATATTCTTTAATTTAGTGAATGAGTTCTTAAGTCAAGTTTCTACTCTCTAATTGAATATAAGTCAACGTATTTTTCTCTGAGTGCATAGCTTGGGTTAGTAAACTGCCTCTCCTTTGCTCTTGCTCTCTCCCTCTCTTTCTATCGCTCTCGCTCGCTCTCCAACTCTCACGTAACCTGCACTTCCGGCACTGCGGTTGACTGTGCTCTCCTCACCTCGCCTACCCGTGCCTTGACTTCATCATCGACTCTTGTCTTTCTCGACTTTGTTTTCTTTAATTGCTCTCTACACTTCACACACACTTACACACACACACGTACACACACATCGAGTCACTATCCTGTCCCGCAGGTTTTCCCTTATTTTCTTACGTTTCCCGCGCATTCCCTTTATTATTATTACATTGGACTTTATTCATTCGATTCCTATTAAAACGAACCCCGAACTGCAGCGAAATTAGATTAAGAAGTCATGCACATGTCTCCGCTGGCATTCGACCCGCAATGGGGACACTTTGGGCCATGGCCAACAGCCGGTGACGGCCCCGAAGCTGCAGACAACAAAACAAGAAAAGGCCATAACATCTATTGACTTCTCAGACTAATTGATAATCTTACACATTGTCCAGCTGTTGCCGAAAACAAACTCTATTAACTAAATAGACTTGCAGTTCCGAGATGAGCTCTTAATATCCACGACAAATGGTCTTAAAGGGGTATACTGGCTTTGGGCAAATGTATGTACAGGCATAAGGCAGCATCTTTGACTCTCTAAAGCAGCAAGAGCAACACAACAACAAGAGCTACAAGAACTAGACTACTGACTCATAGATAGATGGGTACCAAAAGCAAATCTTTCATAACTCCTCCATATTATTACATATACCTCTCCAACTTGGCAGCTACTTAAAGATCAATGTTGTAAACGATTCTACGAGTTTTATCAAAAACACAATTTTATATATAATAAAATTTAATATTATAGTATATATAATATATTAATAAAATAAAGTAAAATCATAGTTAATAAATAAAGTAAAGTAATATATAAGTAATAAAGTACAACTAATATAAAAAAAAACAAATAAAATTTGTAAAAATAAAATTAAATAAATTAACATAAAATAAAATAATAATAAAATAATATATAGTACATATATATAATACATGAAATAAAAAATCAGAATAAATAAAATAAAGTAAGGTAATATAAAGTAAAATAAATTAAAATACCAAATAAAAAGTAAATTATTATGAAATAATTTATAAAGAAATAAAAATAAAATTAAATTAAATAATATAATATGAAATCAAATCACAATAAATAAAATAAAATACAAATAAAAATAAAATTAAGTAATATATAATAAAACAACATGATGTCAAATAAAAATTCAAAATAAAGTAAAGTAATATAAAGTACAATAAATATAAATTACAAATAAAAATGAATAAAATAAGTAAAAATAAAATTGTATTGTATTGTATATAATAAAATAACATGAAATAAAACCATAATAAATAGAAGAAAGTAAGATCAAATAATATAATATATTTTAATTTAAAGTAAAATAAATTTAAATTACAAATGAATGCAAAAATAAAATAAAATAATATAATATGAAATCAAAGCATAACAAATAAAAGAAAGTCAAATAAATTTAAATAACAAATAAAAAAGAATATAAAAATAAAATGAAATAAATGATTATAAAATAATATGAAATAATTTATAATGAAATAAAATAAAATAAAATAACATGCAATCAAATCATAATAAATAAAATAAAGTAAAATAAAATAAAATAAAAATAAAATTAAGTAATATATATAATTTATTTTATAATAAATAGAAGAAAGATAAAATAATATAAAATATTTTAATTTAAAGTAAAATAAATTTAAATTACAAATGAATGCAAAAAAAAAATAATATAATATGAAATCAAAGCATAACAAATAAAAGAATGTCAAATAAATTTAAATAACAAATAAAAAAAGAATATAAAAATAAAATTAAATAAATGATTATAAAATAATATGAAATAATTTATAATGAAATAAAAATAAAATAATGTTGAATAATATAATGTGAAATCAAATCATAATAAATAAAAGAAAGTAAAATAAAATAAAATAATATTACATTAATTAACAAAATATAGTAAAATAATATAAAAAAAATAAATATAAATAACATAAAGAGAATATAAAAATAAAATTAAGTAAAATAACATTAATTAAAAGAAAAATTAAATTAAATTAAATGAAAATTAAATAATATATAATAAAACAACATGAAATCAAAAAAAAATAATAATAAGGTAATGTAATATAATATAAATAACAAATAAAAAGGAATATAAAAATTAAATTAAATAAAAATAAAATTAAATTAAATAATAAATAATAATAAAATAACATGAAATCAAAAATCGGAATAAATAAAATAAAGAATATAAAAATAAAATTAAATAAATGATTATAAAATAATATGAAATAATTTATAATGAAATAAAAATAAAATAAAATAACATGCAATCAAATCATAATAAATAAAATAAAGTAAAATAAAATAAACAATATATAATAAAATATGATTTCATGAAACAAATATGAAATAAACAAATTAAAGTAAAGTAGAATAAATATAAATAGCAAATAAAAAGTAAAGATAAAATAAATTAAAATAAAGTAAAATAAATTTAACTAACAAGTGAAGTAATTCGAAAGAGAAAGAGAAACCTCGGCATACGCAGACACTTTAAGGGCACTCGGAACTCTATGGGATTCCTGGCGCTCGTGAAACTTGCACAGAAATCGCGCAAGGAATTCGAAGAAGGAGAAGAAGGAGTAGAAGTAAGCGGCAAAGGACAGTTGCAGTTGCAACGAGCTGAGGACAGGCTGCGTGATGCCGGCGATAGTCAGAACGGGGGCATTGATCAGATGCTGCCACTTGTGGCACGAGGTGCAATGAACCTAGCGGTGAGTGAGCAGATATGTATTCAGCGTATTGCATTCAACATTGTATGGCTGTTTGGTCGTTTTGGGCCCTATTTAATAGGGCTAACAGGTGCAGTTAGCAGGCAGAAGTGAAGAACTGCAGACCCTTGGTGAGCGGTGGCGCGGATGTTGCT
This sequence comes from Drosophila macrospina, assembly GCA_035042075.1. NCBI lineage: Eukaryota > Metazoa > Arthropoda > Insecta > Diptera > Drosophilidae > Drosophila > Drosophila macrospina. The sequence goes on along the minus strand of JAWNLW010000527.1, from coordinate 624,188 downwards.
GTTGCAGTTGCAGGTACTTTTTGCATCCTTGCAGCAACATCATCGCATCGTATCGTAAATAAAGCGAGACACGCGGCACGTGCCCCTTTTTGGTATCTTCGTTTCTCTTTCACAATATGTTTCATCTAAAAGTTGCCCCTAACCGCGATCGGTTGCCCCATCATCTGGGCAGCAAACTGCAACATCATGTTGCAGGGGCATCATTCGTGTTACCTGTTACCGTTTATCCGTCTTAACCATTTTACCATTTTTACCATTTTTACCATTTGCAGCAAGCTGCAAGCTGCATTTCCAGATCGTCTTGGCTCGTGTCTGTCCTGCCTCCTTCCTCCTTGCCCTACCCACTTGCCCTCGCTCATCCTGGCGATTCCCTTGAGAGCTCACGCCGTTCGTGGGGGCTCCACGTATAGCGCGTGGCAAGGACAGCCAGCTGAGTTGTTAGTCTGCCGCTTTATAATTAACTTGACGATCGGTTTGTGCCTCTGCCTCTGCCTCTGCCACTGCCTCCTCATCATCTGCTTCCCTTGGCGGCTGCAGCATCCAACGGCAACATCAACAGCAGCTGCTTATTTGTCCAGTTCCTTGAGTTGAGCTCTGAGTGTATCGCAGCCAAGGTTAAAGCAGCTGATCATGCAGACAGCTCAGTTGATCAATCGCTCGCTTGAAGAAGGCTACGATCATGCTATAGGATCTGAGACTGGTCAGTTGATCAATCGCTCGCTGGAAGAAGGCTACGATCATGCTATAGGATCTGAGACTGGTCAGTTACAATTGTATATCCCGATATCTCTAGAGTTCTTCTATGCTTCCCTATGCAAAGTGACTGATCAGTGCTTCAGCCGATCTCAGGCCAAGCTGATCATGCAGACAACTAATCAATCAACTGATCGATCTCTTCTGGAAAGCTACGATCAAACTATAGGAACTAACACTGATCAAAGAGTTCTTCCCTCCTTTCCTATTCCGAGTAACTGATCAGCTCTTAAGCGGATCAATCAATCTATTGAAGAAAGCTTCGATGAATCTTTAGGTGCTTTAACTTTAACTTTACATTTATATATCTTCATATCTCTAGAGTTCTTCTATGCTTCCCTATGCAAAGTGACTGATCAGTGCTTCAGCTGATCTCAGGCCAAGCTGATCATGCAGACAGCTGATTAATCGATCTTTTATGGAAAGCTACGATCAAACTACAGAAACTGACACTGATCAAAGAGTTCTTCTATACTTTCCTATTCCGAGTAACTGATCAGTGCTTCAGCTGATCTCAGGCAAGCTGATCATGCAGACAACTGATCAATCAACTGATCGATCTCTTCTGGAAAGCTACGATCAAACTATAGAAACTAACCCTGATCAAAGAGTTCTTCTGTACTTTCCTATTCCGAGTAACTGATCAGTGCTTCAGCTGATCTCAGGTCAAGCTGATCATGCAGACAACTGATCAATCAACTGATCGATCTCTTCTGGAAAGCTGCGATCAAACTATAGGAACTAACCCTGATCAAAGAGTTCTTCCGTCCTTTCCTATTCCGAGTAACTGATCAGCTCTTAAGCGGATCAATCGATCTCTTGAAGAAAGCTTCGATGAATCTTTAGGAGCTTTAACTTTAACTGTACAATTATATGTCTACATATCTCTAGAGTTCTTCTATCCTTCCCTATGCAAAGTGACTGATCAATGCTTCAATTGATCTAGGCCAAGCTGATCATATAGACAGTTCAGTTGATCAATCGATCGCTTGAAGAAAGCTACGATCAAACTATAGGAACTAAGACTAATCAGATGCAATATCTACATATCTCTACATTTCTTCTATGCTTCCCTATTAAGAATGAGAGCCTTTATCAAACTTAGGACTTATCTCCAAAAAGACCAAAAGATATAGAAATAGAGAGCGCTGATCAAACTAGAAAAAGATCATTGGAATGAGCGAAAAGTCTTCATCAAACTAGACGCTGATCTTATGACAGAAAGAGCTTGAATCAAACTATAGGCAGATCATACTAAGAAATATCCTTTTGCAACCTCAAGAGAACCTTGATCAAACTAGAGACAGATCTTTGAAAGAGAAAGAGAAGTTTTCATCAAATTAGAGACTGATCTTTTGAATAAAAAGATAATCCCTACACAAACCTCAGACAGATCATAGTGGAGACCGATCTCTAGAAAGTAGGAGAGCCTTCATCCATCTGGCTACTTATCTCCCAATAGAGATAGAAATAGAGAGTGCTGATCAAACTAGAAAATGATCTTTTCAAACGAAGAGAGAGCCTTGATCAAATTAGAGACAGATCTTTTGAAAGAGAAAGATAAGTCTTCATCAAACTAGACCTGATCATTGGAAAGAAAGAGCCTGCATCAAACCATAGACAGATCAAACTGAGAGTGATCTTTTTAAATGAAGAGAGAGCCTTGATCAATCTCTAGAAATAAGAGTCTTCATCAATCTCTGATCTCTCTAAAGAAAGAGACAAACTCAATCAAGCAATAGAATAATAGCATAAGCAGTCGATCTGTCATATTAGTAGATCAACTAACTAGTTAATCAGTCTGCTATTTCAGTTAGTTTATATACACAGCTAAAGCTCTGATTGCTCACTAAATCAGTTGAACTACTGGGAAAAAACAGAGAAAAAAGTAGTAGAGTTGCTCGAACTACCAGCGAAAGGAAGCAAGGATAATCGTGGTAATTGTAGCTCAGCTGATGCATTGGAATCTTCAACTGTCGATGATTAGTTTGTTATTAGATGATTTCTTCGGGCAGCGCAACGAATTCAAATAACAGAGTAGCATAACCTTCATTAAATTGCGGATATTTCACACCTTTTTGATCTTGCCACAATTTGATGAACGTTTCCAGAGCCTGAGGAGGCTCAACTGCAACTGCAATATCAGGGTAAGGACACACAGACAGAGAGAGACCAGCCAGACGCATCAGTTGCCCCATTACGCAGGCAATTATGACTAAATAGACGCACCTTTTTTTATGTTGTAGAACTGGACACGCCCACGCAAATCATTGCGTAACTAGGCGAATGCAAGATACAGCGAAAACCCAAAAAATATATAAAAATAGGAGCTGCTCATGAAACATCTGCCGCCAGAAGTGAAGAAAGCGATGCAGCAACAGCAACAGAGCCAAAGGGATCGACCCTTGGGGCAATCTGTCGACAGCAACTGGCGTAAAAAGTGAGCTGCGAGGGTTGTGCTCACACCTTGAGAGAGAGAGGGAGAGCGAGAGAGAGAGGAGAGAGAGAGAGAGCAGTAGAAACTCGCAACTCGCAGCTCGCAACTCGAGGCTTAATCAATACGCTGCCATAAATCAGTAGACACTAACTGAGTGTGTCGAAACTCTCGATGATGATACTATATTCCTCGCTTATCCCTGCTCTGCTGCGGCTCCTTCTCCTTCTTCTTCTCCTTCTCCTTCTCCTTCCTCTTCTTCCTCTTCTTCTTCATGCTCTCCCCTGACTTTAGCTCGTGCCGTGCAAACTGGGGCACAACATCTGAGGCGACCGCAAAGACAAATTAGAACCAGTTTCGTGGGTTTAAGCCAATGACCTGGTTGCGAGCCTCATCACGCTGCAGCTGCGATCCTTAAACAGTTCAATTCTTTTGCTCCTTCTTGCTACATATTTCTACTACGAAATTCTACTACATTTTGCTACACTCCTTTTTATTTGGTGGCAAGTGCAAGGAACTCTTTTAGTTATTGATTGCATAAAGTAGCGAAAGCAAACAACTAAATTCGTTTGCTTGATCTTACTACTTTTTCTACTACGCTTTTCTACTACGTTTTCTACTACGCTTTTTATTCCTCCTTTTTTTCGGAACAAGTGCAAGGAACTCTTTCGGTTATTAATTACATAAAGTAGCGAGCAGCCAAGTCAAAGCCCAAGCCAAACAAACCCATAAACTAACAACAAACTAGTTCCATTAAGACAGCATGCAGTCCTCCCTCATCGCCTCTCCCTCTCTCTCTCTCTCTGTCTCCCTCTGTCTCACTCTCTGATGCCTATCTCCCTCCTCGTCCCCCACTGCAAATACCGCAAAAGAGCGTTCGCTGCCGCGTAAATATTTACGAAAGCAACAAAGCAGCAAAAAAGTAACAATCATCGCACGATATCAATGACTCAACCCCCAATAAAATATTAAAAAAACAAAAAACAACCCCCCCCCATACCCCGACCCCCAAGAAATCAGCTCCGCACACGCCGTGCACCCCCAAAGGCGTGAGAAAGCCAAAGTTAAACTCAAATAAAATGTAATATAACCGCGAAATTGTTTGACTGATTTCGACGAAATAATTAAGTTAATGTTTAGCTAAGAATTGCTTTGCAAATGCCACTGTATCAAACGTATTATAGGCAACAAATTTGGACTCGTAATGCCTTAGTAATATTATATTAATGCGAGTTGAAAATTGATTAAGAAATTGAAAGAAATGTGCGAATTTTCTCAGCAATGTAAAGAACAAGCGGGAAAGCTACAGTCCAGTTGCTCGATAGTATGTGATATACTCAGTATTCAGTATTCAGTATTCACTATTCAAATCCAAACATTCATCTACATATACTACTTATTACAATCCTAGAAATATCAATATAAATATATATAAAAAAATACAAGAAATATAAAGATCAAAAGTAAACAATGTCTAAACAAACATTTCTATATTCAATTAAAAAAATTACGAAAGTCGAGCGCGCGCGACACTATAATACCCTGTAGAGTCTCTAAAATTTAGTATTTTGAACTATAATAGAAGTACTTACCTGACAGGTGTTTTTATACCCTGTAGAGGGATATATTAGCTTTGTGAAAACTGCAACTGTAAGAAGTCGAGACTTCTCTTCATATATCCTCTTCAGATGGCGGAATTATGGTTATATTTCTCAGCGTAGATACTACTCACTTAACACTTAACTTGGAGAATACCATAGAGAAGCATTACTGAAAGTTTCATCAAGATCGCTCTATAAATAAGAAAGATAATCAGAATTAGAAGAGAAATTGTAAATTGCACTGCTTGCGCTTTGATCGTTGCGAATAACTGCGATACATGCATATGTAGATGAAGTGACATAGCCTTCAGCTTTTGACAGAATATCTGTACATATGCAAAAGATTGCTGCTATGAGCATGCAAAGGATTCTAATGAATGTTTGAGCACCTCCCAGTTACCAACTTCGATTCTAATCAAAATACTTTGTTAAAGAGACTGTACAGGGTATTAAACAGTCGCGCGCGCTCGAATTTTGTAATTTTTTTTTTATTTTGTCATTTTTTATATACTTATACTTATCCGTATTTTTTATATACCAAATATATTATAAATTAGTTTAGTATTTTATTATATACCAACTATATTTTTTAGTATTTTTTATATACCAAATATATTATATATTAGTTTGGTATTTATATACCAACTATATTTTTTTCAGTATTTTTTATATACCAGATATATTATATATTAGTTTGGTATTTTTTATATATACCAACTATACTTATCAGTATTTTTTATATACCAAATATATTATATATTAGTTTGGTATTTTTTATATACCAAAAATTTAAATATTGTTGTTCTGTTGCGAGAAACAAAACATTTTAAGATGTTCTTGGTATATTCAAATTATTGAGATACTTTTTGTTAGTTCTGCTTATCAGCCTCGTTTGCTACCAATCATTGAGGTGGGTTGAAGTATTACAGGGTATCATTGCAGCCGGAGCATTTCAATTCAGTTATTCGCAAACGTTTTTATGGTTTCATTTGATTCAACATGAGCTGTCATTGCATTGGCATTGCACGGCGTTCCAATTCCATTTTATTCCCCGCCATTTCTGTTATCTGCTCACCTTTCACCTACCTCTGAATCTACACCCCACCCTCCCCCTCATCCACTGAGCCAGTCCCCCTCGCACGCCCATTTCTCTGCTCTTTTGTGTCCTGAGCGCGCACGCTTTTTATTTGTACAGCAAAAGTAGGCACAACAAATAGCAACAACAACTTTTGCCATGGACGGAAGCCCAACCAAAAACGCCCAATGATTGTAGTGGGGTGTGTGTGTGTGTGTGTGTGTGAGTGTGGGTGTGTGTGTATCTTATAGATACTTTTGCTAACCGCAAGCAGCACGAAATCCTGGCTGCTGTTGCTGCTGGACGCAAATATCGATCGATTCTGCACACACACACACACGCACACACACACACACATACACACACACACTTTTACATAGAATAGCTTACTGTCAAATTCAAAAGCTGTTCTCGTATCCACATGCATTAGAAAGTAAGTCGAAATCGAGACGAAAAGTGAAATTGGGAACAACTTTCACTTGTTGCCAATTAAAATATATATTAATATTTAAATATGTTAAATTATATTTAAATAAAATATTTGTAAATTTACTTTTAATTTGTTAATATTGAGTTTAACATTTTAAAGCAATTTTCTTATAAATAATAAATTCTTTACTAATAAGGTAAAATAAATCAATTTAAAAAATATATTTAAATAAATTAAACAAACTATTTCGATTAATATATTAATAATATTTAATAAAAACATTTATTCATAAATATATTTTGGTTAAATATTTTAACTAAGATGTAGTCTTATGTCAATTAATTAAGAATTGAAATATTGTTTAATTTAATTTAATTAACTTTATGAATGTATTAATTAAAATTCTTTCAATTAATTTTAATTTACTTAAAATAAATACTTAATATACTTAAAATATTAAAATGATTATTAATAAATATATATAAGTTTAATGTTTTCAAACCATTATTATTAATCGATTATTATTAATCAATAATTTCATCGATTAAATTTCAATTTATATTTAAATATATTTATTATATATTCAAATTAATGAATGTATTTAATAATTTAATATTAAAATTTAATGTTCTTAGGCACTTTTTTAATGTTTGTTAATTTTTTTTTGAAATTTTATAATGATTATTTTTAATGATTCTTACTGATTAAAATTGTTTTATTTATTTTAAAAATTGAAATCAATTTATATTTAACTAAACTCAAATTAATTACTTTTGAAAATATTATTAATAAATATATTTACGTTTATTACGCTTAAACATTTAATTTTAATTTTTAGTTTTTAAGTGAAGTTTAATATAAATTTTTTAATAATTAAAAATGTTTTTTTTAATATTTTTGATAAATATAAATAATAAATATATTCAAAGTAATAAATTTTAAAACTTAATACATTAAAGTTTTATATTTTTAACTTAAAAAATTGTATTTTATAAAATAGTTTCAATTATTAAAATAATATTTTACTCAAATTGAGCATTGAAATAAGTAAATCAAAAGATATCGATTAACGATAACAACGAAAACAAGGCGAAATTGTCAGTTGGAACACGGCAATTACGCAGCCTTTTGTCAGGCACTCTGCTGCAGACATGTACGTGCATGTACAGAGAGAGGCCATCCATTTACGGTGAGTCCATGGAGGAGGGGGGAGGGGTAGGGTTAAGAGCGAAGCGGAGAACGGAAATGCCGCAGCGTCAGGCAGCGAATGTCCATTGCTCCGATGACATTTGCTATTCAATAGCTGGCGCCATCTAACGACGGGAAGTGTACAAAAAAATGTGTCTGTACTGTCTCATGCTATCTCTCTCTCTCTCTCTCTCTCACTCGCTCGCTCTGTGTGCGCACTCATGCATATATCCTGCGCCCCGTCATTGTCCTTAGGGTGGACACGTCACAAGGCTGAGCTGAGGATTGGGAGATTCATGTTACACACCTGCGCGTGGCAACCCGATTGGAGGGGGAGGGAGGTAAGGGGGGACAATGTGGCAGCAACGGAAGCAGCAACTGGACACAGAAGGCGTTGCACATTTTAGATGAGTTTCACTCAACAAATAATCAATACAACCCTCAACTCCCTCCCCCACTAACCCTCACACCTACTTCCCTGCACCCTAAAATATGATTTAATCGCGCGTTAAGCAAATACTAAGTTTCATATTTTTACCATACAAAACAAGAAGAAGAAGAATTAGATTAATTATTTAGTGTATAGAAAAAGTGTGCAAAAATAAATAAATAAACACAAATCCCGCTGGTCAGTCGGTGCGTCAGCGACAGTGTAGTACCGTGCCTTTCTAACTGAAAGGGAGGTAAAGCTACAGTCGATCTCAATCGACTTTGGGGACTCTGCACTAATCGGGAAAAACAACAAACTTCAATTTATAATTTATAATTAATCTATAATTATTGAAAAACAATTTGTAATTGTCAGCAGCAAGATTTGAACTCGCAGCTGCCATGAACCATGAATGATCATTCATTCCTTAATATCTTATATGTTTCCTATGTTCCGCTCGTGATGAAATTTTCGGAAAACGTCCGCAAAGGGACATTTTCTATGTGTGCCAAATCTGAAGTCTGTAGCTCAACAACTACAAATCTAAAACAAACTTGATCTGCTTGCACACGATAAGAGTGTTGCCACCAAATTTGCTAACTCTATCTCGATTAGTCTCTGAGACCTAGGTGTTCAGACGGACAGATAGATAGACAGACAGACAGACAGACAAACAGACAGACGGACATACGAACATGGCTAAATCGTCTCGGCTGTTGATGCTGATCAAGAATATATATACTTTACAGGGTTTGCCACGCCTCCTTCTGCCTGTTTCGCACATTTCGCTTTCGTCAAACTTAATAGACTATGTACTTTTAGTACATCATCAATTCTTCATACAATCAAATTTAATGGCATTTAAAAAAATTGTAATTTTTACAATAAGTGAAAAATGTATAAATAAATAAATTAAAATGCTAGAAAAAAAAATTGTAAAAAAAAATTAAATAAAATAAATAAATAAATAATTAGGAATTGAGGAAATGTTCGGAAGGTTTTCACACTTTGTCCCAACATCCTATTTCGAGTTCGCGAAACGGAGATTTGTGCGCTTGCGGAGTCCAAAGTCGCCGCTGCGTGGCACTTGGGTGTCCTCGACTGGCGGCTGGGCCGTGTCCTTAGAGGCGGCTGCGTCGCGGCCAAGGATATTCCAGAAGGGACGCTGCGTTGTGGTGGGCGGATCCTTGTTGATGTAAATGCAATTGATGATGGGCTCGCTGTCATAGTACTGACGACGATGGCCGCCATTCTGGCGATTCTTGTTGCGACGACGACGACGGCGACGCTGTTGCTCCTGGCGGCGACGCTGCTCCTGCAGCTGCTGCTGCTGGCGGCGGCGCTTCAGCTGGACGGATGAGGATGTCGCTGGGCGACGGCGCTTGTAGCCGCCAATGGGACGGGAGGAGGAACTGGAGCTGGAGAGGGAGCTGCTGCTGCTTGAGGGGCGACGACGCTTGACACTCTGACTTGGCTTGGACTTCTTGGACTTCTTCTTCTTCTTCTGACGCTGAGTGGAATTTGTTTTGCGCTTGTTGCTGACGCTGCTGGAAGGACGCTTGCGTTTGCTGCTCGTCGAGCTGGCGGAGGAGGAAGAGCCAGCGGAGGAGATGGAACTGGAGCTGGAGCTGGAGCTGCTTGGCTGCTTAGCGGGCTTCCTGCGATCCGCACTGCTGCTGGAGCTGCTCTGCGGCTTGCGCTTCACCTGCTGCTCCCCATCTAGCTGCTGCTCGCTGGGACGCTTCCTCTTCTGCTGCTGCTTCTTGTTGGTCTTCCTCTTTACAGACTGCTGTGATGGCTTTCTGCGCTTCTTCTTTGGCTTGTGGACATCGCCGGGCTGATTGGGCTCATTGATCACTGGATGCACATCCCCATTGTCTGTGCTCCAAATGGCCGTTGTGCTCATCGGACTGTCCTCGGTGATGAAGTGATCCTGCTCATCGTAGAAGCCCAGCTCCTGATAACGATCGTTGCCATAATAAAAGTACTCATCATCATCCTCATCCTCATCTCCGTCTCCATCCGCATCCGCGTCCTCACCCCCCTCATAGACAATGCTGTCCTGCTGTGGCCAATAATGCAATTGCTGTTGTTGCTGTTGTTGTTGCTGTTGCTGCTGTTGCTGCTTCAGCGGCTTCAGCTCGAAGACCGCATGTGTGCTGGGATTAACCTTCGGTGGCTGCTCGGATTGCACAACCACAATGCCAGCATCGCCGCCAACATTGGCATGCGTTGCCGCATTGGCCACCACGCTGACACCTTGTGGCAAGCTCGTAGCTGGCAGCGCGAATGTGGCAGCCACCAGGCTTGTCTGACCCTGCAGCTGCTTCTGCTGCTGCTGTGCCTCCAGCTTTTGTGGCTGCTGCAGTTGCACAATTTGCGGCAGCGCCTGCTCATCCTCCTCCTCTTCATCGTCTCCCTCGGCCTGCTCCTCCTCATCATCATCATCCTCATCGTCATCATCTTCCTCGAGCTGCAGTGCAGTCAAGGCCACATAGCGTCGCTTGCCAGTCTCCTTATCCAGCACAATCCCCTCGCGATGCTCTGGCGCATTGGCTGCAGCACTCAGACTCAACTGCTGGGAGCTGACGGTGACCCCAGGACCCGGCAGTGTCATGGCGCGACTGGAGCGTTTGCGTCTGGTGACAACGCACTGCGATTTGCTGCCACTGCCATTCAATTGTCTGCCCTGGATGTGGAAGCGTTTCAGCTCGTATTCATCACCATTCTCATCGACCTCGATCCTTGTGTCGGCATTTGCCTGATGGGCGACAGCCAGCCAGAGAATGGCGGCGAAAAGCGTTAGGAGGCAACGTTTCCTCATCTCTGGCAATGAGACGCGACTAAACTGAACATACAGCTGCTGCCACTGCCACTTATATTAGCTCGCCGCGGACCTATTGACCCACAGTTAATTGCCAAAAAGAAAAAAAAAAATATCAAAACGTTTGCGATCTGAATTATTCATCAGCGCTCCATCGATCCGTCGATCCATCGATAGATATTCATAATTTCTTTGTCAGAACTTGTTTTCGCCACAAAAACTTTCAGCCTTTTGCTGAGCCGTCGCTCGCATCGCATCGCTTGGCATTTTGCCGGGGTCAATGGTCAATTAATAACCCCCAAATATCGACAGCTCGCCAAATAAAGCGGAAGAAAGTTTTTGGCTGGTCAAAGGGCCAAAGCAATCGACCTGGCTAAATGTCTGTCTCATGTCTCATATCTCTGGTCTCTTCCCTCTTCTCTCTCGCTGCCTTTTTGTCATATTCGCAAATCCACGGGGCTAAAACCACCGCTGTGCGACTACCAAATACATTAAGCCATCGAAAGTTTTCTACATGCGTTGCTCAACGCTTAGGCTGGAATCGCTCAAGAGACAGAGCGCCCCATGTTGGGCGCCCTTGTGAAATGCTATATATGTTGTCTAGTAATAATCTTTTATATTTCTTTATAGTTTAAAAAGATTGTTAACAAAGCAAATTTATAAGTTGGGAACTTATTTAATAGATAATATTTAATTTAAATTAAATATTTAAATATTATTGTCTTCCCACCTTGAGCCCTCCTCCAAAGGACTATATAAGTTGTCTATTAATAATCTGATAGGTTTCTTTATAGTTTAAAAAGATTGTTAACAAAGCAAATATATAAGTTGGGAACTTATTTAATAGATAATATTTAATTTAAATTAAATATTTAAATATTATTGTCTTCGCACCTTGGTCCCTCCTCCAAAGGACTATATAAGTTAATAGACAACAACAAAAATAATATTTTATATTTCTTTATAGTTTAAAAAGATTGTTAACAAAGTAAATTTGAAAGTTGGGAACTTATTAAATAGAAAATACTTAATTCGAATTAATTATTTAAATTTTCTCCCCACCTTGGGCGCCCTTATAAAGGACTATTTAAGTTGTTTATTTATACTCTGTTAAATTTCTATACAGTTTCAAAAAAGTTTAACAATGTCACTATATTAGTTGGAAACTTATTTAATCGACAGAATTTGTCTCCTGTAGAATAATCTAATTATAGACCCCCTCACGTTGGGCGCCCCTATTAAAGACCATATAAAATGTCAGTTGCAATTGTTAAGTATTCCCAAGCAATAGCAATAAATTTTAGTCGACAGCATTTCAGTAGAGAGTATCTCGGAACTTTGGCATATTCTCTTTATTTAGACAGACCCCCCCCCTCTACTCCATCACCACGTTGGGCGCCCTCTACAAGGACTAAGCTTTAGGCTTTCCTTAGAATCGCAAACACTTCAAGCAGAGTTAAGATATCAAATATAAAGAATAAATGATATTGCTCTCTGCCATATAATATGCCTAATTCCAGAAGAAGCATTACTACACGTTGAGCGCCCCAATCAAGGACTATATATCCTTAATATAGGACTACAGATTTCTTAATACATTTCTCAAATTCCCTCTCAATTAAAGCAAATAATGTCAAGCTAAAAGCTTCTGTCTCTCTCTCGCTTTAAACTAAACACGTTGAGCGCTCAACATCCTTGCATCCGTTCTTATAATTCGCAAGCAGTTTAAGCCGGACAGCAACGAGTTTCGCAGAGAGAAATAACGGAACTTACAGTTAAATTAAACATTTATTGCGATTTCTCAATTTGCTCTAGGCGCCCCACATTGGGCCAAAAATTAACTATAATTTCAACCCTGCAGCATTTCTTGAGAAAATTCATAAAGCAGGTGTTAAAAACAAGCTGATCAACGTGCAAATACCCTGTAGAACAAAGTAAATTAAATAAACTGTGTCCCAATAAACAAACTGCAATGGTTTCTAATGAACATTGCTTTATGGATTTGTAAACAAATAGAACAAAAAATTAAGTTAATCGAATTGAATTATAAATTATAAATAAATCAAATTTTATAGCAATTCCTTGGCTAAGTAATAGTAAATATAATATGCTGAATTAGCTTAAGTTTTAAATAAGCTAACCAAACCGAATGGCATACCCGAAACCACAATTTACAGGGTATAATTACAGTGGAAGCAGAAAAGCGAATTTGAACTATGACAGCAAATAAATATCAATATTCAAAGATTTCTACGAGCTGTCGAAAAAGCGCTACAAACAATAAATTTATTGGCTTATAAACAATAAGTAGAAACACACACGCACACACACACACACACACACACACACACAGATAGCTTAATATGCAAATCTATTTGTAAAGATTAAGCATAGAAAATAGAAAGAAAAATAAAGCTTAAAATAGAAACATAAATCAGGGCAAACGCCGCTAAATTTGACCCCAGAATGAGACCCAGCCCAAGATGGTTAGGTCCTAAGTACCACACAACACTCCCAACCAACTCCCCTCCTCACCCCTCTTACGCTACCTGCCCCTCTTTTGTGTATGCCATTACCTTGGCTACCTTCGATTTAGCCATCATCAACAGCAACGCTCGTTTGTCGTGGCCATTTGACTGTCCACTCTTTTTGCATGCTAATGAAACATCATAAATAAAGTGAAGCCTCTAGTGGACGAGCCCAACTTCAATGATCCCCCTTCCCACCCCCTGTCACGGCGTTCAGCAACAGCAACAACAGACAAACCACTGCTAGTTGGCAGCGAGATCAATGCAGACAGACAAACAGTTGAAGCGAAGGGCGAGGGGAAGGCGGAATTGAGAGTGGGAGTGGGGAGTGTAGAGTGGAGAGTGGGGGTGGAGGTGGAGGTGGAGGTGAGAAGAAGGCCCATTTTTATCAAGAAAACTTAACAAAAGATCAATTGACAGAGAGAAATGTTGCGGCGGCTGCGCAACACTTGAATAATAATTGTGCACAATGGCAGAAGCAACAACTACAACAACAACGACAACAACAAAAGGAGGCCATTAAATTACAAACATCTTTAAGAAGAAGAAGAAGCAGCAGCAACAGCAGCAGCAACAGCTTCTATTGGCGTCCATCCAGTTGATTTGGTATGGAGAAGGTGTCGCTGTGGTCGTCATTCAAGAGGCCCCCAGGTCCAACTTCAGTCAAGTGCGTTGCGCGTGCAGACATGCAACAAACAGCAGCAGCAGCAACAACGACAACAACAACAACAGCAAAACGCGCGCAACTTTTCTCGATCGTATCTGCAGTAATGTGAATGTAAGTAGCAGCGGTAGCAGCATAGACAGCAGAGGGGCAGGGCAAAACACACACACACACACACACACACACACACACACGCACGCACACACGCATAGACAAAAAGGTAGGCGGGCAATAGGCCACAATACTTACATACATACAAACTTACCCGCACACACACACACAGAGACATCTACAGCAATATGACTGCACACGTGCACTGCTTGGCATAGTGATAATTCTTATTGCTTGCGCGCAAACACACACAATTGCACTGCTTGAGATTGTGATAATTCTTTGCGTTTGCCACAGGTTAAACAATTAATTAAACACTATAAATAACATAAACACCTATATATTTGTTTGTATTTTGAACACTTTGCATTGATTGCAGCTCATTTACATTGCACGCACTTTTATTGTTTGTTTATCGATTGGCATCGATCGGCAAGCGCAGTGTTGGTAAATGGGTGACCAGCGGCAGTAAAAGTTGCAAAAGAGCAAAAGAAAGGAAAACAAAGAGAAAAAAAAACATAATTCACAAGAACTTTCATTAATGTTGTGAGGCTGAAAAGCAACAAAGACTTGAATTGGTTATTATTACTGTTGCTGTTGTTGCTGCTGCTGTTGCTGCTTGTTTGTTTGTCATCAACGCTTGCTTATGCTAAACACTTTCGCGTAGCGGGCACCAACGGAATTTTTAATTAATTCATGCGTACGAGTTTTAAGCAAAGGAAGGTACGCACATACGCACACACATGTTGTGTGCATGTATTGGCAAATCAATAAGTTGAATATTTGCCAAAGTTTCTTTTAATCATATTCATGATTTGTGTTGTTGTCTTTGCTGCCTTGTGGTATGCGCTAGCAACGGTAAATGCTTGTTGCTACATAGCAACAACCAATGCAACTCTCCCTTCTCACTCACATACATACATATGTATGTGCATGCATCATGCAAAAGATTGCAATCATTGCATCACACACACACACACACGACTGCATATTTTCACTCATTTTGATTTAGTTTGTATGTATGTACATACATGTGTTGCATGGTATATGGTGAGCCATAACAAGTTTTGCTGCAAGAAATCAATGCTGTTGCACCCAATCAGAATGCAACGACACTTACACATACATGCACAAGCTCTCATGCACATTCAATGGGATGCTGCAGCATGCTGGCTCACTCGCACTTACGCCTGCTGGTTGAATGGGTGCCTGCCTTGTTGCCCCCCGCCCGCACAAACAATGCAGCAGCAGCGGCGACAAAATGGCGACCTTTTTCAATGTGCATGAACATTTTAAAGTTTATGTGTGAACATACATATATGTACATATTTTGGAAGGGCACAGAAATGACCCCATTTCCCGTCTCTTGGCAAGGTCCGGCTGCTGTCGAATTTACAGTTATATGAAGTGATTATTTTGCACTTGCAAAAATGATAATCCAATTTAAATATGCTTTGCACGTTTACTTAATTTATTTGATAATTTCGCTGTCTTGCAATCAAATCAACTGCAGCAGCTGAGGCAACAACTCGTTGCGATCTTCTCAAGCAGTATACTGATGGATGTTTTTGCTGCAATTATTGCAGACTATAGTATTTATGATTTCAATAAATATTGTACTTAAGCACCAAACTGCCTCCCTTACTTTATTGAAATAAGTATTTAAATTTCCCGCCAAATGTGTTGCAGTATCTGTGGCGACATCTATGCGTCGTCTCCGTCAACGGTTATGAATTTGGCGGCATGTTAATCGATCAGCTGCGCTGCATGCAACACTTTGCTTATCGAATGCCACATCGATATACATTGTGCGTAAAAATTGTAACAATATGCGCAGAGTATCGATATTTATAGCCATCCCTAGTCCAAGGAAGTTTTGGGGTGTTTGGAAATGTTCGATATTTGCGTAAAAATTTCGAAGTTAAACGAATAACTATGTATTAAAGAATTAGTTAATTAGTGCTTAAGAAGTGGCCACAACCATTTCAAATAGTGCTCACACAATACAAATACAAGATTGTTAATCAGCGCATCATTGTAACTTGTCGTACCAAAGAAAGAAAAGAGACTCGGGAAGATGTGTCTATACTACGGCCTAAATGAATGAAATGTGAAATGTGTGTGTATATGTAGGCGAAGGCGACCAAGGCAGCACCAGCATATCCAAATGTGTGTGTTAGTATGTGCATGCGTATTTGCCTGAATATGTATATGTATATGTGTGTGCCTGTGTGTCTGTGTGTGTGTGCTGCTAGTCGTGCACACTGAAAGAATCAATAAAGGATGTGCTGTAGATTTTTGCAACTGAAGCAGCAGCAGCAGCAACGAAAAGCAAAAACAACAACAACAACTGCTTGAATTAGCAGGTGCAGGAACAAAAAAAAAAACAAAAAAAGGAAATATTTTGCATATGGAAATTGCATATTGGCAACACAACGTTCTTTTCGAATACGTTAAATGTGCAAATATAACGGTAGAACGGTGCAAAAGTTATAACTGTAATTTAAAACAATTTGTGAATTGCAATTAAACAAGACAAACTGCAAATAGTGAGGTGCAAAAAAACGAAAAGAAAAGGAAAACAAGAACAACAACGAGGACGACCACAAGCAGTGGGCGAAGGCGAAGAAGAGGAAGAGCAGTAGAAGGAACTGCAAAACTACGCATAGCCAACAATCAATCAATCAATCAAGCAGGCAAAGAAGCGCAAGCAGTCAAGCAAGCAGTGCAACAAACGAAATTTGCAACATGAAGTGCTGCGTAATAATTCCATTGATGCTGCTGGCAATTGCACGTAAGTAAAGCATACTCCCCTCCCCCTCCCCCTCTCCATATCTATTTCACCGCCCACACTCTACGCACCTGCTACCCACAACTACGCACACAACCAGACGTATGCGTAGGCGTAGGCGTGCCTCAATCCACACCCCTTATTGATTGAACCTGATTGAAATGACATTTCCTTGACTTTGCGTCTTCGCCTCGTCTCTCACAGAGCACATCACATCGGTTGAGGTGCACTTTGAGGCACCCGACAGCGGCTTCTTCCTGAAGCATGCGCGTCAACCACCTGTAACACCGGAGATCGCCAATGTGCAGACATCATCGTCGCTGCCACCGATCAAGGCACGCACCTCATATGATTCTGTGCTATCGCTGGATCGCTTCACCGTCGTGGAGACAACACAACCGGTGTCCATTAGAGCCAGCTATGGCCCCTTTTCGACCAAACAAACTGTGCCCGCCCGCTACATTGTGCCGGACACCATGGACGCCAATCAAGCCGGCGATTATGTAAATGTGAGTCTATTTGGTCAAGCTTAATCCCAATTGCATCATCACATTGTTTCACATTGTGCAGAACTCGACGGCAACATTGTTGGAGTTGCAACAACCGAATATGCATCTGGATATCTCGGCGCATTTGGTGCGTGGCACTGTTTCGCAGGATTCGCCCGTGTTGCGTGTACTGTTTCATGCTGGCGCCGATCCTGGTGGCCATTTGCAGCGCCAGAAGGTGTGTGTCCTGCTCCATGTCGCCATGCCCAACGAACAGCCGCTCAAGGGACGCTGCATGCCCGAGGGCGAGGATGGTGTTTGCGTTGCCGAGGTTGTAATTCCACTCAGTTGGTGGCCAGCGTTGCCGGCACCAAGGCATAGTCGGGATACCGGCAATATTGGTGGTGCTGGACAGGCAGGGATGCCACCAAAGGTGCCACAACGTTATGCCCAGGTCTCCTATAGCGTCTTTGAGCCGCCGCTAAGGAATCCCGAACAATGTGAGCCCAAAGTGCAAATCCAACCGTTGACGACATTCGCACAGGTTCCACTGCTGGCAGCCAAGACGGCATTCAAGGAGCTGCGTGCCGATGATTCAGTGACATTCCTGTTGCCCCAACATCCATTGTATCCCATGTCCAAGCTGCATGTGCCCGTCTTTCTGCATCAGTATGCGGATCAGGAGCAACGTGTCGCCGCCTTTACGGTGCGTGCTCGCGTCAAGGCCGGCTTAAGGATTATGGGAGCCAGTGCGTCCAGTGATCAGTGGAGCATTAGCATTGAGAAGGAGAATCCCAAGCATACAACCGCACGTGTAACCGCCTTCCGCAAGGAAGCGGATTCATCTGCCAGCACATCCAGCATGGAAAGTCGCACCAACTACAGCAGCAACAACAACGAGGTCTACGAGGTATTCTCTTGGCTCCTCGAAGTCGCTGACGACACGAATGATATACTCGATGGCGGGAAGATCGTTTGGTCCGTCACCCATGTCTATGATACGCCCAAGGATAAGGATTCGTCGGAGCTAATCGCACCGGATGATACAAAGAAACGTTTGATTGCCAAGCTGGAGATCAACAAGGATGACATACAGGCGGTGCTGCCCATGGCTAAGATCTGGGAGGTGATGAACACAGCGGTTCTAACCGGTCGACAGGTTGCCCAGGCCATGAAGGTCTTCATTGTCTCGCAAGCGGGCAAAGTGGCTGATGTCACCCTGCAGAGCTCCTGCCATGCCGAGGACGAGAGCGTCATCAAGGTGCGACATCCCCACGTGATTCCCATCAACATTCTGGATCTCAATTTGAATCCTTGTACTTGCAGGTTTCCTCATCGTGCAGCTCCGTTTATGTTGATGGCTCTGAGCAACGCGGCTCCTCCAATGCCTCCGTCATTGTCAAGTATGGCACCTATGTGGGCGTGGCCAAGTTCATTGTCTGGATGCCCGAATTTCCGCTTGAGGTTTACATATCTGATTTTCGACTGTCCCAGATCAAGGGCTGGAAAGTGACTGACGACAATCACTATCTGTAAGTAGCTGACGAGTGGCGAATGCAAAGCTACGAGTAGCGAGTGCAAGGTAACGAGTTACGAATGCAAAGTAAGAAGGAGCAAGTAAAAAGCAAAGAGTAGAGAGCATGAACACACGATTTGAGAGCAAAAAGAATGATATAAGGAGTAGCAAATATGAAGTAACGAGTAGCGCACATCAAGTAACGAGTGGAGTGCTTAAAAGGATAGGTAGCGACTAAAATCTAACGAGTAGCGAGAAAGAATTCACTAGATGCAAGTAAAAGAAACTAATACATTGCACGAATGTAAGAAGCGAGTAAGAACTGACGAACTGTGAGTAAAAATTAACAAGGGGAAAGTAAGAAGCAATTAAAAACGAAGGAGAAACGAGTACCAAGTAACGAGAAGCGAGTAAGAGTAGGAAAGTAAAGTATAAGAAGCTAGTAAAATATAACGACTACCGAATAAAATATAGGAAGCGGGTAAGAATCGAAGGGTGAAATTTGATAAGAAGCTAGTAAAAAGTAACAAGTGGCGAATATAAAGCAAGGACTAAGAGCGAAAAGTGAGCTATTGCGAGTAACCAGCCAAACTAAACGAATGACATCCTGTAAACAGCGAGCAATCACAATATAGTAGCGAGAAGTAATGTGTAGCGTTTAAAGTAAGTCAGAAGGTCGTAAAATAAATGTGATGAGTAGAAAATATTGAGAAGAGCGCAAAGAGAAAGTAACGAGTAAAAGTTTTACAGTAACAAGAAGTAAGAAATAACATGTATTGGCAAAATAGAGCTGAATGAATGAGAAATATCGAGAAGCGAAGTGAGAAATTAGTGACGGGAGTAAACGAGTAGAAGTTGTAAAATAACGAGAAGTAAGAAGTAAAGAGTACTGAGAATAAAGAAGTAGAAGTTGTACAATAACGAGAAGTTATAGAGTATTGAAAATATGAAGTTGAATGAATGAGAAGCAACAAATGAATGAGTGAAAAATGTTAAGTACTATAGAGTGTGAAGCGAGAAAGTAGCAAGTAGTAAAAAACGAATAGCAGATTTAGAAAAACGAGAAGTAAAAAGTAACGAGTATTGAAATGATGAAGTTGAATGAATGAGTAAACAATTTTGAATAGAGCGTGATGTGAGAAAGTAACGAGTAGGAATAAACGAGTAGCAGTCGTAAAGTAACGAGAAGTAATAGAGTTATTGAAATATGAGGTTGAATGAATGAGAAGCAACAAATGAAAGAGTAAAGAATTTTGAATAGAGCGTGAAGTGAGAAAGTAGCGAGTAGGAATAAACGAGTAGCAGTCGCATAATAACGAGAAGTAATAGAGTTTTTGAAAGATGAAGTTGAATGAATGAGAAGCAATAAATTAATGAGTAAACAATATTGAATATAGTGCGAAGTGAGAAAGTAGCGAGTAGGAATAAACGAGTAGCAGTCGTGAAGTAACGAGAAGTAATAGAGATGGAAAGATTAAGTTGAATGAATGAGAAGCAACAAATGAAAGAGTAAAGAATTTTGAATAGAGCGTGAAGTGAGAAAGTAGCGAGTAGGAATAAACGAGTAGCAGTCGCAAAATAACGAGAAGTAATAGAGTTTTTGAAAGATGAAGTTGAATGAATGAGAAGCAATAAATGAATGAGTAAAAAATTTTAAGTAGAGTGTGAAGTGAGAAAGTAGCGAGTAGGAATAAACGAGTAGCAGTCGTGAAGTAACGAGAAGTAATAGAGATGGAAAGATTAAGTTGAATGAATGAGAAGCAATAAATGAATGAGTAACAAATGTTGAATAGAGCGTGAAGTGAGAAAGTAACGAGTAGGAATAAACGAGTAGCAGTCGTGAAGTAACGAGAAGTAAGATAAACGGAAAGAGAGAGTCGAATGAATTAGAAGGCGAGTATACATTGCGCTTCGTGCGCGGAAGAACAGATAGAGAAACAATTGTAAACCGACGAGTAGATGAATGCAATGCTAACAACGCCAATCTCCAACTCTCCGCTTGCCACATGCAGCCACAACAAGCAAATGCGACGCCGCAAGAAGCGCTCATATGTGTGGAGTCAGCATGGCACCAGCTACTACAACAATGTGGGCGTGGACAAGAGCATCTGCCGGGCACGCTACCAGCAGAGCCCTGTTGAGGTCTACGCCAAGTTCTTGGCCATCGATCAGGTGAGTTGCTGGCGCCACGTTTAACATAACGAATCCCGGACTAATCAAGTCACATGCTCTTGTAGAACTCTGGACGCATAAGTTACTTCATATCGCGACGAACGGGATTGCGTGTGACGGATCTGGTGCAGCCTCTGTTGCGTGTGGCAGATCCAAAGATTGCCTCGCTCAAGGGACGCATACTGCAGGGCAAATCGATGGGACGCACTGATGTCCAGGTGCTGTCACCCATAACGGGACGTGTGATTGGCACCAAGGAGATACGCGTGGGAAGTGATAAGGTGAATCTATCGAAGCTAATTGTGCGCGTCATATCCGGACTGCAGTTGACAATTACGCCAGAGAATGCCATCGAGAACGGCTACCTCGCAGAGACATCGGTGACGCACAAGTTGACGGCACAGTATCAGGAGGGTCTGCTGGACATCGATCTGGAGTTCTCCGACGGCTCCAAGACGCCATTGCGGTGAGCATTCAATGAACACATTCGCGATCGAATCGTTAATCAATTGTTTGACTTCTTCTCAATGCTGCAGTGATATTGCTGTGGAGGATTACTTCCTGCTGGTGGAGAGCCTGGACACGGAGGTGGTGGCCTTTGCCCCCATGCTCGCCTCACATCATCCACGTGTCATTGCCGTCGGCGAGGGCAATGGCAATCTGTTGCGTGTCACCCTGCTGCTCTCCGAGGAGTGTCGTCTGCGTCGTGGCTCTGGCGCCGTTGCCAGCGCCTCGGCCAGCGTCAAGCAAAACAAACCCAATGCGGCGCCGCTGGCCAGCGCCTTGGCCTCCATTGAGGTGGACTTTAACAATGTGGACATTGTCAGCAAACAGGAGTCCATACAGAACGACGGCACCGTGGGACGTGAGCGTAAAAACTATCGCAACACTGGAGATCTGGCCGACATTATAGGTGTGTGTCTTGTGCATTCCATTGTTGATCCCGTTCAGCTTTTTCTAATCGCTATTTCTTGCTCTTGCTAGTTGGCATCCCGTTGCGCGATTCGAGTCAGCAGTACGAGCCCACTGTGCAGGCGAGACAGCATCGGGCGAGCATCCAAGCCGTACACAAGTCGCATTATGGCAACAGAGGCGGCTTTGCCGGCGGCAATATGTCATCGATGGAACTGGGCATGTATGTGCTGCTGACCGCCTTCTGCTTTGCCATCATTGTCTTTGTCATCTCGTGCGTGGTGTATGCCTCCAAGTTTCGTCCGGCAATGATTGAATCCGGTTTGGATCCGCTGAGTGGAGGTGGCAAAGGGAATGGCAATGGCAATGGAGCTGCGGCTGGTGGCGGTTTTCGTGATGTGCGCCTGAAGGAGTCGACAACGAATGCACACGATTGGGTTTGGCTGGGACGCTCCACCATGGATCGACAGTCGGTGGCCGTGGCCGAAGCCAATGTGCCACAGCAACCACAGCAGCAACAGCAACAACAACAGCAGCAGCCACAACCACAACTGCAACAGCAACAGCAGCAACATCACATCAATGCGCGTGGTAAGTCTCAGCAATTCAATGCGTTTTATCCAACTCCAATTGAGATTTATCTTCTGTCTCAGACTCTCGCATGCGCATCACAAGCAACCCCATCATCACCTACGACAATGGACGGCGCATCAGCTCGTTTGACCAGCAGCAGCCGAAGCTGCAGACACACATTGTGCCTGCCTCCAATTTGAATAAACTGCATGCGGAACAGTAAGTGCATCTCTTCTTATCTTTCGTAATCCGTGTGCCTCAATGCCTTTTTGTGCACTTGCAGCTATCTGGCCAATGAGCGCAAGGATGCGGCGCTGGATTATAAGCCGCCGGTGCCGCCGCATCGCAATGTGGGCACACGCGCCATGTTGCCACCACAATTGCCGCAGACAGCATCAGTCAAGGTACGTTAGCTACACCTTCAAGGCAGCGGAACAGGGAGCAGCTATTGCCAGCTGTCCACCTAGCATAGCAATCGATGTGTCTGCTTCGTTGCGAAATCTCTCGCAGCACTCTTGAGCAGCTGACGAAGCAATTTGACCAGCAACTCAACTGGCTTAGCCACCGCTGTGCTGGCATTAGCTAGACTCTCCTTAGCCACTTAGAATATAGATATTTATCATGTTAATGTGCTCTGCAAGCTGCAGTTCAAAGTCCTTTGACTTGCGCTGTGGGATCTCTTCACTTGTGAGTCCCTAAAGCTGCGTCAAGTGAACTGCTCAAGGATTCTTGCACAAGTTGTGGGCACAAGCAGCAGCAGAAGTGCGCATCCTGCAGCTGCTGTCTTTGGTTTGCGTGCAACAGTCACAACTTGTACTTGTTTGCGAAATGCAAGAGACAAGCTGAGGTCAGTTGGAGTTGGTTTAAGTGTAGGCAGTGCAGGAAGCTAGCTGCGACTTCATGAGTATTTGCAAGTGTAGCACACTCGTCTCTAAGCCATAGTATATTAAACAAGTTGAACTCGTTTACTTTCTTAGGATAAGGATATGATGAACAAGCGTCATAGCCAGCACTTCAAGCGCGAGCATTTGCACAATGAGAACAACAATGCGACGCAGCAGACGCCACTGCAACAGCAGCAGCAGCAACAACAAAAGCTACAATCACAACCGTTGCATCATCAGCCGGAACGTCAGCAGCATCAGCGTAGTCACAGTCATAGCCACAATATAATGCTGGAGCCGTCATTGAGAGCGGCACACATGAAGATCAAGCAACAGCAGCAGCAGCAGCAGCACCAACAACAGCAGCAACAACAACAGCAGCAGCAGCAGCAGCAACAACACGAGGAGCTGCACAATGCTGAGAAGCTGGTGGAATATACAAATCCGCATCAGAAGAATGCATTTCAATTCGATTCGCTGACACCAAAGAGAGTTACCAAAGCAGCAGTCGCAACAACAGTTGCTGCTGCAACCTCTACACCAATACCACCACCAACAGCAGCGGCAGCCGCAGCAGCAGCTGCTGCAGCAACAACAGCAACACCATTTGTTGCACCAGCATCACCAGCTATAACACAAATCAAAGGTGAAGCAATTGATGCAATATACTAATTCTTATTGAAGCTAATTGAGATTTGACTTCCACACACACACAGAGAATCACAACCATAGCATATTGAGCAGCGTTGCCGATGCGGCCAATTCGAATGCCACAGATGAGATTGTACGGCTGCCGACACCGCCAGGAGCGGCAATTAGCAGCGAGCCAACAACAAAATCATCGCGTGTCAAACGCGCCACAGTCGTTGGCAATCCCATGTTCTCGGCCACGGTCGATGATACATTGCCACCCGGCGAGCGACTCGGACTCGATGATCTGGACATGGACTACGAGCAAATCATGCACTATTTCGATAACCTAAAGGTGCGACACCACTGCCAATCCCACTCCCTACTCCACATTCGATAAGGCGATTCACAATTGAATTGATTTCGGTTTTGTTAGCAGAACATAGAAAGGAGGGAGAGCGTGAGAGAGACTTTATATGCTGTAGAGTGTATTTTTAACTGCCTACGATATACGTAATGCCTTTAAGAAGGCGTGGCAGCTATACTCAATAAGCTCAATCGTTTTAGCCAAGTTCCTCTGTCCGTCTGCTGCTATGCAAACTAATCTCTCTCAGTCTAAGAGCTTTATGCATGCAACTCGCTGCAGTTGCGTCTTTCTGCTGCTGCCAGTAAATATATGCTTATCGATTGAAACGGATTGCTATATCCTATAGCTGCCATACATTGCCTTATATATACTGACTATATTTGATTAAAATCGGATTACTTAGGATATAGTAGCTGCCATAGGAACAATCAGTCGGAAATCAACCTTTAGTATGAACAACTTTGTTGTTTCTTCAGATAACTCAAGCAAACTCACAGATTATGTAAACAATATTGTTTTATATATGCTGACTTATTTTGGTTCAGATCGGATTACTATATCCTATAGCTGCCATAGGAACAATCGGTCGAAAATCCATCTTTTGTATGAAGAACTTTGTTGTTTCTTGAGATAACTAAACCAAACTTACATATTTTTTGTAAGGTATTATCTTTTATATCCTTACCAAGTTTAGTTCAAATCGGTTTACTATATCCTAAAGCTACCATAGGAACAATCGGTCGGAAATCACACTTTAGTATGAACAACTTTGTTGTTTCTTCAGATAACTCAAGCAAACTCACAGATTATGTAAACAATATTGTTTTATATATGCTGACTTATTTTAGTTCAAATCGGATTACTATATCCTATAGCTGCCATAGGAACAATCGGTCGAAAATCCAACTTTAGTATGAAGAACTTTGTTGTTTATTGAGATAAATCAATCTTACTTACAGATTAGTTAACCTACATTGCTCTTTGTATACTGACTAAATTTGATTGATATCGGATTACTATATCCTATAGCTGCCATAGGAACAATCGGTCGTAAATCCAACTTTAGTATGTAAAACTTTGTTGTTTCTTGAGATAACTGAACCAAACTTACAAATTAACTATATGATATTGTCCTTCAATTACCTACTGAATTTGATTAGAATCGAACTACTATATCTTATAGCTGCCATAGGAACAATCGGTCTGAAATCAAACTTTTGTATGAAAAACTTTGTTGTTTCTTGAGCTAACTCAACCTTACTTACAGATTAGTTAACCTGTATTGCCTAAAATATACTGACCAAATTAGTTCAAGATTGAACCACTATATCCTATAGCTGCCCTAGGAACAATTAGCATCCCATCTTCGGCATGCCGTGGATAACTTTTCTTTTCGATCTGCAAATGGATAAAAATGTTGTATACTAACGCTTGTTATTTTCTAATTGGCGATATTTGCAGGAATCAAATGCCTGAGTACAAGAGATAATTGCTAAAATTCGCGAGATATTGTCAACATTTCATCAACGATATCAGAATGTCGTAACGCCCATGACAACGCCAACGCGCAAGCAGATGCAGATGCTTGATCAGCTGGTTGAGGTTGCAGTTGCTGGTGTTGCAGTGACGCCAAATGCAAATGCAATCAAAGGGTAACTAATACACACACACACACACACACACACATGCAACACACAACATACACATACATACAACAAGTGAAACGCAATTCTAGCAATCCAAAACTTAATGAAAATACTCTCGACGCTGAAATCAAGTCAACAAATATAACAAAACGAAAGAATGAACAACAACAAAGCAAGTTTAACAACAACAAGTATAACAACAACAAAGGTATTTATTGCCGAGACTAAGTTCATATATAAATCATATATATACATATATATATATATGTATAAACTTAGTTATAATATCGCAACTGTTCTCACCCCTTAACGCACACCTAGCACAAGTGGATATAACTCAGTCTCTTGCTCTATATATTTAACTGTCTGTCGCCCGCTCCCACATTACACATTACACATTACACAATTAGTGTTTAAGAGAAAAAGCAGCTGAAAGCTTAAGTGAAAGCTGCACACAAAAGCTTACTCTGAAAGCCTCTGAAAGCTTAGCTTGTTCCAATTGCTTGAACCGCTTCTTGCAAATAATACAAACGAAACAAAATGAATTACAAATTACAAATTAATTAAAGTAAATCATATGAATATTGAACTTAATTAACCAAAAGTCAAGTGTGAATGTCTGTGTGTAACTGTCTGTGCATGTATGTGTATAGTTCAAATATAAATAAAACATATTTTGTACGAGATTTCGGCCTCATATGCATATCTATCTCTCTTATTAGAACTATGAAAACAAAACAAAAGAAAAAAATGAAAACATTCGTGCTGAATTTTTGCATTTGTATTTGTTATTGTAACTCTCGTGTTTCTTTCTAACCAAAAGAAAATTTAAATATATATATATATACTATGCCATACAAAGAGATATATATATATATATATGAAGTGCTTATCCACTTGTGCTACGTCTAATCCCCATAACTGTATGTATATCTCAAAATGATGGAACAGCAATGGCAGATTCACAGATAGTTATGAATGATAATGATACTGCTATGATAATATAAATATCGATCGCTTTATAACTGTATATGTTGATGCAATCATAAACAACAATAACAACAACAACTACATAATATTATTACAAATTATCCGCAAAAAAAGAAGAAAAGTGCAAGAAAAGTAACAGAACAGAGAAAGTATATAGACGCTTATGAGCTTTATTTGAACGATTTGCATAAAGACGAAGGCGAGCAAGAAGAAGAGGCAGACGCAGACGCAGAAGGAGAAGAAGAAGAGCAAATAAAGTATGGGAAATGTGTAACCAAATATTATATGATATTATCGAGCGTTTAAGCTTTATATATAATATTAAACTATTTATAGATTACATGCATATTTATTATTATTATTATTATACTATTATTATTATTATAATTATCATTATTATTACGATTATGATTATGATTATCATTGAACAAAAACTTTCAACAATGAAAACTATAAAACGAATAACGATAAAAACATAAATCAATTATTATATGAGATAAAAAAAAGAAAACAAGAAAAAAATCAAGTGCAAATTACAAAAAAGTTTCGAAAGCTGATGCAAAAAAAAAACATATATATAGTATATATATAAATGTAATCGTACATGCCACAATTTCGCTATATATGTATACAACTATATATACACCAATGTATATATATATATATATATATATATATAATAGTTATGTATGTGTAACTTAAAAGCGCTCTATATACAAATGCATGGCATACGCATATGCATATATATATATCTATATACATATATATACATGTGTGTGCATAACTGTAAAACGCAGCTAAAGCTCTATGATTTGTTAACTCATCATTTTGCCATATATATATATATAGCTATCTAACTTATAGCAACCCGAGCTAATTCATTCCATTAGCAAAAGTTCTTTTTTTAATTGTTTTTATCGCACATAAAGGAAAACTCATCGTTTATATATACATATATCTTGATGTATTGACAGCCATTTTAATTGTTGTTTTCTCTTATATTTTTTTTTTGTTTAGTTTCAATCAATTACAAGTATTATTTTGTGTTACATCATCATTACATCATTTTAAACATTATTTCATAATCATATGTTGTAAATTGTTCCGTCCAACAAAAGAAAAAAACAAAAAGAAAAACTTAAACAAAAAACAAACAAAAAATTATGAAAAAAAAAACTAAAAACTAAATAAGCGCAAAGCAAAAACATATTAAGCAATTGACTTTTTTTATTTAGCATACACAACAAACTCATTAGACAACAACAACAAAACACACAGACACACATTTATATCAATTATTATTATCTATTATAATTGTTTATATATATATATATCTATGTACTTAGAGAACTCTGTAGATCCAGAGCAGTACCAGCTTTTAGCGCAGTTGCAATTCTACAGATGGAAAGAACTACAGCTCTGCTCTGCGAGGCAAACAGCAGCAGAAACATCTATAGAACTATATAGCTCCACTGAAGAATTGAGAAGAGCAGCTATAGGAACTTTTTTTGAAAGAAACTGAGAAAGAGCATACTTAAAGCAGTGCAGAGTAGAAGAATCAGAATCATTCACAGGAGCAACGTCTTAAAGATTGGCGAGTTCTTAGGAAGAAAACAAAAGTTAAGGAGACCCAAAGGTTTCATAGACTATTCAAGAATCTGTAAGTCTATTTTGTGATGAATGCAAACTGCAGAAGTCCTCACTCTAAAAAGATCTATGCTAAGAAGAACAGACTGTAGAATCTGTGTAACTGTAGAATCGCAACTGTTGTCCTACAAAAATTGCACATCTTGTATATACATCTATATATAAAAAAAGGGAAAGCATTACGATATATACAATACATGTCATATTTATATAGTCCTCTCTCGCTCGCTCCTCACACGCTTGAACACTCGCCCACAAAACGCTGGACTACAGAGTATGCTAAAGA
The DNA here is from genome assembly GCA_035042075.1 of Drosophila macrospina. NCBI lineage: Eukaryota > Metazoa > Arthropoda > Insecta > Diptera > Drosophilidae > Drosophila > Drosophila macrospina. The sequence goes on along the minus strand of JAWNLW010000527.1, from coordinate 595,248 downwards.
AGTATGCATCAGTATATATATATATAGATATACTTATCAATCATTTGCAACTAGTTTCAATCTACTCTATATGTTTTGTCTTATCATATCTGAAATTCTGCGTAGACACACATACACCAACACACACACTCACACGCAAACAGTTAGTAGTGCTTGCCTTCCCAGTGCTATGTGCTAGTGCCATATTCAAATCAATCATTAGTAGAGGACGTCAATCATTTGGCATATGATTGTGCCTAGAGCTTAATACGAGCAAAAAACGCTTGTTCTCTCCTCCATACTTTATATGCGTAGATTTAAATCATTTGAGAAGAGAAAACAGAGAAAACAAAAAATGAAAACAAAAACAATAAGAACGCCGACTGACCGACTGACTGACTGGCTGATTGAGTAATGATTGAATGGTAGCCAAAAAGAAGAGGAAGAAGAAGATAATAATAAACAAACAAACAAATATAGCTGTATTTTGTATATATAACGCATCGAAATGAATTGTAAACTTCCAGCATTATGTTATACGATATAAGAAAGCGATTGATGATTGATCAATCAAAAACTTGATTGATCATTGAGCAATCAAGTCGATGGTAGATTGCTAGATGCTTAGGCAAAAACCAGTCGCATTGGCACACCAATGATTGATCAATCAAACATGATTGATGATTGTTCAATCAAAACATGTTTGATGATTGATCACTCAAGTCGAAGGTAGATTGCTAGATGCTTAGGCAATCGCATTCGTGCACCAATGATTGATCAAACAAACATGATTGATGATTGATCAATCAAAAACTTGTTTGACGATTGATCTCAATCCAATCGATGGTAGATTGCTTAATGCTGAGGCAAAAACCACTCGCATTGGCACACCAATGATTGATCAATCAACATTGATTGTAAGAACTTAGCAAATTTAACACACACACACAGTCACACCCACACACACCCGCCCACACACACACACTCACACACACACAATTATGGTGTGTAACGATTCCAATACAAAGACTTTTTTTATTATTACTATTATTATTATTACAATTATTATTATTATTATTATTATGTTTAGCAATATATTTTATAATGAATTATTTAAATGAATTATTAATAATTTTGTTCAACTCACAAATGAAATATTTATGTTAAGACAATTTCGAATTTCTAGTCAGTTCGAAGCGTACAAAATCGTTTTGTTACACCCAAGAGAAATATAAAAAGAAATAAATAAATACATCACACTCATACATCATACATCATGTATACATCATATATGTACTTGTAGTATCAATCATTATTTTTGCCATGCTTTTACCAGGCCCAAAACATAACAAAATGTATAACAAAGATAAATATGAAACCACAACACAATCCTAAGGCTAAGCTATATATATATATATATAAATAAATATATATATATGCGTATAAATGTACTATTTGTATTATCCAAAAAGTTAGAGAAGAAGAAGAAGAAATGTAAAAGTATAACAGAAAATTGATGAAATGATTGATTGCATTTGCTGTTTCATTTCATTTCGTTTCGTTTCTGTTTTCCCCTTTTTTTTTTGGTGTGTTCTCTTTAAGCTAAATCTAAAAAATAAATAAATAATAAATGGAAAAATCATAAATAATATAGTTAATATGAGAAGCTGATAAACAATTATATATATATAGATATATATCAATAAAGAAGCAGCAACAAATATCGTCATACATCTAATTATCTACCTATACAAAATGCAATTGTTTAAGCTGCTTACTGCATATATATATATACATATATATATATACAGATATATGCTATATATGTGTATGTATGTATGTATAGTGTGTGTACATGTATATGATACACACACACACACACACAAACGTAAATGATGACGTAAAAATCGAACAAAAAGTTCGCTTGGCACACGACACTATTAAGTACTACGAGTCCTCCCTCTAAATAAAAACCTATCGATATCGAGTTATCGATACACATATATATATATATACAAATTGAATCGTCAATCGATTAATAATTATCGAAATGCGTTAAGTATGTAAGTTCCATGAATGTCCCACCTGCCTGGCCATCCCGCTTTTCGTAACGCCCACACAATCCACGCCTCCTTTCTCCCACCCCTGCCCTCCCCCCACGCCCACTGATTCACGCCCACTTTAAAATGCCACACGCTGCTTATTTGCACCTTGCCATAAAAAAACTAAAACACCAAAAAGTAAAAAGAAGTAAATTTATGATAAATATCGATAAGCGATAAACGTGCATCGATGAAACGATAGTAAACGCAAATGGGGAAGATCAAAGGAATGATGAAGTTGAGATGAAACCGCCGCATAATTGTTAACATTGTATCAGTTATTACGTAGTTGTTGTGTATGTATTGTATGTAAGGTCTGTGTAAATGTGTGTGCTTACTCCAAGCTAATAATCGGTTATATCGATAGGCCGATGACTTGTTTAAGTCTTCTTCATTTGGAGCGCATGTGTCTAAAGTAACGGTAGTAACTCTATATATATATATATTCTCTTCTTTTAAAGCTAGCGTGATATATTATTTGGATATTTACTTCCCGTTTTTCCATTTTCTTTCTCTCTCTTTCTCTCTCAGTGTTACGCCTTGCGCCCCATTTCCCTAGAAAGCTTCTAAATATAACTATATATAGTCCATATATCATTATATATATATATATATCTATAATACGTTCCCCTCTCCACACACACAACCACACGCCCTTTGGCCATGCCCCCCGCCCGCCCCTTAAGCACCAACCGCTTGCCTTTTGCCTAAACTGTACTCAGTTCTTAAGTGTTGCTCGTCCGATTCCGTTTGTTTTTGCTTCTTTATCTATAAACATATACAAATATATATATTTCTATTCATATTTATATATATATATATATATATATATATATATATATATATTTATCATTAAATATTTTTGTTTTCTTTATTTGATTTAAAATTCTGTTATCTATATGAGAAAATAGTAAAAATACTAACAAAAAATAAAAATAAAAATGCAAAAAAAGTAAACAAAAACAAAAACAAAGAATACTGCAAAAAGATGTATACAACAAAATGAAATGAAATTATAGTTGCCATGTAAACACTTTAGTAGTTTATTATACTTATTATAATATTATTAAGTGGAAACACACACACACACACTCATTTTGTTTAAACGATAAAGAAAATCAATTTGAAGCAAACATACAAAAAACAAAAACAAAACAAAAAAAAAACTACAAAAAAAAACACAAAAATTGAAAGATAAAAAATACTATAAATATTCAAAAACTGAAATATTAATTTAAATAAAATAATTTATTAATAAACCACATATTATGAAATGACATAAAACCACACAAATTGTCTATTTATTTTAACTTGGGAACTATGGAATTGCAGGGAACTCAACCAGTCTCAAGGAACTCAGAGCTCAGCAAAGCTATACATATGAAATTCGGTATTTGGCGTACTCAATCAATGTATTATTGATATATATTAGAACAGGGAATTTCAAGGCAATCTTAACTCAACTAGTCTCAAGGAACTCAGAGATTAACAGAGCTAGAGAGAAATATTTTGGTATAAGATATATTCTATCAATATATTATCGAAATGTAACTAATGAAACAACATCACGTCAATCTAAGACCAACTAGTTCCAAGGAACTCGGAGATAAGCAAAGTTAGAGTCACACAATTTGGTATTTAGAGTATACAATCAATATATTGTCAACATATATTATTAAAAGGTATTTCAGGTCGATTTGAAGTCAAACAGTCTTAATGAACTCTGAGATAAACCGAGCTGGAGACATGAAATTTGATATTTGAAATCTTGAATCAATATGTTATTGACTTATATCAATCTAAACAACGTCACACGCATCTAGCCCCAGCTACTCTCAAGGAACTCAGAGATTAAGAGAGCTGAAGACAAGAAATTTGGTATTTGGAGCATTCAATCAATATATTATCGACATATATTAGAGGAAGGAATATCAAGACAATCTTAACTCAACTAGTCTCAAGGAACTCAGAGATTAGTAGAGCTAGAGATGCAAACTTTGGTATATGGTATATTCTATCAATGTATTATTGTAATATATGACAATGGAAACAATTTCTTATCGATCTAACTTCAACTAGTTTCAAGTAACTAAGTGATAAACCGAGCTGGAGTCACAAAATTTAGTATTTAAAATCTTCAATCAATATAATATCGACACGTTTTAAGAAAAACAATTTCACGTAAATCTAAACTCAACTAGTCTCAAGGAACTCAGAGATTAGTAGAGTTAGAGACATGAAATTTGGTATTTGGAATCCTCAATCAATGTATAATTGACATATATTAAAGAAAACAATGTCACATCGATTGATCTAGTAGAGCTAGAGAGAGAAAATACCAATATATTGGTATATTTCTTAACTCAAGACACATATATACCATATGATCAAACCTCGAATAGTATGAGAGAACCTGGCTAATTAATAGAGATATAGTTTAGAAAGTTTATACACCAAGATAATAACAATAGATGAGCTTAAATGATATATGTAGGTATGTCCATAAATATCGCTATATATATATATATATATATACATATATATATACAATATTGAGTTTTGTACGCTCCAGATGCGTTGAAATATATAAAAAATATATATTTTGCCAATTGCCCTTATAAAGTTGTGTTCTTGAAATTTACGCAACATTTGGCGCTTCTTTTGACGCGTGATCTTGACGATGTTGTTGTCGATGGCGTCAACCTGCATCATTATGAAACCTTCTACACTCCCCCTTGAGCCCACACACACACGCACGCACTCACACACATACACTAACAGCGTCTGCCCACGCCTCTTGCTAACTTGGGCTTGAGCAATGGCCATGTCCGCCCACTCGGCCGAGTCGAATCGAGTCGAGGATCAATGCGAAATACAAAATGAAATATATATTTGTTATTTAAGTGCGTTCAACGTCGACGTCGACGTCGCTGTCTAATTCCAATTGTAAGAACTTCCAATTTGAGCGAGAACCAACAACGACGACATTTTGCCACACCAAGATCAACGCTGTGTGTGTGTCTGTGTGTGTGTGTGCGTGTGTGTCTGTCTGATGCGACTTTCATTTCGTTGGCTTGAAAACGCGACTCAACGAAGCATATAAAAGCCATGGGAGAAGCGTTTCCATGTTTCAGTTGCTTCAAAATTTTCGTGCACTCTTCAAGTTGTTTTGCTTTCCTCAACTTTTCCGTTTTGTTTTTTGTTTTGTTTTTTTCTTGTTTTTTTTTTCAAATATATTTTGTTTTATTTGTGCGTGGATCACAGCGTTGATCCGCATCGTGTAAACTCGTGAAATAAAAACGAAAGAACAAGAAAAATGTCTTATATCGGCAACGCGTCGGATTTGGAATGTGAAAAGAATGAGTTTCCGAGGCAAACGCGTCCTACGGGCATCGTTACCAAAATGGCCGCCCACAAGCTATCGTCGGAGCCGAAGTGGACCGATAAGCGGGAGGATGATTCCGACTCCGAAGTCTCCTCGCCCGACAATTTCCTAACCAAAGGTGCCCCAAGTCTTTTCACACTCTTTCTTGCTTTCATTCTATGCTCTATAAACGCTGAACTAAGTGCTATACTACAAAGTGAAGAGTCGATGGGAATTACAGGGACAATCACAGCTGTTGCTCCCTCATTCTCAATGCTTATTTCAAATTTCCGAATGAAACTTGAGTCACTTGAAGTTTCAGCACTTACAGCAATCGCTTGCTTTGCTGCCTAATTGCATGAGTTTCGCTTGATCCTTAAAAAATATAATAAAGTAGAACTATTTGCGTACTACCATAGGGCTATGTAGTAGCATCATCAATATCATACTAACTGAGACGAGCTAAAAACCAAAACTTCATCACAACTTACAGGCGCATTCCTACTGACACCCTCCTATGAACTATCCATGGAACGAGCTGCTCTCATTTGTGAAAAGATGAGTTTCAAGGGATGTTTCAGCTTGACGAAAACGGCTACAGGAATTCTATTTAAATTCTCACATCCAGATGACTATCAGGCGGTGTTCAAGAAGGGCTTCCACAAAGTGACCGGTGCACGTTTCTATCGCAAAGTAAGTTTACTTTTATATATTTTCGAAAATTTCCCAATATTTTAATTTATATAAAGAAATACAGTTCAAACTTGAACTGATTACTATAGTTTTCCTAATTTAAATCTAGATTTTCTGTAAACCTAAAGTTGAGTTCTAACAAATATTATGTTGTAGTTAGGTATAACTAAACAAGTTTCCTTTTACTTAACAATATTTGAATTTTTTATGTAAAGTAAATTATTGTAGATTTTTGAAAAAACTATAAGAAAGTCTGTTCTTTATTCTATAAGGATAAGTCAAGCATTATAAGTGGCATATGGTTTTGTAATAAAGCAGAAAATTGTTTTCTAACATATAAATACCATAGATTAGTTTAGTATAATCTATCTATCATAGTTTATATGCGATCAAAGGACTAAAATATTTTAAATAAGAACTTCTACTTTCTATATTTTATATAGTAGATAATATATAATTGAGATCATTGTTTATAATATATAAAAGCACAAAGCTACACTTATTTAAACTAATGTTATACTATAGAAGTCAATTATCTTATGTTTTACAATAGGAAACAATGGAACTTATTATTCTAAACTCTGCAATAATAATTTGTTACTTCATTTGTAGAAATGTATAAATAAAATATACAAATAATATAAAATACAATCTTCAAATTAAGTTCAAATTTAATTTAAAAATCTATTAAATTGTTTAGAATTTCAAGCTTAAACTTATTTTTAATTTAATATCACTTTTAAGATAAAATATAAAAGCAAATATTTTAAGCTTACTTGAATTTTATTTTTAAAATATGAAACGCAATATTATAATTCATTTTAAATAAAATATTAAACATTAAATTAATAAATAAGTTTATTATTTTTATATTTATTTCATTTGTTTTTAAAATGTAGTACTTCCAATTCAAATAATATAAAAATTCTTAGATAACATAATTTTTAAAAAACAGTTAATTTAATATAAAATTTATTTTTAATTATTTTATTAAGCTAAAAATAAGCTTAAGCTTTGCTGCATTTTAATTTGGAACTAGGAAACGTAGTATAATTTCTCTACAATTTAAATATTGACTGTATTTCAAGAGCATAAATTTTAATTAAAATATTCCAAAAATAAAATATTGGAACTTTGCTGAATATTATTTTCAAATAAAAATAATTGGTTTAAAATAATATGAAAATAAATATTAAAATAAAAAGTTAAAACTTTTGCTAAAGATAATATAAAATAAAATAAATTAAAACAAAATAATACAAAATATTCATAGAAAAATATATCTGAAATCTATTTTTGAAATTTACATTAAACAATAATTATTCAAAATTCAAATTTACAAATGCTAAAAATAAAATTTTAGGCTTTGATTAACTTTACTTTGAAAATATAGAATTTACTTTAATAATTATATTAAATTGCATATTAAAAGCTTCAATTTTGCTGGGCTTTATTTTTGAAATATAGAATTCAAAAGGATATATAATATATAAAATAAATTAATAAAATATTTAAAAATTCTGCAAAATGTTTAAAATATCCAAAAATAAAATCTAGAAGCTAGAACTTTTAATACTTATAAATAATATAATTTACTATAAAGCAAAAATTAAATTAATAATAAAAAAATTCAATATTGAATTTACTATTGAAATATTTAAAGTATTTTATATAAAAATTCTATGCAATTTTACGAATATTTACTAAATTAAATTAAATTAAAAATAAAAAGATCAAGCCTTGCTGCTCTTTATTTAAAAAAAAGAATTAAATAATATATTTCTAAAAATATTTACTTAAATTAACTAAATTTAAGCTTATTATTAACAACTAAGTAGGCATATTACTCAAGTTAATACAAATTTTCTCAGTTTTTACACATATATTGGGTAGTGTAAAAAATTTACATTTGTTGGATATTCTTAGAAATACTACAAGCCTCTCTTAGAATACTTTTAGTATTATAAAATAACTTTTTTAATAGTAAATTAATGTATAATATAAATAATATAATATAATAATAATAAATTAGTTGTTACATTATAAATATATCTAAAATGGATAAGAGAAAGACATATGCTGAGATAGATATGTTCTATAAGTAACACATATGATATGATGCACATATGATTCTATAACTAATACTACAACATCATATAGATAATAGAGTAAATAATAATAGTAGTTGCTAGTAGTTAACTAACTCAGCTCGTAGTATTCATTTTGACAAGGCATCTCTCATGTAAATGAAATCTGAATTCTGAAATATTTCAACATTTTTACAGCAAACATTCTCGCGAAGTGTGAGTATCTCTCTCTCTCTCTCTCTCTCTGTCTCTCTCTCTTTACCTCTCTAACTATCTGAAATATTGGCATCACATTGGCAAATTGTTTAGTCAGAACTCAACATAGACTTCAATCATCATCAATCATCAATAATGTATACAGTACTATTTATATATATATATTTATATTTATATATATATATGTATATGTATATGAAAGAGATATATGTGTATATATATGTATGTGTATATGCTTGTACTTTTCGTATATTAGATTGAAATGCTACTAAACTAATTGAGCTTCCCCGTTCCTTTTCCGTTTTACTGAGTCGCTTATTTGATTCAATTTGATTCTATAGATTGCCATACCATGTCGTCCAAGGAAAACATTTACGCTCTATGTGCTTGATGTGCCAGAGGATTTGCCCGTCGAGGATATACGACATGCGATGTACAAGTTCGATTCGGTTGTCGAAGTCGTCCGCTTGCATATCTATTCAACACCAAGTCTGGCAACTGGCACCAACATCGGAGGTGGCAACATCGATAAGGGCGTTGAAGGTGAGCAGCTGATGACCTCCAGCCAGACGCAGATGCAGACTCTGCGCGAGCGGCCATACGAAGTAATGTACAAATCAATATGAAATATGTAATACACTATGCCCCGATTAACGGCCTTACTGACTAGTTGGCCGTAAAACGAATATCACGTTTTAGTTTACATATGCTTTTCTTATACGCTATTATTATAATTATAATGTAATATTATAATTGGGTCAGCAATTGTAGTACGTCTTAAAGCAGCTGTAGCTGATCAGCATGACAAACTGAGTCGTTATAGCTATGCCCAACTGTGCTTCTGTTCATATGCAAGCTAGTCGCTCAGTTTTTATGCTATTTGACTGAAATTTAGTACAGTTTCGTCTTTTTACTGTAGGTAATATATATGTAAGAGTCGACGAAACCAGATTACTATATCATGGCAGCTATACTATGGCAGCTATCATAGGAACGATCGGTCGGAAATCAAGGTTTAGTATGAAGAACTTTGTTGTCTCTTGAGATAACTCAAGAATACTTACAGATTGTGTAAATGATACTGTTTTCTATTATCTATATAATTTTCTTGAGAATCGGACTACTATATCATATAGCTGCCATAGGAACGATCGGTCGGAAATTCACATTTAGTATGGAAAACTTGGTTGTTTCCACATATATATTAGTCAAACTCACATATTATGCATCTGATATAGCCTTATATATACTGACTAAATTTGATTAAGATCAGAATACTATATCATATAGCTGCCATAGGAACGATTGTTGGGAAATCAATTTTTAGTATGAAGAACTTTGTTGTTATTTGAGCTAACTAAGCGAAACTTACAGATTGTGTAACTGATAATGTTTTTCTATTATCTATATAAATTTCTTAAGAATCGGACTACTATATCATATAGCTGCCACAGGAACAAACAGTAGATTATTGCATTTGTCTTTGAACAACTTTTTCCAATTTCAAGAAATTTTTCAACTAAATACGAATTGTTTTTACGTAGAAAATAATGTTTACTTTACACTAAAATTGCAGCAAATAATTGTAGGGTATCAAATCTTCGGCAAGCCGAAGTAAACTTTTCGCTCGTGCTTTGTTTTTAGGGGTACAAGTAAGTGGCCGCTAATCGGGGCATAGTTGTAAGCATGCTCATAGCTAAACAATTTTAACTGATGTGACAACCCTTTCCCACCCTTCCCCTCCCCACTCCCCGGCCACCTCCTGTCCAACACATTCTCATGGAACAGGCAGCAGCAGCGCCAAGAGCGTCGTTGGTGGCATTGTGGCAGATGCCATAGAGAAGTCGGAGAGGCCGGAGCGTCGTGAGCTGCCACCGGCCGTAATACGGATTACACTGGCCTCCATGGATGAGTACAATATACTGCTCCAGAATGGGCTCAACTTTTACGATGCCACATTCTTTCCCACTGAGGCGAACATCTCCCTAAAAGGCGCCAAAATTGACTATAAACGTCGGTAGGTAGATCAAAGCCCGCCAGCTGTTCTCGCTATCGCTATCTCTCTCGCTCTTTCTCTCTCTCTCTCACACTCTCTTACACTATATTTGTATCGCTGTCTGTTGCTTGCAGCATGCTTGATGGCTCAATACCGGGGCGTGTGCGCGAACTTTTGCCCGTATTTGATGCAGCTGGCTTCTGCAGTTGCCTCCACCCACAAGCAAGCTAATTAAACCGCCGAGGTCATAATGATGATGATGATGTTGATGATGATGATGATGATGACAACCCACTTCTTACCCCACATGTTCCGGCTAGCTAAACAGTTCTCTTGATTTGATTACGAACAACGGATGGCACCCAAAGTTGCCCCACGCAGCGGAGCTTGCCACGTTTCCGCTGCCAGCGACAGCGACAACAACAACAACTACGACAACAACAACAACAACAACAACAACTATCATAATAATATAATAATTCCTCTTTTGGCTCACAAAACGATCTATAATTCTATTTATTTTTCTTTTTCGCTCAACTCTTTTTATGTTTCCTTATTTTTTTTTTGTCTAGTTTTTATCATTAAAAGTCCATAAATGGCTTAGCGTCTAATTTGTTTCGATTGTCTAACAATAAAAAATATATAAACAACAACAACAAAAAAAAAAACAAACAAACAAACAACAATAAATAAGAAAAACAGTTTTCACTTGGCAAACGGAAATGAGCTCTGAACTAATTCAATTAATTCGCTTTAAGCCAGTTTAAACAACAACTTCTCTTAACTCGTTTTCTAAGCTAACAAATACAATTCAAATTATGTAATACTCTCATATCAAACTGCATATACATGTATATATATACATATATATATATACGTATATATATGTATATATATATATATATATATATATATGATATATGCAACAAGAAATATATATCGAAAGAGATTTGATTTTGATTTGAGGGCGGGCAAAGCAGATGATCAGAGCGGGCTGATAAAGATGTGCGGAGATACTAAATGAAATTAAGAAGATTAAGAAGAGATCTATGTAAATATATATGGGGGTATTTGCTGACAATTGGGCAAAGCATGTGATCTATATATATGTATATAGATAGCCAACATGATTACGAGAAATACAGGGAAACTGTTGAACAAAGCCAAAAGATATATATATATATATATATATATATATATATATATATGAACATGTGATCAGTCATTTAGAGATATATTTATATATATATATATGAATTTATATATATTTATAGAGGGAGAGAGAGAGAGGGAGAGAGAGAGAGAGATAGATAGAGATAGGTAGACAGAGAGAGAGAGAGAGAGAGAGAGATTACCAGACCGTTCAATAAAACCAAAAGAGATATATGTATATATATATGAAGATACTGAGTATGTGATCAGAGTCATTTAGAGAGATATATATATATATGAATTTATATATATTTATAGAGGGAGAGAGAGAGGGAGAGAGAGAGATAAACAGACCTTTCAACAAAACGAAAAGATATATATATATATATATATATATATCTATATATATATATATATATGGATATACTAAAACAAAGCTCTAAGATGACTAAGATATAGATAGGGAGCTTGTGATCATAATCATGCAAAGACTTGGAAAGATACTTTCTCTAAGTATATGTAAATGTATATATAGAGAGATATTAACAAATCATTAAACAAAGCCAAAAGAGATCTATGTATATATATATGATAACACTGAATGATAGAGGGAAAGAAATATTGCTACTAAAACGGAGCAAGCGATCCCAAACATATAGAGATAGTGAGACATGGGAAGATAATTTCATTAAGTATATATGATCATAAAGATATATATATATCTGTATAGAGTTAAACAGAAATGAAGAGATACCATTAAGCAAAACCGAAAGAGATATATGTATATATATATGAAGGTACTGCAGCAAAGCCTATGAACTAAAAGATATAGAGAGAAAGAGAAAACACAGGAAAAACGTTAACGGTATATATAAAGATAGAGAAATTTACATATAGGGAAAGAATTAACCTAATATATATGCAAGGGGAAAGACAATAGTTGGGCAAAGCAAATAGATAGGTATACGCATATATATATATGAAGACACTGCAACAAAGCATATGATCATTAAGATATAAAAAGCGTCAGAAATCTGGGAGACCCTTGAACAAGGCATAGGATCATAAGCAAGTAGAGATAAAGAGAAACATGGGAATATGCTTTCTCTAGGTATATACGGACATATATATGCATATATAAAGAAAGATAGCGAAAATAACATAAATACGGGAGGTCGTTAAACAAAGGGCAAAAGAGATATATGTATATATATATGAAGATACTGCAACACAGCATAAGATGACTAAGATATAGAGAGCGGGGAATTATATATGGGGAAAGAAATGTGGATAATTAAACAGAACTTGTGATCATAGAGAATTAGAGAGACAACCTCTTTAGGTATATATGAATAGCGAGAAAAAAAGGAGATCGTTGAATATATATAGAGAAATAAATTGAGTTATTTATATAAGGAAATACCGATCATCAAAGTATAGAGAGAATTACAAATGAATAGAGGTAGTTAACAATAAATATAGACAAAAATAACAAATGATCATAAAGTAATAGAGAAATATATTTTTAGAATAGTACTTACCAGAAGAGTTTAAACTAATAAGTAGTTCACTTCGATGAACTAGTCTCCAAGTTGGCTTTAATTCAAAAATGTATTCATATATATGTATATTTTTCCATTTGATGTCATTTTTGTGTAATGTGTTGTTTCATGTTCTATGGAATGAAGGAAGGAAATGCTTTCAAATATATATAATAAGATGATATTTACATATGATTGATATGACGAATACGAATTCTATCTACATTTTTTTTTAAAGGATAATTAGTTTTCCATGAAATTCCCAGCAAAAGTAAATTTTTAGTTATGAAAAATAAATGTTTAAAACGATACATAAACTATAATCATATATATCCTCTATATCGAACTTTACAGTAAGCTACTGTATAGTGAACCAATCTACAAAAGCTATCTTTTTTGCGAATTTCTCTATAGTAGTTCTTGGTGAACTTCTCCATAGTAAACATCTCTGCAGTAAACTTGTCTTTAGTAAACTTCTCTATAAAGAACTTCTCTATAGTAAACTTCTCTGTAGTATATATTTCTCTATAATAAACATCTCTGTAGTAAGCTTCTCTATACAGAACTTCTCTATAGTAAACTTCTCTATAGTAACCTTCTCTATAATAAACTTCTCTATAGTAAACTTCTCAATAGTAAACTTCTCTATAGTAAACTTTTCTGTAGTAAACTTCTCTATAGTAAACTTCTCTATACTTCCTTACAGTAAATTTCTCTATAGTAAACTTTTCTGTAGTAAACTTCTCTATAATTAACTTCTCTATAGTAATCTTTTCTATAGTAAACTTCTCTATAGTAAGCTTTTTTATAAAGAACTTCTCTATAGTAAATTTCTCTGTAGTATATATCTCTTTAGTAAACTTCTCAAGAGTAAACTTCTCTATAGTAAACTTCTCTGTAGTATAGATCTTAGTTAGTAAACTTCTCTATAGTAAATATCTCTGTAGCGAGCTTCCTTACAGTAAATTTCTCTATAGTAAGCTACTCTATAGTAAACTTCTTTATAATGAAGTTATCTATAGTAAACTTCTCTATAGTAAACTTCTCTGTAGTATATATCTCTTTAGTAAACTTATCTGTAGTAAACATCTCTATAGTAAATATCTCTATAGCGAGCTTCCTTACAGTAAATTTCTCTATAGTAAACTACTCTACAGTAAACTTCTCTATAATGAAGTTATCTATAGTAAACTCGCTATAGTAAGCTTCTCTGCAGTAAATATCTCTATAACGAAGCCTCCAGTCAACATTTAGTAAACTTTTTAGTAAACTTTATGGTTAACTTCTCTTTTTAGGGATATTAGGGATAGCAAATTAGTCTTTAGGGAACTTCTCGAAAGTACACTTATTTTAAGTGGACTTCTCTCTAGTAAACTTATCTACAGGGAACTTTTTAGACAATTTTCTTATAATGAACTTATCAATAGTAAACTGGATATGGTGTACTTCTTTACATGTAGTACAGACTTATCTACAACATTAACTTCTCTACTGTGTATATATAGTATATACACTGCAACTCTATCTCCTTTGATGCTTTGACATCTTTCATTCAGTCTACACAACAAAAAGTGTTTATTTGATCGCAAGCACTTTAGGCGAGCTCTACCGTACTACAGTAGAACTGAACTTGTCTTGAGATTGCATAGGTAATCGTATACATACCTATTTGTAACTCTGTTTGATCTTTGCTTATGCTATTCATCATAAGATATTATGATATTCATTATATACATTTAGTTTAAGAGATTTACTATGTCCATAACTCACTTCTTCCTTTACATAACACTAAATATATGTAATACTTACTCTCCCTATAAAGTACAATACAAACTTCTCCCATTTCTGCATCCCAATCAATGCCAATGCTTCCAATCACTTTGAATTGCCCAGGATTGTCTGGCAAATCATTGGCGATTGAATTCTTTTCTCTAGCTCTGCTGGTAGCTGAGATAGACACAGGGGCAGACAGACAGATAGACGGACAGATGGACATGGCTCATTCGACTCCTCCATTGATGCTGATCAAGAATATATATACTTGATAGGGTCTGCTACGCCTCCTTCTGTCTGTTACAGGGTATAATAAACAAAGACGTCGTGGAGAAAGCTCGTCGAGTGTTGCAGGTTGCTCTCTCCGGATAATTGGCTCGTCATCAAGGCTGTTTGCCAATCTTCGATTACTTTGCACTTTTAAATGAAGTAACTGAGTTGAGGATGATAGGAGTTTTCTTGATAATGGCTGTTCGCTGAATGTAAGTTCAAGGATTCTCGATAAAGCGTGTGTGAATATGAGTGTGAGTTGAGTGAAGAGACGCAAGCTGGATGAAGTTCATCTCGATGAATCGTGTGTCCTGAGTTGAGTGAAGAAACGCAAGCTGGATGAAGTTCATCTCGTCTGATTAGAGCACTTTGAGTTATCTTCAAGTTAGTTGATCAATGAATAAATTTTAATGTCTTCTCGATAATCTGTGTCTTAAACTCGATGCCAGCTCGATGAAGTCTTCTTGATAATCCATCTGTGTTGAGTTGAATGAAGAGATGCAAGCTGGATGAAGGATCTAAGTGTGATTTGCGTTATCTTCAAGTTAGTTGATAAATGAATGTGTGTTCAAGTTTGTGTCTTGAGTTGAATGAAGAGTTGAGTTAAATCTATTTGATGAACTATGTGTCTTGAGTTGAATGAAGAGACGACAGCTTGATGAAGTCTCCTCGACGAATCATCTATCTTGATTTGAGTGATAAGACGATAGCTTGAATATGCTTCTGATAGGAATGCTTTAAGTATCTTCAAGTTAGTTAATCAATGAATATATGCTGAGGTCTTCTTGATGATCGGAGTGTCTTAAGTTTGATGAAGGTCTTCTCGAGGATTCGTGTGTCTTGAGTCGAGTTAAGTCTTCTTGATAATCCATCTGTGTTGAGTTGAATGAAGAGTTGCGAGCTTGATGAAGTGACTAAGTTAGTTGTTAATTTAAGTTATCTTCAAGTTAGTTGATCAATGAATATGTGTTGAAGTCAGCTTCCTGATGAGGTGTGTCTTGAGGTGAGTGAAGGAATGAGTTAAGTCTTCTTGATGATTCGTGTGTCTTGAGGTGAGTGAAGAGACTCTAGGTAGATGAAGGTTTTCTCGTTGATCCACAAATCTTGAACTGAGTGAAGAGTTGCAAGCTGGATGATGCGCATAATTAGAGCGCTTTGAGTTATCTTCAAGTAAGTTGATCAATGAATGTATACTGAAGTTTTCTTAACGATCTGAGTGTCTTAAGTTGAGTGAAGAGACTCTAGCTTAATGAAGTCTTCTCGGGGGTTTGTGTGTCTTGAGTTGAATAAAGATTTGAGTTGAGTCTTCTTGATGATTTGTGTGTCTTGAACTGAAGTGAAGGGATGCAAGCTGGATGAAGTCTTCTTGATGATCCATTTGTCATGAGTTGGGTGTAGAGTTGAGTCTTCTTGATGATCTGTGTGTCTTGAGTTGAGTGAAAGGATGAGCTAAGTCTTCTTGATAATCCATCTGTGTCGAGTTGAATGAAGAAACTTCAGCTTGATGAAGGTCTTCCCGATGATCCGCGTGTCTTAAGTTCACTGAAGAGTTGAGTTAGGTCTGCTTCTTTGTCAGGCATCTAACTTGAGTTAAGGGATTGGGCCAAAGAATGTTCTTCCCGTTCAGTGAATACAATTTGTGCAAAGAATCCTAAAAGTTGTTTATGATTTGCACGTAATCTACGTAAATAGTAGTTGAAACACAAGAGTCGTGTTGTTATTTGTTTGTTTAATACTTTTTATTGTTGTTGTTGTGGTTGTTGCTGTTGTTGTTGTTGTTGTTGTTTATTTTGCACTTTATTTAGGTAATTGATTTAGGTATACATAGATATAGATCTTGATTGATTTAACAGACAAAATTGTTGCACAAAGTAAGTAAGTAAATATAACACAAAGACATCTATACATAGATATCGTATATCGTATATATATAGTATATAGTATATAGTATATATATATTCTGATAAGCATATATAATTTATTATACTGCAGAATGTCTTGTATATAATAATTAATAATTGATTTAAAGCATATATATAGTATTTTGTAGTGCACAGATGCACATACATACACAATTACGTGTGTGTGTGTGTGTGTGTGTATGTGTGTGCACATCTATGCACACATATAGTTATAGGTATAGTAAGTGTATATACATATATATATATATATATATATATATATGTATGTATATATATATGGAGTCTGTTTAGGAAATACTCATAGAACATCAACGAATTTATTGCATTGATTCGTTTAATTAGTTGGTTTACTCGTTTCTTTGTTGTTGTTGTGTTTGGGAAAGGCAAAAAAAAAAAGTAATAATAATAAAATAGATATATATATATCTATATATATAAGGTTATACACATATATAGATATATGTGTGTGTATTTAGTATAATGTATATATGTATATAATAAAGAAATATAATAATCAACGTTTAACAAACAAACAAAAATATAGCGTAATAAAATACACACACACGTGCCGGCACACACACACACGCACACACACACACGCACACACACGCACACACACACACACAGACAGGCACAAAGCACGTGCTACAATTTACACTTAGAAAGTTGACAACAGACGACGGACGCGGCTAAAACACATGACACGGACTTGGGCACATGAATTAAACTTGATAATTACAATAATATAATGTTGTTATAGTTGTTGTTGTTGTTGTTATAATTGTTGTTGTTGCTGTTATAGTTGTTGTTGCTGCTTCAGCTTGCTTAATACACCGAATGCACAATATTATCCTTTTCAACAAGCAGCCGCACCTTCATGCAGCCATCGGAGCCGCAGGAGAACAGACGCCCAAACGGATCCACATACACCTGGCTAACACCTTGGCCAGTGTGCTTGAAGAAACCGTTCTTGGCATGCTCATGCGGGAACGTATTGATTAACATGAACTGATTCATATCCCAAATCTGTAAAGCAATACCAGAAATATATATATATATATATTATTAATGATACTATAATTTAAACGAGCGAAACTCACCTTAATGTCACCCTCAATGGAGCCCGTGACAAAGAACTCCTCGTGCGGATCGAGTGCAATGCACTTGATGGTGCTGTCGTGTGCCTGGCAGAGATTAAACAAATGTTTATTGTTATATTAACACAGTTGCTGTCAATCGTAGCCAGCTCACCTGATAGCGATGCCGCAATGTGCGTTGACGCACATCAAAGACACAAACATCGCCGCGTTTGCCGCATGAGATGAGCACTTGATGCTGTGGCGCAAACACCAGACAGGAGGAGCCCTGATCGTGACAGGTGAAGGCTGCAATTGCATTCATTAGTTAGTTGCATACGTTACGCAAGAACTTCAACTAGACATAGCTAACGTTTGCTTAAAACTAATCCAAGACAAACAAGTCAACTTATATGTGCTTTCACTCAACTCACTTTCCCTCAGTTTCATCACATTTTTCTACATTCTGCTCAATTGTGCAGTTGCTGTGCAAATATTTAGCAACAAATTATGACAAAAACTAATAAAAAAAAAGTACAAATAATTTAAAACAAACTTAAGCTGTGTTCTCAGCTAATTCGGTAACTCTAGCTCTTCTAGTCTCTGAGAACAGATAGACAGACAGACAGAGAGATGAACAGACAGTCAGATGAACAGACAGTCAGATGAACAGACAGACAGACAAAGCAACAGACAGTCAGATGAACATGGCTCTATCGCCTCGCCTGTTAATGCTGCTCAAGAATATATATAGTTCTTAGTGTCGCAGCTGCCTTCTTCTGTCTGTTACGCACATTTCGCCTCTGACAAACTTAATAGACTCTTATAATTTTGAACTACAGAGTCTGCAATTTAAACCAAACTTATGTAGCAGAGGGAAGCGTGGCAAAGCATTTAAAACAAACTTGATTTGCGTAGAATTTGTAGAAGTCTATGCGCCTCAATTGGTAGCTCTTCTACTTAAGCTCTTGCTACTACCATGTGCTATTGCTGCTACTATTTCTACTACTTATATTACTTCCACTATTCGTACAGCTGCTACAACTTCCATTATCAATACTAAGAGAAGTATGCTAGCATACAAAGGTCATCTCATTTAAACGTGTCCATTTAGACCCAACAATGCAATTGCATAGATTCAATACAACAATTGCTGCTACTACTAATACTACTACTACTATTACTACTACTATTATTGCTACAACTATCAAGATTGATATGACTGCTACTCCAATTGCTACACTTCTCACTACGATTATTTTTACTACTACTACTACTACTATTACTACTACTATTACTACTACTATTGGTACTACTTTTACTACTACTATTACTACTACTATTACTACTACTATTACTACTACTATTGGTACTACTTTTACTACTACTATTACTACTACTATTACTACTACTATTGCTACTGCTATTGCTGCTTCTACTCTAACAACTTCTACTAACTCCACTCAAAAATCTACTTCAATTACAACTTGGACTTTTACTACTACTACTTTTACTACCACAACTTGTACTACTATTTCTTCTGCAATTACAACCACTTTTGCTACTACTTTAATTACTACTATTACTACTATTGCTGCTAATACGCTTACTACTGTTATTTTTAACTTTTCATAATTATTTTGCTATTATTTGCTGCTACTTTTATTGCTACTACAACTGCCAACACTATGCACCAATACTATTTCAGTTGCTACAGCTACTCTTACTACTACTATTTTTACCACTGTTACTATTGCTTTTACTACTTTAACTACTATTTATTAGTTACTAGTTACTACTACTACTACTGTTAGTACCACTGATACTACTATTCTTGCTGCTACAACTACTATTACAATTGCT
Source organism: Drosophila macrospina (assembly GCA_035042075.1). Lineage (NCBI taxonomy): Eukaryota > Metazoa > Arthropoda > Insecta > Diptera > Drosophilidae > Drosophila > Drosophila macrospina. Next base: position 575,214 of record JAWNLW010000527.1, on the reverse strand, counting down.
ACTACTACTACTTCTTTTTACTATTCCTATTGCTACTGCTATTTTTACTACCACGACTAATACTCCTATTGCTACTACATCTACTTTTTCGACTACAACTTTTACTACTACAACAATTTCCTTTACTTTAACTACTATTGCTGCTACAACTATCAGTATTGGTATGACTGCTACTCCAATTGCTACTACTATTTCTACTACTTTTACCTCTAAAGAAGTAGTAGTTGAAAAGTAGTAAAAGTATGACTGGAAAGTAGCAGTTAGAGTACTTTCCAGTCATACTTCTACGACTTTCCAACTACTACTTCTTTTACTACTTTTATGACTGGTATATTGGAAGATTTTCATTTACTTTGACCACTTTTGCTACTACTTTTCTCACTTCAACTACTTTATTTCTACTGCTTCTTTTACTACTCCTTTTATTGCTTCAACTATCAAGATTGATATGACTGCTACTACAATTGCTACACTTCTTATTACGATTATTTTTACTACTACTACTACTACTACTATTACAGCTACTACTATTACTTCTACTACTATTACTTCTACTACTATTACTACTAATACTATTACTACTACTACTATTAGTACTACTACTATTACTACTACTACTATTAGTACTACTACTATTACTACTACTACTTTTTTCCTACTACTATTACTACTACTACTTTTGCTACTACTACTTTTATTACTACTACTATTACAACTACTAATACTCCTATTACTACTACTACTATTACTACTACTACTATTACTACTACTACTATTACTACTACTTCTATTACTACTACTACTATTACAACTACTACTACTACTATTACTACTACTACTTTTACTAATACCACTTTTGACTAACACTCCTATTACTACTACTCCTTTTGAATAACACTCCTATTCTTACTACTACTTTCAGTACTGCTACTTTTGTTACTACTTCTAATACTACTACTATTGCTGCTATCACAATTGCCAAGACTGTTACTCCAATTGCTACTACTACTTTAACTTATACTACTTTTGCTGCTACTTAGACTTGCAGTAGCAGCAAGAGTATTTGCAGCTGTGACTACACGTGCTGCAGTGTTTACAGGGTATATGCAACTAGATGAAACACTCACCGGACACACAGGACTTCTTGTGGGGCAACAGCGTGTCCCAGATGTTGATGTTCTTGTTCTCGGAACTCTGACCAGCTGTGGAATGAGTCGTTCAATAAATCGAGAGAGCAATCAAAGAGGGCTGCCAACTTACCGCTTGCTAGCAAACTGCAAGAGCCAAGGAATACGAAATCGGAGAGCGCTTTGTTGTGGCACTGATAGGTCTAAGTGGGAGGAGAGGAAAGTAGTAACAAGAATTAGCAATCGAATTAAAATTACAACTACTTCTTCGACTACTCACAATGAAGGGTCGATTGTTTTGGGAGGCGATGCCAGCCTGCCAAAGGCTGAGATTGCCATCGCCATCGCCGACACCGAATTTGTTGCCCTGCTCCGAGAAGCGGCAGCGTGTGACCTTGGCAAAGGTGCCGGAGGTGCGGGGACAGCAAACCGGCTGCTGGTGTCCCCATTCCCAGATCTGCACAGAGCCATCCTGGCCGCCAGTTAAGTACAATGGCATCAACGGATGTGCGCTCATTCGCTTCACATTGTCCACCTTATGGCGCAGCACCTACAGCAACAGCAAGAGAAGTTCAATTAATAAAGAACTCGAGAGACTTTCCAGTGTGCAACTCACCATGGATGTGCCACGTCCGGACTGCGAGGCGCTCTGCGTGCTTACGCTGGCTTCACTGTACGTTGCGCCAGCGCCAAATTGAGCCCTAATATAAATTGTGCAGAAAAGTGTAAATATTATTATTAATTGCGTGTTGCTTTTACTTTCGATTTGCAGATGCATAGATAGATTGATTGATAGGGAACTCACTGCTCCTGCGACTGAATGATGAGGAAGGCGGAACTGTTGGTGTCGGCATCTTTGGATAGATTCATCATATCATAATCGCACTCATCCTCATACCAATTGGGTGACTCCAACAGCAGTGAGATGTCAAACTCCTGGATCTCACGCGGATTCGCAAATGCAATCATCGATGAGCTGTTGTTCTTCAGGCAGAAGGTGAGTATCGATTCGTGATCCTTGTGGATGATCCGTATGTGATCAGTGTTCTCGTTGGTCGAGTGCGATTGACCTATAAGCAAACAGACAGAGACAAAGATAGCAATATTGATAGAGTGGGGAAAGATAGTGAGCGAGAGAGAGAGAGAGAGAGAGAGCGAGCGAGGGGTAGTGAGAGTGAGAGCGTAGCGTGAGCGTGAGCGTGAGCGGAGAGGGAGAGTGGCACCAGTTAGAAAGAGATAGGCAGATCTCATTAGCATGCATTTCATACAATTTACCAAATATTTCAACTTGTTAGTGTGCTTGGGTGCATGTGCATGTGCTTGTGTGTGTGGGTGTGTGCAATTATGGTGTGGAAGGGGTATAGAAATGTTAGTGATGATTATAATTTATTGTATTATCATAAAGTAAATAAATTCAATTAGTTTCGCTGTCGCAGGCAATAGAATACTTTATTCTCTTATACTTTTCTTAGCTTAATCTTATACTCTGTGTGTGTGTGTGTGTGTGTATGCTATGTTAACTTGTGTTGTTGTGCATGTTTAGTGTATAAAGTGTATGTTTTTTTCTTTGCATTTATTATAGTATATTGTGCTACCACTGTTGTGTTCTTACTACACTTTTCGTTGCTTACAAATTATACATAATACAAAATTGACAAATTGTTTGTACATAAACAGTACAGTAATACATATTTACATTGCTAACAACAAGCAGTTGTTGCATTAATTAAAGCAGGGCACTGTTAACAGACAAGGGCGTCCACCCACTAGCAGCTGTGATTTGCACAAGTATAGAAAGGAGCACTGCAGTTAACGGTTAACAGTGCCAGGGAATTTGAATTTAACAGAGGCGGCACTGTTAAAAGAGAAACTAAAGCAGTTCTCCAACATTTGTACAGAGTCAGCCTTGCAGTTGACTGTTAATGGCACTGCTAAGCAGTATGCTTTCAAGAGAGCGACAAAGCAGTCCGCATTTAATAACAGATGTCTGTATAAGAGTGCTGAGCAGATCAAGTTGCTGGCTTAGGCACTTTTGACAGACAGAAAGACACCTTGGACATTGCTTTCTTGAAAGCACACTGCTTACCAAAATTAATAGATTATAAACAAAAAAAAAAAAGGCGCTGCCTTGCTTTGTTAAAAAACACAGAGCTCAGCATTGTTAACAGGCAGCAGCAGTCTCCTTGGCACGCTTTACAGCAGTGCTAAGCAGTGTCCTGCAGCTGCCAGTTGACAAGCAAAACAAAACAAAGCAGTGCAATTCAATAGCTGTGAAAGGAACACAAGGTCTGTGAACGCTGTCAAGCAGCGCACAACTGCTTTGCGCGGTAAATTTCAAAATTTTACAATTAAGGTTGCCAAATGTCCAAAAGCCAAATAAAAAAAGAAAAAATAACAAAAACAAAAACTATTAACTATTTAGCTTGTTGTTGTACAACTAATGCAGTTAAATGATGAGACTAAGGTGCAGGTTATACTAATTAACAACGTGGGGGTGGGGGGACGGGGGGTCTTGAATACTACTATTTAAAAAGTCGTATTTTAAAAAAAGTAAAAATAATAATAATAATAAATCAATTGCAACAACAACAAATAAGAATGAAAATGGAATACCGACCTTCATCGGTCTCGTTGTCGTGCTGATGGTTGTGATGCGAGCTGCGCGTGCTCGCCTCCGTGCTCTTGCCAAAGATGCTCTTGATGAACACCTCCTGCGTGGGCTCCTGTCGCACCAGATAGTTCCACAGCCGCCGTATGGGACCCGCTGCCGAGCCCGAGATGAACGGTGTGTTGTCCCTATTCAAGAGCGAACGATACTTGTGTATGGCAAGGCCATTAATACCGCTTTCCGCATAACAACCGGGTATATAATGCCGTGACGGTGGACCACGGCTTATCAAATCATTCAAGGCAAACTCCTGCCAGCGATTCAGCGTGCGCAGCACCTCATGCGACAATGGACTGATGACAGGCAGATCTGTGCGTGGAAGAATATGTGTTGCAATAATGCGCTGACAGAGATGAGGGATTTATGTGCTGAACATACCCTGCAATTCGATGCCGGCCACTTTGACAAACTCTTGTATCTTGTGTGTGCTGTTCTTGATGAGCGCCAAGCGGAGTATACTCCACGAGTATGACATGGGATTGGCATGCTCGGTATTGTCTTTGGATTTCAATTGTGAGCGACTCACATTAACATCATCATCATCATCCTCCTCCTCCTCGCCATCCGATTCATGCGAATCATCCGTATCATAATCATCGCAATCTATCGAGTAGAGATTAAAGCTTAAGGATGAAGATGAATGATAAAACACAAGATCAAGTTCAGGTTACCTGCACTCGTGGGCTTGGCGAGGAAATACGAGAGCATCGATGTCTCTGGCGGCATAAACTGTTCCCTATATGTGGGCTTATCCTCCTTCATGTTGCTCGATGTGCTATTCTGACTGAAGCTGCCCAAGATCTTCATGTTGAGCTTCATGCGTTGCTTCGTTATGGACGTCACCGTGTTCCACACACTATTCTCATCCGGTGTCTCATCGCCACCAGCCCCCGATTGCAATGCTGCCTGAGCGGCTTGAGCTTGTGCCGCATGGGGTTGAGCTGCCGGCTTAATGAGCAGCTTCTTCATGCCGCCACCAAACAGTGTGGACCACGTGTCATTGCTGAAGTTCTGCCCACTGAGGCGATAGAGCAAACGACTATCGCATGTGGACAACGAGTAGATGAAGAGCGCCATGTATGTGGAGACAAATGACTCCAGCAGCAGCACATTCAACTTGGGCACATCCTCATCCTTCTCACGGGCCAACAATGCCCGCAAATTGGTAACGCCCGGCCACTTGGAGGGCGTGGTACAAATGCCAGCGGGCTCATCCGTTGAATACTTGCGACGTCGATTGAACGCATTGCGACTGCCAACCAGATAGCTGCACTCAAATGATGAGTTTATTTTGGCAATATTCTCAATGCCCGGACTGGGATAGCCATTGAATGTGGAATTGTTGACCACAAAGCTTTCCGAGTCGCACAGCGATTGATAGATGCACGATGAGAGGGCCACAGCCAGATCTCTGAGCACAAAGATCTCGCTCAATGCGCTCGTCTCGATGCCCGGGAATGGCAACAGCTTGATGATGCTCTGCAGCATGTCCACCGTCTGCGATTGCAAATACTTAATGGGATCGGCAATTACCGTCTTGTTGCCGGCCACACAGGCGCTCAGCAGTGGCAGCGTTGTGGGGAACGGCAACGGGCTGAGCAGCTGCTGTTGCGTCTTCTCCTGTTGCAGCTCCTGCAGCAATAATACTAATTCCATGCGCACCGAGGCCGCTTCCTCCGCCGCTCGCTCCATGCAGCGAACAGTAGCTCAGCAGTGTTCGCAGCAGCGTCTCGTTGGCTGCAAATGGAAAATGGGAAATGGGAAATGCAAAATGTTATTAGTCATCATTTACAACTGGTTCAGCAATATATAATATTCTAGTTTAATTTTCATCTATTTAACTTGTTTTATTTTAAGTATTAACTATTTAATTATTTGTTTTAATTATTTTTAAGTTATTCCTTTTTATTTTTATTGCATTGTTAATTATATAAATATTATACATTTTAATTATCTAATTTTCATCTATTTAACTTGTTTTATTTTAAGTATTAACTATTTATTTATTTGTTTTAATATATTTTATTTTAATTATTTTTAAGTTATTTATTTTTATTTTTATTGCATTGTTAGTATATTATAAAATATTATCGTTTATACATTTTTTTTGGTTTTTATTTTTTTTATATATTTATTTATATATTTTTTATTTACTTTTTTAAATCTATGTTTTTATTATTAGTTTTTTTTATTTGTATTATTATTATAAAATAAATATGGTTTTTAAAAATTTTTGTTCTTTTTTAATTTGTATTATTTATATATATTTTTCATTTATTGTTTTTAATTTATTTATTTTATTTTCAGTTATTATTTATATTATTATTTATATATACTTTTTATTTATTGTTTTTAATTAATTTATTTTATTTTCAGTTATTATTTATATTATTATTTATATAGACTTTTTATTTATTGTTTTTAATTTATTTATTTTATTTTCAGTTATTATTTATATTATTATTTTTATAGACTTTTTATTTATTGTTTTTAATTAATTTATTTTATTTTCAGTTATTATTTATATTATTTATATATATTTTTTATAAATTATCTTTTTTTTTTGTTTTCTTTTTTTATTTAATCAATTTTTGTTTGTTACTTTAACTTTTTAATATTATTTATTTTTGTTTTTTTTTTTTATTAATAATATAAAATAAAATATTATGGTTTTGAAATGTTTTTGGTTTTGATTATATATATAAAGTATTTATATTTGAATTTATTTATTATTTTTAATTTATTTTGTTTTAATTATATATATAAAATATTTATATTTTAATTTATTTACTATTTTTAATTTATTTTGTTTTACTCAATTTATTTTACTTTTATTATTTATTTATTTTCTGTATTTTTACTGTATTATTAATATAATATAAAAAATGATCGTTTTTATATTTATATATTTATTAATTATTTATTTATTGCTTGCTTATTTTATTTGTATTTTACTTTATTTTATTTTTTACTTTATTATTTATTTTTATTTTTTCTTATATTTCGTTTATAGAAATATCTCACAGCACAAATTTCTGTTGGTTAACAGCTGAAGTCATTATAACATATAACAGCAGCATTTCCTTTGCAGTACAGCGGCTTAACAGAATGCTGTTAGCAGTGAAGGAACTTGCTCAGTGCATGTCAAACTTTGAATACATTTGATCATTATTTTTATATATATATATATATATATATATAATACATATATTATATTATTATTATTATATATAATATATATATTATATTATTATTATTTTATATTATTTATGTTATTATTTTATTAAATTTATTGTTTATGTCGTTAGTTCTATTTATTTATGCACCTCTAACTAAGTCTCTAATAATACTATGATTATCTACATAATAATGAGTATATAAATAAGTCAATTCTGTAAATATTTATATGCAGCTATTATCTATATCTCTTTATATGTATAGTTTTTTATATCTATTATTATGCATATTTTAAATAACTTCAAAATCTGTTGTTGCATTAGCAACTGTATCTGTAGCTCTTTCTGTATTCAGATCTACACATATGTATATATATATATATATAAATATATTTACATTGATCTTTAACTTGTTGCTTCTATTTTTATAGTTATAGCAATATATATATATCTATCTTCTATCTATCTGCATATATTAGTCTCCAAGTGCAGCTGCAACATTTTTCTAGGTACATACATATATATAGATACATATCTTAATTCATATACATATACATCGATCTCTTAACCTTTGCTTGTGTCTCAGCATACAGCTTGCTCTCTTGCTCTATTTATATCCCATTCTCTAACTCTATCTCTTACTACCTCTACCATCTCCATCTCTTTGCCTAGCTACCTAACTCGATCTCGATCCAGACAAGCTCAGCAGTTCAACTCACCTTTGAGCCAACGCTTTCGTTTGGCGGCCCGCATCACCTTCGCCTCAAAGTCCTGTTTGTCCTGCATGAGGATCTCGTGAAGCGTTGGCCTCTCCGTGCTGGGATAGATGCTGGCATTCATGTCCTTATCCTTGGCATCGCCAGCATCGGGATCATTGGCATCGTTCGTCTGCTCGGAGCTGCAATAGTTGCACAATTGCTTCAGCGCTTCCACCTCACGTTCCAGCCACATGTAGAGCTGGTAACGCAACTGGCCGCCATCGACCTCAAAGCCGGTGGCCAGCGTCGACAGCTCCTCCATGAGAATCTTCAGGCAGGCAACAAATTTCAGCTGTTGCGCCATAATATCCATTTTGCAATCGCTGCCCGAGGCATAGCCACCAGCAGCTGGCTGTGGTGTGGCCAGCGCTGGATCAGCAGCATCCGCCTGCTTCTGCTTCAGCTCATCCTGCTCCTGCTCCCCCTCCTCCTCGTCATCATCTTCGTCATCCCATTTGATCTCAAACTCAGCACCGCTGCTGGACGCAACCGGTGCGCTCCAATCCAAACAGCTCGGCCTGCGCTTGAGCCGACGTCGACGATTGCCACTGATCCACATGATGCCGGAGTTAATCAAGTCATCCTTGCTGCCACTCTCCTGGCCCGCCATCCGCATGCCCGTGCTGGCTGCCAGCCATGCTGGAGACGGCGCCCTGCTCGTTGTCGCTAATCTTCATGGGCAGCTTGTTGAGCACCTCCAGTGCGAGGGCGGGACACCCGGACTTGAAGTGCCCGTGGGCCGTGGTAAAGTACAATTGCCGTTCAATCGGTGTAATGGAATCCTCCAGCTGCAATTGCTTATCGCTGGACGTGGCGTTCGCCGAGTCACCCGCATAGCTGAAGCCGGAGAGGACAACGTGTGCGATGCGCTTCTCCTGCGCCGAAATGGCGATGTTCTGGCGGATGAGCAGGGGATGCGTGCGCAAGTAGATGTAGAAATTGAAGACATTCGGATTTGTGGCATGCGGCAACTCGTGACGCAGCAGATCCTCCTCCCGATAGCTGGCATGCAGACTGCCCACGCCATTCAACAGCAGCGTATTCAATGAGTCCTGATATTTCTTCAGATTCCAGTACGTCATCGAGCGCAAAGGGTCGGGATGGGCACGCGTGAGATCGCAACGTGATGTCTCCAGATCGGTGCCCAAGATGTGCTCATGCAGCAGGCGATGATAGTAGCAGCCGTCGGCGTCGCCCTCATACAGACGGGCAATGATGAGGGCCAGCTGAAAGTCCTCCAGCTTGTTCATGCACACCTCGATGGCATCGTTCAGGGAGTTGGCCAGCAGAAAGAAGGCAACCGCATGCTCGAACCGCTGCTTGCCCAGCAGCACGAAGGCGTTCTTCAGCGCCGCCTTGCGCCAGCGATCCTCGGCGAAGTTGTTGCCAAAGAACGAGGTCATCTTCTCGTCCCGCTTGGAGCGGAACAGTCCCCACACCAGGGACTTCTTCTTCATCGCCAGATAATAGATGGCCGCATCCAGCGGATCCTGCTTCAGCTGATACGCACACTTGGCCAGCTTCTCCACGCAACGCCGCAGCGTATTGATGTTCTTCAGCCAGTAGCCGACGCCGAGATCGCGCAGCGTCGCCCAGCGCAGGTCGCCCTTGGTGTAGCTGGGTATCAGGTGCAGCAGCTCCTCCTCGCTCTCGGAGTGATAGGCCCACACGATGTTGGCGGTGCCGACGCCCTGGCGCTGGAACTGCGCCCGCTGCTGCAGCGGCAGGCAGCGCAGCAGATACGTGAAGTGCTTCATCGCGAGCAGGAAGCGCAGGCCGCAATCATCGAGGGAATCGGTGCCCGGCTCCTTGCCAGCAGCGGCGGCAGCAGCGGCCGCCGCAGCGCCCGCACTGGCGGTGCCAATGCCCTGATGACTCTTGCCCAGATCCGCGGCAAACTTGTCCGAGAAGTCCGTGTTGCACGTGGCCACCGTATCGGCGAGGGCCAGCAGATGCATCTGATCCAGCGACGAGAGGCCCGGCAGATGCGTGTGCGTGAGCAGGCGCGACAGGAGCTGGCCCTGGCGTGGCCCAAAGTGCGATATCGATTGCTTCTCCGGCAGCGAGAGGCGACGCTCCTGGCGCTTCTGTTCGCCATCGCAGAGCAGCTCATCCAGATTGTCATCGGAGTTGTGCATGTCGAAGAGCTCATCGTAGTCCTTGTCCGCCTCGGCGGCATTCGCCGCCTTGCCGCCCGGCTGCTCGCGATCCGCATTGAGGAGCACCCACAGTGGCAGCGGTGGTATCGAGTTGATCTCCGCATAGTCCAGCATCAGCTCCTCCGGTATCTGTGTGGTGCTGCCGCGATGCTCCGCCTGAATGTTACTGGTGTCCGCCGTGTAGCTGATGCTCAGCGTGCGTGATCTCGACCAGCTGCGTTGACGTGCCCCACCCCCCGCTGTGCCGGCACCGGTGCCACCTGGGCCACCCCCAGAGCTGCCATCATCATCGTGTGGCATGCCACAGGCGGCGTTGCCACCGCTGCCGCTCATGCAGCGCACCAGATGCGCCAGTATGGCCTTCACCCAACGGATCTTGCCGCAATTGAGCAGCTCCATCAGCTGCTTGGGATGATACTGCGGCAGCACCGGACACGCAATGCGCGATGCCTGGAACAGTCCAAAGTCCGTCATATAATCATCGCTAGACGCTGCCTCGTTGGTGGCACCCGGAAACGCCTCCGGCTGCCCGTGGGCGGCATTCATGTTCGCCATGCTGCTGTTGTTGGCCGCCAGGCGGCGCTTCTTGTCGTGCGTCAGCAGCTGCAGGTTGGCCGTGCTGACCTTGCTGATCAGCGGCATGGAGGCGACATTCTTCAGCCGCAGCTGCGTCGACTCATTGGCCAGCGAGCGCAGATCCTCGTCCCGCAGATTCCGCGTGTCGCCACATCATCGTTCAGTCCATTCCCCCCGCCGCCGCCGCCGCCGCCGCCGGCGATCGACATGAAGTGCGCCCCATAGTGGGGCTTCCACTGGGAGTAGACGTGCATCTCGGAGTCCATGGCCACCACGAGTATGCCGTCGCGTACCCAGGAGATTTGCATGGGCAGTGGCGGCAGTCCGTCGGCCGTCTGCAGATCGATCTGTCGCAGCTTCATCCAGCGTATCTCGTCCACGAAATTCGGCTGGGCCAGGGAGCTGGCCTTCCGCAGGATGGGGCGATTGACGGAGCGTGACTCCTTCATGGCCTTGATGTTCGCCTGGGCAATGTCCGAGCTGACGGGCGTGTAGAGCAGTATCTTGCTGCCGACGGCGACGGTCAGGATGTGCGAGCCATCCTCCTTGGAGACCCAGTCCAATTGCACGAGATGCTTCTGCGTCAACGGACACGTGTTGCCATTCTCCGCGATGCTCTTCCTCAGCGATTGCAACGTACTAAAGCTGGGCACGGTGAGCAGACCGGAGACATTCGCCGTCTGCTTGGCGGTGGCCAACTCGGGGGTGGTCTCCCCGCTGCGTGGGGAGCGACTCTCGTTGTCGTGGGCGAACGTGTGGAGGACCTGGTTGAGGCGCTGCTTCTTGGCGAGCAGGCGGCTGTCGTGCAGGTAGCTCAGGTCGATGCCGTGGCCGATGTTGATGCGCGGCAGGTGGACGTTCTTCAGATGGATGGTGTCCTCCAGCACCCATTCGCTGCCGCCGGAGCTTTCGCACTCGTAGATCGCCACACAGAGATTGACGTAGCGCGAGTCGGGATCCCCGCGATTGGGACGCGTGAAGCTCTTGCCGTACTTGTAGGCGCAGGCAATGCGGCCGGAGTAGGCGGCACTGATGTTCAACGGCTGGCCGGGTATCTCAATGGCCGACTGCTGGATGCGGCTGAACATCTTCCACTCGGACCAGTGGTACGCATCGCTGCCCGTGGCCTCGCACTTCCAGAAGCGCGATATGGAGTCCGAGCAGGCGGTGACAATGATGTACGGCGCAAAGCAGGCGGGATAAATGCTGGAGCTGCTGAGATGCCCGGCCGCCGGGGAGGCGTGTATGACATCGACGCCCTCCGGCAGCGGCAGCTCCTGGGTGCAGACCTTCTTCGTGGTGATGGATATGTGGGGCGCCTCCACTTGGGGGCCAAAGTGCTCGGCGCCCGTTAGCGTCTCGGCGCCTTGGGACATGCGACGCGTTTGATTTGGATTTGAATTTGGATTCTGCTCCTGGTCGTCGGTCTCCTGGGTGAGATTGCTGTCCGGCACATACATGGCCGTCTCGGAGAGAAAGGAATTCTGCTGCTTGGAGCTGATGACGATGCGCCACATGTGTATGGTGCTGCCGCGCAGTGTCTTCTCAATGTTCACAATGTAGAAGGGCTCCTCGAAGTCGACGTTCCGCTGCAGATCGACAATCGCATCCATGTCCGACTCCAGCAGCGCATTCATCTTCGGCTCCTCCAGATCATGCATATCCATCGCAATCGCCGCCCGCTGTCCCCCGGTTATCAGTTGGGCCTGGAACACGTGCAGAAACTGTGTGTTCTGCCAGTCGTGCTTGGCATCCGATATCGCGTCCAGCTGGAGTATGCAACCAGGACGTGCCGTCGACTGTTGCGAGACAACCTTGAGCTTGTCGTGGAGCGCGGAGCGTTGGGCCTTCAGCGTGGAGGAGGCGTTCGACATCATCGAGGACAACGAGTGCGATTTGTGCAATGAGTTCAAGTTCTCCGAGCAGGAGATCTCCGCCAGCAGGGTGCGTGCATCGATCACCGCCTGATAGACACGCAAGTTCTCCCCATCGCTGGCCACAAAGCACGCGGACGGCGAGTTGCTGTAGCTGCCCAGTGTGGTGCTTGGCAGCAGCGTCGGTATCCAGGCGACATTGCTGAACGCCGATATCTCCGGCGAGTTAATCCTCGCCAGCTCGCTCACGCCGCCCGAATGGCACAGCGGACCCACTGAGTCCACACGCCACAGTATGAGCTCCGAGCAGAAGCCGGTTGGCGTGAACACCTCCTTGTCGCTGCTCGTTGAGCCGCCCCCAGACGACGAGCCGCCGCCACCACCACCAGGGAGTCCAGAGAGACCAGCGAGTCCAGCGAGACCAGCGAGTCCAGCGAGACCGCCGGCAGCTGTGGTGGAGCTGCCAGCGAGCGGCTGCTCGAATGGCGACATCGGTGACTTGGCCTCCGAGTCGGGCAGATTGTGATGCGATGTGGAGACGAGCAGCGGCAGCACGGGATGACAGGTGATGTCATTCACACGGAAACGATGCCCGGACGCACGGCTGACGTGGCCAATGCTTAATACTTGGGTGAACTTCGTCTTGAAGGCGAACGTCAGCTGCCACAGATTGAGTGTGCCATTCGAGTGCTTCGTCACCATCGACACGGATGGGGAGACGTTCAGCGGGAGCGCAGCAGCAGCAGCTGGCGGAGCTGAGTCCTGTGAGCTGCTGCCGGCAGCACCACTGCGATCGCCGGCATCCTCGTGCGGCTCATTGTCATTGTCGTTGTCCGAATCATGCGGATGATCATGATTATGCTCCTGCTGCTGCTGATCCTCATCCTGCTCGTCGTGCTTGTCGAAATGCTGTCCAGAGTTTTGATCACTGCGCAGCGAGTTCTGATCGCTGCCGCCCTTGTGAAACTCATCCTTGCTGCGCACATTGTTGGCAATGTCGCGAAAGGCCAGCGGATGGGTGCCCGTGTTGAAGAGACTCACCGTTGTGGACATGGACATGGCATCGCCCAAGGGGAAGGCCGATGGTATGCGTGTGGAGAACGAGACTTGCGCCTGACGATACGACCCGGGATAGTAGTCATCCAGCCACTCAATCACCCAGATCAAATAGCTGCCATCGACCGGATGAATGGCAAAGAGCAAATCCGGACTCTGGTGCCAATCCCGCAGCAGGCACTCAATCTTATTGTCCAGCGAATCCACGAGCTGCGTGATGGGATTCTGCTGATCGTTGTTCAGCGAATTCTGTGATGTTGTGTTCGACATGGAGTTGAGATGATGCAGCCCGGCGCCAGTCGCCGCCGTATGCTGTGAATACTTGGAGTACTCCTCGCCGCTGTCGTCCACCGAAACGGATTTGGAGTTGCGCATGAATTTCTTATGCGGCGTCGCATCGTCCGGCAGATCGATGCCATGTGGATGGGGATGTGCATGTGGATGTGGATGTGTTGCAGCGGATGCGGCCGCATGATTGCCGTTCTCCTCGTCGATGACCTTTTTGGTTAGCTCCTGGAGTATCGCCTCCGCCTGGAGCGTGAAATGCATCTCCTTGTTGTTCAGCCAATGCAATATGAAGACATTCTGATTGGCCGGATCCGATGTCTGCATCGATGGCACCAATGGTATATCCGTTTCGGCATTGATCGATGCCGCCAAATGGAAGTGCATGCCGGGCGTGACGCCCGATCCTTGAAAGCCATACGAGTGAAAGTCATGCACACTGCACGATGATGGCAACGATGGTATCGGTCCTTGGCAATTGCTAAAGCTAGCCGGCGAGCTGGCCAGGCCCATCGAGGAGGCGTTGCCACCAGCAACAGCAGTGCCGCCGCCAGCAGCAGCGCCAGGTCCAATTGAGCCAGCCACATGCGAGACACCAGCATGCGCATTGGCGCCCGCCTTGATGTGGCGACGCAGATGGAAGCAGGTCTTCATGTGCTTCAAGCGCTGCATGAACCGATGCTTGTGCCGATGCGTACGAAACTTGGGATTCTGTGAGGCCAACGGATCGTACTGGGTCATGTTCACCATGCCATCGTCCGGCAGCACCGTCTCAATCCAAATGCGGCAAATGTTGTCCAAGCACGACGTGACCAGCATGTTCGCCACCGATCCCTTGGGCATGTACTTGCTTGTCTTGCGCCACACAATGTTGGAGACGGCGCGCGGATGTGCGATATACACATACGTGAAGTTCAAATCTCCGCCAGACATGTCCTGTGTGGCAGCTGTTCCAGTTGCGGCTCCACTTGTAGCTGCTCCTGTGGCTGCTGCTGCTCCCGCTGCTTTGGCCGGAAAGAGAACCTGCTTGTTCTCGTACCAGATCTTGACTAGACGATCGTTGCGTCCACATGTGGCGAAGAGCGTGCCATCGGGACTAAATGCCATATGGTAAATGGGTATCGCCGTCTGGCATGACCAAATGTTCTCCCACGTCGACACATCATCCGTTTGTGCACTTGTCGATTGCTTTGTCTCCTTGCTCTCGCCAATCTCGAACTTTACACCTGTTTTGGTTGGATTTGATTGGATTTCAATTCAAGTTAATTCATTCACTATTCAATTCAATTGTGCCCATCACCTGTGTGCTCCTCCTCCGGCTGATGGGCTGGCGACTTGCTCTTCCACAACTGTATGTTGGTGCCGCCAGTCAGCAGGCGGGTCCCCTCCAAATTCCACGACAGCGTCACCACGTTCGAGTGGCTCGTGAAGGATCCCGTCTGCACCCATCTGTGGCGATAAGCGAGCATTGCATTAGTTACAGTAGACAGTAGAGCGCACCCGACAGCCTTATACCCTGTACTTGTCTTGCTTATTAAGTATTTTGATGTTATAATTATAAATTGAGCGTTTCCCCAGGCGCATATCATCAGCCTATTCATCTGCCTAAAGAAACGCATCAGTCAAGCGCACTCGACATCCTTATACCCTGTACTATTTTCATATCTTACATATTTTGAGTCTAATTATAAGTTGAGCTCTTTCCCAGACACATATCATCAGCCTATTCATCAGCTTATCATCAGCCTAAAGAAGCGCATCTATCGAGCTCACCCAACAGCCACATACCCTGTACTATTCTCATTTGTTAAGTATTTTGATTTTATAACTATAAATTGAGCTTTTCCCCAGACACATATCATCAGCCTATTCATCAGCCTAAAGAAACGCATCTATCGAGCTCACCCGACAGCCCCATACCCTGTACTATTCTCATTTGTTAAGTATTTTGATTTTATAATTATAAACTGAGCTTTTCCCCAGGCGCCTCTCATCAGCCTAAAGAAGCGCATCTATCGAGCAAACCCGACAGCCTTATACCCTGTACTATTTTCATTTCTTACGTATTTTGATAGTCTAATTATAAATTGAGCTTTTCCCCAGGCGCACATCATCAGCCTATTCATCAGCCCAAAGAAGCGCATCAGTCGAGCACACCCGACAGCCTTATACCCTGTACTATTTTCATTTCTTACGTATTTTGATATTTTAATTATAAGTAGAGCTCTTTCCCAGGCGCATATCATCAGCCTATTCATCAGCCTAAACAAGCGCATCTATCGAGCGCACCCGACAGCCATATACCCTGTACTTGTTTCATTTATAACGTATTTTGATAGTCTAATTATAAGTTGAGTTCTCTCCCAGGCGCCTATCACCATCCTATTCGTCAGCCTAAAGAAGCGCATCTATCGAGCTCACCCGACAACCTTATACCCTGTACTTGTCTCATTTATTAAGTATTTTGATGGTCTAATTATATGAACTATATTATCCCTATTATATGCTGAGCCCATAAAATGAAGTTTACTATGCAAATCAAGCCAATCAGTCAAGTAAGCACGACACTATAATACTCTGTATCAGTCTCAGTTTTAAAATGTTTTTTGATTGTCTAATTATATGAAACTTATTATGGTTTTTATAAGCTAAACTTTCCCCAGGTGAATATTATGAAATTCATCATCATAAACACATTAGGCAAGCGCACCCGACAGCCTTATACCCTGTACTATTTTCATTTCTTATGTATTTTGATATTCTAATTATAAGTTGAGCTCTTTCCCAGGCGCCTACCATCAGCCCATTGATCAGCCTAAAGAAGTGCATCAGTTGAGCGTACCCGACTGCCCTTTACCCTATAGCAGTCTTATATCAGTCTCATGTCAGTCTTCAAACTGCCTCTCCTTCCTCATTCCAAACTCTAGCTATCAAATATGGATATAGACAAATATATATAAATCTGACAAGCTTTGTCCTCAACTCCATTCCTAATCCAATCTAATCCCTATTCCCATTCCCACCTCAATACCCATTTGAATCCCCTCTTTCCACCTCCGCCCGCTCTACACACCTGTAGTCCAGAAAGTGTGTGTTATGCTTGCTCGATTCAATCACCGGCGTCGGCTCAAAAATGCATATCTTATTCTCATAGGCAGCGGCAATCTTGCCCGTATCTGTGCTGCAGTCCAAGGCGGATATCTTCACATAGCCATGATTGGCGCCCGGAATGATCTGGACACGTTCGAAGGTGCTCGCCAGGATGACAACATTGCAGCCGGCAGCATATGCCTATCAATCCCAATGCAAGGCAATGCAATAATAAATGGAATGGAAGAGAAAATAGAATTAGCATTAGAAAGCTTATCAAACAAATTGCTTATCAACTTATCTATGTACATGTGCACATGATTAGCTAATAATGTGACCATGGATGATAAAAATGCCATTAAACTGTTAATCTTTATATACAGTCAGCTGATGCTTTGATTGCTGATTAATAATATAATAGCTAAATAAACATTATTGATCGAGTGGTTAATGGAGGTCTTTAACTATGCAATGGATTCTGATTATGGAATAAAGTGACCATGGAGGACGAAATGTGCTACGATTATACAATGACGGGTTTGAAATGAGTAATGTAATTGTTTATATGCAATAAATTATACAATTACTTATATATAGATAATATTATGACATAAAGTGACTATGGATTATGATATAAAGTGACCATGGAGGACTATAATGATCAGATTGTTCGTTGATGGGTTTGAAATGAGTAATGTAATTGTTTACATGCAATAAATTATACAATTACTTATATATAAACAATATTATGATATAAAGTGACCATAGATTATGAAATAAAGTGACCAAGGAGGACGAAATGTGCTACGATTGTACAATGATGGTTTTAAAATGAGTAATGTAATTGTTTATATGCAATAAATTATACAATTACTTATATATAGACAATATTATGATATAAAGTGACCATGGATTATGAAATAAAGTGACCATGGAGGACTATAATGATCGTATTGGTCGTTGATGGGCTTGAAATGAGTAATGTAATTGTTTATATGCAATAAATTATATAATTACTTATATATAGACAATATTATGATATAAAGTGACCATGGATTATGAAATAAAGTGACCATGGAGGACTATAATGATCAGATTGGTCGTTGATGGGTTTGAAATGAGTAATGTAATTGTTTATATGCAATAAATTATACAATTACTTATATATAGACAATATTATGATATAAAGTGACCATGGATTATGAAATAAAGTGACCAAGGAGGACTTTATACGCTCCGATTAGGTTTGTAACTGTTAACATACAATAAATTATACTATTACTTATATATAGACAATATAATGATATAAAGTGATGGATTACGAAATAAAGTGACCATGGAGGACTAAATATGCTAAGATTGTACAATGATGAGTATGAAAGGAGAAATGTAACTGTTTACATACAATAAATTATATAATTACTTATTTACAAAGAGAATTATAAAATAAAGTGACTATGGAGGACTATTACGCTCAGTTTATTTGTTAATGGGTTTGAAATTGATAATGTTATTTTTTACATACACTAAATGAAACAATTACCTATTTACAGAGAGGGTTGTGATACAAAGTGAACATGGATTATGAAATAAAGTGACCATGGAGGACTAAATACGCTCAATTTGTTCAACTATCACTGCATTGATGGGTTTCACAAAGAATTGGATGTGTACACCCCGAAATATAAAATAAAGTGACCATGGGTTATGATAAAAAGTGACCATGGATTATGATATAAAGTGACCATGGAGGACTATAATGATCAGATTGGTCGTTGATGGGTTTGAAATGAGTAATGTAATTGTTTATATGCAATAAATTATATAATTACTTATATATAGACAATATTATAATATAAAGTGACCATGGATTATGAAAAAAAGTGACCATGGAGGACTGAATATGCTACAATTACAATCCATCAAGGATTTCAATGCAAGTGTTTACACTTTATTTACTGAAAAGTGACTATGGATGACGAAATAAAGTGACCATGGAGGATTAAATATGCTCAAATTAATCATCTTGAATGTTATTTTATAGCCAATTAAATTGTTGAATACATAAAAACAACTAAAAGTGGTAACCAGAAAAATATTTTATACAAGTAAGTGAACATGGAGGACCTAAGAACCATTCTTTAGTTAATACGTTATAAATGGAATTGAAATTACAGTCATATTAATTGAATATTATCATATTATCATGCTTGTGAAATGTGGACAGTAAAAAAAGTGACCACGGAGGACAAGTTGCAGAACAAAGCACCATGGAGAACAATATTTACGGAAAGGCGCACATTAACGTTAAGAATAAACTTATATAGTATAAGATTCCAGATTCTAAATTGCATAAGTAACCATGGAGGACCAAAGAGAGTTCTTAAATGGGAAAATTAAGCGATTTATACATTTTGCTAAGTAAACATGGAGGACAAATCGAATATAAAGTTAAAAATATACATATTATGCACATACATAAGTATTCATCAAGTGACCATGGAGTACAAAGCAAACTGTACTCAACCGAGCCAAGGAAATCGGAGCAAAGACCTATGTACATGTGCATGCATATACCTTATGTGAGTCACAGATGAGTATCTGCAATAACGCTCAATTAACACTTTTTAAATTTAATTAAGTTTGAACATTTTTATTGATTCCGGATCGCACAGGAAAGTTTTAAACATATTTACTAACTAACTAACTCGTTCCATGTGTCTGGCTGCCTATCGTAGCAACCTTATCTACGAGACAGAGATAGAGAGAAATGTGCGAGTTTCTTCGGTTTTCGTGTAAGCAAATACCCTGTTAAGCGATTGCAGTTGGGTATGATAAAGTTGTGAAAGTTTGTGTAAAAGAAGTTAGAAATTCTTGAAAGGATTTCGATACATTTCCGAAAAAGTTATATTTCGTGTAACCATATACCCTGTTAAATGGTAGAACTAGGGTATTATAAAGTTATTGAAGTGTGTGTAAAAGAAACAAATTCGAGATTCTTAAAGAAGTGATAAACTTTGATATATTTCTTAGAAATCAGTTTTTTTGTATAACCCAATACCCTGCAAATTGACTGTATAATCAAGGGTATGATCAAGTTTTATATGTAGTTAAAAATAAAACTTAGAGATTCCTAAAGAAATGATGAAATTTGATTAATTTCTTGAGATTTCGCATAACCCAATACCCTGTAGATCAACTGAAGTTGGGTATAATAAAGTTTTTAAAGTGCGTGTTAGAGAAAGAACTTCCTAAAGTTAAAAAGATTTGATGGAATTGTCCATAATAAATGTCTAGGGCTGTAGTAAGGTATGCCTACAGGGTATGTTAATAGTCGAGCAACTGTGCATTAAAATGCTGAGAGAACGAGCTATTTTACCACAATAAAAATATGATTCATAATAGATTCTAAGTCCTTTTCTACAATTTATAGAGTATGCTTTAGTCGAGCAATTAGCTCTTATCAAAATAGACTTAAGAGAGACGAGTAAGTACTAGAGAATTTTTATAGATTTTTCTATAATACATACATAACGTCGAGTGTGCTGATATTTACACTGGCTACAGGGTATGCTACTAGTCGAGCAATTGTATGTATGACAAACTGAGACTACCCTTTAGAGTTACTTTCGATACTTTCGGTAGATTTGTCATATTTCAGTCAGCCTTTATTGCATTTTTCACTGCCTACAGGGTATACACTTAGTCGAGCAAGTACATATAATGGACAGAACTAAATGACCCCATAAAAATTGAAGAATTTTGATAGATTTATATGGTTTTTATCTGGCAGAATTTATGGCAGAATTTATTGACTTTGCCATTGTGTATATAGGGTATATAGGGTATGTGGTTAGTCGTGCAAGTGTAAGTAATAGATTAAACTGAGAGTTTTTATGAGAACTAATGAAATTGGATGACTGCTGCCATAAAATGCTGAATTACAGCAAATTCTGTGAACTTCCAATGTGACTACAGGGTATGCGGTTAGTCGAGCAATATAAGAACTACAAAACTTAGATGAATGCTTTTATAGAAAACTCTTGTATGAACTATCACACTGACTACAGGATATGCTGCTAGTCGAGCGCATTCTTTCGCTTGCTCAATCTCTGATTGGTTTAGTTTCTAGTCAGAAAAATGAAAAGGTATTTTTTCAGTTCGTTGCTGTTGTTGTTGTTGTGTCCCGTTTGTGATATGTTCACTATCTCGAGTATGAGGCGATTATGAAGACGAATGAGATATCGCTGCGGGCATTTCTTGCGTTGACAAAAACCTGAATGCTATGGCACGTTGGGCCAGGCGACCCAGGCGACACTTTACTACGTCATGGCCAGATGGCGCCACTTGGTCTATGTACATATGCTTGTGTGTGTGTGTGTGTGTGTATCTATGTGTGTGTGTGCGTTTGCCTATTTTCAAGTTCAAACTACGCCCGTGCCTATATCAACTTGTTGTTGTTGTTTTTGCTGCTGCTGCTGGCAGATAGAACATGTCGCAACGTGTTTATAAATATTATATGCAAATATACTCAAGAATAGAGCACAATAGAAATGATGGCATTTAGTTAAATGAATGGGTGGCAATGTCAACAGAGGCTCGCAGCTCATTACAGAATATAATGCAGATACACATACACACATATACATATATATACATATATAGAGTAAAGGCAGCTGTTGGCTTTTCAAATGAATTTGTGTGGGTGGAATAAGAATGTCGAGGGGAGGGAGAGTTGGCGAAGTGTTACTGAAGCTGTTTAGCACTTTTCTAAGCAGCACAGTTAATTATGCTTGTGACTCTGTTAAATTACATACACACACATACACACACACGCACATACATGCACACATGCATTAGAAGAAAACAGACATCAGGCGCTATAACGGTAAACAAATATCAATGCAAACACACAATGCGAGTGGGTGGTTATGTCGTTGCCTGGTATAGTGGGCGGGGGGCGGTGCTGGTGTTGGCTGTTAGTAATTAATATTTGATATGTATGTACATATATGTACATATGTGATCATAAAAATAAACGACTCCAGGCTATAGAATACCTCCCACCCCACCCCCCCCCCCCCCCACTTCCACCCCTACCGCACACTCAGCCAGCAACAAACCACATTATAAATGCGTGCTCACGACAATTTTTCAACATTTTATGGCCCGTGTATAATTTATTTGTTATTGACGTTTGTTCGTCTCTGACAAATTTGTCTTCTCAGGATTTGCAGGCTGCAGGCAATAAATAAACTACACACACACACATACATATTAGCATATATACAACAGTACATACATATGTATATCGAATTTAGGGCATCAAAGGCCATTTGACCAATCGAATGTTATACATATACACGTACATATACATCTGCGTCTGTGTGCGTGTGCGTGCGTAAAGGCAACGTGAGAGGCTTGTTTACAGCGAGGCACTTGACCTTTAAATGTAATTAATAGCCCACAAAACATGTTAATACATTGATTTCAAATCGAAATTGTTTAAACAAAAGTCTGCCCTTACACGTCGTTATCGAATTTGCTTATTGCTCCTCGAATATCGAATTTACACACACTAAATAACGTTCTCAAACTCATCATTTGCTTTTTGCTTGTGATTTAATTGACCACACAAGCGACAGTTAGACAGACAGACGGCGACAGCCAAGCATCACATTTATTTATATGTGCTCACATATAGACACAGACACACACACACATACACGCAGGCATGCATGCATGCATGCATAAATATACAAGTACGAATATGTAAATAAAAACATTAAAAATCCCCCAAAGGCTGATCGGAATTGGATATTCCAATTGGAATTTGCACATACAAAAAAAGTGCCAACCGTGTTGGAAAATGTGTACATGTTAGTTGTACCCTTAAGTACCTAACGTATATCTCCGTACATATGTATATAGAAGTACATTATATACATGCATGTATGACTGTCGTCTTTATGTGTAACTGTATGGGTGCATGTATTGGTTGTACAATATGATAGATGCGTGATAAAAACGAAAACGTACAAGCGTACAAACACATAAAAAAAATGAGAGAAAAAAAAACTTGGCTATAGGAGTAATCGTAATCGCTTCGTATTCTTACTGTAAAAGGTATGCCTTCCACGGAGCCAATTGCGAAGCACCGGTCACCTGCATTGCAGGCACCGCTCAATATTTGATGACAATTCATTATTTGTTCTAATTGGATATCACATCACAGCGCACAAAGTAATATTCTTGGTTCTTTGGTTTGGTTACTAGCACGATTTTTTCTTTGTAAAACGACAACAAAGTGAGTGACATTACATAAAAATGTAGGCCAAATAGTGATGGACGCTATCGACTAGTGCTATCGACCAGTTTTAGTGTGTAACAACGTTAACAAAACACTTGCTATCGAATGAGCAAATTCTATCATCGATAAGACAAAGATAACAGGCGAAATTCTAAGCAATCACGCACTCAATGCTGTCATCATATGGCACTAGAAATGTTTACATTCGATATAAGAGCAAATATATCGTATGGATACTGTTAATCAAATTAATGTAGCAATTCAAGGCTTCAAATACTATAAGAAATTTGGAACTTTTTCTAAAATTGTCTACTATTATTAAAATATGTATTTAATGAAGTTATTTCAAAATATGTCGCCAACTAAATGATTATCGGAATAACGATAGCTGTATCGATATGCTGTGCAACCCTGCGCGCAAGGCAACATTGACCACTAAAACGCCGTGTATGGTTTGGTTTGACTGATAGAATTGTAATTGTAATTTGTAAATCAATTTGGCGAATATTCGACGAGCAAAATGGCCGCAGGTCCTATTGCTGAACGTAATCAAGGTGTGCAATTAATAAACTCAACCATTCACACAGTTGCTATATGAACTTAATACACTTTTCCCTCCATTTACAGACGCCACCATCTATGCCGGCGGTCTGGACGACAAGGTATCCGAAACGTTGCTCTGGGAGCTGTTCGTGCAGGCTGGGCCAGTTGGTAAGCTCACATTCGGTTTAACACTGGCACATTGTCTAATCTCGTGTCTTGCAGTAAATGTGCACATGCCCAAGGATCGTGTCACACAAATGCATCAGGGCTATGGCTTTGTGGAGTTCCTCAGCGAGGAGGACGCCGACTATGCAATCAAAATAATGAATATGATTAAGCTATATGGTAAACCCATACGTGTGAATAAAGCGTCGGCGCATCAAAAGAATCTGGATGTGGGCGCCAACATATTCATTGGCAATCTCGACGTGGAAGTGGACGAGAAATTGCTTTACGACACGTTCTCAGCATTTGGAGTCATCCTGCAAACGCCAAAGATAATGCGTGACCCCGAAACGGGCAAATCGAAGGGCTTCGCGTTCATCAACTTTGCCAGCTTCGAGGCTAGTGACGCCGCCATGGATGCCATGAATGGCCAATATCTTTGCAATCGTCCCATATCCGTATCGTATGCGTTTAAGAAGGATCACAAGGGTGAACGTCACGGTTCGGCTGCTGAACGCTTGTTGGCCGCACAGAATCCCTCCGCGCATGCGGATCGTCCACATCAACTGTTTGCCGATGCGCCCGTACAGAATATGATGCCAGTTATGCCTGGCCAAATGATGCCGCCACCAATGATGGCACCGCCGCCGCCCGTGGTGCCCGTATCGTCAACAAATATGAGCATGATTGCGCCGCCGCCGCCAGTGCCACAGCCAGCGCCATTCCCAGCGACAATACCACCGCCACCATTGCCACCAATGGGCGGTGGGCAGCCACCATTGCCGCCAGCAATGGGTATACCGCCGCCACCTCGCATGCTCCAGCCACCAAATTGGGCCCCACCTGGCATGCCCGCACCACCGCCGCGTCCACCGCCAACAAATTGGCGTCCACCACCCGTGCCTTTCGCACCGGCGCCATTCGCACGTCCCTATCAACCAGATGGCTATCAATACTAACTCAATCCAGACGCCTGTAGCATTTAGTTTATACAATCTTAGACGAACCAATAAAACCCAACACGAAGTTGAAGTTGTATAGGATATATGTGTGTCTAACTTCTTGATAAGTTAACTATACAAGTTCCAACTTCTCTATAAGCTGCACCAACAGCATAGGGAACGTTTTGCTACAAAGTTTATCTACATATTTCTCGGTTTCTATGCATTTTTATACATATAATTCTAAGTTATTGTATAGGCTTCAAATGTACAGAACTTAATGTGAAAAGAATGTACAAAAAATGTATAAAAAAAAATTGAAAAAGGTTTCTAAACTTGGAAAAACAAAAGAGTTTATAAAACTGTTCTCACAGCTCGGGTATAGATAATATAATATATGTATTATATCTTTATATTCCATTACTTTCACAGCTTTTTCTTTTAGTTGCAGTCACTAAACTCAGGCTTATATATGATAGAGTTGAATCTGTTTACTATTTCATATAGTTAACCATAGTTCTTAGCTGCAAAACTTTCATATACACATACATATATCTCAGTTGAACTCGGCAGTTAGCAAGCCTCATTTAGTTGATGTTTCAAGCAAATTAAAGTGTTGTATTATGTAAACTTAATAGGAAAGATCGAGTTTATATAGTTTTTATATATTTAAAGTAGATATTTGTGTATTTATATATATATTAATATATATATTTATATATACATATATATATACACATATCTTCCTTTCCATTCCAAATCATCTTATGCATTTTTCTCCATTTAAACACATATTTTAAAATTTAAAAAAATATGTACATTTCTTGGCAATACCATTGCCAACAAATGCACATTTATTCGAATGCCAAAAAAATGTGCAAAAATGTAGAAAAATGCAGCAAGCAATGTATGTGTATATCAACTTCTTAGTGGAAAGCGAACTTAGGACAATTCAATTATAAAATTAATATTTAATGATCTTAAGGCTTACAAAACAGTTTTGATTTTAATTAATGTAAGTTTCATTAGGTATTCCCCTCTACTCCTCCTACTCAATAGTTATTATTTAATATATAAACATTATTTATAAATTTCTTTAAATATTTCAAATTTTCATATAGAAATTTGATTTTTGTCCGATTGTTCCTATGACAGCTATATGCTATAGTAAATCGATTTGAACCAAATTGAGTAATGATATAGAAAATTATATTCGCTACACAATCTGTGAGTTTAGTTAAGATAATTGAAGAGACATGGAAGTTTTTCGTACAAAAAGTTAATTTTCATCCGATTGTTCCTATGACAGCTATATGCTATAGTTGTCCGATTTTCATCAAATTGAGTAAGGATATAGAAAATTTTATTCGATACACAATCTGTGAGTTTAGTTAAGATATCTGAAGAGACATGGAAGTTTTTCTAACTAAACGTTGATTTATGACCGATTCTTCCTATGACAGCTATATGATATAGTATTCCGATTCGAACTAAACTTAGTCACTATTTAGAAGGCAATGTCAAGTGCATAATCACATATTATTGGCTGAGATATCTATAGAATTAACAAAGTTTTCCATACAAAACGTTAATTTTCATCCGATTGTTCCTATGGCAGCTAGCGGATATAGTAATCCGATCTTAATCAAACTTAGTCATTATATATAAGACAATACGTAGAGCATAATCTGTAACCTTGACTGAATTACCTCAGGTAATAACAAAGTTTTCCATACAAAGAGTTAATTTTCATCTGATTGTTCCTATGACAGCTATAGGATATAGTAATCTGATCTTAACCAAACTAGGTCAGATTATAGAAGACATAATGCAGAGAACAATCTGTGAGAATGATAAAGTTATCCTCAGAAATGATAAAGTTTTCCATACAAATAGTTCATTTTCATCTGATTGTTCCTATGGCAGCTATAAGATATAGTAATCCGATCTTGATCAAAGTAAGTCAACATATATAAAACAATATTAGGAGCAGAATCTGTAGGTTTGACTGAGTTATCTCAAGAAATAACAAAGTCTTCCATATAAAAAGTTAATTTTCATCCGATTTTTCCTATGGCAGCTATATGCTATAGTAATCTGATCTTAACCAAACTTAGTGAAAATATATAGGACAATATCAGAAGCAGAATCTGTAGGTTTGACTAAGGTATCTCAAAAAATAACAAGTTTTCCATACAAATAGTTCATTTTCATCCGATTGTTCCTATGGCAGCTATAAGATATAGTAATCCGATCTTAACCAAACTAGGTCAGCTTATAGAAGACAATATGCAGAGAACAATCTGTGAGAATGATAAAGTTATCCTCAGAAATGGCAAAGTTTTCCATACAAATAGTTCATTTTCATCCGATTGTTCCTATGACAGCTATAGGATATAGTAAACCGATTCGAGCGATGCTGATATATATACAGCCTGCTGCAAAAAGACGCAGCTGTAGCAAGTTTCACAAACATAGCGCTGCAAATGAGAGAACTACGCGACTGCGTTTACACCCAACATGCAGAGACAGTGGAACATGGCTATAACGACTCACCGAGTGGGCTTAAAGTGGAGCCTGTATTATAGCGAAACACAACAAAGCGTAAGCTGGTTGCTACAATAAATGCAACATTCAATTGTCTATGCAAATTTGCTGCAAATGTTAAGCACATTTTCAAACATTTTAGCACATATTTCAGCATTTTCTTACATTTTCTCGGCATACATTTATTTATTGTTTTATTGATTTACTTTGGAAACGTACAGTTAAAATATTTACAATAGAATTTGAATGCATTTTGGTTTTTTGTTTTTATTATTATTATTAATTTTATTTTATTTATATTATACTTTTTTTTATTTTATGCAATTAATTGTTTAATTGTTGTCTAAGCGAATTAAGAGTTTTAATTATTATTAGAATGTGTTGTTGTTGTTGTTACTGTTGATTGACCGCTGCTTGACCTTTGCCCATTGACTCAACTAATACAATTAACACTTCTATGCTTTTGTTTATATTTTCTTTTGTTTGTTTTTTTGTTTTTTTTTTGGTTTAAATAATAAATAATTCGCATTGCAAATTGCGCTTTTTAGTTGCTCGCATTTATTCAAATTTTGTTTTCTTTTTCTTTTCTTTTCTTTTATTCTTTTTTTTTTAATAATAAAAAAAATATATATTTAATTTTTTTGTTTGTTTTTTTTTTTATATGTAATATATAAAAAATAATAATTAACATAAAAAAAACGTTCTGAACTGGTTTGGTTTTTGTTTGTTGTTTGTTGTTGTTGCTGTTTGTTGCTTATGGATTCCATTTGTTTACTGGTTTCGGTTTGTTAGTCCTGCTCCTACTCCTGCTCCTGCTCCTCCTACCTCCTCTCCTCGCTCTCTTCCCCCTCCACATGCTGTTGTTGTTGTGGTTGTTGTTGCGTGTTTTACTTTGCTGTCGCCGCATCCCCTCCACCTGTGTGATTGTTCAGCTTGCGTTGGGTGACACCGCCTCCGCCTCCGACTGCGCCTCCTCCTCCTGCTGCTGCTGCTCTGCACCAGCTTTGGCCTTTGAACGCGCCGATCCATTGGCCACACGCACATTCTCTGAGCTATCCGTGAGATCCTCACTATCACTGGAGCGTATGTCACCGGACATCTGTTGTGGGCGAGAGACAAAGCAAAGCAAAGCAACGATTAATATTAATCAATTTGTGCAGCGAGCACTCGCAGCAGCATGAGAGCAGCCAAAGCTATCTCTTCTCCTCTCCCTCCATCCCAGAGAGACATAGCTACAGACAGCAAGCGTCTTCAATTCCTTCAGCAAACTGATCGCCACATTTCTAGCCTGGCATGGACTTGTGACCCTATAGAAACTGTCGCTTATCTCAGAAGTAAACTATCCCTCGCTCTCGCTTTTTCTCCTCATTTGCTTCTTATTTAACTGCCTTTCTCTTTCTCTCATTACTCTGTCTATCTCTAACTTATTATTATCTTATATATGCGTATATGTCTTTCCTCTCTGTCTCTATCTCTTTTCTTCCTTTGCTCATTATTTAACTCTCTTAATGTGACTTTAATTTCTATCTTTCTCTCTCTCTGCTATTGTACATATCTCTCTCTCTCTCTCTGCTATTGTACATATCTCACTCTCTCTCTCTGCTGTTATACATATCTCTCTCTCTCTCTCTTCATCTCTTATGTTTTGTTCTCTTTCTCTTCATTTCTTCATATTTTCATTAATTATCTTAGAGTTTCTCGTCATTCCCTCTCTCTCTCTCTCTGTCTATCTCTATTTCTCTGTGTCCTTCAATCTCTGTTTTTCTTTCACTTTCTCTCTCCATTTATTTCACTATATTTCCCTGTCTCTCTCCCTCTCTCTCTTGCTAAGTCTCTCTATCTGATCTCTCTCTATTTGATCTCTCTCTATCTGAGAGAAAGACTCTTCTTGCTAAGTCTCTCTCTCTCTCTCTCTCTCTATCTGATCTATCTCTCTCCCTTCAACTGCCGCTCTCACTTTCTCTAATCACTTCTCTCTCTCTCAAACAACTAATTTATATGCAATTAAATATGAGAAATCACTTCCCTTTCCCCATTTTCTCTCTCTCTCTCTCCCTCTCCCATAAACAATCTACAATCTCCTTTTCTCTAACAATGCCTGATCAGGGAATCAATTGAGTAAAAATCTGCAACAATTATAATACTAAAGAAAACTAAATTTTCTCGCTTTCCAACTTTCTCTTTAACAGCAGAGATTCGCCTTCTACTCTCATTCTGCGTTTCTCAATACTCAACAGTCTTCATTTCTTAAGAAATCTCTATCATTCTCTCTATCAATTAGTTAAGAATCTCCTCTGCCAGCATCTTACAATTGTAACATTAAAGAAAGGAGAGAGAGAGATGTTAAAGAGAGAAAGAGTAATCGAAAAGGAGAATATGTATCCTTTTCGATCTCTCATTCTCTCTCTCTTTAACATCTCTCTCTCTCCCTCTGTAAACACTTTACACTCTTCTCTCTCTTCCTCTTTCTCTCTCTCTCTCTATCATTCACTCTCGCACTTAGGTAAGCATCGCCTTTGACACGAAGGAACAATTAGCAAACTAAAGAAAGCTCTTTTTCCTACTTTCCATTTCCCTCTCTAGCTCTCTCTCTCTCTCTCTCAATTTAGCGTGTTATACAATAGACTCTTGCTTCTCTCTCTCTCTCTCTCTCTTATAAATACTCTACAAACTGCTTTTCTCTTGCAATCTCTATCATTCTCTCTATCACTCAGATGAAAATCTGCTCTCTCTACAGCCAAGAATTGTTACACAAAAGTAAACTTAATTTTTCTCGCTTTCCCACTCTCCCCCCTCTCTCACTCTTTAACGTGTTATACAAGAGATAGACACTTCCTTCCACTCTTATATATCTTTTACAAACTTCTTCTCCCTTCTCTTCTGTTATCTCCCTCTCTATCTCTGTCATCCTTTCTCACAATTAGCAAACTAAAAAAAGTTCTTTTTCGTTTTCTATCTCCCTCTCTCTCTTTAACAATGCTGTAGCTCGCTTTCGCTCCTTCCTCTCCGGCAACCTACCAGTCCCTTCTGCAGTGAATCAACGACAATCTTCAGAATCATATAGGTCCAGATGACGTGCAGCACCAGAAGCATCAAAAGCAGCGAATTAAAGATGTAATAGGCTGGGAACATGGGCAGAATGCGTGGTGCTTCCACAGATGAGCTGCAACAGACAGAGAAAGATTCAATTAGAGTTCTCATTAGTTAGCTCATTAACTTACCTATAGATGATGCGCGGATAGAAGCCCAGGCGTGTGACAATCCAAACGACGGTGAAGATGGCGAATATGGCGTCACAGACCTTCTGATAGTTGGCATATTTGGTCAATTTGGCCGCCTCCAGGAAGATGTCGGCACAATCGTGCACGACAAGGACGAGGGAGCCGACCCGATGCAGATTGCACACCCAGCTGAGCGACATTAGCAGCAATGTGACCATGTGATGGATGAACATCTGCCAGAAATCCTTGCGCTTCACATCGAAGAACTGTGTCGCAGTCAATGACCAATAGAACGCCATCGATATCATGTAATACCACCAGATGTCACTGCTCACTGACTGTAGCGGGAAGAGACAGAGAGAGAGAGAGAGAGAGATATTAATGATTAGCTTTGTTTTTATGCATCGATGGAGTTGAGACGTCACAAGTTGAGTGAAAGCTGCACGGGTGGCAACGCTGACAAGTCACTCCCCCTCTTTATGTGTCTCTATCTTTGTCTCTTAGAAAACATATTTCCTATTTTTTCTAGTTTTTCTTGGATCAAAAAGTTTTTCTAAGTGGCAACACTGTCAATTCATACATTTCCTTTATTATATATCTTTCTATATTTCCCTCTCTCTCTCTCTCTCTCTCTTTAGAAACTAGACTTCGTATTTTTCTAAAGATTTCTTTGATTCAAGAAAAAGTTTGCCTACGTGGCAACACTGTCAATTCATATGTTCCCTTATTATATATATATATATATATATTTCTCTCTCTCTCTCTCTCTCTCTCTCTCTCTCTCTCTCTCAGAAACTATAATTCTAATATTTTTTTATTTTTCCAAAATTTCGTTGATTCAAAGAGAAGTTTGCGTAAGTGGCAACTCTGAAAATTAATTGTTTCTATTTTTTATATCGCTCTTGCTCTCTTGTCGAAACCATATTTCCTATTTTCTGCAATGATTTCTTTGATTTAAGAAGTTCGCCTAGGTGGCACCATTGTCAACGCATACGCTCCCTTTATTATATATATCTCACTCTTTCATTCTCTTTCTCTCTCTCTCTCTGTCTCTTAGAAACCATAATACCACTATTTTTACAATATTTCTTTGATTGAAAGAGTATTTTGCCTAAGTGGCAACGCTTACAATTCATTGTTCCTCTTTTTTATCTCTCTCTTGCTCTGTTTTCGAAACAATATTTCCTATCTTTTTAAGATTTCTTTGGTATAAGTAAAAGTTTGCCTAAGTGGCAACACTGTCAATTCATTACATTTCGTTTTATATATCTCTCTCTCCCTCTTTCTCAAAATCCATTACACATATTAGGTAATGTAAGGATTGTTTGATTCAAGGAAAAGTTTTTCCAAGGTGGCAACGCTGTCCAAAAAGAGAACATTAGTTGCAATGACAACCATTCTTTCTTTCTCTTTCTCTCCCCTATAGAAACCAGATTTGCTATTTTTCCTAAAGATTTGTTAAGTTAAGTGAAAGTGTGTCTAGGTGGCAACGCTAGCCAGATGAAACAGATTACTGTTATAGTGAATTGCGACCAGGTGGCAGCACTGTCAAAGTGTAAAATATCTATAACTAAACAGTTGCTTCCCCTCTCTTAACTTGCATCTCAGCAAAGCTTTCAATTCAATTCCGCCTTAAATCTTCACTGAAGTTGGAAGAGTTCAGAGATCTCTAGAATCTTACCTGGTGGGGATAACCGTACCAGCAGCTCTTGACATCCCAGAACCAGGGCTTGTCCCACAGCACAATAACGCCGAATATAAAGCTATACAAATAGTAGATGCAACGCCAAGTGTTCTCACAGAACTTGACCAATGTCGATGGCTTATCCTGAGCACGACGCAGGCGCCACCAACGTTCGATCTGGCGTTCACTCATGTCCGCCTGTTTGGACAGCGGAGCCAGCTGAAAGAAGTAAATATATATATCAGATATATCTATAATATATATATGTATGTATATAGTTGTTGCTCTACTCACCCACTTGTGATCCAAACGCGATGATTTGGCATATGCCGCCTCTAATGTAGGAACATTTGCCGCTTTCTTAGGTCTAGAGCTACGTATGCCCAACGATTTGCCAACTGGTGATATCCAAAAGCTGTAATAAACCCAAAAAAAAACAATTATATTAGCATTATTTATTGAATGACCTAGACTAATTGACTATTTGACTATAACATGTTGTTATCAACAAAAGCCTAACAACGTTCATAAACATAAACTAATAGTTGTTATGATCATAATCGAAAGAACGTAAGCATTACTTTCTAGAGTAGTATTGCTTTAAAACTTAAAAAGAAGTTCAAGATGCATTCCAAACATACAGAGACTTCAAATTCCAAAAGAACATTTCCCAAAAATAACTATGGAAAATGCTTGCCACATGCTGTCAACATTTTTGTAGCGAGAGTCAATGAAATTTGGCAACAGCGCACTGGGGAAACTTACATAAATTATGTATTTTAGCTAGTTATATTCAGATTCTTATTTTAAACTATAGCATGTTATTATATTTGATAATTTATATTCATAAATATCAATTATAACTCTGTTAACTCGTTACTTACGAAAAGTTTGTGAAATTTGGCAACAGCGCACTGACAAAAAGTTAATTAAATGAGCTTCCTTTATTTTTTTATAATTTCAATTTTCAGCTATAGAATACGCACGTATTAAAGTATGACTGCAGCTAAAAATTGGCTATTTGTCGAAAGTTGCCGAAATTTGGCAACAGCGCATTGTCCAAATGTATTTAAGTTTAGCTTGCTGACCCTATTCCTTTCGGTCTTTTCTATTCAATATAGAATACGGTCATATTTGAGCACTACTCTGTTAACTTAACTATAAATTTGTAATTATTATGAATTTTGCTGAAATGTAATGAAATTTGGCAACAGCGCACTGGCAACAGTTACTTAAATTAAGTTTGTTTCGCATACTCCTTTCAGACTCTTCTATTCCATATAAAATATGCTCATATTTAAGCACAACTGTGTTACCTATTACATGATTAAATTGTTATTTGCCAAAAGATGTTGAAATTTGGCAGCAGCGCACTGGAAAATCGCTCACTAAATCGCAATTTAGCGATATGTTCGAATAGGCCTAGCTATGTACATACAAAAAAATGCGGAAATTTTTTAAGGCAGCTCGCATTGGAATTCAGCACTACAAACTCTGGGTTTCTCCCCACCCCTCACTGTCGCATCCAAAATGCTGGCACGTATGAAGCATGGCAACAGTGGAAAGACGCTGTCAAGCTGATGTCGATGACAGCTCGCGCCCATGCATAATCAAGTGGTGCGAGACATGGACACAGGGAACGCAATACCATAGACGACGCATTTCGGAAGTTAATTCGCCAACGAAATCGAAATTGGCCAGGCCCCAAAATTCAATATATACAATCCCACATATCGTACAGCAGCCAAGAGACAACAACGATGACACAATGGCATGCGTCTGGCATTTCAAATCAGTTTCAATTCTCAATTTCTCATTTTGATTTGCATTGTTGTCTATCCCATCCCCCTCCTCCACTCCCCTCATACCATATGCATAGCATCACGCGACCATAATTAGAATTAAGGAAATAACCATTTACAATACACGCGCATGTACTTCACTCCATCTGATGGAGTCAAAGGGTCAACTCAAGCGGTTCGTTCGTTCTGGCTTCATTTCAAGTTTCCAATTTCCAACAATTAGTTTTGAATATCATTTTGATTTAATGCTTGACACCGCACTTATTTCACAGTTGAACTCTGTGTCGACAAGTTCAAGTTTAAGCTACGATTATGGCTGTGCTGTGCACCGACAAGCTGATACTCTATAATATTCATATATATATATACATCGAGCTGTTTCTGTTATAGTAAACACAGCTTGACTGCTACGTTAACATCTTAAATAAGACTGCTTGTTAAGAGTACAGCATTAATAACTGTAATTAGCCATCGGTAAAATTATCGATCAATATAAACAGAACGATATCGACAACATTTCGGTTTCAATATGTTTAAATTATCGATTGTAAATAATATATGGATAATCGATAGCGTATATTGATTAAATTATCGAAACGGAACGATTATCGATTTTATTTTAGCCAACAAAATGTCATCTGCGGTATGTTAAGTCATCGATCTATATAATAAGAGTGAATATCGACATCATTGCAGTCTCATTCCGTTTTTTAAATTATCGATTGTAATTAATTTAATGATTATCGACAGCATATGGGCTATCAGAATGTCTTGTATAGTTTAAATTATTGATCGCTGATAAAAAAAATAAATATCGATATCATTTTAGCTATGATTATCGACATCGTTTCAATATGTTGTATATTATTATCGATTGTAAGTAATATGATATATGATAATATCATGTATAGTTTGAATTATCGATCTTTGTTTAAATGATCGATTGTAAATAATGTAATTATCGATATAATTTCTCTGATATCATTATCCGAATACCCCTACATAAGTAGGATAGGATACACTTGCACTAGATTCATTCTACGTTCATATACTGCAGATATCAATATGATCCATGTGCATTGTATTCTTCTCCTATAACAATACGTTCCACTTTCAATAGAATGGAACACGTTCAATATGATCCACCTTCAATTGGATAGGATACAGCTTACATCAATATGATCCAGGTGCAATGTGCTCCTCTCCTATTACAATATGTTCCACATGCAAACTCTCAACATAATACACAGCATATGGAACCTGAGCACGAATAAGCTCCACATGGAATTGAATTGCAGTGTATCAAGTACCACAAGCTGTTTGATTCAATTTACACTTGCGCCCGCATCAGTAAACATACAAAATTGTGTGTTTAAATGTGTGTGTATGCTACGAACAGCCCGCTTGAACATAAATAATATTATTTTTCTACGTATTCTTCTTCTTTTATTGTATATTTTGTGGTTGCGACAAGTTTAGAATTCGTAATGCCCACTTATAAGCAGCGACAGTGCGTGCACCTCAAGCTGCCTCAATCAATAAAAAAACAAAAAGAATTATTTCTAATGTAACAAAAACAACAAGTAAAAAGTAAGCTTCGAAATTGTGTTCAAAAAAAGTAAAACAAATCCCAAGCACAATACAGTACACACAATCCACACAAAAATAAAGGATCATTCCATAGATGCCGCCCAGCATTTATCACGAACGCCAGGTGGCGCAAATGTGCGGCCTGCACGCGCTTAACAATTTGTATCAACGCCCCAATATGTTCACCAAGGAGCAATTGGACTCGTATTGTTATGCGCTAACACCACGAACCTGGCTAAATCCCCATCGATCGTGGCTGGGCTGGGGCAACTACGATGTGAATGTGATCATGTATGCGGTGCAGCAGCGTAATTGTGAGGCAATATGGTTTGATCGTCGCCGTGATCCCAGTTGCCTCAATTTGGATGCCATCTTTGGGTTCATCATGAACGTTGGCACCACAATGGGCATCACCTATTACCTGCAATTGCCACTGATGATGCGTCCACGTCATTGGATCGCATTGCGTTGCATTGAGGGTAATTATTACAATTTGGACTCCAAGTTGACGCATCCACGACGCATTGGTGGTGACGTGAAATTTTTAGAATTTCTTCGTTATCATATATTGCCCGATAACGATCATGAGTTATTCATTATAATGATGACGCAGCAACGGAGAGTGGCCGTGGAGCAAGAGGAAGAGCAACTATGGTTAAAACCGCAATATCGTCCTTTGCAGCAGACAAGTGAATACATGAATATAATGTAAACACACACACACACACACATATATAGACAAATAAAACTTTTGGCATCGATAACAATAGTTATCCAGCTTGTATGTTTATCGATGTGCGTGCAGTTAATGGCAGTTACGTTCAGCTGCGTTGCATGTGTGGGTGTGGGTATGTGCGATTACTCGATTAGAAATTAGCGATAAGCACAGCTATTATTTAAGCATTTCATATTGACAAAGCAAAACGGCAGGCATTACAAATGTGCTATATATGTATATATATGTGTGTGTGTGTGTGTGTATACACACATTTAATGAGCTGCAAGGCAAGTTGAGCAATTGCCGCTGTTATCAGCCGCAACATGCACACACTTGTAATTTCATTTTTTCGGTTCTCGTTTTTTGCCTTTTTGGCGAATTACTACACACAGTCCCGACTCATGCCACTTTGACTGTTGATAATTCCACACGCAAACGATCGGATGATAACAGTTAAATACATGCATACTTTTATATGTACATACATATATATAATACGAGCATGACTCATGCTTGTGTCTTTGCACATGAGCAGCGGACAAGCGTTAAAGTTCTCGATAACATCATTTTGTATGTTAAATGCTGCTATCGATTGCTGTGCAAAGAGAGCGTACTAAACAGCTGATTTCCAAAAACAAAGTGAAGAGGTGGAGAGAGGAGCAGAGGCGAAGAGAAGATAAAATAAAAACGAAATCTATACATGCTAATTGGACTTTTAACAATTGGGCATTTAAAAGGAAACCGCGCGCTTACGCCGTCTCTATCGCTCATCACTCGCTGGCTAGCTCTACACACAACTGTGTGTGTGTATTGGTGGCCTTCTCTGTGCGTAAAGCACGTGCACTTCTTGGCCTTTTTTTTTTTGTTGAGCAATCGGCAACAGCGATAAAAAGAAACTAGTTTGGATTTAGACTAACGAGAACAGCAACAACAACAAGAAGCAGCAGCAACAACAGCAACAAAAGCAACAGCAAGAAGAAGAACAACAACAGCAGCAATAACAGTAACACTTCAACTAGAAGTGTCATGTTTGCCTATGCATGTATGTGTGCATGTGTGAGCGATGTGATTTATGAGTGTGTGTGTGTTTCAATGCTTGGAAATTGAAGTGACAAGACAATGCGCGAAATTTCTCTCTATAAACTGCAGTCCACATACACATACATATGCAGTCAGACACACACACACACACAAACACACATGCATTTACACAATTGTTGTTGCCGGCTCACTAACCCTGATTAGATTTAGCTATTAACATTGACGCAAGTATGTGTGTAACTGTATGTGTATGCATTTGTATGTGTGTAACTGTATGTGTTGCAGCTGTGAGTAAGCCAAATTTTAATAGGCGAACTTTAAAATTTATATCGCTCGCTTGCCCGCGCACTATGAGGGTCGTCAGATACGTAATCACATCAGAAGTATACCTATGTATGTACATATGTATGTAAAATTAGTTGAAAACTCTACAGTCGAGTGCACCCGACATCAGTATACCCTGTACTAAACTATAAAGGTTGAAATCTATGCGTTGGACTGCTAGACATGGCTAAATCGACTCGACTATTCAAACTAAGCTATTTCTACATGTTGCATAAACTTGCACAAGTTGAATGTATGCGCTGGTACAGGGTATATATAAGGAATATATGCTGCGCGATTAAGTTTTGCAACATTCCAGTGTGCGGCAATTTGGAAAAACTTGATAGAACCAAGAATGGAAAAAGCTGACTCATTGGCGCTCTGACAACCCACTGAGTCACACACAAATACACACATGCAAATAGACCCATACACCAGCACACTACACACACACTCACACATAAACGCATAACGTAATCGCGATAACGAGCATTATCAAATTTATTTCACTTTTACGTAAATCTTGCAAGCAAATCTTATCAAAGTAATGACCAAAGGGGGAGAGGGGAGGTGGAAGTTTTTACAGTTGTTGCTGCTGGCTGTCGATGCCACACAGACACACACACACACACAAACACAATTTGTTGACGACCCTGAAAAGCAATTCTCGTTTAAGAGCTTAAACTTTAAAAACAAAAACTAAGAAAAATCATAAAATAAAAGAAAAAAAAACAGCCGAACAGCCATGACAAATAATAAGGTATCTTTTAGATGGCATGAAAATGACGTGAAGTTGGTTGCGACAAAGTGTCGCCATCTGCCAGGATGGAGTGGAACGAAGGGCAGGTGCGCCCTAAGTATGCATGTGTTTGTACATGTGTGCATTGTGTGTGTGTGCAAAAACTCACGTGAAACATTTGTAATTATGTTAATTACATGCAAAATGCAAGCGACTCAGCACGCAACACACACACACAGACACACATACATTCAACTTTTGTTATATGTGCTAAAAGAAACGTTAATTGTGGCCCAAAAAGCGGCAAACGGTCTGCTGCACATTGTGACAAAATCTCATTGTCATAAGCCACAATTTGTTGTTCCTTTCACAATAAGTTAATAACAATAAGATAAGAAGCTTATGACTAAGAAAATAAAGCAAAAATACAACAAAAATTCTATAATTAGCGCAGCTCAACCTTTGGTATGGCAAAAAAAAGATATAAAATATTAAGGTAATATCATTAAAAATACAAATACTTTAAAAGCATTTCAAGCATTTTATGCGAGGTAAAAGGTTAAAAGTATTCAAAACAGCTCTCGGAAGGTCGCAAATTTGAACCATACTTTATAGTTTTAAGAGTTACATGTAAATAATAATAACTATGTAAATCATATATGCATGTAAAAGCAAGATATAAATGTACTCTTTTTTGAGAGAACTAATGATCCATTTTTATTCAGTAAGTTTATTATTTAAAAGAATAAGTTATTTTTATATTGAGCATATTCAATTAAATGATAGAAAATTATATTAATTTTAGGTTTGTTCTTTAAGGAGGAATGAATGAAAATTATGCAGAAATTTTTTATTTTAATAAATAAATTGTATGTAGATTTTTTAGAGAAGAGTGAATGAAATTTATGTGGAAAATGCTTATATTGCAATACCAAAATTTTTAGTTTTATGTTGAGAATTTACTTTTTACAACAGTAGTATTAATTAATTTTCCATATCTTTAAATTTGTAAAAAGAATACAAAAATTATAAAACTATTTCTTTCAAGTATGTTTCAATTAGCGAGGGATTTCTGTACCTTATTAGCTACAAATTGGTTTAAAAATGTATAAAATATATCATATAAATATATTCTTCTTTACGTTATAAACCGAAAATTTTAACCCATTCATCATATCATTTTCTTCCACTAGTTTTCGAAAGGCTTCAAGCCACTGTGCGACACATAAAAAAGCACATGCAGCGTCGCGTCCGCCGGTGTGTGTGTGATTTTTTTTTCCATTTTTCTGTTCTTATTGTTATGCTAGTATTTGTACAATGCATACAAGTATAAACAAATAGCATTTTTTTTTAACTAAACAATTAGTAACCCGTGTAGTAGGTAACAATATGTGGTGAGGGGAGGTGGAAGCGGAGGGTAGCTGTGGATCGCCTCTAGAGCTCTGCTACTATTTGTGTACATGGTGGGAAATTGAGATTCTCTATTGGATCGCAACGCGTTGCGGTCGCGTTGTCGTTGTTGTTGTTTTTGGAATTGAAATTGAAGAAGTGGATGAAGGCAAACATAAAGTTGCAAAGTAAAAGAGGCAGGGTGGCAACATAAACAGCAACGGCAACAACAACACACAAGCACGCACTCTCTCACACATACATATCCAAATAATGTTGGGCGTT
This sequence comes from Drosophila macrospina, assembly GCA_035042075.1. Classification (NCBI taxonomy): domain Eukaryota; kingdom Metazoa; phylum Arthropoda; class Insecta; order Diptera; family Drosophilidae; genus Drosophila; species Drosophila macrospina. Next base: position 535,146 of record JAWNLW010000527.1, on the reverse strand, counting down.
TCCACGTGAGGTTATGTTTGGTTTAAAAGGCAAAAAGTATGCATGTTTGCATGTGTATGTGTGCGCTTACTGTACATTGCAAAGAATGCACATACAAACAAACAAAACGAACCAAATATGTGTATATGTGTGTGTTTGTGTAGGTGTGTCTGTGCGCACAATGCCAGTGCTTGAAAGCGACGCGACAGTAAAATAAACCAGCACACATACAAACAAACAAACACACACACACACAGGCAGAGACGCCGCATAAGTTTAATGAATTGCGGCACTGGAAAAACTTTATTAAAATTTATATATGTATATATAAATGAAAGAAAGAAAAAAAAGGGCGTATGTATTGTGATAACGGTGTATACGCATGAATGATGAATTGAACTTACCGCTCCAATGTGTAACGCACCAGCATAATGACGGCAGCCAAGGGAATTGGCCAAATCAGATCCCTATAGTCGGCATAGGTGACATCTGGTCGCGAACCGGGCGCAATGTCCGCCCATGTTGTATTTGGCGGCAGCCAAATGTCCGTACTCCAGAATGCATTACTGAATTTATTGATTATCTCCATATTGAGGCGATTGTTTTCCTTTTGCCTTTCCCGACGTTCAAATAATTTTCACAATTTGTGATTTGCTGCTGCTGCTGCGGTCACAGGAATTTCTATTTGATATCGTTGACGACGACGCAGCCTGCTCGTCTGTTGGGCTTCTATTTGGTTTTTTGGATTAATTTCTTTAATTTTATATATATTTGTTTTTTATTTTTTTTTTAATTATTTGGTTTGACTTCTGACTCTGCTTTGATTTTTGTTTCAATGGTTGTGTTGTCCAAGTTTGGACTGGACTGTAGTGTTTTTTTAGTTAATGTTTTTCATATTTTTGGATTATTTATTTTCTTGTCGTCAATTAAGATATATATACATTACTGTGTGTGATTTTTTGCATTCACTTTGAATTAGAAACAACAAAAAAAAAAACACACACACACAACACGCGTTGCGAGGAACACACACACATACACACACACCTACGCACTCTCAAGAATTAATCGCGCCGAAAATGACAAACACCAGAGGCCGCCACACAGGGATACTAAGAATACGAGGAATACACTTCAGTCTTGAATGTAAACCAACTAGCTTAATAATGTTAAAAAAAAAACAAATGGAATTAATTGTAATTATATTATAGGTATATGTGTTTATAACTATATAACAAGCGCGCACACACGAACCGTTTATTTATTATTATCGCTTCGAGTCGTGTGATGGTTCTTTCTTGCTACCCGCTTGACGGCGTTGCCAACACTGTAGGCGATGTTGCCAGTACTTTAGGGCACATGTTGATTTGTGAGCGCGCTGTTGTGCTCAACATGAGCAAAGAGTTGCCTAACATGAGCAACTGTTATCGCATGCGTTGACAGTGGCCATCGATAACAATCGTTAAGGGCATCTTGATGTCGATGTTTTTTTTGTTTTTTGTCAGCGTAGTCACAGGCGCTTTTACAACACTGTTACACACAAAATTTGACGTTTCTGCTTCTTGATCTCGGAGTTTTTTTTTATTGTGACACTGCAAACGACGTTTATTGTGTGTTAATTTTAGTTAAATTCGTTTTTAGCATATAATTTAGTTATTTAATTTATTAGAATGGCTGAATTCCTTGATTCCGAAGCCGCCGAATCGGAGGTATGTATGTTTTGCACATTTTCAAAGCGCGCAAAATTTACTGCATGGCCTGCTTTTGTGTGTTTGTGTGTGTGTGTGTGTGTGTATATATATATACATATATATATTGCATTTTTTCTTTTCGCTTGCAGGATGAGGAAGAATTGGATGTGCATGAACGCAAGAAGCTTAAAAGGTTAAAAGCCGCCGTATCCGACAGCAGCGAAGAGGAAGAAGGTATGTTAAGGTCAAGCAGGAGTAGACGTACAAATTCAACTCCCGCGTAATTTCACAATATCAAGAACTGTATATTTTGCCCGCCAGCAAGTTAAGCTGTTTGTAAGCAAGCCCACCCCGTCGAAGCCCCCCACCCCATCGTGCAGCATAATAGTGAATGCATGCTCAACAATTTGTATTAACAATTTATGTTATATATGCTCATAAATATATGCATTTATTTGGTGCCGCGCAGGTGTCGACGTTTTTGTTTACAACTTTGAGGTTATGTGCGCTGTGTGTGCGCAATGCAAAAAAGAAAATATATATATAGATATATATTTATATTTATATTTATGTATATATATATATGATAAATAAATATATTATATGCATATATATACACAACAATTGCAGATGATGAGGAACGTTTGCGTGAGGAGCTCAAGGATCTAATTGATGACAATCCCATTGAGGAGGATGCCAGCGAGAATGATTCAGATACGGGCAGCGGTGGCGATGAGGAGGGGAGCAGTGGTAAAAAGCGTAAAAAGCATGAGGATGATGATCTCGATGATCGTCTGGAGGATGATGATTATGATCTAATTGAAGAGAATTTGGGCGTTAAAGTCGAACGACGTGTATGTTGCATTTTCGTGTAATCCCATGTCAAGTTCAAACTCAAATCTTTAGCTGTGCCGTTATAGAAACGCTTCAAGCGACTGCGACGCATCCATGACAATGAGAGCGATGGCGAGGAGCAGCATGTGGATGAGGGTTTGGCACGTGAACAGATTGCGGAGCAGCTCTTTGATGAGAATGATGATGTAAGTGGAAATTAATGCATTAATATTTGCATAAGCTAATGTAACTGTTCTTCTGCTTCCTCTTCTTCTTCTGCTTCTGTTTCTGCTTCTTCTTTGTGTGACAACAACAACAATAACAGCAAAGCATTGAGAGACGCAGCGAACGAAGCATTCGAGAGGCGGATGCATTCGATGACGAGGACAGCGAGTCCGATGCCGATGATTTTATAGTCGATGACAATGGACGTCCCATTGCCGAGAAGAAGAAGAAACGCAGGCCCATATTCACAGATGCGTAAGTACTAAAGCATACCCTGTAAATAGTCATTTCTAGTGGATTTCTTAAATGATTAGAGCGAGTTGTTAACTGAAGTCTATACTGAATGGATTGCGAGTATAGATACCCTGTAAATAGTCATTTCTAGTGGATTTCTTAAATGATTAGAGAGAGTTGTTAACTGAAGTCTATACGTAATGGATTGCGAGTATAGATACCCTGTAAATAGTCATTTCTAGTGGATTTCTTAAATGATTAGAGAGAGTTGTTAACTGAAGTCTATACGTAATGGATTGCGAGTATAGATACCCTGTAAATAGTCATTCTAAATGGTTGCCTTGAATGATTAGAGCGAGAGAGAGAGAGAGAGAGTTGTTAACTAAAATGTTGCAACATACTATTTAGGAGCTTACTAACAGCGATAGCTGCGAATATAGATACCCTGTAAATAGTCATGCTAAATTATTGCTTTCAATGATTAGAGAGAGGGAGTTGTTAACTGAAGTATTCCCAAAGTGTATACTTAATGTGTAATGGTGTAAGCTGCGAGTATAGATACCCTGTAAATAGTCATTCTAAATTATTGCCTTGAATGATTAGAGAGAGGGAGTTGTTAACTGAAGTATTCTCAAAGTGTATACTTAATGTGTAATGGTGTAAGCTGCGAGTATAGATACCCTGTAAAAAGTGCATTAAATTAAGAAACTCAAATTGTTGCCCTGATGATAAGAGAGATAGAGAGAGTTGTTAACTGAAGTTCACAAGTGTATATTGATAGTAATATTGAATGAAGAAGTTAGATACCCTGTAATTAGCCAAATGTACTTGATAAAGTATGTTTTCTATATAATTAGCAAGATAACTTATATAAGCAATATTTAAGTTTGCAAATAGATTACTAGAAGATATAGCAACGAAGATAGATACCCTGTAATTTGTCATATTAACTTGACAAATGAGCTAATGATTCCTGATAAGCGAGTTTACTTTCACTAAAGTTAGCAAAGTGCTTACCTAATAGATTGCTCTATGAAGGATATACCCTGTAATTAGTGAGATACACTAGATAGAGTATGTTTTCTTTAAATGAAGCGATAGTAAAGTGAACTTCATAGACTTTTAGCATAAGTAGCTGGTTGTAGCAGATAGATACCCTGTGAATTGCCAAAGGCAAGAGATTCTCAGTCTACTATGGATGCTTTTTCGTGAATTACAGGGTATTCTTCATTAGTTATATAAGATTTTCAGTGAACTTAAGGGGTTTTCAACAAATGAGAAGTATTATTATTCAATTTAAGGAATTCCCACTAAAATGAGCAGCATCTTTGGTAAATTAGAGGGTATTCCGTATTATCTATATAGTTTCCACTAAAGATTTGTACCCATTGAATGCTTCTTCTTACTAGTTGTACTCTAATTCTTAATCTTTACTGAAAGAAGCTTCTTAATGCAGTTTGTACAAGGAAAAATAAGTTCGCATTTTGATTGATCAATCGCAAATGATTGATGAAGCATCCTTCATCATGCAGTTGTTTTAAGGAAATGAAAGCAAGACTTATCTCGAGTTCTTTCAAGACTTTCGCTCTTTAGAATTTCCCATAATTTGATTGATCAGTCATAAGTGATTGATGGAGCAACCTTACTTTGATTGAGTAATCAAAAATGATTGATGGATCATCCTTCATCAATCTAGTTTCTTTCAATCCCTGTTCCGGCCTTTTTAATAGTTCCCCTTACTTTGATTGATCAATCGGAACTGATTGATGGAGTTTATTGATCAGTTTATATAAGAATTTGATAGCAAGTCTTGTCAATCTTGCTTAAGATTTTCTCTCGTAATTGCTTGCCATACTTTGATTGATCAATCGCAAGTGACTGATGTCATCCATCAGTCATCAATCAGTTTACGTAAGGAAGTGAACGCAAGAGTTATCAATTTCCCTCTCGGCCTATTTGATAGTTGACCACACATTGATTGATCAATCACAAATGATTGACAGCTTGATTGATTGCTTGATTGCTCGATCCATCAACTAATTGCCTCACGCCTCTCACACAGCTCGCTGCAGGAGGGCCAGGACATATTTGGCGTTGACTTTGACTATGATGATTTCTACAAACCGGAGGAGGATGAATACGAGGAGGAATCCGAGGGCGATGAATACGATGAGGATCTGTTGGGTGGCGATGATTTTCGTGCGGCGAAAAGAAGAAATCCCCCAAGAAGAAGGCAACCAAAAAGACGATCTTTGACATCTATGAGCCAAGTGAATTGAAGCGCGGCCACTTCACCGATCTGGACAATGAGATACGCAAGACGGATATACCCGAGCGGATGCAGTTGCGTCAGGTGCCGGTGACACCGGTGCCGGAGGGTTCCCATGAGCTGGACGATGAGGCGAATTGGATATATCGCTTTGCGTTCTGCAAACAAACCGTCTCCGAGCAGGAGAAGGCGGACAATCGCGAGAAGATGCGAAAGCCACCGACAGCCGTCAATAAGATCAAGCAGACACTGGAATTCCTAAGGAACCAGCAACTGGAGGTGCCATTCATAGCGTTCTATCGCAAGGAGTATGTGAAGCCCGAGCTAAATATCGATGATCTATGGAAGGTCTACTACTACGACGAGCGCTGGTGTCAACTCAACGAGCGCAAGCGCAAGCTGAAGCAATTGTTCGAGAAGATGCGGCAATTCCAATTGGAAACGCTCTGCGATGACCCGGACAAGCCGCTGCCGGACGATGTCCGACTGATGCTGGACAGCGACTTCGAGCGCCTGAACGATGTGCAATCGATGGAGGAGCTGAAGGATGTGCACATGTACTTCCTACTCAACTACTCCCATGAGTTGCCCAAAATGCAAGCGGAACTGCGACGCAAACAGCTCCAGGAGCGACGCGACGCTCGCGCCCGCAAACAGGCGGCCAACGCGGCGAATAGCGATGGGGAATTGCCGGCCGGAGATGTGCTCGAACTGGATGAGGCCGATGAGCTCGAGCTGGTGGCCGATGAGCAATTGAAGCAGGCACCCAACAGCAGTCCCTATGCGCTCTTCCGCAAGGCGGGCATCTGTGGCTTCGCCAAGCACGTGGGCCTAACGCCCGAACAGTTTGCGGAGAATCTGCGGGACAACTATCAGCGCAACGAGGTGAATCAGGAGAGTTTGAGTCCCACAGAGCTGGCCAAGCAGTATCTATCGCCGCGCTTCATGACCGTCGATGAGGTGCTGCATGCCGCCAAATATGTGGTCGCCCGGCAACTGGCCCAGGAGCCGCTGTTGCGCAAAACGCTGCGGGAGGTGTACTTCGATCGGGCGCGGGTCAACATACGTCCCACCAAGAACGGCATGGTGCTGATCGATGAGAACTCACCGGTGTATTCCATGAAGTATGTGGCTAAGAAGCCCGTCGGCGATCTCTTTGGCGATCAGTTCATCAAGCTGCTGATGGCCGAGGAGGAGAAACTGCTGGAGATCACCTTCCTCGACGAGTTCGAGGGCAATGCGAATGCGAATGGCCCCCCGGGGGACTATGTGAGCGAGGCAACGCAGCTGTATCACTTGGATCAGTTTGCCAAGAATGTGCTGGAGTGGAATGCGCTGCGGGCGGAGTGCGTGCAGTTGGCATTGAAGAAGTGGGTGATACCCGATCTGATCAAGGAGCTGCGTGCCACATTGCACGAGGAGGCGCAACAGTTCGTGTTGCGCTCGTGCATTGCCAAGCTCTACAAGTGGCTGAAGGTTGCCCCCTACAAACCGGAAATGCCGCAGCATCACAACTCGGAGGAATGGAGCACGTTGCGGGGCATACGGGCGCTGGGATTGGCCTACGATCCGGATCAATCGGTGGCCGCATTCTGTGCCATTGCCAGCGTTGAGGGTGACATATCCGATTACCTACGCTTGCCGAGCATCCTCAAGCGCAAGAACTCCCACAATGCCGAGGAGAAGGCCCAGAAGATAGCCGATCTGCGGAAGCTGAGCGATTTCATCAAGCTGAAGAAGCCGCACATTGTGGTGATTGGGGCGGAGTCGCGGGATGCCCAAATGATACAGGCGGACATCCGTGAGATACTCAAGGAGCTCGAGGCGAAGGAACAATTCCCCCCCATCGAGGTGGAGATCATTGACAACGAGCTGGCCAAGATCTATGCCAATTCGAAGAAGGGCGATGCCGATTTCAAGGAGTATCCGCCACTGCTGAAGCAGGCCGCCTCCCTGGCCCGCAAAATGCAGGATCCCCTCGTCGAGTACTCGCAGCTGTGCGATGCCGACGATGAGATACTCTGCCTGCGCTATCATCCGCTGCAGGAGCGTGTGCCGCGCGACCTGCTGCTGGAGCAGCTCAGCCTGGAGTTCATCAATCGGACGAGCGAGGTCGGGCTGGACATCAATCTGATGGTGCAGAACTCACGCACCGTGAATCTCCTGCAATACATTTGCGGCCTGGGGCCGCGCAAGGGGCAGGCGCTGCTGAAGCTGCTCAAGCAGAGCAATCAGCGGCTGGAGAATCGCACCCAGCTGGTGACCGTTTGCCATTTGGGGCCCAAGGTGTTTATCAATTGCAGCGGCTTCATCAAGATCGATACGAGTTCGCTGGGCGACAGCACCGAGGCGTATGTGGAGGTTCTCGATGGCTCACGTGTGCACCCGGAGACGTATGAGTGGGCACGGAAGATGGCCATCGATGCGATGGAGTACGATGATGAGGAGACGAATCCGGCCGGGGCGCTCGAGGAGATCCTTGAGTCGCCCGAGCGTCTCAAGGATCTCGACTTGGATGCCTTTGCCGTGGAGTTGGAGCGCCAGGGATTCGGTAGCAAGAGCATCACACTGTATGACATACGGAACGAGTTGAGCAGCCTCTACAAGGATTATCGCTCGGCCTACCAGAAGCCCAGCGCCGAGGAGCTCTTCGATATGCTGACCAAGGAGACGCCCGATTCGTTCTATGTGGGCAAGTGTGTCACCGCCATGGTGACGGGCTTCACATATCGTCGTCCCCAGGGCGATCAGCTGGACAATGCGAATCCCGTGCGCATTGAGGACTCTGGCAGCTGGAAGTGCCCCTTCTGTCATAAGGATGATTTCCCCGAGCTCTCGGACGTTTGGAATCATTTCGATGATAACAACTGTCCCGGCCAGGCGTCGGGTGTGCGCTGTCGTTTGGAGAACGGTCTGCCGGGATTCATACACATTAAGAATCTATCGGATAAACAGGTGCGCAATCCGGAGGAGCGTGTCCGTGTCTCGCAGATAATCCACGTGCGGATCATTAAGATCGACATCGATCGTTTCTCCGTTGACTGCAGCTCGAAGACCGCCGATCTTAAGGATGTGAACAACGAGTGGCGGCCACGACGCGATGCCTTCTACGATTTCGTCACCGAGGAGCTGGACAATCGCAAGGTGAGCGACGCGAAGGCCAAGGCAATGAATCGCAAGACCTACGCACGCCGTGTGATTGCGCATCCGAGTTTCTTCAACAAATCGTATGCGGAGGTTATCGCCATGCTGGCGGAGGCGGACCAGGGTGAGGTGGCGTTGCGTCCGAGCAGCAAGTCAAAGGATCATTTGACAGCCACTTGGAAGGTGGCCGACGACATATTCCAGCACATTGATGTGCGCGAGGAGGGCAAAGAGAATGAGTATAGTTTGGGGCGCAGCCTCTGGATTGGCACCGAAGAGTTCGAGGATCTCGACGAGATCATCGCCCGTCACATCAATCCCATGGCCGTTGCCGCTCGCGAGCTTCTACAATACAAATACTATAAACCGAATACGGCGCCGTCGAATGTGAATGAACGGGATTTCATGGAGCAACTGCTGCGGGAGGAGAAGGCACGGGATCCCAAGAAGATACACTACTTCTTCAGTGCATCGAAGAGCATGCCCGGCAAGTTTCTGCTATCGTATTTGCCAAAGACGAAGGTGCGGCATGAGTATGTGACGGTGATGCCGGAGGGTTATCGCTTTCGTGGCCAGATCTTTGATTCGGTTAGCAGTCTGTTGCGCTGGTTCAAGGAGCACTGGGTGGATCCCACCGCCAGCATGTCCAGTGTGTCCAATCATACGCCGTCCAGCAATACGCCCACTAATCATGGCCATGCCATGCTAATGCGTCCCCCCGCCTCCGCCTCGCATGGCCTAAGCGCAGCTGTGGCTGCTGCTGGAGGATTAGCTGGTGTAGGAGGAGCTGCTGGTGCTACCGGCGGTAGCGGCAGCGGTGCATTTAGCAGCGCTGGCAGCATCTCGGGCGGCACACCACGCAGCGGCATCAGCAGCAGCGATATGCGCTCCTCCAGCGCCTACTCCGTTTCGCATTCCATTGGCGGCTATGGTGGTGGCGCCACCTCCGGCAACATGAGCGGCTCCAGCTCCAGCCATAACCACAGCAACACAACCGGCCACTATGGCAGCGGCAGCACGCCCACCTTTGGGGCACACATCAACACACCCTACACGCCCAGCGGCCAAACGCCATTCATGACGCCATACACGCCGCACGGCACACAGACGCCTCGCTATGGCCACAACGTGCCCAGTCCCAGCTCACAGTCGAGCAGCAGTCAGCGGCATCACTATGGCGGCACGCCGCGTTACTATGACCTGGGTGCGCCCAATGCGTACAACAGCGCCGCCGCCAGTCTGCCCCATCATCATCATCGGCATCAGTCGTCGCAGTCGCAGTCGCAATCGCAGTCGCAGTCGCAGCATCATCACCATCAGTCGCAGTCGCAGTCGCAGCATCATCACCATCAGTCGCAGTCGCATCATCATCATCATGCGCAGCACCAACAGCAGCAGCATCAACAGCATCAGCAGCAGCAGCAACGTGCCAAAGAGAACCTCGACTGGCAGCTGGCAAACGATTCCTGGGCACGACGCAAGCCCACACAGCAGCAGCAGCAGCAGCAGAGTCTGAGCTCCGGTGCGGTTGCTGGCTCAGGCTCGGGAGCGGGAGCGGGCTTTGGTGCCGGCTCCACGCCCACCAATGAGTACCACACGAGCAGCAGCAGTCGCAGTGCCGCTGCGGCGTCCATTGGAGGCGCCTCTTCCAAGTCATCGGTGCGAGGCACGCCGCGCACAAACACCTCACCACACTCCATGAATCTGGGCGATTCGACGCCACTCTACGACGAGAACTAGACATGGATATTTAACTATACATATATATAAACACACACACATATATATATATATATATATATATATATATATAAATATACATAAGGCATAAGTATATTACACACACACACCATACAATTTAAGCAATTGGACAACTCAACGCAATTCCTATGCGAAACAAACAACAGTAACGAAATGAAAACAAACAAAACATTTAATAACAAATAAATACACAACAATAAACAATACAAAAACAACAAAAAAGAAAGAAAACAACAAACATATTATTATCATTGGCGGCCCTTAACATTCTGTTAATGCTGCCCTAGCTTAACATGCTGTTAATGGCGCTCAACTTAACAACATAACATTACATGCATACAGTTTACCTAATCTGTTAACTTAACATAAAACACTTAACTAACATAAATGCATACAATATTTATCTATGTTAAGTGCACATCGATCAATTAATCGATGGCAAATGCGATAAGGCGTTACAATTACACACACACACACGCACACACTGCAATCGCCGCCACATTTGCAATGTGTTGTGAGAAAAACTAAACGAAACAAAAAAAAATGAAACCCCCGAAGATGAAATAAATTTCAACTTTTTTCTGATAATTTGTGCATTTGCTTTAAACAGACAGACACAGAGAGTACAAGTTGCAGCAACTGTTAACTTAACATAAAATGTATATTGAATGCACATCGATAAATGCATCGAGGCGATAACAATGCACTGGAAACCCCCGTAACTGAAATAAATATCAATTTTTTGCTCAAACATCATTTAGAAAGAGACAGAGAGAGAGAGTAAGAGTACAGCTGGCAGTTAATGTAATCGATAACATACATTGATTTATTAGACGTTTCACAGTTTACACAATTATAAAATATTAACGAGCGTTACAAATCTAATATCAAAATAGCTTTCGATTGTTGTTATATATAGTTGTCCCACTGATTGCATTGTGACGTTCATCAAAACACGGAATGAGGTTAAGCACACAGCTAATTAATACAATTATCGAGTTATTTAACAGGTTTATCAAAATGATCAATCAGTTCTTGGCCACTCCACGCTTGATCACATAGACGAGGGCCATGCCCAGTATAATAGCGCCCACAGCGAGTCCAATTTCTCTGCAACTGCGTGCAAAACACAAAAAGTTTTTAAATAATTATCGATCATTAGTAATCGGGAATATATGTATAATAGATGTGTGGTTTAAGGTAAGTGGAAGTGGGAGGGGCAAGCGGGTTTTAGTGCAAAATGCAACATTGTTTGGGGGCCGCTGGCTCAAAACTGGCTTTGTCATCAGTGGGCGTAGCACTATCAGTTGTGTCAGTGGGCGTGGCGCTAGTTTATTAAACCAAAAATAAGAGAGAAAAAAACAACAAACAAAAAGGAAGTAAAAGAAAATCGTATTGCAAATTAAGGAACGAGCAGCGATTTAAGCGTATTACAATAATATCGTGCAGTATTTAACATGCTATGGTGATATATATAGACATTTATTCTACAGTTATACACTCTATATAGGATCTAGGCACTTACAACTAGGCTTCGTTTAGATCTGGCTGCCTTAGCTCTTGTAGAATCGCACTTTGGTGCTCGAGAAGCACTTGAAGCTGCCAGAGGAAGCATAAGTTTACACTCGATTATCAAACAATCGAATAAGCTAAGAAGTCTAAAGAGTCTAACAGTATAACTAGGTATATCTCTAGATCTGTCGCTCTAAACTCTTCTCAGTTTTGGCATAGTGAAATCACTTCTCTGGAGAAGTTCTAGAGAAGTTTCAGAGTCGTTTAAGAATTTTGTATCAATTGCAAAAGTTAACAGTTCTCTTCCTCTTCTTCTATTCCTATGCAATTGGTTTGTATATGCAGCTCAAGCAGTAAATACAATCCACTCATGAATTGAGGACTCCACTTGCAATCCACACAACATCCACAACGTGCAATTGCACCTGAACTATAATTAGAATGCATAAGAACGTCTTCTCTTGTCTAACATGTAATCCACATTGCATCCACAGCTGTCAAATTGACAGCAAATTAACCTGAAATAGAACTAGTTCTTTTTTTTAAACTTAATTTAGCATAAATACATGCTCAAGTATTCTTCTTGTTCCAAGTAACTGGATTATATAGGCAAAACATGCAATCCACACAGCATCCACAGCTGTCACTATTGAACAAATGAACATGAACTAGAACTGGTTCAATTTATAGATAATTTACCATAAATAGATGCCTAATTCTTCTTCGCCTACTAATTACTTGGATTGTATATGCATTTAATGCAATCCACACAGCATCCACAGCTTACTTTATGAAGCAAAGGAAACTGAATTAGAACTAGTTCATTTGTTAACATAAGTATTCATCTTCTGCTATTCAATTGAACTATATACATATACAGCACATGTAATCCACACAGCATCCACTAGGGCCAAATGAACCAGAAGAACTAACTAGAACTAATTCAATTGTCAAGTCGAATTATCAGAAATAAATGCATATAACTTGTTAATTTGCTATTCAATTGGTTTGTATATACAATAGAAACAATACATGCAAGCCACACAGCATCCACATGTTCCACACTTGAGCAACAGAACCTGAACTAGAACTAGTTTAATTGTTAACCTTATTTAGTCTGCATAAATGCATAAAATGAGAGAGCTAGCAAATGAGAGAAAGAGAGAGACGAGAGAGAGAGAGAGCGGGAGAGGGATAGACACATGCGAGTATGGAAAAAGCAGCAGTTGAACATGGAATTGTAATATAGTATATAATACAGAAATTTTAGTTAATTCGAAGTGTTTAGAGCAATAGTTTACAGCATTCAAGGCATTTTCAAGTTGATTCATGCGCCGGATTAAACATGTGTTAATAATAGACAATAATGATGATGAGGCTGCTGCATTAATGATGGCTACAATAAGATAACGCTTATCTCATTCTCTTGGCACGCTTCAATTTCAAATTTATAGATTTTTTGGTTATGTTTGAATGGATTTTGATGCGAATGATGGATGAGAGAGAGAGGGAGGGAGTGGGGTAGGGGGCCAACTCACCCAACAGGCAGCTTCTTTTTAATATCACTGGCTGCCACATTGCCAATATAGAACTTCTTCAATAGCTCACTGAAACAATAGCATACAATCAATACAAATATTTAATAATAATTTAACATTTCGTTGTTTTTTCTGTTTATTCTTACCGCGCCTCGTCACTGTGTCCAACTTCTATGAAATCCTTGGTGGCATCGCGTCCGGCAACTGACGTCAGAGACTCCTCACCGCCAGGATGCTAACAGCATGCGTAAGAAGTTAATGCGTCATTGAGTTAACTCATCTATAAACAATTGAAGTGCGTAGAAATTTACCTCATTTAGGAACTTGGTCACATCATAGACTTTATTGTCGATAACCAGCCAGAGATCGTCGGGCTTGTTGTGCTCCTTAACGGTGGCCAATGTAATTTCCTTGCTCATTTCAATTTAATTATTAATTAATTGTATGCAAATTTTACAATATTTTTGTGCAACTACTGGCTGCTTTTTAACCTGTTGGGTGCTTAATTTTAACTACAGCTGATTTTACTGATGTGAAAGTAATCGATAACTGGATGCGAATACAACCCTATGCGGAATGTTGACTCACGTTCACCAGACTCATGTTGCCAAGTGAGCTGTATTAGCAAACATAGCAGCAGCTGCAAACTGTTAACCACTGTTAACTTTTAAACTACTCTTTTAATGAATTGACAAATTAAAACACCACAAAGCACATTCAATGAACTTTATTATTTATCTATTTAAAAATAATCAATAACTGTACGGAAAAATCAATTTACAAAATGTTGCCAAGCGAGCAGCGTTAGTTTACATACCAGCAGATGCAGATTAGCACCACTGTTAACTCTTAAATTACTCTGATAACGAATATATACAATTTAAATACCGCAAAGCACAGATACAAAAGACAACCACTAACAAAATGTTGCAACTCTGTTGTCAGATATATGTTGCTAAGCGAGCAGCATCTCTGTTAACTGCAATCTGCAGATAACTTTCCAACCGCTGTTAAACAATCGATTAATTAAAAGATTAAAAATTTATTGAATGCACACTGAATGAACTTTATTAATTGAATATTTAAATATTTTTGAATTTAGAGCATATTTTTGTCGATTAACATACTGATTGAAATACACGGAATGCTAATTGTGGCGAATACATATATAGCTCAAAGATTTGTGTTATAGCATATACTGTTTATAATCATTGTTAAAATTTAGTAACCCCCACGTAGACGGAGCACCAAGTGCAAAGTGGACTCCTTCTGGATGTTGTAGTCGGACAAAGTGCGTCCATCCTCCAACTGCTTTCCGGCGAAGATCAAACGCTGCTGATCTGGGGGAATACCCTCCTTGTCCTGGATCTTGGCCTTGACATTCTCAATGGTATCGGAGGGTTCGACCTCCAAGGTGATGGTCTTGCCAGTCAAGGTCTTGACGAAGATCTGCATGCCACCGCGCAGACGGAGCACCAAATGGAGGGTAGACTCCTTCTGGATGTTGTAGTCGGACAAGGTGCGTCCATCCTCCAACTGCTTTCCGGCGAAGATCAAACGCTGCTGATCTGGGGGAATACCCTCCTTGTCCTGGATCTTGGCCTTGACATTCTCAATGGTATCGGAGGGTTCGACCTCCAAGGTGATGGTCTTGCCAGTCAAGGTCTTGACGAAGATCTGCATGCCACCGCGCAGACGGAGCACCAAGTGCAAAGTGGACTCCTTCTGGATGTTGTAGTCCGACAAGGTGCGTCCATCCTCCAACTGCTTTCCGGCGAAGATCAAACGCTGCTGATCTGGGGGAATACCCTCCTTGTCCTGGATCTTGGCCTTGACATTCTCAATAGTATCAGAAGGCTCCACCTCCAAGGTGATGGTCTTGCCAGTCAAGGTCTTGACGAAGATCTGCATGCCACCGCGCAGACGGAGCACCAAATGGAGGGTAGACTCCTTCTGGATGTTGTAGTCGGACAAGGTGCGTCCATCCTCCAACTGCTTTCCGGCGAAGATCAAACGCTGCTGATCTGGGGGAATACCCTCCTTGTCCTGGATCTTGGCCTTGACATTCTCAATGGTATCGGAGGGTTCGACCTCCAAGGTGATGGTCTTGCCAGTCAAAGTCTTGACGAAGATCTGCATGCCACCGCGCAGACGGAGCACCAAGTGCAAAGTTGACTCCTTCTGGATGTTGTAGTCGGACAAGGTGCGTCCATCCTCCAACTGCTTTCCGGCGAAGATCAAACGCTGCTGATCTGGGGGAATACCCTCCTTGTCCTGGATCTTGGCCTTGACATTCTCAATAGTATCAGAAGGCTCGACCTCCAAGGTGATGGTCTTGCCAGTCAAGGTCTTGACGAAGATCTGCATGCCACCGCGCAGACGGAGCACCAAATGGAGGGTAGACTCCTTCTGGATGTTGTAGTCGGACAAGGTGCGTCCATCCTCCAACTGCTTTCCGGCGAAGATCAAACGCTGCTGATCTGGGGGAATACCCTCCTTGTCCTGGATCTTGGCCTTGACATTCTCAATGGTATCGGAGGGTTCGACCTCCAAGGTGATGGTCTTGCCAGTCAAAGTCTTGACGAAGATCTGCATGCCACCGCGCAGACGGAGCACCAAGTGCAGGGTAGACTCCTTCTGGATGTTGTAGTCGGACAAGGTGCGTCCATCCTCCAACTGCTTTCCGGCGAAGATCAAACGCTGCTGATCTGGGGGAATACCCTCCTTGTCCTGGATCTTGGCCTTGACATTCTCAATAGTATCAGAAGGCTCGACCTCCAAGGTGATGGTCTTGCCAGTCAAGGTCTTGACGAAGATCTGCATGCCACCGCGCAGACGGAGCACCAAATGGAGGGTAGACTCCTTCTGGATGTTGTAGTCGGACAAGGTGCGTCCATCCTCCAACTGCTTTCCGGCGAAGATCAAACGCTGCTGATCTGGGGGAATACCCTCCTTGTCCTGGATCTTGGCCTTGACATTCTCAATGGTATCGGAGGGTTCGACCTCCAAGGTGATGGTCTTGCCAGTCAAAGTCTTGACGAAGATCTGCATGCCACCGCGCAGACGGAGCACCAAGTGCAAAGTTGACTCCTTCTGGATGTTGTAGTCGGACAAGGTGCGTCCATCCTCCAACTGCTTTCCGGCGAAGATCAAACGCTGCTGATCTGGGGGAATACCCTCCTTGTCCTGGATCTTGGCCTTGACATTCTCAATGGTATCGGAGGGTTCGACCTCCAAGGTGATGGTCTTGCCAGTCAAAGTCTTGACGAAGATCTGCATGCCACCGCGCAGACGGAGCACCAAGTGCAAAGTGGACTCCTTCTGGATGTTGTAGTCGGACAAGGTGCGTCCATCCTCCAACTGCTTTCCGGCGAAGATCAAACGCTGCTGATCTGGGGGAATACCCTCCTTGTCCTGGATCTTGGCCTTGACATTCTCAATGGTATCGGAGGGTTCGACCTCCAAGGTGATGGTCTTGCCAGTCAAGGTCTTGACGAAGATCTGCATGCCACCGCGCAGACGGAGCACCAAATGGAGGGTAGACTCCTTCTGGATGTTGTAGTCCGACAAGGTGCGTCCATCCTCCAACTGCTTTCCGGCGAAGATCAAACGCTGCTGATCTGGGGGAATACCCTCCTTGTCCTGGATCTTGGCCTTGACATTCTCAATAGTATCAGAAGGCTCCACCTCCAAGGTGATGGTCTTGCCAGTCAAGGTCTTGACGAAGATCTGCATGCCACCGCGCAGACGGAGCACCAAATGGAGGGTAGACTCCTTCTGGATGTTGTAGTCCGACAAGGTGCGTCCATCCTCCAACTGCTTTCCGGCGAAGATCAAACGCTGCTGATCTGGGGGAATACCCTCCTTGTCCTGGATCTTGGCCTTGACATTCTCAATAGTATCGGAGGGTTCGACCTCCAAGGTGATGGTCTTGCCAGTCAAAGTCTTGACGAAGATCTGCATATTTCCTGTTCCTATTGAGATTGTGAGAGACGAAGAGAGTTTGGTGTTAAATTGATATATCGGATAAATCGATATAATTTAGGAATGAATAGAAAAAAAACGGCCACCCTGATTGAGCTTGTGTCAAAGACACAGACACAGACACACACAGACACACACACACACACACGCACGAACACGCACACAGTTGAAGAAAGTGCGCAGTAAGTTTTTCTGCGTCGTGACCTAGTTTTCCTAATTAGAGCATTGACGTCTTCCCACCCTTCGCAGTAGATAAAACTTAGTACTGAACAAACTAAGTTATTTAGTTTATGTTTTTTTTGCTGTGTGCAGATGTTTATTTATCAACTTTAATTTCATCACTCACTTCAATAGTTCATAACGGACCATGACTAATAGGTTTTTTTTTAATCATTTCGACTTAATGCATACATACACTCACAGACACATATATGCATGCGTATATATGTATACATATATATGCATGTGTATATATCTGTTCATATAACTATTAATACTGCACTTTTTTCTTTGTGCGTCGCCATTTTGAAGTCGACCATAAAATGGCGTTTTAGCTGTAATCGTAAATGCGTGTGCTACAAGAAAATTGCATTTGGGCGAAAGGTTTTGGCATATTAATACATAAATTTGGTGAAATTACTAGTTTATTCAATAAGCAATGGCAAAAAGTAGCAAAATTATAAATCAGTATGACTTTTCTGCAGTCGTAATGCACACACACACACGCAAACGCAATATGTGTTTGTATGTATTGCATGCACTTCTTTTCTTTGTTCTCTTTTGTTGCAGCTTAATATCAAATACAATGACTAGCAATATTGTTGTTCTAGAGAGTTCTTTATTATTATAAATATTTACTTGCCTTTTATTATTTACTTTATTTCACTCAATTGAAATTCTTATTTTTTTAACAATTCTTTTTCGCACTTTTACACGTCTGACTTGTTTGAACACTGAAATATCAATGCAAGCAATGTTGGCAATGCACGAAAAGGAAATTTTCAATGACAATTTTTTGCTTGCTGCTGTTGTCGACATTGATTTTTCAAGAGAAATGTTGCCAACTACATGAATGAAAGATGTTAGGTCTACGTATAACTGTTAACTTGTTCAACGCTGATATTCGATATATCGATGTTGTATTTTGTACGATATTTGAAATTGAAATAACGTAATAGTTAATAATGTAAAATTTAAAGCACTTATATCAAAACTTGTTATATTATGACGTCTGATGAGGGTTTATATTTATTGATAAATGTCAAACAATACATAATCTTTCAAGCAACATCGAGTTTGGTTTTAATAATTGCTCCTGCAGACAGAATAAATCGATAGATCAATCATTCCAATTGGACTTCAGCTTGTAAAACATGTGTGAAAAGTACATATTTTTTTTAATTTGATTTCCGTTGTAGTTTTGGCTGGTGAAAAATATATAACAGAAAGTTTTGACCATTATCTATAAAATAGAGATTCCAGTCGATATTGGAATAGTCCCGATATTGAATATTATCATCTCTGGTGGTCATTATCGATATTGCAGCGCAGCTAAAAAGCAAATGTCATCGAATATTCAGAAGCAAAACAAAGCCAAAAGGGGCGGACGTAAAGCGCTCGGTACGCGTAATTTATTTGTAATTAATCATTGCTTGAGAAACGATTCGGAAGTTGTTTCGACCGTCGACGACAGTATTAGCAGTTAATATTTTTGCCAAATATTGTTTAAGAATTTCTTGGTCCTCAATTCAGCTACTCCCTGTCTGACTAACACCTTTTTCTATTGTGTGTGTGCGTGTCTGTGGTGCTTATGCCAAATTCTACATTTTTAATTTGGTTTTTTTTTTTGTCCAAATTTATTTTTCGTACTTTTATACATTTAGTTAGTCTGTGTGTCTGAAATCAAAAATATAAATTTTAACTTTTTTATTTATCGGTATCGGTTAACTAAATTTTGCAGTATAATTTTTGATAAACAACAAAACAACCCTGCGCGCACACACAAAAAAGAAAATCATATGCAAGAGCGCAGCAACATTAAAACCCGCCCCAACGCGTCGTCGTCGTCGTCGTCATCACCATCAGCATCAGAAGCAAAAGCAGCGCAGCCAAGAGCCACAGCAAGACAGAAGCAGAAGCAAAAGCAAAGGCACGCTTACGTTACGCGCTTGCTAGTGGCGTATCGATGCCGCTGAGTTAACGTGTCCGTCTATGTGTGTGTTTTTTTTGTGTGCCTGTGCTGGATTCTTATAAGAAAAAAAATTTTCAGCCCATATATATAAATTAATTTTTTTGTCTACATTTTTTTTTTTTTTGGTTTTATCTGTGTTTTTTGTTTGCGCGCGACTTACGCATATAATTTTCTTTCTTTTAATAACAACAGCAGCAACAACAACTAAAACACAAGTGGCAGTGTTTGTTGGTGTCGGCAGAGAGGAAGACAGCGTTCGTTCGTTCGCGTATGTGTGTGTGTGTGTTGTGAGAGCAAGAGAAAAACATTCACATCAATTTGATAACTAAAACGTAACAAAAGCCCGCAGCCAGCAGAGTGCAAAGCAAACCGTGCAGCAAACATCGAGCAGCGGGCAGAGGCAGAGGCTGTGGCGTAGGCGTCTTCGTCGTTGTCGTCGTAGTCGTAGCTCTAAGCGCCGTTCTCCGTTCTCGCAGTAGCAGCAATTAACTGTTAAACGTAAACGTAACAACAACCCAAAAAGAAAGAGGAAAACAAAAAAAAAAGTACATAAAAAAAAGGTTAAGAACTTTGTGATCAGTGTGATTGAAAGAGAGTCACAAAACTCGCAAACGTCTTTGTCACAGTCACCGTTATCTCCATCTCGTCACCATGGATAATTTGATACCGATCGTCAATAAGCTGCAGGATGCATTCACATCGCTTGGAGTGCACATGCAATTGGATTTGCCACAGATTGCCGTCGTTGGTGGACAGTCTGCGGGCAAGAGTTCCGTGCTGGAGAACTTTGTGGGCAAGTAAGTGGTCATCAAAATCATTCAACAATATACACAATAAGAAGAAAATCCATATTTTTTGCGCGAAAGCTCTTCTCTGCATGCGTATATGCGTATGCGTGCCTCTGTGTGTGTGTGCGTGTCGTGTGTTGCGAGAGTTCTGAGAGCTCCAAGAGTGTATGTATGTGTGCTAGACTCGCGCTCTCGCTTATGCATGCATGTGTGTGTGTGTGTATGTGCGCGTATGTGCCAGTGTTTGTGTGAATTTTTGGTGAATAATCAATGAAGCAGCATTCCTGGTTTTTTATTCTTTTGTTTTTGTTGCCCGCCTGCTGCTGGCCAGTGGGTGTGTGGTGCGAGCAGGTGGCCATCAATAATTCCCCTATCACATTTATGTATTAAGTCAAAGTAAATGCGCATACAGTTGTACATGGTCAGCAGGCAGAGCTGCGACAGCGACAATGGCAGAGGTAGCATAACAACCACCTTACATGAGAGCTGAAAGCATATATCCATATACACACATACACACATACATATATACATATACAATGACACCCACTTGCATGGAGCATCGGAACATCATCGTTTTGTCGTCGCTGATGAATGTTCCGTAAACTTTACTATGAACTCCAAAGTTACTCATACAAATTACACACACACTTGTGCACATGCATAAATACTGACATACATCTATCTATTTATGCATGTATGTATGTTGCTGTTGGAAGTTTAAGTGCGATAAACTCAGTTCCAATAAAGAAACAGAAACAGCAAAACATTTTTAACGATACACTGTGCGCGCTTTCGTTCTCTCTCTCATTGTCTTTTCTCTCATAGTGGCTACTCGCACTCACACTCATTGTTAGGTTCTCTCAGTTTAATTTGGAAGCTCTTTTGCTGGCTGCGCAGCGCTCATTGCGCTTCGTTCGGTTTTTATCTATCGGCTTTTCACCCGCCCCTTGAAATGCTACGACAAAAACAAATACAATAACCCACAAAATACTTACGCCCCGAAAAAAAAGGTTGGCAATATAGGGGGAAAAAATCAATGCACGTTGACATTTCCTTTTGCAGCGCACATGCTTTTGTTTCCTTTTTCTTTTGTGCGCTCGTTCTGCCTACCTAAATACCCCCACACACCCCCATACCACCCACCACCTCCTGCTATTCGCTGCTACACTTCACTTTGACATTTATGCAATGCTGTCGCTGTCGCTGTTGTCGCTAACGTCGACGTTGACGCTTACGCTAGCCTACATTTTTGTAGTTGCTGCTGCTGCTGCTGCTCAGTCCACCCCCCATTCCATTAGTCTTGTAACTTTTGTAACTCTTAATGAATGGAACCAAAGCTCTTGTTTATGTTGTGGCAACCCCACACAGCCACCTACATATTTATGTAGGTGTGCGAATATTTGTTCTATGCAAAATTGCAAAATTATATAATATTGCGATATAATCCTTTGCGACTGTGGCTCCACCTACTGCAACGTTTTAGTGATGCAAAAACTATTGAGCCATTATCGATACTATCGAAATTATATTATTGTTGTCGATACTTAAATGAATTTAATGAATGTTGGAATTTTGGATAATATTGTTTTGATTGGAAAAATAATAAATACTTTATAATTATAATTATTTTGATTTTTTTAAATGGTGCAATGAAGTTGCAGCAATTTATATGTACAAACAATATATCGAAATTACCGAAGTTTGTGCCATGTTTCTGCAACACTACTACACCCACACACATACATATATAGAATGTAGGCTCCTGCGTGAGTGTGTAGGTGTGTGCTTTCTTATGTAGCTTTTCCGTTACTTTGCTATTTATGTTCTTTGCTTGAGTCCTTGGTTCGAACATACACACATATAAATATACATGTATACGTATATAGATTGTGTGTATTGACAAAAACGTGGATGTTTTTGACACTTGCGCTAACTTTAGTATATGCATATGTATTTGTCGCTATACCTATGTTAATTTTAGCGTACATAACTGAGAAAGTTTTCTTTCACATACAGTTTGATATGCAGTTACGCTTACATAAGCTGGCTGCAGTCAATAAAGGCAGCAGCAACAACAACAACAGAACGTCAAGCACAGTTCGTTTTCGCATGCGCCGGCTTCACATATATGTATATGCATGTATGTGTATATATACATACATAAATGTATATGTATATGTATATATGCTTGCTTACATATACAGTTTATACAATATACATACATACATGCATATATGTATAGCTAAACATAGTAGCTAGTATGTACATGTGTTGTTAATGACCCAGTTATATTCTTTTTTATGCCACTTATGCTGATGCAGCTTTTGCTGTTGTCATCAATGTCGTCAGTTAATGATGCTGCTGCCTCCCTGCATATGCATGTCCAGCTAAAGAGTAGCTCGTACTGTATAAGCGCATGCTATTGTTTTGTGCTAAGAGAGACGCAAAGAGCGTATTCAATGTCAGCAGCGACAAAAAAGCTCTGTACGAAATGTCAATAGTTCATGGCATTTGACTGCTGATGCTGAAAGCAGACTCTCTCTTCAACATGCATACATACACACATACACACATGCATGAATACATTAACACCTACACACAGATACATGCATATAACAGTTACTTGACATTAACAATTAAAATGTTTGTGAGTTGAGCAAAAGAAGAAGCAAAAATCTTTGCAATGCATTTAATTGCTGCATTCGCGGCTCTCAATATTTTGGACATCACTGTGCCGACAAGTAAACAAATGCTAGTAGCCTTGGCTGCCACATGCCCCACACAGTAACACAAACAATTCAATTAATATAAAACAAAACAAAAAAAAGGCAGAGATGTTAAAATGCATCACATTTTAAAATTTGCAAAAACATGAAACGACAGCGAAAGCAAAATGGGGGAAGAATGCAGAGCAGCAGCTGATCTTGTATGTGTATGTGTGCGTGTGCGTGCGTGTGTTTACTGCATGCGTGTGTGGAAGCAGCTAAAGAGAGCGATCAGTTAACTGCAGCAGCCGGCAAGCAGTGCATTTAACTAAGTGAGAGAGAGAGAGAGAGCGAGCGAGAGAAGAACAGCAAGTGGTAGCAGAGAGAGAGAGAAAGAGCGAGAAAGAGAGATAAAGAGAGATAAAGAGACAGAGCTTATGCGTTTATCTACAGTTAATTATTTGTATTCATTGCTGCACAGAAACAAACATTTATTAATAAAAATAACAGCAGAGTTTCCACATTAATTTGCACTTGAGTCATCGCTGACGAGGAGAACTTTGTTTATTATTTCATTTTTATTTTTTGCATTTCTATGCAAAACTGTTGATATCATCAAACTAATTTGCAACTTGTGATTACGTATGTATATATAAATATATATATATATATATATATATATATATATACGTACATATACAGGTGTAGTTACTCATCACAAGTTAATTTTATGTAATTTTAGTTTGTGGCATTTGGTTTTTGCGGCGCTGCGATTAGAAAAACGAGTAGGAAATAATTTTTTTTAACTTTTTTTTATCAAAAGTTGTTGCCACACCCTGCCCACCCTCTCCTCATGCTCCACAGTTATTATATTAAGTGGGCTGTGCTTAAAAACGTTATAGAACTTATATGTTTGTGTCATTATAATTGATATTGTTTGTGTTATCGATAAGAGTCGCTTTGCTGTTGATTGTTGTTCTTATTACTATATAATTGTGTATGTTTGTGTGTGTGTGTGGGTGTGTGTATGGCTTTTGTTGACTTTGGTTGGATTTGTTTGCCACAAGAAAACAGGTCAAATTTAGTAATAAGCTTAAAACTCAATATGTAATGTATAAATGTATGTATATATGTATATACATACCTATGTACATGTACATATGTATGTGCACACAATTGTGTTATACTGATTGTGTTTCCCAGTCAATTAATAGCACATGTTGCTGCTGGTTTCGATTACATTTCCCACAACTCCAGCCAAATTTAACGAAAACAATTGATCATCAGAACAATTGATAGTGGCCTGATAATCGTAGTATTCATGACTCATTACTACGTAAATATTGGCTCTGTTAATTAAGCTATCGAAATCGTTTTCCCTTTCGCTCTTTGAATTTAACTTTGCCTAAGTGCTAGAATTTTTGAGTTATCGTTATGGCTTGAGTTCTATTAATCTTTTAATTTGTAAGGAGACACACCACTCTCGCGCGATCTCTCTTTCCCCCACTCTCGCCCACTCTCTGCCAAGTGCAACACATAGAAATGTCAAGTAATCGTTATCGATAGGATATGGCTTAAGTTATAACAACACTTCATTTCATAGATAGACACACACACACACACCTCTCCACTCTTTGTCAAGTGCAAGACATAGAAATGACAAGTTATCGATATTAAATTGCCATACTTTAAGTACCACTGCATTTCATAAATAGACACATATTTGTCTCTCTCTGTCTCTCTCTATCTTTCGCTATTTTTTTCACTCCGTCAAGTGCCAGTCATAGAAATGTCAAGCTATCGTTATCGATTTTACATTACTTAAGTTCAATTGACACTTCAATTCATAAATAGTTTCACATACGTCTCCATATTCCTCTCGTACTTACCATTAAAATGCTATAGCATATAAATTGTCAAGTTATCGTTATCGATATTAGTTTGCTAAGGTTCGATTAACAGTTCAGTTATTTCACAAACTTCCATTCCTCTCTCCCACTGCCTCCTGCTCTGATTTAACTGCTAAGTGAAATATTAATATATGGCGAAGTTATCGTTATCGATGTCGTACTGCAATAGTTCGATGAACACTTTAATTGAGACAATCAATTGAGCTTTTCCATTGTACATGAACACCTGCAGCAAAAGTAACTTGAATATATCTTATTATACACTTATACCTACACACACACACACACACTCGCACACTCACTGAGTATTGCAATTGGAGAATTAATTCTGTTACCTTCTGCTTATTTACAGAGACTTTTTACCTCGTGGTTCGGGCATTGTAACGCGCAGACCTTTGATTTTGCAATTGATCAATGGTATTACCGGTAAGTTTAGATACCTGCATTCCCTGCAGTACAATACCTTGGAACTCTTTGAATAATTGATGCATCAACCATTTTCAGAATATGGAGAATTTCTGCATTGCAAGGGTAAAAAGTTCTCCAGCTTCGATGAGATACGAAAAGAGATTGAGGATGAGACGGATCGTGTGACGGGTAGCAATAAGGGCATCTCAAACATTCCGATTAATTTGCGCGTCTATTCGCCATATGTGCTCAATTTGACGCTTATCGATTTGCCAGGATTGACGAAAGTGGCAATTGGTGATCAGCCGGTTGATATTGAGCAGCAGATAAAGCAAATGATATTCCAATTTATACGCAAGGAGACCTGTCTCATATTGGCCGTAACGCCGGCCAATACCGATTTGGCCAATTCGGATGCCCTCAAGCTGGCCAAAGAGGTCGATCCACAGGGTGTACGTACAATTGGTGTGATCACCAAGCTCGATCTCATGGACGAGGGCACCGATGCGCGTGATATACTTGAAAATAAATTGCTGCCACTGCGGCGCGGCTACATTGGCGTTGTAAATCGCTCGCAAAAGGATATTGAGGGCCGCAAGGATATCCATCAGGCATTGGCCGCTGAGCGTAAATTCTTTCTCAGCCATCCATCGTACCGCCATATGGCCGATCGCCTTGGCACACCATATTTGCAGCGTGTCCTCAATCAACAGCTCACGAATCACATACGCGACACATTGCCCGGCTTGCGTGATAAATTGCAAAAGCAAATGCTTACGCTGGAGAAGGAGGTCGAGGAGTTTAAGCATTTTCAGCCCGGCGATGCCAGCATCAAAACCAAGGCTATGCTACAGTATGTATCCAATGTTGAATTGGGTTTCCTTTCATTAATATGATTGTAATTGATATCTATGTACAATTCAATCACAGAATGATCCAGCAATTGCAGTCGGACTTTGAGCGCACCATCGAGGGCAGCGGCTCCGCTCTGGTCAATACAAATGAGTTGTCTGGCGGCGCCAAAATCAATCGCATATTCCACGAGCGGTATGAGTTTAATCTTATTCATATTTATTTATTAGCTTGAGCTTATACCATAAAATGTTGTGGCGCAGCCAACTTAACTTGTCACTGGAACTAGGTGGCAACGCTGTACGTGCAAATCAGTTTAAATACTTCACACTTCACTGTACTCCATTCAAGAATGTGACTTGCTCCAGAAAGTTGAGCTAATTTAATCAAAAACTGTATCGCAATCAACTTTGCTTGTCACTACAACTAGGTGGCAATGCTGAACTCGCAACTCAGTTGTTTCAATGCAACACTTTACATTTAAATCAAGAATGTGACTTGCTCTAGAAAGCTAATTCATCGAAGAGCTGAGGCACAACCAACTTTATTTGGTATATATAATGAGGTGGCAACGCTAAACTTGCAAATCAGTTGCTAGAATAGAACACTTCACAACACTGTACTCCATTAGTAAAAAGTTCTTTTTCGTAAATAAAATCAAGAACGAGACTTGCTCTAGAAAGTTGAGCTAATTCAATGAGAAACTGAGGCGCAACCAACTTAACTGCTACTATAATGAGGTGGCAACGCTAAATTTGCAAAGCAGTTCTTCAAACACACAACACTGTACTCCGTTAGTTATTTTCCCAAAATCCATTCAAGAATGTGACTTGCTCTAGAAAGTTGAACTAATTCACTGAACAGCTGAGGCACAACCATTGCTACACATAATGAGGTGGCAACGCTAAACTTGCAAATCAGTTCTTGTAACACAACACTTCACAACACTATTCTCTCTTTATAGAAAGTTCATTTTGCAAAATATTTCCAAAAGTGGGGTTTATTTCTTGAAATGCTGGGGCGCAACCAACTTAACTAAGCAAAAATATGTGGCAACGCTGAAGCTCAAAATTAGCCCAGAGAACTCTCTCTCTCTTTCTCTCTGTCTCTATTTTGCTCCTTTGAAGTGAACTCTGTTAATGCAGACTAAAAATGAAAGTTAAGACAAAGTTGCGCAGCTTCCGGCATTGATTAAAAAATTGTCAACTGATCTGGCAACTCTGTGGCGTCTTAAGGCTTTAGTTGTTGCAAAAGCAAATCAACGTGGAGACTTACTTATACTTGCTTGCTTCCTTGTAGAAACTTACTCTTAGAGAAACTTACTTAACCTCTTCTCTCTTCCGTTTGTTGCTTGCAGTCTTCGCTTTGAGATTGTTAAAATGGCCTGTGATGAGAAGGAGCTGCGACGCGAGATATCCTTTGCCATTCGCAATATTCATGGTATTCGCGTCGGTCTCTTTACACCGGACATGGCATTTGAGGCGATTGTGAAGCGTCAGATAGCGCTGCTCAAGGAGCCGGTGATCAAGTGTGTCGATCTAGTCGTGCAGGAATTGTCTGTGGTTGTGCGCATGTGCACCGATAAGGTAAGCAAACGATTGACCCAAACAGTCAATCAATCAATCATTTTAGCAATTACTCAGCTCTCTCTCTCTTTTTCTCTCTTTCTTTCTGTAGATGAATCGCTATCCACGCTTGCGTGAGGAAACTGAACGCATCATTACCACACATGTGCGTCAGCGTGAGCAGCGTTGCAAGGAGCAAATCTTGCTATTGATTGACTTTGAGCTCGCCTATATGAATACCAATCATGAGGATTTCATTGGCTTTGCCAAGTATGTGTGTGCCACACTTAAATGTTTTCTTTGCAATTATTAATTGATTTTCTTCTTTCTTCTTTTTCTTTTTTTTTGTTATTGTTAATTTTTGATTCTGTTCTGTTCTGTAATTGATAGTGCTCAGAATAAATCTGAGAATGCTAACAAGACCGGCACCCGACAGTTGGGCAATCAGGTTATACGCAAGGGTCACATGGTCATTCAAAATTTGGGCATCATGAAAGGTATGTGGCATCGGCCTCCAATCAGTTGCAGCGCCAACAAATCTATATGCATTCTGTCTGTTTTCTCACACACACGTAGGCAAATGCAACACGTCGAGCACACTCGACTGTGAGAGACCCTGTACTATGCAATTGTCTAAAAGAGTGTAAAGAGTGTTGGGGAAACTACTTAATGTAGCTAGTCTGTCAAAAGTCAAGGCTAAGGCTTTGTAACTCCCTGTTTATGCTTAGCGGGAGAGCAAGCAGGCGTGACCCTGTACTATACAATTGTTATAAAGAGTATATAAACTGTTAAAGAAACTACTTAATGTATCAAGTCTGTCAAAAGTCAAGGCTAAGGCTTTGTAACTCTCTGCTTTGTCTTGCTGTCCCAAGCAGGCGCGACCCTGTACTGTACAATTAGTATATAGGGCATAAAGAGTGTTAGGGAAACTACTTAATTAAGTCTGTCAAATATCAAGGCTCTTTTAAATACATAAATATTTGCCAGCACCTATACAACCCCACAACAACCATAAACACTTTTGTTATTTATAAGTACAGGGTCTAAAAAAAGAAATAAAAAAATAAAAATACACAAATGTTAAGCTCTCACAACACCTTGCCACAGCTTGCAGCAAGTTCAACAAACATTCAATTGCACTCAGCACGCAGCACTCAACTTGACACACTTCCTTCTATTAATCCCCTATCTCAACTTTGAACTAATCCAACAATTAGCTAGCACTTTATTTATATTATATAAAAATCTATATTTAATCTTATAACTAAGTAAACAGAGTAAAGCTAGTTTTTAATTTAAGACATTTTATTTCATCTGATAATTGCTCTTTTAATGCAACATTAGATCTCTCAACAGTGAGATCAGTTCAAACAGTTAGCTGAGATTATAGAAATGCAGACTTTTTATTGCTAAATATTTAAAAAAAACTCTCACAAATAATTAAAACTATTAATTCTCCCATATAAATCAATATAAAATTACTTGAGAAACGAGCATAACTTTGAAGTTTATGCAACTCATGCGTGGCATGTGGCATGGATAATGTTTAACCTTAATTTGTAGCACTTTCTTACTTCAATTATTAACTGAATTTTGCTTTGTTTAGTTTTTCTTTTCTTTTGCTTTGTTTTGTTTTGTTGTTGTTGTTTGTATTATTTTTATTCGAGTTTTCTTTTTTCTTTCTTTCGATCTTGTTTACTTTTATACATTTCTAACAACTTCTTTTGGTGTGGTGGAATTTTGAAAGCTTTGCTGTGGTTTTTGCCACGCCTACTTGGTTTGTATATACAATTATTCAATTATTCTTTGCAATTTATTTTCGAATAAACAATAAATATTATTGTGTGCTGTACTTGCTTGAACTTGCAATTGTTGCTTAGTAATAAATAAATAAATAAATATATATATATATTTATAGTATTCCCTAGAAACCGTAATGATTCCATCCTCTTCCTTTCCCCTCCCGTTCCTATAACAACTCATCAAGCTCATTCGTTGTGAAAGAAAAAAGAATTATTTATGTTTTTCTTTCTTTTACTTTATTTTCTTTTTTGTTTTTGGTTTTTTTGTTTATAATATTATGAACATTATATATTTTCTGTTCCACAGGCGGATCGCGTCCTTATTGGTTTGTGCTAACATCGGAGAGCATCTCCTGGTACAAGGATGAGGATGAGAAGGAGAAGAAATTCATGTTGCCGTTGGATGGTTTGAAATTGCGCGATATTGAACAGGGCTTTATGTCAATGTCTAGACGTGTTACATTTGCTTTATTCAGTCCCGATGGACGTAATGTTTATAAGGTTAGTAATTTTTGTTAGCATACAAAAAAATGAAAGAAAACAACAATAAGAAAGAACAAAAAATTTCTCAAAATAGAAAGCAAAAAAAAAAAAAGAGACCACAAAAAAATTCAAAAAAAGTTAAAAACAAAGAAAAGGAAAAGTAAAAGATTCAACAATTTATACAATATTTGGCACAACAAATTATCCCTTGTGTGGGATCATTTGTTGCTGTTGCAAATAATTTTACTTTTTTTATTTGAAAAAAAAAATTTTTAAAATCTTTTGTTTCTTTGGTTCTATACGAGATTTTCTTAATTGAAATACCACAAATTTTTTGCGTTTCAACGCGTTGCCCGCGTCACAATTTGCGTAAAGTAAATAAAAAAATTTAATTAAATTAAATTTTTTTTTTTTTTTTTTTTTTTTGTAAATTAAAAGGAAATATACATTGAAAAACGTTTTGGGGCACGCATTAATGAATTAATTAATTGATTTTTTTGTATAAGATAAAAATTACTATGTTTTTATCAACATTTAGTGTCAAATCAAAGGGTAAAAGGAGCTTGCATCAAGCCTCGAGCTGTGGAAACTCCTTTTGTGCCTCTGATTTGTGAGCATGACAAAACCAAACCAAAACTAAACAACCAAACCAAATCAAACGCTAGCTAAAAAGGCATTTCCCTCGTTAAACCGATATACCGTTACCGACATATATATATATATATATATATATATATATATATATATACATATATCTATATATATATATATATGTATATACAATCACCGATCTCCATGAAAACACTAACTAACCTTTGGTCCAAAGACACACGCTGCGAACTTGACACTTGACTCAAGCCATATAGAAAGCTATAAAAATAAACCAAACCAATACCGATAACCGATAACCGATAGCCAAACCAATGCCACCACAACCCGTCCAAGTACTCGTAATCGTAATCGTAATCGTTATCGTAATCGTAATCGTAATACGTTGTCCCATATACCAAATGCTTGACGAAAATACCTATCCATTTGTTCTCTTTGCGCTTGGACGCTTCTTCTTTCTCCTCCTGCACACACACACACACATATATACACACACACATGCACACAACTTGTGTCACACATTTAGGATTATAAACAACTGGAGCTGTCATGCGAGACGGTCGAGGATGTGGAATCGTGGAAGGCATCATTCCTTCGCGCCGGCGTCTATCCCGAGAAGCAAGAGACCCAGGAGAATGGTGATGAGGTGCGTATGCTCAGTGCACAGTTATTATACTTAAATATCCTATAACACTAGTTAATATCGTAATTTAGTTATCGTGCTAAGCTTCTAGCTTAGACTCTAAGCCTCAATGTATGCGTGTACGTGTATTCTAAATATTGATTCGATATAACAGCGACAATACAAGGTCAATTAACATATGAATCAACCTCAAGTAAAGCTTAAACTATATGCTTAAATGTGGCATGACATTAACTGTTGTCTCTTCCCCTCTCTCCACCCCCTGCGAAATCCCTTATTCTCTCTCTCCTTCTCTCTGTCTGAGTTTATCCATAGCACAACTTTCTCTCGAAGTACATTCAGTATTTTTGCCAGCTGTTGATATCCCATACTATTGTGCTACAGCTTCTTAACATTATGTTAACTTAACAGTTCTCCATTTATCTATTGTCTCTAGTCAATTAAGTGTGAATTTTTATGATATTTTTAGGTCTGCAACGTATCCTTCTACGATTAATGTTAACTTAACAGCTTGTACTTGCTGCACCTATTTTAGTTTATGTAAATCTGTCTTTGACTAACTATGTTAAAGCACTTGTGTATGTTTCAACTGTTAATGTTAACTTAACAGCATCTTCTGTTTCTAAAGTCACTTAATAGCTTTCATTCCAAGTCTTTTTATGATCAGTGTTAATCTTACAGTTTCTGTTAGCCGAATATTAATACAACTGTTGAATATGTAATACTGTTACCTAACAGTTTATGTTATTTAACAGTTACTGCTTTTAAATTGTGAAACTACACAGTTTATGTTATCCAATGATAACCTAACAATCTCTGTTATTTAAATGTGAAAATTTTCGAATGTAAAACACAATCACAGTTAATGCTTCACAATGTTCTGTTATTGAAATTTTAACTACAATGTTAAACAGTTGCTGTTATCAAAGTTTATCTAACAGTTGCTGTTATTCAATGTTCAAAGTAATGTTAATTTAACATACATTTAACTAACTGGTTTTTAACAGTTGCCGACTCTGCAAAAGTGAAACAACAGTCTCTGTCTCTGTCTCTTAACAGTCTCTGTTATGCAATGTTAATCTACAGTCTCTGTTATGCAAATGTTAAACACAGTCTTTTTCACTCTCGTAACTCATGTAGTCGCTTTAGATGTATTGATCTTTAGGACACTTCTGCTCTCCCCACCTCTGCCTCGCTCTGTCTCTCTCCCTCTCACTCTCTCTCTCTGATTCTACCCCTCTTTGTCTATATACCCTGTGATATTATTGCTGTTTTCAGTTGCAACAAGAACAGCTTATTATAACGCATCATAATGTTTACTAACATTCATACATACAACTCTATAAATATATCTATAATCTATATAACTTGAATATCGTGTGCTGAATGGACTTTGGAATATATTTAATTCTTTACAATTTTAAATAATATTTAAATGAAATGATTTTAACAACGTAATAATTCATCATATATATTTCTTTGTTTTTTTTAACGTTGCGCTCCAAAATAAAAATACCACAAATATCATATGTTTATATATATATTATATTATATATATATATATATAATACACGTCAATAAATATATTAAAACGTGTCTATGATTAATATTGTGCATATATGTGCTCTTTGTATATGCAGGAAGGACAAGAGGTTTGTTTCTTTTCATCATTTTTAGCATATACTTTGCATATTTCGTATGCTCTTTCTATCTGTCCTCTATCTTTAACTCTTAGACTATGCTATTGCCTCTTTATTTTCCTTTGGTTGTGTTCTTAAATAACAAATGAATTTTCTTTAAATACCCTGTACACATAACAATTAGTAAGACAATTTATCTAATACTATTCTTTGTCTGTCTGTTTGACTTCAACTTTCAACGAATTAACTAATGAACTGTTTACAGCGTATCTGCAAGTCGATCAAGCGCAGTTTTTAGCAATCAATTACATTGCTTAAGCAATATAAACTTCAGTTCATGATGCTGTTCTGCATATTATTGTAAATTAACTCGGAAATTGTGTTACAGAGTATCTCTTAGTCGATCAGCTCGTTGTTAATGGCATTCTATTTATTACTTACTTAATGAGGCAATCAAATAAGATTGCAGAATTGCATTTTTTTGCAATATAACTTAGAAAATTCTATACAGAGTATCTACCAGTCGATCAGCTCACTCTCAAGTGCATTTGTTAAAGTGGAAAACCAATTCATGTCTCAGTTTATGTTACAGTTTCGTATATTAACATAAATGAGCCGTTCAATTAAATTACAGAGTATCTTTAAGTCGAGCAGCTCGTTATGAATGACATTTGAATGCTTACTTGATGGTGAAATCAGATTTCAACTCAATATGATTTTGTATAGTAAGAAAAACGACAAAAAAAACTTGGTGTACAGAGTATCTGTTTGTCGAGCACACTCGACTAGACCAGTCTCATTGAATGGGGGAACCAAAATTTCAGTTAATATCTGTTATATATAAAATATATTATAATTTCTACTCACCTAACATTCAGTTGTAGTTTCTACTGCCGTTGTACAACACTACTAACCAATGAAATTTGGGCTGAAAAAGTCATGACTTTTCAATTGGGTTCGACACACACACACACATTACGATTAACTTCTCATTTGCTCTTAGATCTATTGGTTTACCCTGTTTCTATTTTTTTTATACCACTTTCATTTTTAACAACTTGTTAAAGAAGTATATATATATATATGTATATATATGTCTTATGTATATATATATATATGTATGTGTATGCATACTTAACATACTTCTCTCGTTCTATATACTTAAATATCTACAAATATATCAATATATATAATTTTGATTTTACAATATTTTTTATCAATTATTTTCTTCTATTTTCCCGTCCACGTACGAAACGAAATGACCACAAATATATTAAAAAAAAATACCCAAAAAATACTGCAAAAAATACCGAAATTACAATAACAACAATGCTTGTTATACGAATGAAATGAATGAAAAAAAAACGAAATATATTTATATATATTCAACCGTTCACAGCAAAAGTATGTTAATTTTTTCCGTTTCATAGCTCTGAAAACTTTGAATTTTTCTTAATTATTTTCCTAAGCATTCGTAGTTGTAAATCCAATAATTAACATTGGCAATTGTTTATGTTTTTTTGTTTGTTGTTTTCGTTGCATTAATTTCCAACTCTTTGAAAGCTTTACTGACAGTTTTTATTGTTTATCAATATTAATTACAATTCCAATTACTATTACAAGTAATTATGCTAATTCGTTGAATTTACGTCGTTTTTTTTATCGGCTTTTTCCAATTTGAAACGCTTTGTAAACACTTTTAATTCTTTTTAATCGTTTTTGTTGTGCTTTACAATTAATCGAATTACTTCGAGTCTTTTCAATGCGCGATAACTGCAAGTATCTATCGATAACAAGCAGTTTTAAAGCACAGCAAAACACAACACAAATACACACGCTTCACTAATTAATTGTGCTTTAAACAGGGTTGTCATACATGCAAAAAAATTTAATTTTAATTTTACTAATTCTTTCTTTAATTTGTGACATATAAATTAACTTTACTAAAATTCAAGGCAAATTTCTTCTTCAAATCAGCAACTTAATTGATTATGTCGATTAAACAGCGTTGCCACCTGTAAGAAACACTATCATTTCAATAGTTCACTTCTCTGAACTAGTGCTTTCAATTTCTTCGAATTTCAGATTAATTTAATCAAAATTCAACATAAATTATACATTCAAAGATTCCTTATTAAATAAATCAACTTAACAGTGTTGCCACCTGTTAATATTGCCAATGATAAGCCTTAACTATTTGAACTAGTTCAATGAAACTGATTAAACAGCGTTGCCACCTGTCTATATTACTAATCAAAAGGCATTAAATTCTAGAACTAATTCACTGAGTATTCTTAAATTGAAACATGAACGTAATTATATTTATTATTTGCATTAAATTAAGTAACAGCGTTGCCCATGTTTTGCTGACAAACTTTTGGAACTAATTCATCAATGCTCTAAGAATTGTAAAAATGTATCTTAAATTTTATGTTCAAGTAATCATTATCAATGAAATTGATTAAACGGCGTTGCCACCTGTTACGTAGGCAACTCAAAGCTTCAGCTTTTGGAACTAGTTCATTAGTTCTCTGAGAGTACTAAAAAATTAACTTAAATTTCATTTTCAAATAATCTTTATCACTGAAATTGATTAAACAGCGTTGCCACCTGTTACGTGGACAACTCAAAGCGTCAACTTGTGCAAATAGTTCTTTAGTTCTCTGAGAGTACTAAAAATTTAACTTGAATTTCATTTTCAAGTAATCTTCATTAATTAAATCGATTAAACAGCGTTGCCACCTGTCTATATTACTAATCAAAGGCATCAACTTCTAGAACTAGTTCATTAGTTCACTGAGTATTCTTAAACTGCAACATGAACTTAATCTTCTTTCATTATTTCAAGAAATCAATCGATTAAACAGCGTTGCCGCCTCATTTATTGTTTCAATTGATACAAAATTTCAATCTCTCTTCACATTTGATGCAATCACACAATGGGAACTCACATTTGGTGTAGCTTAATAGTAGAGTTGAGAACACATTTTGGGGTGACATTTGAATGGAACAACTAACACTTTACTTGTTACTAAACACAACACAACAATTTCAACAAAATAAACATTTTCAATTTAAATTTATTAAACACAAAAAAAAAAACAAAAACGAAAAAAATAACTAAATTATAGTAAAAAGTATTGTAAAGCTTGCTTTAAATCAAATTCTACTTGATAATTGTTGTTGTTGTTATTGTTGTTAATTTATTCAACTAATTTTGGTTTTATTTATTTGTTGTATTTAAAATAATTCAAAAATATCAACTTTTTATAATAATACATGAAAGAAAAAACCGAAAGCAAAAAGAAAAAAAAACGAAAACTTAATGAAAATCGATTAATTATCGATAAGTAATGCTTTATTTTTGTCGACTGCACTTTGTTTTTTTGTTTTTGTTGTTTGGCGTTTTTCTCGATTGTAATATAAATATTTAAACTCACACTTTTATCATTTTAATTGATTGTTTGTTTGTATTTTATTCCTTCCTCCCCCCTACGTCCCCTTACTTTTGCTACCGCCCACCCCCCCCAAAAACACACACGATCGAACTGAACTGAACAATCGAATTCTACATTTGAATGTATTAAACTCCCATTCCAAACAATGTGCATTAATCGTTGCTATCGATAAACGATAATGCTACGTTGCGTGACGTTACGTTATCAACGTAAATGAATACACAAAAAACATAAAAACAAAACAAACAGTCAGCTAACGAGGAAAGCTCTACGGATCCACAATTGGAGCGTCAGGTGGAGACAATTCGCAATCTGGTTGATTCCTACATGAAGATTGTCACAAAGACCACACGGGATATGGTACCAAAGGCCATAATGATGCTCATCATTAACAATGCCAAGGATTTTATCAATGGAGAGCTGTTGGCACATCTATATGCCTCTGGTGATCAGGTGCGAAGTGATGCAAATGACCTAAATTATAACACTATCTCATCTCTCTATCTATTTCACTCTCTCTCTCTCTCTCACAGGCACAAATGATGGAGGAGTCCGCCGAGTCGGCAACAAGACGCGAGGAAATGCTGCGCATGTATCGCGCCTGCAAAGATGCTTTGCAGATTATTGGTAAGTAGCGCCCATTGAAATTAGTATCCACTGCCCACTGCCCAGTTTAAGCACATTTATCTACATTTTTCAACAGTTTTTCCATTTTTAAACAATGTACTTTTGTTGTCTGCTCAATTTCCCATAAATCTGCATTTTTTAATAATGAAAAAATGTGCAAAAATTTAGAAACATTAAAAAAAAATGTACTAAGCATATTTGTTGCAGAAGAGAGTAGGTGTATCTATAGTAGACTTCTCTAGCAGCTTCTTATAACTCCAACAGAATGAGAAGAATCTGTTTAGAGCTGTTGTAGACTGTGAATTCTTAAATTTCTAGGAAGAATTCTTGTAGAATTCGGAATTTCTTCAAGTGAAAGGCATTACAACAGATGAAGAAACGTTTAGGTTCCCCAAAGTTATGCGAAGTTTTGTTGTAACACTTAGAAAGAATATTAAAGAAGTTGTAGACTGAGCTGAGAATGGCTGCTAACAGAGGAGATTCTACAATTTCCAGGAAGAAGAATTGTTATAGAATTTTGCTCTCTGAAAGAGAAAGAAATTTCAACAGATGAAGAAAGGTTAAGAATCTCCAAGATTATGCGAAGAGTTGTTTAAGCAATTAGAAAGAATATGCTTAAAGAACTTGTAGACTGAGCGTAGCTGCTACAAAAGCAGATTCTTAGAAAGAGAGATGAATAGTTGAGAAGTTAACGGAGTTAAGCTAAGAATGTGTGCGGAGTACTTAAAGAGAAGAGAATGAACTGCAGCAAAGGCAGATGTATGAAAGAACTGGAGAATGGAAGAGTTGTTTTAACAATTAGATAAAGTATGCTTAAAGCATTTGTAGACGGAGCATAGTTGCTATAAAAGCAGATTCTACAATTTGAAGAACGAAGAAGATAAAGAGTTGAGTTGAATTGAATTTGAGAGAATTACTAAATTCTGAGAGATGTTAACACTTTCAGAAAGAACATTATAAGCACTCGGAGAACTGGCAAGAAAAGCGACTTAGAGCTGAGGGCGTGTCGTGCTTTTCTCGTGTCACGCAAATAATAAGAATTCAATTAGAATTGAGGACACGATACCAAAGATACCACGATGCCCTAAAGTTGTACAAGTTTGTTAGTTGTTCGAATTGTAATCGTGCATTGTGCGTGTCACGCAAACCGCTCTAACTAGCAAGTCTCTCACGCAACCATCTCTAGAAAAACTTAGACTCTCCTTCCTCATAGACATATATTTGTTCTCAGATTCTTTATCTAAACTTCTCTTACATCATTTAACCCCTAAATTCTCCAAGCTCACTTCGTGTCAGCTTCTGGTATCGTGTTCGTGTCTCTCACGCAACCATCTCTAAGAAGAAGCAGCCACCTTAGACTTTCTTCCTTATAGACATATGTAGCTCTCAGATTCGATATCTAAACTTCTCTTACAATACTCACTTATCCCTCAAGTTCTCCAAGTTCACTTCGTATCCGCTTCTCACAGCGTGTTCGTGTCTCTCACGGTACCACCTCTAAGAAGAAGCAGCCACCTTAGACTCTCTTTCTCCTAGACACATATAGTTCTCAGATTCTTTATCCTAATTGATATCACAACACTAATATAACCCTTAACCTGCTCACACAGGTGACGTTTCAATGGCAACCGTATCATCGCCATTGCCGCCGCCCGTGAAGAACGATTGGCTACCAAGTGGCTTGGATCCACATCTATCACCGCCCAGCCCTGGTGGACCACGTAAGGCCGCACCCACCGCACAGGTAAGCAACCACAATGCAATCTACAATCTTATTGCAATTTCAAATCATTTATGTATTGTCTACAATTAGGGCTCGTTGGGTGGACGTAATCCACCATTGCCGCCGGCAACTGGACGCCCAGCGCCAGCAATACCAAGTCGTCCTGGCGGTGGTGCACCACCGTTGCCAGGTGGCCGACCAGGCGGTGCTCTGCCACCGCCATTGCTACCATCGTAAGTAAACAGTTTACATAATCACTACAAATGCTTTATCAGTTGTTGCGCCCTGTACAGTTCAACTTAACTATATAGAACTTGTGCTCTTTGTAATTATTATTATTATTATTATTATTATTATTAATATTATTATTACTATTATTACTATTATTGTAATTATTCTTTTGTTTAATTTCACACGCTGTTTCGTCTGCCAATTCAAATTTTGGAATTCGTCACAGAAATGTATTTGAAATTTTTTATTTAAAATTTTTTATTTAAAAATTTTTTTTTTAATTTTTTTTAATTTTATTTTAATTTTTTTTTTTTTTTTTTGTTTTAATTTATTTGAATCGACGATTGGGACCTCTTTTTATGCAGCGAAAAAACACTTACACATGCATACATACATACATACATACAGAATACATATAGTTACATAATTTTTATATACACTAACTTTATGTACATATATACATATATATATATAAATATATATACATATATATATATATAAATATATATACATATATATATATAAATATATATATATATATATATGTATGTATGTCTCAATCGCTTTAAATCTCTTTCTTTATCTTTATTATTATTATGATACAAAATATACTTTTATTTTGTTTCGTTTTACGATTTCTTGTTTAAGTTTTTCTATGAAAATGCAGCTTGCCCTTTGTTAAACATATTTGTTTATGGGGTAAACATATGAGCATAGCAATGTTGAATGTGTTTTTGTAAAGTAACTAGATAACTTGAGAAGTTCAATTTAAATCTATCAAAGTAATACAATAGCTTAAATAAACATCGCTCAATGAGTTGTATGAGTAAGCATAGTGCTGTTCCATCGAAAATGGCATCAGAAATTAAATTACGTCTGATATATTTGATCTCCTACATCTTTATGTTTTACATTGAAGTTCTACAAATAAGCAAAACTTAGACAATACAATAGTTTAGTTAAGAATAGTTAGCTACTGTTTCACATTACATTTTCGTCTTAATTTCAATGCAAGCAAAGAGTCTACCAGGTTTCCCAAAGTGAGAAATATGCGTAACAGACAGAAGTGGGCATCTCCAATCCCCCAAAGTGTATACAAACTTATCATCAAACAGAGTCATCAAACTTGTTATATAGGTCTACCTATATATGTATCTAACAGAAAGGTATCAACAATCTAAACAAAAAACAATTGTTAGCAGCGTTGGCTTAAAGTACAGGGTCTCTTACAGCCGTATATGCGCAATTGCAGCTTTTCTTTGAGACTATAGAAACTGAAAACGCAATATTAGGTATAAAGGCTTACTTAATCATATAATATACTCGATAGTTATTCAGGAAACGCTTTTAAAGCAATGTTTTTTCCAAAGTACAGGGTCTCTTACAGTCGTGTACGCACGATTGCAGCTTTTCGCTGAGACTATAAGAGCTGCAGACACAAAATGAGATGTAAAGGTTTACATAATCACATAATATACTCGATAGTTATTCAAGAAACGCTTTTAAGGCAATGTTTTCCCAAAGTACAGGGTCTCTTATAGTCGTGTACGTTCGTCTATAGCGTATTTTCCTAGACTATAAAAATGGGAGACAGCAAACTTGCTTATTTCTATTATATGTATATTTACTCGTATATTCCAAGCAGCTGCAGTTTATTTTAAAAGTTTGCCACGCCCTCTGTTGCGCCCCGAAAATTGAAAATTATTTAATAACAAGACTAAAGCTATAGCTTTGCTGAACTGAACTGAGTATTTCATTACAACCGTAATATAAACTTAAAGAAACTGTAGCTAAGGCAGCCTTGGGCTAAAGTACAGGGTCTCTTACAGTCGTGTACGCTTGACTGCAGACTGTCTCATAATCGCTTGCGAGGACTAGTCTTATATACTTATTGAACTAAGTTGTTTCAAATAATTTACCATACATTTGTTGCCCACGCAATTTCCAATAAATTTACATTTTTTCTAATGTAAAAAAATGCTTAAAAATGTAGAAAAATGCGCA
The DNA here is from genome assembly GCA_035042075.1 of Drosophila macrospina. NCBI lineage: Eukaryota > Metazoa > Arthropoda > Insecta > Diptera > Drosophilidae > Drosophila > Drosophila macrospina. Next base: position 494,333 of record JAWNLW010000527.1, on the reverse strand, counting down.
GAAGTTTACTAGGGAGAAGTGGATATTATTGAATTGAATTTTGAACTATAAAAGAAAACAACAAAAGTGAAAATGTAAATGTCCAAAATTTAAGTAGCGCTACAAATAGAGCTCTGCAGAGAGTTGGGTAGCTACAAGGGGCAAGCTGCCAGAAAGAATTGGCGACGTTTCTCTTGTGTTGATTGCAAACTTTTTCCCCCAAATTTTGCTTTGTATTTTATTACGTTCAAAAATAACAACAATAACAATTAACAAAATGCAAAAAAAACAGAAAAAAAACTTAACAAAATAAAAACTTTTGTTTCTTCTCTTTTTCTCTCTCTTCTCTAATTCGCTCACAAAAATTTGTTGTAACGAACAACAATAATGTGAAATAAACAATTTTTATAATAAATAAATTAAATTACAATTTTCAAATGAATGCACTCAAACTTAACCTCAATGTCAAATGCTAACTGTAAATTTGGAAATACTAACACACGCATACACACACACAGACGTCGTTAATTTGTCAGCCAAGGCATTTAAATTCCTTAACTTAACTAACCAACCAAAATCGCTTTCGCTTTAATCAACAAAAAAAAGAAAACCAAAATTAATCGACTTGAGTCGTATTGAAATCGTTATCGAATCTTCTCTTAAGTACTCTCGTATATTCGTATATTCGTATAACAAACTCAAGCGCAGGCTCACGCTCTGCTCACTCGCGCGCTCTCTCACTCTGATTTCTCGCTCTCTCTTTCGCACTCTTTCAAGCTGTCCCTCTTTGAGTTGGAAAAGCTCGCTCAGCGCAGATATGAAAACTACAACGAGTTGTTGTTTCTAGTAACTATCAAATTGTTAAATTGATTTAAATATCGTAAATACTACTCCGTATATATCGTATATCGTATATCGTAATTATTATATACACATACAAATTAACTGATTATTATGATATACACATATTTATATATTATACAGTTTATATCAATGAAATTAAACACACACACACACAAAAGGCAGATGAAGTTAGACAACAGTCAGCACATACATATATAGAAGAATATCATAGCAAGTATGACAACGGTAACTGCTCTATTAGCTCCTTAGATTTCATAGTTTGTTAGTTTTATCAACAAAAAAGTATATACAGCTTTAGATGCGACACAACATTTATTCTGTGGCTGAGTTGAGTTATCCCTTCTATCGATAGTTTATTATTATCGATTGTCAGAGCGAACGCATTGCAGAGTGTGAGCAGAGCGTCCTGTAAATGCTTAAGTAATAACATTCCTTAAACACACATGCATACATACTTATATACATATATACGATGGAAAACATATGCTTAAGTTAACTAAAGTACCTTTTTTGTGTTGTTGTTGTTGTCGTTAAATAAAAAAATAAAAATAAAAACAAAAGCATAAAAAAGAAATACCGAAAGGAAAAGTAATATATATATAAATATATATATATTTATATATATGTAGTATATATATGTAATATGAGCAGCAAAAGAAATTCCACTACAATATACATAATATTAATTATTAATTATAAAAACAAAGTTATACAAATTAATTGTTCAGTGTGTGTACGCAACAAGAAGAAGAAATAAATACATAGTTTAATACAAAACCTAACATTTATATATACTTAAAGACACATATACAAAGATACGCATACATAAATATAAAATATATATATATATAGAAAAGAGAACGATGTATATATATATGTATATACTATATACACACACGAACAACACACTTATATATAAACAGACTGATCACATCTTTTTGGCCGACACTGTGGGCAGACCTTTCTTTACACACACACACATATATATACACACACACACATATATATACACACACACACATATACACACACACCCTCTTTCGTTCTCTAGCTTGCAGTGCAGTGTTGTTAAGCGCCTTTGATATAAGCGTTTGCATTTCTGGCTTTCTCGTTGAGCAGTGTAGTTAATAAATGCGTGTGTGTGTGTGTGTGTGTGTAAGTGGGTGTGTGTAGCTGACAAATTAATGAATAATCATACATTCATACACACATACATATATGTATGTGGCTTGTTTGTTTTTTATTTCTTATATTTCGATTAATTGTTTATGTTGTTTGCTTTTGCTTTTAGTTTCTTAATTGATAATTATCTCATAATTTGTAACTAAATTAAAAAACATAAACATTCCTCATACAAACACACACATACACACACACATGCACACACACCACAGAGCCAGCAGCAGTGAAACAAGCAAATCGATAAAAAGGGGTTTCAAGCGTTTCGATAACTGTTTGATCACATAGCGGCAGCACCATTTTGCAACTAGTTTAGATTTTTTTTTATTATTTTTGCAAAGCAACAAATAAACAAAATTGTACAGAAACAACAACAACAGTACAAAATACTTTTCAAACTTTCAAGTCGTGTCACTGGAGCCGTCGGCGGAGCGATAACACAACAAACGGGCGCCAATCGATACGTACCAGAGAGCATGCGCGGACAAGTGAATCAGGCTGTTGGCCAAGCAGCGATGAGTGAGCTCTCCAACGTCTTTGCCACACGATTCAAGTAAAGCAATTATAACACAAGAGCGAGCATGAGAGAGCGTGAGAGCGACAGAGAGAGAGCAAGAGAGAGCATGAGAGTGTGTGTGTGAGAGAGTGGTGCAAGAGAGGCAAGCCTTGCAGTGAGCGCGAGCAGAAACAAACGCACGTAACGCACACCAAAAGCACAGAGCAAAGAGAGCGAGAGCGCGTGTGCGAATGCGAGAGCGAGTGGAAAGCGAATGCCAACAGCTGCGTCGGCGCCTACGTCTGCGCCTACGTCTGCGCCTGCGTCTACGTCTGCGCCAGCGTCTGCATCTGCGCCAGCGTCCTTCTCTTACTCCACATGCTCTTTACTTGTGTTCCTTATCTTTTTTTGTTTGTTTGTTATTTATTAACTACACTTAACATGCGTGTTGTGCTTTTTATTGTTTACTTTCTTCATCATTTGTTTGTGTTTTATTTGTCATATGTGTGTGTGTGTGTGTCATTCATTTTGCAAAACAAACATTCCTTACTGTTGTTTTCTTGTCCACATATCGATAAGTCATCGCATTAAGCTGGAGTGACGATCTGTGTAAAGCTATCGATATATTTTGTTATATTGTGATTATTTGAGCATTCCAACACACACACACATACACACACACACGCACACCAGCACACACTCTCAAGCAATGCTTTGCAACGGAATCTCTTTAAAATATAACTCTCAATCCTAACCTAAAAGTTGTTAATTACATTTTACAATAAAGCAATGCAAACGCAACATATACATACATTATCACATACATACATGCATAAATTATTTAGAAAAATTGCAGATAAATAAAACAAAATTGTAATTGTTGCTAAAGAAAAAGAAACAAAAAAGAAATTAATAAGAAATGTGTTTTTGTGTAGTTTTTAAAACTATATACCTATGCTTATATATATATATATATCTATAAATATATATATATATATGTATTTATATGTGTATATGTATTTGTTAATGCTGCAGCAACTATTTAAAATACATTTAAACAAAAGATACCCGAATAACCAAAAAAAGAAAATACAATTAAATGAAAGAATGATATAAAAATATTGCAAGAAAAGCGCATATGGTATTTATACATAATACATACATACATGCAGAAAGAAATGGCAAAACCAATTTGTTAGTGTTGGAAAAGGCAAATGCAATTATCGTTAAAATTGTATGTACTATATGTGTATGTAAAATGTAATCGAAGTAAGCACAAAAACAAACGAAGAAAGAACGAAAACACATCAAGTAAATCAAGCAAGCTAACGATTGATTATTATTGATTAATGTTTTGTCCTTGCATTAACAGCTGTTGGGCTCGCTTAACAGCTGTTAAGCAGTTGATACTGTAAATGGAAGAACAGCCTGACAGCTAACATAAGCACATGTGTATTGTAATTGGCAGTTTTTGTGTTTGTGTATGTTTATCAAGTCGCACATGCATACATACTAATTGAACTATATATCTATCGAAATACATATATATATATATCGATAACAGTGTAAAATCTACTTTCATTGTTGTTATTGTAGTTTGTACAAACAACAGAGTGAATATGGCTTAAACAGGATATGCTTTGATGGATAGTAGAATTTACTGGTATATAAATATAGATATTTATATATCTTACATCTGCATATGTATGTATGTATGTATAGTGTATATTTATTATATATGTATGTTATGCTACTATGTAAAATTATTGTTTAACCAATTGTGCATATGGTGGCATGTGTCGACTATTCGACAAATCGATAATTATCGATTAATTACAGCAGCCGCAAGAATAAACGATACTTAAATCGATAAACTATCGTTGCTAACTATGCAATTAAACGTTTTCTTCAACATCCTCTCGAGTTATATAAATAATTATATATATATATATATATATATATATATGTGTATACATATATATTATATATAGAAGAAATGTCACAAGTATTTAGCTCCTCTATGTGTTTGTTTTAGTATAGCGCGCACACAAACACACACACACACATGCATACATACACACGGATATATATACACATACATCAGACATACTATACATACATAACGCCTTGAGCATATACATACATACATGCATACACACACCCACACACATATATATATATACATATACATATATATATATATATATATATATATATATATATATATATATATATATATATAAATAATTATGTACTTATATGATATGAAAGATGAAAACCCTCTGAAAACATCTACCCCACAAAAACTAACTAATTGCTGTTTATTGAATTGAAAATTGAAAAACGAAAAATGAAAAGTTAAAAGTTGCTGCAACCCAATGAAGTATGCAAAGAAACCAAAAAGTATGCAGCGAATGCTGAGCAGGGGTAAACTACAATGTTATAAATAAAGAAAAACAAAAAAATGAAAATAAAACCAACAAAAAAAAAATACTATATATATATATATATATAAAAAGTGAAAACATATGGAAAATGGAGGTTGATTGTTTATTTCTTACCGCAGTACAGTCACCGGCACTGTTAACTAACAGCGCTGCTAATGGACTCTCAGCTAAAGGCAGTCTGTTAATGTTTTCGCTTCGTTCTGTTCATTTGTTGTCAAGCAACTGCAGAGTGTGCTCGTCTGTAAAGCATATGGTTCACTTGATCCGCCCAATCAATGGAGTTGTTATAGCCGTGTTCCACTGTCCGTCTGTTACTCTTACTGTTACTAGTCCCACAGTTTTAAAGCTATGTGAATGAAACTTGCTGCACTTACTTCTTTTTGCTGTAGGTAATACATATGTCGAAATCGGACGAATCGGATTACTATAACATATAGCTGCCATAGGAACAATCGGTGGGAATTCAGCATTTAGTAAGGAAAACTTGGTTGTTTCTAGAGATATCTTAGTCAAACTCACATATTATGCATCCAATATAGACTTATATATACTGACTGAATTTGGTTAAGATCGGACTACTATATCATATAGCTGCCATAGGAGCGATCGGTCGGAAATCGAGATTTAGTATACAAAATTTGGTTGTTACTGGAGATATCCTAGTCAAACTCACACATTATGCATCTGATATAGACTTATATATACTGACTAAATTTGGTTAAGATCGGACTACTATATCATATAGCTGCCATAGGAATGATCTGTCGGAAATCCACATTTAGTATGAAAAACTTAGTTGTTTTTATAGATATCTCAACCAAACTCACACATTATGCACTTAATACAGCCTTTTATATACAGACTAAATTTAGTTCAGATCCTACAACTATAACATATAGCAAGCATCGATCGACATGGACTGCTGGGCTCTGCAAGCGTATCAAAACTTCGGTGTGCCGAAGATAATTCTTTCTACTTGTTGTTGGTGTTGGTGTTTGCTTTAAAAAAAAATGCTACAAAATGCAACTAACATTTGTTTGCTGTCCTTGCTGGGGTGAGTTGCCTAATAACTATAACTATCTATATATATTTATATAAATCTAAAACTATTTATATTATTTTCTCTAAATGTTTTCACATGCAATTGATTGCTTTAAGCGTACGTAGAACTTAAGTTGATAGTAAATTGTTAACTAATTGTATGTAATGCATATGTATAAATATATATATTTTGACAGTCGACCTGGAATGAATGCGCCACCAAAGTTGCCCGATCGACCATCGTACTACGGTAATACGACCAATGGACGACCCTATTGAGTGCCTATTGTCAATGTGATGGAGCCCTCCCAACCCCCAAAACAACTATATCAATCATCTAGCGAGATCCATGCAAGAGTTCAACAAACAATGGAGCAGTACTGAACGTTGGATTTGAATATATATATATATATGTATATATATATGTATATATATGTCTATATGTATATGCATATAGAAAGAGAACGATGCATATGTATATGTATATACTATGTATATGTATATGTATATGTTGTAAGGGGTTAATCATCACCGTAAAACTCAATTTGTATTATTATGTGTGTGTATTGTTTATGGGCAGCTGTTAATGCATGTGTCTGTCAGACTGCGTGTGTGCGAGTGTGTGAGTGCGTGTGTGTATGGGTGTGTGCTTGTTGCTTTTTTGTTTGTGTTTCATTTTTTTTTTATTTTTATTATAATTATTTCCAAAGTGAACTTAAAGTGTGTAGAACACTTTCGACTGGTCCTTAGAAATGCTAGACATATCATAGCCATAGCGTAGTTGATTCAGCACACACGCACACACATGCATACACATGCATACACTCACACACACACACACACACACGCATATGCAATTGCCACTTATGCATACACACACATTTGTAATTAAAACTAAACGATAGGACAAGTTATACGACTATAAGTGAAAGCAGCCTCAACTGTCATACAGTCATACAGTTAAAATAGAAACCGTTATACACACAGTCACAAACACACACACACAACAGCAACAACAACAGCATGGTTGTTAAAACAAAGAACAATTAGAGAACACATCCAAAAATATCAAATCAAATTCTCAATTCTCTCTGTGCATTGTAAATATTTCAAAAAACAAAACAAAAAAACAATTGTTATAAAATATTATAATAATTATAATAATAATAATAATGAAACGCTTTAAATTCACAATTTTTCCAAACTATATCTATATATATATATCTGTATGTTTCAGCGATTTCTAGACATGTATATTTACACTTAATTACATTTTTCGGCAAGCAAAATTATCTAAATTTATTAAAAATAACTTTTTTTTATATAATTTATATACTTATATACAAAAAGAAATGCAACCAATTATATATATTAATTTTACAATTAAGTTTAAGTAAACTACAAACAAAAACAAAAAAAAAGAAGATGAGGAAATAAACAACAACAAATGTATGCATTAAATTAATGTTATTTAAACGCAAATGCTAAATAAAGTTGAAAACTATAACGAATTAAACAAAAAAATCTTTTTTATTTATTCGACGTCTTTTCAAACATCAATCGAAGGTCGATTACTTATCGATATAACAGAAGATTGCATCTACTAAATCTTGGAGTGGAAACGTGGCACAAAAGTTGTTTAATTTTTGTATAACCAGCAGATGAGTCGAGCGCATGCGACTCCAGAATACCCTGTATAGACAACTAAATTGAGTAGTTTGATTAGAATTGAAGTAGTTAACTAAGAGGTGTTTAAAGTACTCTCTTTTCAAACACTCATAGCATTAAAATACTTCGCATGCTCATAGCAGCAAGTTACTTCATACCCTACACATACAAGCACGCAAAAGCTGAGTGCTACGTCACTTCAGTTATCTCACTCATTCGCACGCCTTGCATTCCAGAGCACAAACATATACATATACAAGCTGTTGCTTGTGTGCCCATACTCGATTAAAAGCTGAGTGCTACGGCACTTCATGTACGTATGCATCTATCGCAGTCATTCGCTGTCTCACTCGCATACAAAGAGCTGGTCGATTCAAGCGATTTCTGATTATCTTTCTTATTTATAGATCAATCTTAATGAAACTTTCAGCAATGCTTCCATATGATATTACTTAAACTATTGCTAATTTAGAAGTGTTTAAGCTGAGAAATAATTAGTGAACTTTCGATTTGCGGTGAAGGGAAGTGAAATATCGAAAATCTAACATTAACTCCATGTGAAGAGAATATACAGAAATCTTCATGCTAAATTTGGTGTCCCTAGCTCTTATGGTTCATACAGACAGACGGACCAGGCGAGTCGTTGCCTGTCTACTTTCCTTCTGCCTGTATCAAAATGTTGCATTTAATAAAGCCTTATACAGGGTATAAGAATCATGATATATAAGGTAACATATCTATTTCCTTATAGACAAAGATTTGAGAAGGAGAGAAATAGAGAGAGAGAGAGAGAGAAAGAGAGTGTGAGGGGGAGGGAGGGAGAGAGAGATATAGAGGGATAAAGAGAGGGAGATAGATAGAGAAAGAGAGAGAGAGAGAGAGAGAAAGAAAGAGAGAGATAGAGTAAGAGGGAAAGATAGAGAGAGACAGACGGATAAAGAGAGGGAGAGATAGACGGCGAAAGAGAGACTGAGAGAGAGAGAGAGAGAGAAAAAGAGAGAGAGAGCGAGAGAGACTGAGAGAGAGAGAAAAAGAGAGAGAGAGCGAGAGAGAAAGAGAGAGAGAGAGCGAGAGAGAGAACGAGAGAGAGAGAAAGGGAGAGAAAGAGGAAGAGAAAGAGAGAGAGAGTGAGGAGAGAAAGAGAGAAAAAGAAGGAGAAAGAGAGAGGGACAGAGAAGGAAAGAGAAAAAGAATGAGAGAGAGAGAGTTATGAGAATTAAAAAAACTAGAGTCTATGTTCTAAATATAGATTTCACAAACTTTGAACTCATATCAAATTAAGTTTAAATTATAATTATTGAAATTGCACAAAGGAATTAAAATTAGTAATTAAATTAAATTATTAAATGAACTTAAGGGAAGCTTTCTTTAAATTCGGTTGAGTTTGGGGAATTTTAAAAAGAAAATAAAGCAAAATTGCTCAACTCTAAAAAATAATGTAAATTAAAAAAAAATAATTTAGAATAAAATAAAGTTATAACTAAAATCAAATTAGAGAAGATTTCTTAAGCAACTATTAAGGATTGAGAATTTACTTTTCATTCTGCATAAATCTATAAATCAGAATACAAAATATAAAATATAAAAAAAATTAAGTAAATAAATGAAAGAATTAATTATAACAGAAATTTATTAGAAATATATCAAGTTTGGGGAGTAAAACAAACGAAGTGTAGTTTCTTTATTTAACTTTGCAATGCAAAGTTGATTTTATTTGCTTCACTGTTATAATTTGTTGTTAATTAAGTTAAGTAAGTACACTGTTATGAGAGAATCTGACACACATTTAAATATATATATATATATTGTTGTTGTTTGTTTGTTTTTATCAGTTGGCAGTCACTGTGATCGTGCGCGTGACTGGAACTGTGACTGTGTCTGTGACGTGTTATCGTTATCGTTGCTGTATAAGTTGATAGTATTATTGAAAAACATTCTATAATATTATAATATTATTATAAATATATGCATGTATAACGTACTAATTTATGAATTTTTGCTAAACTTTTGAAATTTTGTATAATTGTTACTATTGTGGTTTCGATTATTACTTTACTCGTGGCGGTTATCGTAACGTCTATCGTTAACGGTCTAAACTTAACGGTTCGCCGTAGCTCAAAACTTGTGATTCGAAGTTCGCATTGCGAATTGTTGCTATTAGATTAAGTAATCGTTAATTGTTAATTATGTTTAAGAAATTGACAGCAATTCTTAAGTATTCCCCAATTGGGAATATATATATCTTCATATACATATATATATGTATATATATATATATCGTAAAATGTATAAATTTGTTTTATTTTTTTTTAATGTAAATTTTGCAAAAATTGTTTAATCTTTATATATATATATATATTTCTATTTATATAATTAATTTACTAATAATTTTCATTTTCCTTGAATTATGCTAAAAAACTTCTTAAGTTAAGAATTTGTGAAATTTGTTTTTAAATTGTTTATAATTTCTTAATTGTTGAATACAAATACAATATGTAAGTTGTTTATTTGTGTAAGAAATGTATATTATATATATATATGTATAATAATCATTTCTTTCATTTGCTTACCCAACTGCAATGGGGTCAACCTCTTTCTGATATTTGCTCTGATATTTCTTCAACTTTTCGCGAGAACATTTTGCGTATTTAGAGTAGTTGACCCCCATTTTGGTTGTGACTACAAATGTGTGTGTGTGTGTGTGTGTATAAGTGTGTAGAATACTTGCTTAGGGACTAGACATTAACTATTTAATAGGCCCATCTCAATGCACCTTTACTACGTTCCATCTCAATTAACTTTCACTTCTTCATTTTTCATCGATTTTGGTTTTTTTTTCACAAGCAATAAACATTTAAACGTGAATTCTGAATAATACGTTGCCTACTCCGATTAAATACACGATGCACACACACACACACGCACACGCACTCGCATACTCGCACACACACACACACACACGCACACTGGCACACAGGCAGGCACACTCAGGAGCACGCGTTGACCACGCTCACGTGGGCGAGCTCACTCAATTCGCCAGTGTGATCCTTGCTCGATGTTGTTGAGTGTGCGTTGTGCGAATTGAATGCCCCCCCGCCGCGTCCCCTGGTTGGTTGGGGTGGGTGACTTGATGTTTGTGTGTTGGGCGTCACCAGTGTTGGCTAACGTGCGCTCGCTAAGTGCTTCTCTATGCTGTGCACCCTATATATATATGTGTGTGTGTGTGTGTTTCTGTGTGTGTGCGTGTGTGTGTGTGTGTGGAGTTGTGCATGTGGAATCGGTTTAGGCGTCATCTAGAGCTAATGCATACATAGTTTATTTGATTTTTATATATATATATATATAAGTTTAAGTATTATTATTTATATAAGAAATAGAGAGAGAGTTCATTTGAAACTTACTTAGCTACGATATAGTTAAACAATAAGAGAGACTTGAAAAATAAGAAGAGCAAAAGAAACAATAAACAATATGTATATATGTTTATATAGATATATATATATATATATCTGTGTGTATATATATTTAAATATTTTTTATTAATTATTATTATTATATTGTATTTATTAGGCATAACAAAAGTAAGTATCGATATTTATATTTATATAATAATAAAAAGTATAAGAGCAATAACACATAATACTATGCAAAAAGATTTTAAGTGTTTGACAAACACACACACATAAGTGTATGTGTGTGTGTGTAAGGAGTTTTTGTTTTTGTTTTTCTTTTCTTTTCAATTAGAAGAATGAAAAATGCATTTGGTGGAAAATTGCAGTAAATGCAATTGAACGCTACTTTGCCAATTAGAAGTATAAGAGTATAAGTATAAGTAGAAGTATAAGTGTTTTCTTTGCATTTAGTATTTGTAAAATTAGTTATAGTTTTAACATTGCCTTCAATTAGTTGAGTTTCTCATTAGTTTTATTTATGGTTTTAAAGCTTTTCTTATATATTTTGTTGCTAGTTGCAATAAAAGTGAATTGCATCAAAAAATGTTGTTTTCATGTTGCATTTGATTTCGAATACACGTAGTTTTGTTTTTGTTTTGTTTTTTTTTTTTGGAAAGAACTTTACTTATGGAGTTTACTTAAGTTGCTGTTGGTGTGGAAGGCGCACAATATTGTTTACAATGTTGAAAGACTGTAATACACTTACAACATATGCAACATTGTTTAGTTGCAAATTTCATAATATTGCTTTTCAAAAATGCTAAGCTAATTAATGCCATTAATTGTTCGAACTCGAATTGCGAACTTCGAATCACCTGCGTGAACAATGCGAACCGCTCCATTGCGTTGTATCTGAGCTAGTGTGTGTTTGTGTGTGTATGTGTGTGTTTGTGTTTTAATTATCGATTATAGTATATTGCTGTATATTGAGTTCGATACCTGAATTAACATAGTGCGAGCTGTATATAATGCTCAATAACATGTTATGTTATGTTAACAGTGTTGTTGTTTGCTTGCTGTTAAGTGTGTTGTTAACTTCTAATGTTAATGAAAATTTCGATAGACTTGAATTTAACATCGAGAGCATACAAAGCATATATATGTGCACATATATATGCTGTTATCGCTTATGTGGGATATATTTTAACATTTTGTTTTGGTTTTTTTTTTTGAACTGAATTTCGCATTTAGCATAACTACATTTTACTAATTTCAATTGATTGATGTAAACAACAAACAATATAATTTCTTTTCTTTTTGTTTTGTTTTCTTTTCTTTTTGTTTCTTTGCAAATATTTTTGTGTTAAAGTGTTTTTAATTGCTGTTGTAGTTCATTTCGTGTGAAACTGAACTATAAATGAAGACACACATAAATAGCTGTAATATATTATATATATATATAAATATATGTTTAATTATATATATATATAGATGTGTGTGTATTGTTCTTTTGATCTGTGGGTTTAGTTTAGTTGAAGAGGTGCTTATAAAGTCGTTGTAGGGTGAGCAATAATGAACAATGAACAAGTTAACTAAAGACTTGACAACGCAATACAAATACATATATATTTATATATATATATCGAATATACATATATATATATATATACGTATATATCGAATAACAGATTGGCTAGATGTATTATAAGCATAGTTGTTTGTGTTGTTGTTGTTGTTTTGTTTTGTTTGTTTTGAATTGTAGCATTTATGCTGCATTGTTATTGAATTCATTAATTGGGTATGTGCTTTAATCCTCCTTGGAGAGGCTGCCCAAATCGCTGAGAAAGATTTCAGGCGATAGAACATGCGATGAGCCGACTAGCACCTCCCAGTTGCGCACCGAATTGGTCACCTCATAGGCGCAACGCATCTCGGACATGCTAACGCCACCGACAATGAATATGATGAGACGCGGCACATTCTTGACCTGCGTCTGGGCCTTGTCCTTGTGCCAGTGGCCGTAGCGAGCGCTAGTCGGTGCATGGTAATTCGTATTCTGGGCACGTCCCTCGAGGAATGGAAAATGGCGTGTGTCCAGCTTATCCTCAATGCAATCCTCCATAATGTCCTTAATGACTGGCGTCCAACGTGACATCTGATACGTGCTCTCTGTAATGCGCTCCTTGCGCGGCACCGAATAGATCTTCTTGCGTGACTACAACAATATTTATATAATTATATAGCATAATTAAACTTTTTGAAATGTTCAACTTACATCAGCGATAACATTGATGCCCAAATAGCTGAGATTGCGCACCATATCCTGATCCTTGGTCGACAGCTGGGCATGTGTAAACAACTTGGTCAAGTTCTCCTCAGAGATGCCATTCTTGATCATCACATACAGCGAAATGATGCGCACCTTGTCATAGTTGGACACGTTCTGTGTGTTAATTTACAATATCAAAGATATAAATATACAAATTATGAAGTTCAATGTGAAATTTGCAAATGCAACGAGTTATCGTACCGCATCCAGCAATATGGGAACAATGTTGCGCATATGATCCTTGATCTTCTCGCCCTCGGCATCGGTGCCCATGGCCAGATCCTGTTCGACACGGCACAGTTTGTCCACATAGTTTTGATAGGACTTCATGCAATCCTCGGCGAGATGCAAATGGGTGGAATACTTGGACAGTTCCTTTTGATACTGCGGCATCTTCTTGATCATTTGCGATAGATCGCGCATGGACGACTTGTCAGCTGCAAGTTGTGGCCACAAGTTAAACACAAGCTGTTGAAGGATTACGATTGGATACTTACTCGAACTCATGCGCTTGGAATCGGTGAACTTCTTTAGATTCTGTGTAACCTGTGTGGAAACAACAGCAATATGCTCGTGACGCAACTCCACCCACAAATCATCGTTCTCATCGAGCAGCACCTCCTTGTCCGGCTGATTGGGACCGGGCGTATAGCGATATACATCATTGACAATCGGCAATAGATCATAGGCCATCGCCTGCAATGTTAGTTCGTGCAACAACGGAGACACACAATCGAAGCCACGATCCAAGATCAATAGTTGAGAGCGCGCCTTCTCCGGTCCCTCGCCCATGGTCGGCTCATCGGCCTTATACGCATCCAACTTCTGTTGCACCGACGCAGCCAGATCAACATTGCGCTCCCAATCGCTGCGATAGCGCACATTCGGATATTCACCCAGTGTGGCACAGAGTGTCGCTATCTGCTCGGCAATGCGCTCGATGTGCTTGCCACGGATGGAGGCAAACGCCGGCGAGTACAAGCATTGGAACGTGTCCGGCGAGTCCAGTGAGAAGACCTGCGGCGATTTGAGAATTGCGACCATGCGGACCAATGTGACCGGACAACCGACGGGAAGAGTTTTCAATTAATTTGGCGAACTTGGCTGTTCGAATTGCAATTTTGAATATGCATATATCGAATATGTATCGATTATATATATATACACATATATATACATATAAGGAAAGTTTATCGAATATATATAGATATACATTCAAGGAATATATATACAGATATCGAATGTATATCGAATATGCATCGATTATATATCGAATATATATATTTATGCATATGTCGATTATGTATCGAATGTATAGAGATATACATATATGGCAAATATATAGGTATTGAATGTATATCGAATATATTCAGATATACACATACCGAATTATATGGAATATGTTTATCGAATGCATTCAGATACGCATATACTTAATATTTATTAAATATATGTATATCGAATATACACTCACAAATATATATCGAATATGTATTAAATATACATATGAAGTATGCATCGATAATATATATTGAATATGTACAGAACATATATATATATATATATATATATCGATTATGCATTGATGTATGTATATCGAATATATGTATGAAAAGTGAATCGTTGATAATTCAAATATATAATATATATATATCAAATATGCATCGATAACATTTCAAATATGTATCGATTATATATCGAATGTGTATCACTGATGCATGGAGCATACATAGAATATGCCATGTTATATCGGATATATATATCTTGAATTTGTATAGTATATATATATATCGAATGTATATCAAATATATATCGAATATGTATCAAATGGGGTTGTCTCGGTCAATTGGAGTGTGTGAATAATGCATGTTTCTTGTGTTTGTTTGTATGTAGAGTTCAGCAAGCAAATGTGTAAGTCCGCTGCAAATTTAAACTCGGCTTCATTGTAGTTAAAGGCATATCGATTTATCGATTTTTGTAAAGCGAAGTTTTCCACATTTTCCAACGTGAAATATCGATGCAATGATTTGCTTTTTGTATTTATATCACATTGTTTATAAATCGATTAATCGTATATCGATACACTTGCATTTGCTTGCTGCACTGCTGCGTGTGAAATGATATGCGCACACAGATAGCAGACGAAGAAGAAGCGGAGGTAATGCGAAAGAGGAAGCGAGAGAGAGAGAGAGAGAGCGGCATGCACGATATGAGAGAGTGGCCCGTTTTCTCATGTTGAAGCCAAGTCTGGCAACGCCATGTCGTTAAGTTGGCAGCAGCACAATGAATGAATGCAAAGAGAGCATATTAAAGATGTTAACAACTAGTTGAAGCACTATTTAACAAAGTACAACTTAAACTTAACACGAGAAAACAGGCTTAAGTATAATTAATGCTTAATTCAAATGTATGTATGATAGTGTGTGTGTGTGTGTGTGAGTACTTAACATTAACGAGTTACATTATTTACAATTAAAAGTAGCGAGAGCACACGCAACCAATTGACAATTGTTACATTTACATAGTTTAAACATTGAATGAGCAAAATTTGGAGGTTAAAGTTGTAGTTTGTATAAGTTTCTTCTTCTTTTTTTGTTATATGGTTTTTAGTGTTTTTTTTGCGCCCTGGAGTTGTACTCGTCGCATCACAACATGACGAATAACGAAAAAGCAACTCGTTAGAATTCAACTTAAACGTTCCTGGTCACTTTGTGTCAGGCGTAACGAGTAACATATTTTGTGGAGTTTCTTTATTGTTTTAAGGGATCTTTGCAAATTCCCATGTGTTGTTGTTTATTCGTCTCTAATCAAATGTTTGATGAGGTTTCATTTCATATTAATTGATAAGCACATTTGGTAGATGTGTTAGTTAGTTAATCAGTTAGTTTAGGCACGATTTGCTTTTCTGTATACAATTTACATACATTAAATTGAACACTACAAAACAAGTTTAACAAAACTTAAGGAGATCTTGGATAGTTCGTAATGCTAGTGTTGCATAGTGTTTGGCCTTTTGGCATTTGGAAAAGTGTTGGAAAAGTACCAAAAATGACAGTTAACATTTAACATTTAGCCAGAGCTCGTTCAGTTTAATAGGTTGATGTGTCTCACTATTTACAACAACAAGTACACATACACATATACATATATATAGACAGCGAGACAGAGGCAGAGAGAGAGAGATAGTCAGAGACAGAGAGAGCATGTGTGTGTAAGAGTCGGAGCAGAGTCAGAGACAGAGACAGAGACACTTACATAGAACATGGCTAAAAACCATTGAGAATTGCATTGAAGATGTTTGAAGCTTCACTCAGGAAGAGACAGAGAGAGAGAGAGCGAGAGAGAGGAAGACAGAGATATATACATGAGAGCGAGACGGAGAGACAAAGATATGAAAGAGACGGAGCATGAACTGCTTTAAGTAATTCTGGGAGCGCTCTAACTTCTATGTGCTATGCCTGTGTCTCCTGTTTCCGAGAGAGGGAGTAAGAGTCAGATAGAAAGAGAGAGAGAGAGAGAGAGAAAGAGAACTGATAATAGACAGAGAAAGCTATATAGTACATAGTTAAAAACTATTGAGAATTGCATATTAATAAGAATTTTAGAAGATTTTTAAGCTCTACTAAGAGAGAGGGAGAGAGAGAGAGTAAGAGATTTACAAGAAATCAAGACAGGGAGAGAGAGAAAGAGAGGTAGCATAAAATGCTTTAGATGATTCAGGAATTGCTGAATTCTATGTACTATGCCTTTGTCTAAAGTGTCAGAGAGAGGGAGAGAGAGACAGAAAGAGATAGATAGATGGCGAGAGAGAGAGAGAGAGAGAGATAGAGAAAGAGAGAGAGAGAGAGAGAGAAAGAGAGAGAGAGAAAGAGAGAGGGAGATAAAGAGAGCTTAGACTTCAAAGTCTTTTTGAAGCTCTATTAAGTAAGATAGTTTTAAAAGAGAGCGAAACAGACAGGGAAGGCAAGATAGAGAGAGAGAGAGAGAGATAGACAGAGGGACAGAGAGGGATCGGGCCTTAAATAATTGAATCTATTTTATGTAGATAATAGAGCAACCGCTCTGACTTCTATATACTATGCCTTTGTCTCAAGTGTCAGAGAGAGAGAGAGAGAGAGAGGGGAAAGTAAGAGTTAGATAGAGACAGAGGTAAAAAGAAAGAGAGGGGAGTATTTCTATTTTACACATTTTAAACGAATATTATTTTGTTTTTGTTTTGGTTTTTGTTTTTGTTTATCGCACCTGGCATTCATATGGTAGAAATGCAATATTAATCTCCTTTAGAGTTTTGATCTTTCTTGCAGCGCACGATTTACACAAATCGTTAAACAATTCCTCCGGGCAAACTATAATTATTTATAAATAATATAAAATTTCGCTTAACGTTACTACAATTGATGGTTCATGTATTTATATATTTTGATATGTTTTAGTTTAATTTCTTTTTTTAGAGCTATATATGTTGACTAGACGTAATCGTAGTACCCATAGTTCACTGCTTAGTTCTAAAGCCTGTAAAGTAAACTCATTCAAAGAGAGAGTGAGAGAGAGAGAGAGAGACATACATATTTAAAGACAAAGACAGAGAGGCAAAACAAAGCAATTAAGAATGTAAAATGAAAAAAGAAACAAAAAAACAAAAAGTTAAAACAAACAAATGAATACGTTGGGTATGTGAACTATGTGTACTAAGCATTCCATGTTATCGATTAACGATTATTATTATTATTAATATTATTATGGCTGTTCTTGTTGTGGCACCCAGTTACGCAATTAGTTGTAAGCACTTTTTAGGACGCATCGTTCTCAAACGATTGTTACAATTTTTGCTTTTTTTAGTACGAATATTCGATAGAAAGAAAGACAGAGAGAGAGAGAGAGAGAGAGAGAGAGAGAGAGTAAGAACTGTAAGCGTGTAACGAGTGACAGCGACGCGTGCTGTCAACAACAATAGTAACGAGTAGCATGTGGCGAGTAACGAGTGTGTAACGAGTTATCGAAATGTATTTTTATTATTATCAAACTATACCTGCGCTTCATAGGCCAAAAAGGCAATATTGATCTCTTTGCAGGTGCGCACATATCTTCGACAAATGTCTTTGTGCGATTGCAGTATTTCAAATATGCGGGGTGGTATCGCTACACAATATAGTACATATATATATATATATATCATTTTTTAGATAACAGCATGATGGTTCAGGTAAACACGTTTATATACGGGCAAACATTTATGTCTTTTCTATAGTTATATTTACAGTCTTGAACAGAAATGTCGTCTAAATTGCTAAGCGATTTGCTTTCTTTTCACTTGTCTTTAGAGATCTTGAGTTCTGCTCGCTTAAATAGAAAATTCTATAACAAATTGAAAAGAATTACAGTTTGTACACGACTGTGAAAGACTCTGTACTTTGGCTCAATGAAAACTAATTGCTTAAGCTGACTAACATGACTAGATCAACTCGATTGTTGATGTGGAACAAGTTTATATATACTTTATGATGTCACAGATGCTCACTTCAGTCTGTTCAGGCAAATTTCTCAGCTTGAAAAACCTGGTAGACTCTTATGTTTTCATTGAAATGAAAGCGAAAATGTAATGTGGAATAGCAGTGTACTTAAATCCCTAAAGCTAACTCTATCTATTTAATTTCTATCAAATTTATAAGCCTATATCAGGCGTCATATCATGTCTTATACCCTGTAATAATAGCTATAAATAATTACTCTATATCATTCGAATTTTCTTTGCTTAAAGAAATTCTTAAATTTGCATTTAAAATTAAATATAAATTTGAAATAATAAAATAAAGTGAAAAAAAACAACATTATTCAACTTAAGGAAAACTCAAATAGTTTAAATAAATTGACGGCAATACTTTTGTTCAAGACTGTAGGTGCAGAGGTATATGGATGGAAATAAGAGTTTAGGGAAAAATAAATTATATATATATATATATAAAAGAAAGTAAAATCGATAAGCAAAAGTTATCGAAATAGATATTGAAGATAGCCAAATAAAAAAGAATATATATAGACATAAGAAGTTGAGAGTTCTAGTAGAAAGAGTTACTAGTTTTCAATAGATATTATCATTATTGGTATACGAGTATTTTGATTAATAGTGGCTGGCTGAACGGCTGGCACATACCCTCGGTAAAGAAGACGTGCGCATAACGGTACATCGGACGTGCCGGATTCTCAAAGTCACGAATCAGAGAACGCACTGATTCATCCGATGGGGTTATCAAATAGATGGCATCCATTGTGGGCAGCGGTTCGCGCTTCTTATTGATATCCTCGACCACTGTGAATAGAATATGGGTGTGTTATCGTTATCGCTATCGCTATCGTTTGTGTTATCGTTATCGACTTACATGTTATGCCCTCGGCACTTATCTCATGCATTTTGGTGCATGCCGACACCATACGCATGCCCAGCTTATCGACAACCAGGACACGCCACTCGATGCCACCCGCCCCTGCTGCCTTTGTGGCAGCTGCAGCGCCCGCCTTCTTCGGCGGTGGCGGCTTGTACTTCACCACCTCGTTCATGATCTCTGCAAGAAGTTGACAATGCCATTAGAATTACAACAATGAATATCACATTAATAATTGTAGTTTCAATTTGATAAGCACAAGAAAGAGAAGCTTTTCTCCTATATGACGAAGATTTGATACCCTATAAATTATAAATATATAAAATAAACATTCAATATGCACTAGAATCAAGTAATTATTTTTCAAAAATGACTAAATTTATATTAATTTGTTAAAATATTAAAAAAAGTTATTTTTTATGTAAAAATTCTATTTTTTACCGATTTTTCCTATGACAGCTATATGTTATAGTAGTTCGATCTTAACCAAACTAAGTCAGCATATTTAGGGCAATATCAGATGTATAATCTGTGAGATTGGTTGAGATATCTCTTAAAGCAACCAAGTTCTTCATACTAAACATTAATTTTCAACCGATTGTTCCTATGGCAGCTATAGGATATAGTAACTTGATCTTAACCAAACTAAGTCTGTATATATAAGACAATTACAAGTGTATAATCTGTAAGATTGATTGAGATAGCTTAAGAAACAACTTAGTTTTCCATACTAAACATTAATTTTCAACCGATTGTTCCTATGAGAGCTATAAGATATAGTAGTCTGATCTTAACCAAACTAAGTTAACACATATAAGGCACTATTAGATGTATTATCTGTGAGAATATTTGATATATCTCATAAAACAACCAAGTTTTTCATACTAAACGTTACTTTTCAACCGATTTTGCCTATGACAACTATAGGATATAGTAACCCGATCCGTTCGACTTCGATGTATGTACTGGCTGCAGCAAAAAGATGGCACTGCAGTCAGTTTCATTAACTTGACTTTAAAGTTGAGGGACTGAGATGGCTAAGAAACAGACGGACAGAGGAACATGGCTATAATGACTAACTGTGCTGATCAAGTAAACATATGCTTTATGGGACATGTCACGCCTACTTTAATGTTCAATTCGATTTTTGCAATTTTGAAATTAAGTAAAAAAATAAAATATTTTAAAAAAAATGCTTATTGGAACAGGCTGTTTGTGTACACCGGGTATACAAACGTATATGCAATATTACAGGGTATATGGTACATCTAGTGCACTCGAGAGTCGACTGAGAAATACCCTAGCAGGTGTCGCTGCAGCTTTGCTGTGCTCCACATGTTTTAAATAAACGTATATGCAATATTACAGGGTATATGGTACATCTAGTGCACTCGAGAGTCGACTGAGAAATACCCTAGCAGGTGTCGCTGCAGCTTTGCTGTGCTCCACATGTTTTAAATAAACGTATATGCAATATTACAGGGTATATGGTACATCTTGTGCACTCGAGAGTCGACTGAGAAATACCCAAGCAGGTGTCGCTGCAGCTTTGCTGTGCTCCACATGTGGCAAACATAGATTGTAATACCAAGTGTCTATCAATTCAGACTGACATTGCTGATTACGAATACACAGTAGAGCTTCGCTATAGTGTATGCGGGCAATACAAGAAAATCACTTCATCATAAAAGAATTTCATTAACAGAATTGCTCATCTTCAGCATCTTCATGGAACGAACAAGTAATAACGCTTCAGTAGTGTAGAGTACTCGACTATGCGATACCCTGGAAGTTCGCTATAAAGAAGTGCTGATAGCGTCAAAGTTGTGACCTTTTGCCCGTAACATACAAACATATCTCATCGTACGCCAATTAAAATAAGCAAAGGGTATGCGCCTATTCATCAGCAGCTGAAACTTGACTATTCAGTGAGCAGCGAGGGATGAGGTAAAAGTATTACTCATAAAGCAAAGCGTTGTTCCATAAGCACCAATGACTCATGGCTCAGGCCAAAAACAAAAACAATAACAACACAAATACACAATAATAATAAAAACAACAACAGCAGAAGAACAGCAATAACAACAACAACAAGGGCAGAAAGAGTGCATGAAATAAGCCGTTTAGTAAATGGCGTTGCCTGATTGATTTTATGCTTGTGCCAACTTTTGATCTGCGATTATATTGCAATTTGCAAAAGGTTGCCAGATAAGGGAATCTGCTTAAATGGCAGCGGCATCATGTGCCAGAGGTGGTATATGGGAAGCGGGGGGCGTTGCGGCATGCTTATCCTGCGACAAAGGTCACCGCCTTCGTTTCTGCCTGCGCAACCCACACAAACACAGACGCACACACACAGAGCACACCCACACCATAAAAAATAGCGTTGGCGTCGACTGGGCGCAGGTGGGGAAGGGTGGCGTTCGTTGCCAAAGTTGTTGGTGTGTTGTGTGGAAAAATCGATGGGGCCCAGTTGGACTGCTCATTTGATAAGAATATGCAAATGCAAAAATTTATGCATATTAAATTAACAATTAACTGAACTATCTATGTACATGGTAAATATGTATGCAAGTGTGTCATATGTATTAGTGGGGCGTCATGTTTATCACAACCTTCTCTATTGGACTACACTATTGTGGGACTATGTGTGTGTGTGTGTGTGTGTGCATGGGTATTCGGGTGTTAGTCACAAACAGCAGCAATTAAAATAACTCCAATTAGAATGCTTGTCATTGCACTTACTCTGGCCGACCAACATTTTCAACGCCATTTTTGCTGTTTTCCCTGGGATTTAGACCGGCTATCAATCAGGAAACAACTATATATTATTTTATTTTCTTGTGTACTTTCCGTACGACCGTCGCACACGCAACACTCAAGCACTTTAACAATATAATGTACACCACAAATTTGTCAACACTTCAAACACAAAAAGAAAAAAAATAATAACTCAGCACCAAACGTCGGTGAAAACGCGGCTAATATACAATTGTTTATTTGAAATCAATGCGTGTTTTTTGTATATAATTGCAGTTTGTTAGACAGAACTTCCCAACTTTCTGCTTTTTAGGGATGGTGTAAAATCTCGATATCTTTTTCTATATCGATAGGTTTGCTCGTAGCGTGAGTCAAATAATTACTCAATTGCTATCGATATATTAAGATGTATATATTGCATATTGATAAAGTACTTTTGCAACATTAAAATGCAAAATTATATTATAATTAATAAATAATAATTTATTACGTAACAACTTCTGTATATAACTTAACGCAAATGTGTTAGTAAATATTAAATCGATATAGCATATAATTGGCAACAACTGGAGTAGCAAATGGCAACGCCAGCACCAAGGGCTGCAAGCAATAGTTAACGCGCCATGTTTAATAATTCATTTTATTTGCGCTTATTACTAAAAAACAAAGAAAAAAAAAAACAATGTTATCACAATATCTAAATTAAGAAAGGAAAAAAATGGAAGAATCAATTATGCGAGATTTAAAGCTACAAAGGCATCAGCTCTGCCAAGGATTCGGCAATGGTGCTATCACGAAAGCGTCCAATTCTCAGCGCATAGGAAATCACATGCGCCACATAACTTTGCTCGTGCACGCCATGGAACAGATACGACATGGCACCTGAAAGGCAAGCAAGTTAGTAAGAGATATATATAATAGGAAAATTGTTTGATTATACATACCACGCGCATGTATCGTCACATCGGAGCCACCGTGCAGATTCTCATTTGTATTGATCGCCGCCTGTTGCGTGTATTCCCAATCTGTTGTGTCGCTGAGTGCGGGATTTTGGCGTCGCAGCTTCTCGGGATCCACCTGGAATCCCTTGTAGCTGGTGCCGTATGTGAGCGTTGTATAGGGCGTATCCTCTGTCTTGGATGTGCCTGCCATGCCCAAAATATCAGCACCACGCTCTGGATGCCCATTGATGGTCAAGCTGTGCGAATGATCAGCAGTCACAATTAGCAGCGTCTCATCTAGCTGATCTCTGTGTAGATAATACAATAATTAGTCATAGTAACTCATAAGTAACATTCAACTAACTCACTTGTCTTTCAGATGCGCCTGGACAGCTTGCACAGCCTCGTTTAGGGCCAACACCTCGCTCAGAGCCTTTCGTGCATTGCCGCGATGATGCGCCTGATCAATCATGCCCGCCTCAACCACAAGCAGATAACCCTTATCACTGTTGCCCAGCACCTCGAGTGCCTTTAACGTCATATTGGTCAACGAGGGCATCCCAGCATCACTGTGATCCCGTTCATGATCGTACTTGAGATGCCCATTGGCAAAGATGCCCAGCACATAGTCGGTATTTTGGGCATCGAGATTCCTTAGCTCGCCGTTGTTCTGCACGACAGCATGGGAAACGCCTTGGTTGGCTTTATACTGTGCCCAGTCCTTGATGAGATTACGTCCGTCAGCGGAATGACCCGCCCAGGTGTCCAGCGGATCACTGTCTGAGCCGCTGACATTCGAAACAAGCATCTGGCGACCGCCGCCCATGATGACCTGCAAGTAAAATTGTTGTCTTCTATTGAATCGACTGGACTTCTCTTTGGGATTTGCACTCACATTGATTTGCCTGCCCGTGGACTGTTCCACCAGCTGCCGCGCAATGTCCAGGCAACCCTCTTGCTGTGCCTCCGCTGGCATGCCAGCCTCGCACTCCCAACGTCGATCAGCAACGTGGGCATAAAGTGCCGCCGGTGTGGCATGCGTCACCCGTGTGGTGGTCACAAAACCCGTACGCATGCCATCCACTTGGGCCCAATTGAGTATGGTATGCACATGGTTCGCCTCGTTGAGGGAGGCGCTACAATTGCCCAGCGGCACATTGGCATCCACGCCGCCCGTCTCATAGTTAACCTTGACGCCGCCAAACAATGCCGTTGCCGTGGAGAATGAATCTGGCACCTGCTTGTCCGCACAATACGTCTTGAGGAGACCCATGTGTGGAAATTGCTCCCAGCTGAGGAGACCCTCCTCCTTGTAGCCATAGATGCGAGCCGCTGTCACCGTATTTGGACCCATGCCATCGCCCACAAACAGCACAACATTCTTCGCACGGCGACGATTCAATTCACGATTCAATGCGAGCTTCAGCTCATCGATGCCACGATCATACCATATCTGTTGCTGCTCCGGCAGCGAGACGTGCCAAAAGGCCACCGTCTCCATGTCACTGACATCGCCAGCGAACTCATAGTGCACCAGAAAGCCAATGCACATGGCAATCATTAGGACGGATGAGAATGTGACGGCAATGATGAACACTTTCGATTTGAAGACATTCTTTTGCTGTGCCTCTGGCAGCGATTTGATGCCCGGTGTGCCACCATTTGTGGCAGCAAAATTGTGACTAGAATCCAGACTATCCAGCTGCACCTCAATTAGGCCCACATCACCCAACTTTGTGCTATCCGTGCCCGTTGATGACATCGTTATCACGCTGCGTCTCTTCGCTTGCAACTTGAGATTGTAATTGTGATTGCGATTGCGATTGTGATTGTGATTGGTTTGCTCTCACGCTGTTTGGTCTTTTATGCGGCCTATAAAAGTACGATATATGATTGTTGTTAATTGTTATACGCTGATATCTAAAACATGTGCTATCTCATGTGCTATAGCATTGCCCGCTGCCAGATAACCCAATCTACGCTTTCTTATACTTGCCGCAGGCTGCAACAGCTTCTAAGAACAATTGCCTGGCGCTCGCTTTTAGCCAGCTTTTAAATAGCCAAATCGCATTTATTTTACGCGCCTACTAACGCAGTAGTGCTCTGCCACGTCACGGCGCTAGACAATCAAACTCTCGATTTGCCTCTTCGATTGAGCCGCAAAGTGGTTCCACTCCCCTCCTCCCCCTCTTCCCCTCTTACTGCCTGTCTTCATATCTCTCACTGATCGCAGGGGCCGTGTGCTTTACTTTTGTGTCGTCTGCCATATTGGCTGACATATACATGTATACCCTAAAGCTAACAGCATATTGTTACACTCACAGCGTTTGCAACTTATGGTTGAAGAAATTTTGATAGTTTATTGAGAGTTTCTATTTGTAGTAACAAGTGAATATTCCGCTCTATAAATAGATATATATTTAAAATTGAGCTCAGCACTTCTTTGAATATCTTTGATACTTGATACTCTGCAATTTTAGACTTTCAGCTGCTTATGCTGCAAATTTTCTCAAAATCATTAAGTAAATCTAGAAGTTATGCATAGAAAGTAGAACTTCTTACTTAGGGTTTGTTTAAAGCTCTGAACCTCAACGAATGTTCTTGATTTTTAACAAACTTATATTGGCTTATGCTGCAAATTTTTTCAAAATCGTTAAGTAAATCTAGAAGTTAAGCATAGATAGTGGAACTTCTTACTTAGGGTTTGTCATAGAAATTGTTTATTGATAATATCTGAAAGTCATAAGGCTTTTGCAATGTTTATCTGAATAGATTTCGTAGTCTTGGTATTTTTTAAAAATTAATTTTTATAATCTAAACTAATTTTTTGACTTCCTTTTAAAGCTCTGAACATCAACGAATGTTCTTGATTTTTAACAAACTTATATTTGAGACTTTCAGCTGCTTATGCGGCAAATTTTCGCAAAATCGTTAAGTAAATCTAGAAGTTATGCATAGAAAGTGGAACTTCTTACTTAGGGTTTGTCATAGAAATTGTTTATTGATAATATCTGAAAGTCATAAAGCTTTTGCAATGTTTATCTGAATAGATTTCGTAGTCTTGGTATTTTTTAAAAATTAATTTTTATAATCTAAACTAATTTTTTGACTTCCTTTTAAAGCTCTGAACATCAACGAATGTATCTTGATTTTTAACACACTTACATTTGGGACTTTCAGCTGCTTGTGCTGAAAATTTTCTTACAATCGATCCATAAATGTAGAACTTATGATGAAATCTAAAAGTGTTAAGCAACACATTAACTAGAACAAACAATTTGCTATAGGTAACGCTTTGGAAATGCATTTAATGACAGCAGTAAGCTAAGCACTTTCTTCAGAGAACAATATATAAAAATATATGGAAAAGTGTAAAAACTCTCAGGTAAGTCGAGTGTTGATACGACGATGTAACATACCCTTTAGAGACTGAGTGTCTCGAGTGATGGCGGATACGGCATCTGAAGCGTCGTTAGGCTGGACATAGACGACAATGTGTGATAAGGTTTATATATGTTTTCTTTTTTTATTTTTATTATTGTGACGCCCATAACAAATGTGCTATTTATGGCCACTTCAGTTTTTGGCTACGTTTTGAAATTTTACGCTAAGAAAAGAAACAAGTTCAATATTTATAATCAGTTAATGATTCGATTCATATCAATAATGTGTCATTTCTTACATTGAAAGTAAGACTAAATATATATATATATAGAGAGAGAGAAAATAGCAATTGTACGAGTGATACTGACGTAAATTGGATTTTACGCTCAACGATTATGTTGATTGTAGAAAACTAATAACTTTCAACAGTCGCATGATTATCAGATTAGACCCCCTTTTAGCCCATTTGTCCATTTCAACAATTGATTTCATCATTAGCAAATGAATAATGCATGAGTTTGGTTTATCAAGAAATGGGAAATACATGAAACTATCTTCAATGAGCGCAGCGATGCATGAAATAATCTAATGATATATGTCTAAGGTCAAAATGTACTGAAGGAAGGGAATATCACAACTTGAATTGTTTATCTCGTATTTGTAGGCCTCCAATAAACCATAGAGCACAATCTAAATGAGGCATTCTATATTATAGATTACGTGCCTGAGAAAACTATGTTGACTCTGTTGGCTCAGACAAAAGAAAAACACGAAAAAGTTAAAGGCAAGCGCTGCTGAACTACCAGATACGCTGTATACTACGATGAATGAAGACTTTAGCTATTACTTATGAGATAGGATCATGTATAAGATTTACTAGTCTATTTAAGCTTTTATACTTATGACTGATACCTCGATCGTTTATAGATTTAAGAAATTGAAACTTATACTGTAAGTATAAGAGTAACTACATCACTATACACAGTTCATATACTTATGAGTAGAATAAGATCTTAAACTGTAAGTATAAGAGTAACGAGCATGACATTCATGGTTCTTATACTGTAAGTATAAGAGTAACCTCGTACCTCTACTTCTTCTGCTTCGCATATATGCCACTAAACTCACAGAGACTTATACTCTAAGCATACCATCTCTAACTCTTATACGCATACTACAACTGCTCATAGATTTGAAAAGTGTCTAAATATGCAAATACACACTTATATAAACATACTGTAACCTATGCTATAAGTATAAGTGTTATTTTTAGCCCTTCTGCCTATGACTAATACTCAAATTTGCCTGCTTATACCATTTTCTTCAGCATACAGGGTATATGTGGTTATATGGTAATTAGTTTTCTTCAAGTTCGTATGCCTTGTCAATCAATAAAGTTAATTAATTCTCAGAACTTTTTGGAATAACACTTGTTTCCAACAATTACCATATGCATGCGTTTTAATTGGAAAGCTCGTGGGAGTGGCACATAGACACACACACATACATACATACCTACATACATACAAATATATATATATATAGTAACAACTAAAAAGGTATAATATGATGTTCGACTGAAATAAGTATTATTATTTAGCTAATGGGCATGACGACACTAATTGATTTATAACAGAAATTACGGCAAAATGTGATGAGGGCATCACAATGTAAAGATGAAAGAGTGTTTTTGTTGCCGTTACCAACTAGCCCCGCTTCCCCTTACACTACTTCTGCTTCACTACCGCTCTTGGACAACAGCGTAAGAAGAGAGCGTCATGGGAAACTATTTTAACCTAGCACATCTATAATATAAACTTAAGACAAACACTCACTTGGCATTGGTTTATAAGGCACGTGTAGTATTTAATTCAATACTTTTTTAAATATTTTTCTTTTATACAAATATAAACAATTTCGGCAGTCCCTTAATTCATGGTTTTTCCGCTGGGTTATTTATAAAACTGAACCAACAACAATTTATTTATGCGTTTTTAAACAAATTTCTTTTGATTTTCGTTTTGAATTGAACAACAAAAACAAACCGCACAGCACACAATCGACCGTTCACAACGCACGTTTTTACCGTTTTGCGAATCAAAATAAAGTGAAGGAAACCAAGACAATTAACTTATATGACGCAACACCGAAATTTGTATACTCTTTTTCGCCCTGTACAGCATGCATTCAAATAGTGCTTGCACCAAATTACATTTTTTAAGCAATTTCATTTATAAACTGTTTATAGGCTAACATATTAATACTTGCCATTTCACTCAATTTAATTAAATAATTCAATTGGCGTTGCGCAAGCACTTTTAAAAAGTTAATAAGCTTTGCACTTTCCCTTCAGCCGGCAGTTGCAGCAACAAACACAGGCAGGCAACAAACAGTAACACTAAGCGGGAGAGAGAGAGCATGCGCCTGAGGCAAAAACATTGGCGAACAGCTGTTACAATTGATGTAATCGATTAGCACAACATGATTATGTTAAGCTTCGTTCAGCTGCTAAGATCAATAACGATAACAAAGCGTGGGTAACAGCAGCTACAGGCAATTGGCGCGCAATGTTATGACTTCAAATGGAGTTTAGCAGTATTTCTGTTGTGGCTTGTCTTCGTTCAGCTGTTAAGACCAATAACGATAACAGAGCTGGAGTTAACAGCAGATTGAGGCAATTGGCGCGCAATGTTAATGCTTGAAATATTGATGAGCAGCAATTCTGTTGTGGAATAAAAATATTAAGCTGTTAAACTCATTTACGATAACAGAGCGTAAGTCAACAGCAGCTGAAGGTAATTGGCGCGCAATGTTACCGATTCAAATGTCGAAATAAGCTGAGTAGGCTTGGGAAGTTAAGATATGCTTCAAATAATAATAGAAACTGACTTAGTATGTTGCGTGTTACACAATCAGTCGCACGAACAAATAATTAAATAATACACAATTGTATAAGTATAATACAGGAAAAAACATAATAAAAATTAATCAAGATGTTGCGCATACCAGGCATGCCCCTTTTACCGGGCACTCTCTTTCGCGATGTAAGTACAATGAAATGATGAGATGAACTATTATTAGATTTGAATTGTCTACTCTAACAGGTTAATAAAGTGTACTATCCGAAATCGCAATCGTTATTGAATTTTCGCGGCATACCAATGTTAACCGATCGGCTGCAGTCGACGCCCGTGGACCCAGCTGGTGTTGTTGTCGATATTAGTTGTCCGCCGGCCCAAGCCCAGGCACTATATCCGCCTCGGTCGGGTCCACGGTTGCCGCCCTGGCTGGCCTATGACAAGAAGGTGCTAAGCTTTAAGGCCTACTTTAAGCAGACACTCCAAGAGAACTTTCATGCCCCCTATATGGTGCGACATGTGAAGATCTATTACTATCTGGAGGATGGCACCATCGATATACATGAACCAAAGGTCGAGAATTCGGGTATCGTACAAGGCTGTGTGCTACATAGACAACGTGTACCAAAGCCCCCGCCCTGTGACAATGAATTCCTATCCATTATCGATCTCAATGTGGATAAAACGGTGCAGATCTTCGATCGTAACTATCACATTGTCGACTGTGATCCATTTACACGCAATTTCCTTAACAAACGCGGCATTGTGGTGCCCGATCCGGTGTCAGCTGCCATGTAAGTTGGTTGGATCTATTCTGCTCCTCGACTCTACTCCTCTACTTCAATACTCCACACCACAGTGATCCTGCTGAAGCTGTGCGTAAGCGTGGCCAGGCCCGTTCCAGCGCACCGCCAGAGAAACGTCATCCATTTGCCCAGTTCCTCAAGTACGATCGCCAGATCCTCAAGTTCCAGGCCTATTGGGACGATCGCACCGACATGGGAGATGTGCGCAAGCTTGAAGTCTGCTACTACCTGGCCGATGATACCATTGAGGTGAAGGAGGCCCACATACGCAACTCGGGACGAGATGGACCCACAACGTTCCTCAAGCGTGGACGTCTACAGCGCGTAAGTTTACACAGAACTAAACGGAGTTGTTCTAAGCTTGAGTTTGCATGAGATTGAAGTCTATGCGATTCCTAAAGTTCATAAGAGATTGTTGGGAAATTGTTGAGAGATTGATGGGAGATTGTTGAGAGATTGATGAAAGATTGATGAGAGATTGATGAGAGATTGTAGAGTGATTGTTGAGAGATTGTAGAGAGATTGATGGAAGATTGTTGAGAGATTGATGAGAGATTGATGAGAGACATACTAGAGATTGATGAGAGATTAATAGGAGATTGTTGAGGGATTAATGACAGATTGAGAACAAATTGATGAGAGATTGTTGAGAGATTGATGAGGGATTGTTGAGAGATTGATGAAAGATTGATGAGAGATTGATGAGAGATTGTAGAGTGATTGTTGAGAGATTGTAGAGAGATTGATGGAAGATTGTTGAGAGATTGATAACAGATTAATGAGAGACATACTAGAGATTGATGAGAGATTTATAAGAGATTGATAATAAATTGGTAAGAGATTGATGAGAGTTTGATGAGAGATTGTTGAGAGATTGTTAAGAGATTGAAAAACGATTGAACATTGTTTGATCACTGGTTGGTTGGAGATTAGCTATAGACTTAACAGTTATTGATTGATAGAGATATTAAAATTGATGGACAACGATTGAATGAGCACTGATTGATATGAAATTGAGTATATATTGATGGGAGATTGAATTCTGATTGTTCACTTATTGACCGCAGCTCACTGATTGATTACTCAGTAATCACTGATTGCTTACTTATTGCTTACTGATTGATCAGTGGTTGACCCCTAATTTTTCACCGATTGGCTTGAGATTGAGTATAGATTGATCCCTGATTGATCACTGATTAATTCTTGATATATTGAAGAGAAATTTATCACTGATTGATCGCTGATTGTTCAGTTATTTATCAGTGATTGCTGAGTGATTGAGCAGTGATTGACCACTGATTGATCAGTGATTGACCACTGATTGACCACTGATTGCTCACTGATTGTTCACTGATTGTTCACTGATTGATCACTCATTGATTACTGATTGATCAGTGATTGACTACTGATTTGTTACCGCTTGGTTAGAGGTTGAGTATAGATTGATTAGAGATACACCACTGATTCACCACTGATTGTTCACTGATTGATCTCTCATTGATTACTGATTGATCAGTGATTGACCACTGATTTGTCATAAATTTTTTGAGATTGAGTGTAAATTGTTAAGAAATTGAACACTGACTCATCACAGATTAATAACTGATTAATGAGAGATTGATTAGACAATGCTTACACATTGATCACAGATTGATCACTGATTCACCACTGATTGTTCACTGATTGATCACTGATTGATCACTGATTGATTACTGATTGATCAGTGATTGACCACTGATTTGTCACCGATTGGTTTGAGATTAAGTATAGATTGACCACTGATTCCTCACTGATTGATAACTGATTACTGAGCGATTGCTTACACATTGCTTACATTGATCACAGTTTGATCAGAGATTGATCTTTCGCTTATTCGCTCCACAGGAATTCGACGGCATGTTGCTGCCCGGCCAACAGACGCCAGTGACGCTGCTGAATGTGCTGGGCTCGTCACGGAATGTGCGCTACTGCGTGGATCCGTTGAACCTGGGCAACAAGGAGATCTTGTATTATAGTCAACGTGATCTGCAGATTGGCAGTGTCATCAATGTGTATGGCCGGGCAGTGGTCATAACGGACATGGATCCGTTTACACGGCAGTATTATCGCGATCACTATGGGATCGAGCAGTTTACACCGTTGCCACAGCCAACCAGATCAGATGTATGTGCACCGTATGACAAATCGGGACGCATGCTGCCACCATACAATGGCTGGGGCAGCTACGAGGATTCCGCTGGCAATTGCATGTCCATTGTGATCAAGAGACCCAAAACCGATTTCCGTAAGTTCATCAAATTCGATCGTTACGTGCTGCGCTTTGGGGCGAAAATGCTCTCGACCATACGGGAGAATTGCGAGAGAATCTTTGTGATTAGCTATTACCTGAGCGATGACACGATGCAGGTGCAGGAGGTGGCGGTGCGTAATTCGGGCTTCCTTGGCGGTGAGTTCATGAAACGCACCCGCGTCCTGATGCCCGGCCAGGAGAAGTTCTCCTGCAAGCAGCCGCAATATTATCGGCCATGCAACTTCTTCATTGGCGGCACCATGTCCATCAAAGACTTCATCTTTCATCTCGTTTCGGCGGATGAATTCACGCTCATGTATATGGAGCATCATCCCGAACAGTTCCCGCAAACGAACATCGAGCTGATCATGGAGAAGGTGCGCAAGCGCTGGAGCCACGCATGGCGGACTTTGTGTCCACCTGTGTGCCAGATTGCACAGATCTTGAGAAGAAAATGGAGAAGCGCACGGTGTTTGTGTCATTCGAGAGTCTGAAGGGCGCTCTGATCGCACTCATGGGCAATGCGATAAGTGATCATGAGATTATAACGATATGTCGCCACTTTTCCGGTGAGCAAGCGCCACCGAATGCCTGTTCCAGGGACAAAGTGCTGGCGGCTGCCCACTTGGAGATCAAGCGTTCGCTGTGGAACGGTCGCGATGAGCTAATGGAGCATTTCCATCACATAATCCCACAAATAAACCATTTATGCCCGAAACACAAGTCCGATCGACACTCCGCGGCTTCCGCATGCCATTCACGTTGGAGCTCATTGATAACATATTGTCGGTATTGAATCGCAACGATTGCGATGATATTGAAGTCTGTGATCTGATGAATTTCATTGATGTGTCATGCTTCAAGGGCTGCGACATGCCACCGATCATTATGCCTCGAACTGTGCCCTAAGCTGCCATTCCAATTCAAGGGTCGCGTCATCGACTTTGGCTGCCTGCTCAAGGCCCTCAATCTGCCACTGAATCTGCCCACCCCGAATGCCCAGCCCACCAATATGATCGGGGATGCCAGAATCTTGCCACCCACCGAAGCAGCCGACTGTTGATCCATCCACAGCTGAATGATCTTCTCTTGTTTCGATCTTGCGATCCTTCGATCTTCAGCTGATTCCACTTTGTGTTTTGCATTTGTTTGATTTATTTTATTTTTTTTTGCTTTTCACGTAGATCGAAATTTCTTGTACCAGAAACATTGGGAAACATTGAAACGTAACAACAACAACAACAACAACAGACACCCAATTCACTTGGCTACTGACTCAGATCCACAGAAAATCGGTTCTATATAGACGCATATATATTTTATTAAGTAACCACAAAATCACATGTAAAACAAATAAAAAAATAACAACAAATCAATAAAAAATGTATAGTATTCAAAAAACAACAAAACAATCTACATATTTAACTAATATAATATTTATTCCAAAATATTAAATATTATATTGTTCCTTTGACAGCTATAAAATGATATAATAGTAAAATATACGAGCAAACTCAGCACTCCATTCAGGTGCTCAGCTCAGTAGCTTGTCCAGCATGAGTAGAAAAAGAAGCTTTAAAGTCGACAAGCGCAGCAGTCGTGCGCACTCGACTGCATAATACCCTGTACAGTCTGCTAAGTAGTAGTTAACTAACAGCTGCTCTTTTGAACTCTCTTCTGAAACACTCCTATAGCATTCGAATTCTTTGCATGCTCAGAGCAGCAAGCTGCTGCATACTCAAGCAAAAGCTGAGTGCTACGTCACTTCATCTACATGTGCATGCATCGCACTCATTCGCTGTCCGCTCGCACACATGTGCTGGCCGGCAAATGAGCTAAATGCCAGATGATTCTTTTGCTAGAGTTATAGTAGTTCAGCTTTTGTCTCTCAGTAATACTATTGGTAACTCCTTTGCATTCAGAACATATACATATACATATACATATACATATACATATACATATACATATACATATACATATACATATACATATACATATACATATACATATACATATACATATACATATACATATACATATACATATACATATACATATACATATACATATACATATACATATACATATACATATACATATACATATACATATACATATACATATACATATACATATACATATACATATACATATACATATACATATACATATACATATACATATACATATACATATACATATACATATACATATACATATACATATACATATACATATACATATACATATACATATACATATACATATACATATACATATACATATACATATACATATACATATACATATACATATACATATACATATACATATACATATACATATACATATACATATACATATACATATACATATACATATACATATACATATACATATACATATACATATACATATACATATACATATACATATACATATACATATACATATACATATACATATACATATACATATACATATACATATACATATACATATACATATACATATACATATACATATACATATACATATACATATACATATACATATACATATACATATACATATACATATACATATACATATATCATATACATATACATATACATATACATATACATATACATATACATATACATAGACATATAAGGAGACATATATTATAGACAATTACTAATTAATTTATTTTTACTAGAGTTACGATAGAACGAATTGTTCTCCGTACTACCTCAAGTAACTCTAAATGGATTGCAAAACTGTAATATAATGAAATCGATGCGTAAATATCTATTGCTAGAAAACAGTTTAGTGTCAATGAAGACCAGGCAAAAGAGCATAATTATAGATGATTCTCTTTGCAACCTTAAGATAAACAGTTGCTTTCTC
Organism: Drosophila macrospina; assembly: GCA_035042075.1. Classification (NCBI taxonomy): domain Eukaryota; kingdom Metazoa; phylum Arthropoda; class Insecta; order Diptera; family Drosophilidae; genus Drosophila; species Drosophila macrospina. The sequence goes on along the minus strand of JAWNLW010000527.1, from coordinate 458,624 downwards.
TTTTAATGTTAACTTTATATTAATTTTAAATATTTGTTTTAATTCATAAAAGAGTTGAACTTTAAAAATATACAAATATTGAAAATAAAGTTAAATTTCCAGAATGTGTAAGTTTGGTTGAGTTATTTCCAGAAACAACAAAGTTTCTCATGCTAAATGTGGATTTGCAACCGATTGTTCCTATGACAGCTATATGATATAGTAGTCCGATCATATCTTAATTAAGTCAGCGTATGTAAGACAATATCGAGAGCAGAATCTGTGAGTTTTATTGAGATATCTCCTATAACAACTAAGTTTCTCGTACAAAATGCTGATTTCCGACCGATCATTCCTATGTAGCTATATGATATAGTAGACCGATCTTAACCAAATTCGGACAGTATATAAAAAGCTATATTAAATGCATAATATGCGAGTTTGACTAAGATATCTGTAGAAACAGCCATGTTTTAATTCTAAATGTTGATTTCCGACAGATCATTCCTATGGCAGCTATATGATATAGTAGACCGATCTTAAGCAAATTTCATCAGTATATATAAGGTTTTATTAAATGCATAATATGCGAGTTTGACTAACGTATCTCTAGAAACAACCAAGTTTTCCCTACTAAATGCTGATTTCCGACCGATCGTTCCTATGGCAGCTATATGATATAGTAGACCGATCTTAACCAAATTTCATCAGTGTATATAAAGCTATATCCGATGCATAATGTGTGAGTTTGACAAAGATATCTCTAGAAACAGCTAAGTTTCTCATGTTAAATGCTAATTTTCTATCGATTGTTCCTATGACAGCTATAAGATATAGTTATTCGATCCTTGCGGCTTTGACATATGTGCAGTGTGTAGGAAAGATATAGTTAAATGTAGTACAGCTTCATCAGGCGGCATAGCTACGAAGTCTCAGCCTTTCATATATATATATACATATACATAGACATATACATATATATATATATAAATATACATATACATATACATATGCACATACATATATAAATATATATATATACTATATTCCACTGCAACTGCCACGCTTTCTTTGAGGCGTTATACATATTATAAGCAAATTTGAATACTCTAGCATTTGCTATAGTAGATTAGTTTGCTTAAGTATCTAATAAAAACTCTATAACTATGACTAAGTTATCAAATAAAGTAAAGTATTATATATCATCTGGTATATGTAACCCCCTTGTAGCACCTAGAGAAGAAATACAACGTGTTGTACATTTTATAAGTCTCTATTTATTAGATTTATTGAAAATAGCATTTTGGGTTTTGCACACAAAAAAAAAAAGTATATTTATATATATATATAGAAAAAGTTGGGAGTTTTTCTTTATTAAATAATAACTTAGCATAAAAAAAATGTACTTGTATTATGAGCGTGGAGGCGCATGGGTGGGGGGAAACTGCTCCGCTTCCCCCTGCCCACAACCTCCTCATCACGCAACTGTTGTTGTTGTTTATAGTATATTTTTTTGCTGTGATTTTAGTTAAAAATGCAGCTAGTTGATAATTGTTGTAGTTGTAGGCATATTTCGGTTAAAGTTATTTAATGTTGTTTATATTTATACATATATATAAATAAATATATATATATATATAATTAATAAATGTAAAAATTGTTGTTGTTGTAGTTAGTATATCTTGTTGTTGTTATTGTAATTTGAAGAGAAAGTATCGCGTTTGAAATGATAGCTGACTGCATTTAGCTTAAGTACTGCACTTAAAATTAATTAAACATTTAAAACATGTAGAGGGAAATGAAAAGGAAAGAGAAGAAAAGAAACCGCGAGATAAACGGACTCAAAGAATACACTACAATTGAAAGCCGAAAGAATTGATCAAAACATGTAGAAGTTCGAGTTGTTGTTGCTGTTTTTGCTGTTGTTGTTGTTGTTCTTGTTGTTGCAAAATTGTAATTAAAAATTTGTTTACTCAGCGCCATATCGAATATGTGCATTTAATTTAAATTTGTGTGTGTGCGTGGGTGTGTGTGTGTGTGTATTTTTACTGTTACAAATGGGTGTGTAAAGTTGTAATGCAATGAATTATTACAATCGAAATATCGTGAAGCGACTCATCAAATTCAAGGAGCATCGAAGTCAATTGCAGCACAGATCTGGAGCTGATGATGATGTTGATGATGATGTATTGAGATATTGATATTGTTGTTGTTGCTGATGATCGTAGGAGTGTGGGGGGTGTAAGCGTGCAGTTTGCGGTACAGAGACACCATGCAACACACACACACACACACACACATATATATATATATATAGCATATAGCCAATTCATCACATATTTCGCATTGCCAACATATTCAATTCTCATATTCAATAGACTCAAGGATGTTTTTAATATATGTTTGTCATTTGCTTTCGCATTCGCTTTCGTTTTCGCTTCTTTTGTTGTTAGTTTTTGTTTTGTTTGTTTCTTCTTCTGTTTCTGTTTGTTTTCTTTTCTCTTTTTTGTTTTTTTCTGTTTTTTAGATCTCATCAATGTCTATCTCATCACCATCCTCATCATCCATAGCGTTCTTCTTGTTAACAGCGGCAACAGCACTAACAGCGGCAACCACCTTCAATGGCTCGACCCGGGCACGATCATCGTATTCGATCTCAACATCTGAATCACCGCCCGCATCGTTGTCATCTTCGGATGAGGAGTCCTCCTCTTCGGCATCCTTCAGCCATTGGACAAACGGTTCAACCTTCTCATGTATCTCAGTTGCAATCTTCTTGGACACATGACGTTTGCTCACTTTCTGCGCCCAATCGAGTATCACCTTCTCATCGAGTATATCCAAATCGTAGAAGATCTTAAAGATGCCAGCCACCTTGCTCATCAATGTGTTCGCATGCAACTCCACCGTCTGCTCAATGCCACCAATTAGATAACGTTGACCCTTTGTATTGTTGTGCGTGAAACGCAATAGAAGTATACGATTCTTGCGCACATCATTGATGATATTCTCGGTGAAGAGCAGCTCGGCTAGCACCAATGGTGCCTTGTTCACAATATCGAGACGTTCAGCTTCAATTAACAGCTCCTTGTGCGTCGGCACATCGTCCAGTTGCTTCTTGTCACGCTTGTTCTTCACCAGCTCATAGAAGATGTCAATGCGCTCCTTTTCCGTCTTGTCATAATCATCCGATATTGTCATGCCCTTTGCCCCGTCCGTCAGATCTTGCAAACGTGCACGAATCGCCTCCTGCAAAGCATTCAACGAACGATTAATCAATGGTCAAGTGAAAGATTTAAGTATTATCTGTTCTGTTAACTACTCTCATGCCATGTTAAGCTAAGTAAATTATCTGATCTTTCATCTAGTTATGTTAAAGTACATCAACTGTCTTTTCCTACAACTTTAGAGTTGAGTTCTGTCCACCAAGCTAACGTGCTGTTAAGTTAACAGAGTACTGTTAATAATCAATAATCCCTTAATTGTTGAAATTTCCTTTAACAGTTCTAACAGTGGCAATCTATGTTAAGCAACTCTGAGTGTTAAAATGCATCAGTCTGTTGATGTATTCCTACACTAACAGAATATTTTGAAGTTAACACTGTTTAAAATATGTCTACTGTTACCTACTCTACCAAGTACTGTTAGCTCTGTTAACTCCTTTACAAATGTTAACAAAGCACTGACATTTATGTTGAGCTCTTCTCAGTGTGGAAATCGATCAGCAAGCTATTCCTGGACTTTAAGAGCAGAGTGTTTACTTGAAGATTTACAAAATATATAGCAAGCTAACAGAATGTTCTTAAACTAACAGTGCTTAAAAATGTCTCTACTGTTAACTACGCTACTAAATATGATGATGATATGATGATGATATCATGATGTAAACGTTAACAGCAATACTAGCTTTATACAAGCAAAGTCACATTAACTGTATAAATGAGAGTATAATAATTTTACATAGCACAAGCTCTGTTAACTATCGCACAAATGTTAACAAATAGCTGTAATCATTGTTAAGCTACACTCAGTGTTAAAAAGAGCCAACAGACTTGAAGAGGAGGCTAAGCAATTTCTATTAACCTAACATAGATTTGGAGTTGCTGTTAAGTTAACAGAGTGACAGACATTGCTGTATGTTTTACCTTGGAAACATCGACACTCCAGCCACCATCGTCGTCATCCTCGGCAATGCTCTTCTCCGGAATGGCAGCACTGATTTCAGCCTCAGTTTGACTGGCATGATTGGTGCCATTGCCGCCATCGGATTCGCCGCCAGAATTGTTGGCCATCGAATTGTTGGATATGGAGCCATCAGAGTTTTCATTCTTTTGCTTCTGCACACGCTTCGAACGCTTGCCCTCGGTTAGCGAGGAGCCCTGGGCAGCCGGATTCAGGGATGGTGGATTCTTAACGATATACGTGTTGACCTTATGATTGACCTTCAGCAGGCCATGGAAACCACATGCCTTGCATGACTGCGAGATGGTTTGATTCTTGGCCGAAACAGTCAAATTCGTTTCCGGATTATCGCATTCGGGGCACAGCACAAATTTGCGTATGAAGCCATCAAGTAGATCCTGCAGCTTGTTCACATCATGCGATCCATTCACAATGAAACGCTCGTTCTGTGGGAAGGGAAAAAAGAAGAGGGAGAGATGAGTGAATAGTTGAAACTATCGAGTTTACTATCGATAAAGTGTACTTGGATTGAATAAAGGAAAAAGGAGAATGTTTGAGTTGGATATATGTGATGTGATTTATTTATGTTATGGTTGAAACATGGATTGTATTAAAACGTGGATTGATAGTCAAAGTATTAATCAAGAATACTATCGATAAATGGATTTTAAATTACGGAATATGTTATGTATGACAAGAGAATTTTTTAAATTAATAGAGTAATGTTTGTAGAGCAAATTTGAGATTGTTTTGATTTATAAATTTTATTAAAAGTTCGATTGTTATGCAAAACTATCAAGAATACTAAATTTAGTATGCGGAAAGTGAAATAAATTATCGAGTTTTGTAAAAGATGAATAGATAATGTAATTAATTTACATTTTGTAGTAAGTTTAAATGGGGAATTTGTAGAAATGTAAGTTGAGAGCTCAAATAATCGAAAATACTATCGATAAAGTGAATTTATTATGTGGAAAGTTGAAGCATGTTCAAAATGTATATTTTATTTAAATATTTGACTCGAAATACGGATTATTTTAAAATGTGAACTGTTGATTCAAGCCATCGAGATTACTATCGATAAAGTGCATTTAGAATGAGTAGAATTGAGTAAAGGAAAAGTTACGACTTGAAATTAATTTAGATGTAATTAATTTACATTTAGATTTAAGTTGAAATTTGGATCACTTTAGAGTATGGAGTTATACTCAAAACTATAGAGAATACTATCGATAAATCGAACGGGGTATGTGCCAATACATACGAAAGGAGAACGTTTAAGATAGATTAGGTTGTGTAATGAATTCATATTTTGGTTTGAGTTGATATGTGGATGACTTTTGAATGTGGATTAGAAGTCCAAACTATTAAGAATATTATCGATAAAGTGCATTTACAATGCTAAATATTGTGTACATACAAGAGGAACGTTGAAGAAAAATAGGATAATCAATTTAAAGAGAATTTTGAATGGATATGTATTGCGAACTCCTAATCAAAAGCATAGATAATACTATCGATAAATCAAGTTTGTAATGTAATGTAAATGAAAGGAGACTGTATATGATGCAGTAGATTGTTTAACGAAATGTGGATTGATGTGACATATGGATTGTTTGCTAAAACTAAAAAGAATGCTATCGATAAATCGATAGATGTATAAAGTTACCTCGACAAAAGGTAAATGTTTAAGTTAAATTAGGTAATGTATGCTTATTTGTATGCTAAATAGATTCCACAGTCTGGCCACACTTTCAATTGCAACGATAACGATAACGATAACAGTAGTGAAGAGAGGGTACACCTACCTTATGATCGAACTGTGTCTGGGCGCCCAACTCGCAGCCAAAGTACTTGGTCGGATAGGTGGCCGGACGTCCGATGGCACGCGCCACCTCGGCCATGTTGACCAGGACGGTCTTGATGCCGTTGCCCTTGCCCTCGACCTTGGCCTGCAGACGCGGCATCTTGTAGCGATAGAAGATGTCCGTAACGCTGCGATTCACATTGACAGTCGCCATTTTGCACTTGTTGTTGTTCTCGTTGTTGTTGCCACGAACAATTTAATTAATTAATTGATGATATTATTAATATTGTTGCTGGTATTTTGTGGATGTTGTTGGCTTCTAAGAGTTGCTGCTGCTGCTGTGTGTGTGTGTGTGGGGGGGAGTGGAGGAACAGGTCGCTTTCTCGCGTTCTGACGCTAAGTGGCAATGGCTCACAGTGTTTAGTTGGCTAATGCCAATTGCCTGTTATTGCGGCTGTTTGCAGGCTGGCAGCGCCAATTTGTTGACTTTAGCGGCTATTTTGCAATTTGTTTGCTTTTCGTTTCCGTTCATTAAATTTGCTTTTTACTTCAACTTTGCTCCTGGCGCTGGATGAACGGATTAACTGATGATCCTGGTTGTTGTTGCTGCTGTTGCTGCTACAATATCGCTACACTTCCACTGCTCATCAAGTGGCAACAAATGTTTGTTTCTATTTCCCTTCTTTAACTATTTCAAAACTTGTTCGCTTTTTATTCTACTTTTGTTTTCTTCTGGAGTTTTTACTTGCTTTTACTTGTTCCTGCTGATGGCAACTGATGTCGATACACTCTCCTTGCTTTTTAGTTTAGTTCAGTTTAGTTTTGGGTCTCCTCGCGCCTCGTCTCGCATCGCCTACTGATGCTGCTTCATCAAGGACTTGTGTTTCCAATATCTTCCTTTCCTTTCGCTTGTAGTGCGGACCTTACTGTAGTATATTTGTTTCATATGTTGTCTCTATGTATATCTCTGGCATAGTCTAAACCATTGGTGTTTTCTTCTCTCCCTTTCTGCTTGTTTTTCCTTCTCCTTCTTGAAGTATTTTATTAGTATATTAATTAATTTATTTTTTTTTTAATAATTTTTTCTTTTATGATTTTTTTTTTGTATTTTTGTAATTTTTTTATTTTTTTGTAATTTTTTTTTAGTAAAAAACTATTGGAACGGTACAATGGTTGGCTCACGTGTACCTGAACGGCTGTAACTTCCGATGTCTGTTACTTGAAGTCCTGCAAAATGGATGAGCGGCAAGAGAAAGAGAAGGCAGAGAAGCCATTAATTTGAAATTCAATTGTAATTATCGATAAGTATAGGCTATCTTTAAACAACACTGCCTGACATAATTACAGCGCAGTATAATTGTAAAGCGAGTGAACCCGTCTGCAAGAGACTCTGTAACAAACAACAATTTAATCACTTTCGGATTGTGTCGCAAAATTTCAATATAGTTTCGATTTACAGATTTATGCTGGAGCTATTACCTTGAAATACTTGTATAATTCGTTTGCTATCTCTAATTCTTATAGTCTCTGTTACTTTTGAGGTACAGGGTCTATTCGGGAGAATAGATTTATGCTGCATATTTTCTCTTTCTTTAACAACTTGTGCACACTTATAACTTATAGTATTTCCAAGCTTCTTTTTCTAGCAATCCCAATGTCTATAGGTTCTCTGCAGTTTCCTAGCTCTTATGGATGCTGAGTTTTACATATACTCTATTTATATTTCGGAAGTCTTTCTTTTCCTAGCTATCTCTATGGCTTCAGCTAGAGCTTAACTGCATCTTGTAATTATATTTAAAAATAACCAATGAATTCTATTTGAATTTATGTGTAAGAAATGTTAACTAGAATATGCAATTATGTTTCAAGCATAAAGCTTTAATTTTCGCTCTTCTTTCTAACAAACTCTTGAAATATGCATTCTCTACAGTTTGCTCTATTTGTGACTTACCGATGACTTATAGTTCGCCTCTTTGAATTCATGCACAGTTCGAAGCTTTTACTCCGTTTTTGTGGAATTGGAGGTGCGCCTTTTTTTGCTGGTGTTTCTGCAACAAGACAAATGAAAGAGTTTCATTATGAGTAAGCAAATTGTAAAAAGGGCTTCCCCTCCGTAAGACGCTTCAATATAACTAAATAAACATTTACTTGTGTTGAGCTTAGGGTTTCCCCCTATTTTGAGCTTACCCAGACAGGCAGACAGTTAGGCCAGCGATCGGAACGGTGCATAGCAAGTAAACAACATTGGAAACCCACTTTGAAACACTTAAATAAAATTTGTGATATATCGGGATTGAGGAGAAGAAGGAAGAGAACGGGTTGGGGGGCTAGAACGATGGATTGCTTGCTCGCTCTTAGGCCTGCCTTTTCAATGCCAGCCTCATGGAGAGCTCGAAGAACAGCAAAGCATCGGCACTCTTCTTTTGATACGGAGTAATTTTGAGGCAAAGCTTAACCAGAAATTAGACCACATCAAAAATGTTGAGATATATATGCTGTTCCCGATGTGTATTCCCGATGTAATTGATGACAATGTATTTGAATGTTAGCTTGAATCCACGGTTAATTTATTTATATTGCATTTCTTGTGTTGTCAACCGAGACAGAGATAAATGCAAATAACTGAGATTTTACACTGAGAATTTCTGCTAGAATAAATTATCGAATAATTTCAAATTCAATGCCTGGAACTGAGTAGAGAGTTCAAGACTGACTGACAACAAAATCAAAGTAAAGCAACAAAAATATTTCAATTGTTTTTTCCAACACTAACGCAGCTTAGCTGATTAATCGATAATCAATAAATTTAAGAAGCATCTCTGGCTGTTTTTACACATTTTCTACAATTCTTCAATATATATATTTGTTGAGAAAATTTTGAAAAGGCAAACATTATAATCGATACAACATCGAATTGAATCCATCGTTGCACTTAACAGCCCATTTAAACAAAATAATGTGAGAAAATTTAAAAAAACTTCTCAACTTTTTCGGGAAAACAAAATATTACAACATTTAATCTAACTATGGTAAAATATTTAATAATTAATCTACAACGAAATACTATAATAAGTTAAACAGAACATAATTTGATTGCAGAACGCTGTTATGAGAAATTTAAATTTACAGCCAAAGGCGCTAACAGGAGTCATCTCAGCTGATTCATTAATAATCGATAAGGTCAAGAGGATCTCAGCTTGCGTTAACAGCCTGATGTTAGCTAACAGCTGATAGATATGCATTTTGCAAATAGCACAGCTGACTAATCGATAATCGATGTAGGATGAAAGGCTGCTGTAAACTAACAGCTGACAGTCAGACAGCTGACTGTTAAATCGAGAGAGAAAAGAAAAAGAGAGCGAACAAACAGAACAAACGAAAGCTGTGCATGCGTATGCATATGTGTCTGTGTGCTTGTGTGAATGCGTGGGGAATTACTAAACTCACCGCTGAGGTCATAGGTAATGGCCACAGTATGTCGCTGGATGGTTAAATCGCACAGCATATGATGCAGCTCGCTTTTAAAGTTCGTTGTCACGAGCAGAAGGTAAACGAGCGCGGCCAGGAATTGCAATTGCAATGGCAACGTCAACAACGTCAATTGCTTCGGCGGCGTCAGGTTGATGTCGTTTTTCCGGGCGGTTGGCGTACACAACACCAAAGCGTCTATCAGGTGCAACACAAACTGAATCTGAATCTGGATATGGATCTGGATCTGAATCTGAATCAGGATCAAGATCTTGTTAACGAGCGTTGCTATTGCAATTGTTGCTATTTTGAAGACTTCTTCAATTGAATGCTTCAATTGTTTTCGCTTCGTTCTTTTTTTGCGATTTCGCGACGATGTTATGATCGTTATCGTTACCGTTACCGTAACCGTTAGTATAGCATTTGATTTTGTATGCGTTGTTGTTGTTTTTGTCGATGATGATATTTTTGTGGTCGTTGTTGTTGTTGGTATTGCACAGCATTGATATAAACGTTTTGGTTTCGAAGCCCGGTGAGGCAACAAAAAGTTGAGAAAACCACAACGACAAAGCGTTAAGAGCATTAAAAGACGTCAATTCAAGAGGTTTTGCAAATTCAACGAAAGTTATGAATCAGAAATGAGATTATGGAACAAAATCAAAATGAATAAACGATCTTCTTATTCTCCTTATTGTTATTGTTGTTGCTGTTGTTAATGCTTGCCCTTGTTGTTGCTGTTATTAGTGTTGTTCTTGTTGCACTTGCAGTTGTTGCTGAACCTTTGAATGCTGTTGCCGCTATTCTTGTTTATCGATTAACTTATCGATTTCTTACTCCTTCATCGATGGTTTGCTTTAATGAAGCGCCGTCACGTTGTTCTCTTTTGTATTTTCTTCAATGTGTGTTCTTTAATTTTGTTTGCCAGTTTTCTATGGGTGTTTTCACATTGAATAAACTTATTTATAATGATGTTATGCAGTTTCGATTGAATGAAAAATGTAGGAAAACTCAATGAAAAAAAAACTAAATTCAAATGAAATCAAATTTAAAAAAGAAATAAAATAAAAAGAACAACAAGAACAGCAACAGTAGCAGCAGCAGCAACAGCAACAACAACAACATCGAGGAATCTTCATATATGTATTTAAATACGCACACACACACACACACATTGGTAGACTCACACTCACACACACACGCACGCACACGCACACGCTCGAACTCAGGAAAAATCCAATAATTACAATGCCAATTGGGCACTGGGCATGTCTTCATTTTCTTGTTGTTGCCCAAAACAAAAAAAAAACGGAAAAATGGAAAACCTGTTAGAAGCAGTAAGGGAAATTCACGCATGTTTTATTTTGTAATTTAGCCATAAAGCTGGCTTAAATACTTTATTCCCTTTTGTGTCAAACACACACACACACACATATGCACTCATATATATATACACACACACACACACACAAACAAAATATATGCGTGGAAAATTTTCACGTTTCGCATACAATGCGGAAAATTGTTGAAAACTTGCGATGGGTTTAACGCTGACGAATAAACTGACGTTAGCGATGCTGCTGAACGGCCAAGCAGTGTCCTCGTGTCCTCGCATATTCTCCTGGCGGGGATGGAAGAGCGAGAGCGTAATACGAACAGCCGTTTATTGCGCATGTGCTGTGGCCCTGCAACAACAAACAGATGTTCTATTGCCACCAGAACAGCCCCTTCCCTACCCTCCCACACACACACATACTCCTTGCACTGCTTGCCTCTTGCTCGCCCCCTTTTAAAACCGTTGGCAATGCAACTCTGTGGCCGCATTTCAGGTCAATTATGCAGCAGCACAAGAGAGAGCGAGAGCAAACATTTGCAAGATTTTTGCTGCCAGCCCGAAAGTATGCATCAGAAAAAACAGTAAGAAAGAAAAGCACAGTTGCTGCTCTCCATCCATCCGTCAATCAAAATTTACTTGCAGGAGCAAGCAGTTACAGCTAAAACTGCAGGCAGCGGCTTTACAAAGGCTAAAGAGAACGCAAGCGCATGTGCTTGCATGTGTGTGTGTGTGTGTTGCGTGCGTCAGAGAGAACTTGAGAGAGCTGCTGCTGCTACTGCAGCAGTGCACAAAAATAAATAAAAAGGAACAGCTGAGAGCGCAATATGGGACGTAGTTGTTGTTTTCATATGGAAAGGAAGGAAGCTGAATCAATCAGAGCTGACTTGCAGTTTAGTATCTATTGACTTTGTATACCCTGTAGCTGCATGAACATGCAGGAGAGTATTAATGCATTTACATCTTTTGCACAATATTATAAATTATATTGCAATTTATGAACTCTAATCAAAAGAAAATGTTGAATACTTATCAAACTATGAAACTAACAGCTGGCTGGATAAGCTCTCTCTAACTCCGCTTTCCCCCTCTCTAATTTTTTCGCTTTCTTTTTTAATTGCAAGCACTTGAATATCCGTGACCAATTACGACTTCATATATAAATATTTTAATTTTAGTAGAATCGCATGACAAATGTAATTAAACTGTGGCGAAAAAGTATAGTTCTTTATAACTAGACGTGCAATTGTTGTGCCAGATTCTCCGGGTATTACAGCGTGACCGAAGAATGTATTACATACATCTTTAACGCCTACAGAATATGAACGAATGGATGAATCAGAGCGCATAATTTCAAATATTGCAAATAATTTAAATGGTTTTCAACAAGATATAAAAAAGAAAGAAAAAAATCAAAGGCAAATAAAGAGAATGCGTATGAAGAGCTTAAAGCGTAGGACGAGGGAATGAATGTGTTGGAGAGGGAAGGCAGGCTATTTTAAGCATTTCTCCTTTGTTGACAGCAATAAAGAGAGTTGTTGTTGCACTCATGCATACGAAAGCTGTTGCACAACGTGAAATGGAACAGTAAATTGGGAGAGAGACAACAACAAGTGGCCCAGTGCAAAAGCTGTTAACGGCAAATCAAATGACAACAACAACAAACAAACGAAACAACAAAACAAAAGTGAAAGACAATTTAACAGTGACAATTATCTAAGTTAAACTGCAATTTCCGAGATTTTCAAATGCAAAACAATGTTTAAAGCAAATCAAAAAACAGAAACACTATTTAGGGGTTTGGGGGGAGGAAAGGGAAGGGCAACGGAATTTTGCAGTTAAAAGCAAAGCATGTGATGAGATGATACCCATGTCAATGCCATAAACTGGTTTATACTTTTATCAGTGCTTTTTGTTATTGTTTGTTGGGCACGCTTGCAAAATGGCAAACAAGAAACAGCAACAACGACAACAATAGGTAAACTGAATGCAAAATGGAACTGGAAACTAAAATAGGTATTGTGGCAGAGCAGCACAGGTATATATGAGAGAGATAGTGAGCAAGAGAAAGACTGAGGGAGGGGTTGTCGAGGAGCTGGTATACTGATTGAGATTGATTGCGTATTGTCTCATTGGCATACAATTACAACAAATGCCTGCATGGCAGTTAACAGTCTGCTGTTAACTAACAGCAATATTTATATGCACATAAACAGGTAATAAAAGCAGCGAGTGCAAGAGAAGGGAGATGGCAATTGTCTGCATGGGAGAAAAACGTATGAGCTGTTAACAGACTGCTGTTAATTAACAGCAATAGGTATGTATATGCATATACAGGTAATGGGTACCCTGCTAGCAGAGCACTGTTAGGTAACATTGGTTCCGTGTGCGAAATGTGTGTATGTATGTATGCTGTGTGTGCTTCTGTGTTTGTTTGTTTGTATGTATGTATGTTTGATCGGTTACGGCATGCGCACTTTAAGCTTAACAGACTACAACAAATCTCTTAACAGACTCACTTAAAGCTTAACAGACTACAATAAATCTATTTACACACACACACACGCATACGCATACGTATCAATGCAAAGGGGGAAAAAACCCACGTAGTGTGATAATTGTGTTCATGTTCATGATCTTCAAGTGCTCATTGCTGGAAAATACTACAAATTGCGCTTACTCATTACAAAAGAAAACAGCGCAATCATCAGTTTACAAATGGAAATTTATAAATACTTTCAGCATATACCACAAATTTGTATAAAGATTTGATTATTACTCAGTTCTATATATGTATATATATATATATACATATATGTATATATGTAACTACCTGACGTTATCTGTCGCTGAACTTACACAACTAACTAACATTATTATATTTATTTATTTACTTAATAGCTTTACATGCATCTCGTGTCTCCGGGCAATTGATTGTGTACTTACCACTTAATCTTTCAAAAGTCATATAAGATATTATGTTTCCCCTGCTTGGGGTGCGCAATGCAATCTCACGAATTAGATAAGGAAGTTGATGAACAAATATCTCTTCTCAAGGCCTCCAAATAGACAACGGATCCGCGATTCCTGGATGTTATTTTTTGTTTTGATTTCGTTTCAAATTATAATAGATGTATGTACCGTAACTGATTATTGTTGTACTTTATACCTCTTTCTATCTTGTTTATTTTTTTATTTTTAACTTTATTGTAGGGTTTACTTTGCTTAGTTTTGTTTTGTTTTTTTTTGCCACGTGAGAAATTCGCGCAACTGTGCGATGGCCGCTGGCAACGCTAACCACGCGTAAAGTTTTTAATTGCTATAATTTGTTTTTAACTTTAATTAATTTGTTCCTTTTGCTGCTTCGTCTGATGCAAGAACTCTGCAATGATATTAAATTATAACAAATAATTTTGTTTACTCCAATAGTATGATAATATTAAATTTAATGAAAATATGCAAATGTTAATTGCGCATGTTGTTTAACATCAGTAGCCTCAGCTGTTGCTGTTAACTTGCTGTTACCGTGCAAACGTGCGTGCTTGTGTGTGTGTGTGTGTATATGTGTCTGTGCAATTTGTTGTTGGCTACGAAAATGAAATAAAAAGAAACGTGCGCAGTACACTAAAAATACAATACATATAGGGTATTCCTTCTCGAATACTTTATGGCCTGTGCAGATTTACACACTCACACGCACACACACACACACTCTCGCATGCACACGTATGTGTGTACATAAGCAGATGTACGTGATTTGCAATTTGTGAAATTGTAATCGAACTCTTATCAAAAAAAAAAAACACAAATACAATTGCAACAGTTTGCACTAAGCCCAAAGTTGAAACATTGCATATACATATTTATCTATGCCAACATTGCACGTAATTATACTTTTTACTGCACACACACACAAATACACATATATGCATATATGTATGAAAATAAAAGAAGCCACGCCATTTGTCATTTTTGAGGTTGTGTCTGTGGATATATATTTTTTTTTACCTTTTTTCAAAACGGAAAACAATACTGGATTTCAACTCATCAATTTTAATACGATATTAATTTGACTTGTAGATATTTAATACGGTTTAACACTTGATTTTCTTCGGAGATACGACGACAAACTGTTGGCACTGTTAGCGATGCACGAAAAACATTGATATATCGATATATTGCATTTTGGTATCTACACTGAGCAATGCCAATTATCGGTAGTCATCGAATAATGATATTCAATAAACTTAATTACGTCAATTTAAATGAGGAAAGAATATTAATATAACAATAATCATAATAATAATTAAAGTATTTAATAAATGATTATTAAATGTAAGCAAAATAAATACAATATCAAAAATATCGGCAAGTGCTACACGAACAGTGTACATAAATATCGATAAGCTGTGCTCACATCGATATTTGCAGACTGTGGCCGTCAGCGTGTTGTCATATGGTTTAAATAAAAGTCGAATAGATTTGATTGATTTTAAAGCTATTTAACAGTTCAATAGTTACCACGCCATGCCCAAGGAGCAGTTTCGCGCTTCGGCGCTTAACAAGAAGATGTAAGTTGCAACCACTTGGCTGGCACAGCCCAAATTACGAGCACATTTGTAATATTTGTTTTTGCGGGCACAGTTCACATGTGCAATTTAGCATTAGCGGCGCCGATGAGATACAGCAGGAGTCGCTTGTGCGGATAATATCCAAGAATCTATATCAGGCACAACGGCAGCCGGTACCCTATGGCGTGCTCGATCGCCGCATGGGCATCAGCACCAAGGATGCGGTGTGCGAGACATGCGGTCAAGGATTGAACGAATGCATTGGGCACTTTGGTTATTTGGATTTGGCATTGCCAGTCTTTCACATTGGACACTTTCGTTCCACAATTAATATACTGCAGATGATATGCAAGACGTGTGCACATGTCATGCTGAAGCCCGAGGATCGTGCCATATATGAGAAGAAGCTGCATAATCCGAATTTCTCGTATCTCGGTAAGAAGGCGCTGCACTCGCAGATGCTTGCCAAGGCAAAGAAGGTGACCAAGTGTCCGCATTGCGGTGCTGCCAATGGTGGCGTCAAAAAGGGACCCGGCTTACTTAAGATTCTACATGATCCCTATAAGGGGCGCAAGAAGGATGCCCTATTCACCAGCCATATGGAGGAGATGCGGCGTTCCACGGAGCTCAATCGTGATCTCAATCTAGCGTTAAGCAACTACAGTGCCGCCGAGGAACTAACACCCCTCATGGTGCTCGATCTGTTCGAGCAGATACCCCAAAGCGATATCGCATTGCTGGGCATGTGCTCTCGTGGCGCACATCCCAAGAACTTGATTGTGACGCGCGTATTTGTGCCGCCTGCCTGCATACGACCCTCTGTGCTGTCGGAGGTGAAGGCCGGCACCACCGAGGATGATCTAACGATGAAACAGAGCGAGATTCTGCTGATCAATGATGTGATCCAACGGCATATGGCGACGGGTGGCAAGATTGAGTTGATACACGAAGATTGGGACTTCCTGCAGTTGCATGTGGCATTGTATTTCCACAGCGAGATCAGTGGCATACCCTTGAATATGGCACCCAAGAAGACCACACGTGGCATTGTCCAACGTCTCAAGGGTAAACAGGGACGATTTCGTGGCAATCTGTCCGGAAAGCGTGTGGATTTCAGTGGACGCACTGTCATCTCACCGGATCCCAATCTAATGATCAATCAGGTGGGCGTACCAGTGCGTGTGGCCAAGATTCTCACCTATCCGGAGCGTGTGAATCCAGCAAACATACGCCAAATGAAACAGCTGGTGAGGAATGGTCCCAGCACGCATCCGGGTGCAAACTACGTGCAACAACGTGGCTCAAGCTTCAAGAAATATCTAGCCTACGGCAATCGCGAGAAGGTGGCCCAGGAGCTCAAGTGCGGCGACATTGTGGAGCGTCATCTCCGCGACGAGGACATTGTGCTATTCAATCGGCAGCCATCGCTCCACAAAATGTCCATAATGTGCCATCGGGCCAAGGTGCAACCGCAGCGCACATTTCGCTTCAATGAGTGCGCCTGCACGCCATACAATGCCGACTTCGATGGCGACGAGATGAATCTGCATTTGCCACAAACGGAGGAGGCACGCGCCGAGGCACTCATTCTGATGGGGAATCAATCGAATCTGGTTACCCCGAAGAATGGTGAGATATTGATTGCGGCAACGCAGGATTTCATCACCGGCGGCTATCTGCTCACCCAAAAGGAGGTCTTCCTCACCAAGGAGGATGCCATGCAATTGGCCGCCTGCTTTCTGGCCAACGAAGATTCAACAATGCACATTGAAATGCCACCGCCGGCGATATGGAAGCCACGTCGCCTCTGGACGGGCAAACAAATGTTTAGTCTACTCATGCGACCCAATCTGGACTCCCATGTGCGTCTCAACATGGTCAACAAGGGGCGCAACTACACCGGCAACATGGATCTGTGTGTGAATGATTCCTGTAAGCACTCTCTCTATCTATCTCTCTCTCTCTCTCTCTGTCTGTCTCTTTTCTCATTTGCTGTCTCATTCGCTTTCAAGGGATTCACATACGCAACTCGGAGCTCATGTGCGGCACCATGGACAAGGCCACAATGGGATCGGGCACGAAGCAGTGCATCTTCTATTTGCTGCTGCGCGACTTTGGCGAGGCGTTTGCCACAAAGGCCATGTGGCGTCTGGTACGGGTGCGTATTGCCTCTCTCTCTCTCTCTCTCGCTCTCATTTTCGCACTACACTCTGCTTATGTATTTATGAAGTGGGTCGCATAGTTCTGTGAGCAGTTAGGTGACACTTTGAGGGGGAATAATTGTGAGTCCCAAACTTCCTCTTGAAGTTGCCACAATATCAACGTATTGCTCTCTCTTTCGCACTACACTCTGCATGTGAGCAGGCGTCTGTAAACTCTAAGTTAATCTAGAATAGGGTAGTATAATTCTGTCATCAGTTAGGTAACACAATCTAAAATCTTCCTCTTTATGTTGCCCTTTCTTTCCCACTACACTCTGGATACGACTACGTGAGAGTTTACTCTAAGTTAGTCTTGAATTGGGTCGCATAGTTCTGTCGTCAGTTAGGTAACACTTTGAGGGGAAAGTAATTGTGAATCTTAAATGTTTCTCTTGAAGTTGCCATCTTTCTCACACTTCACTCTGCATATGAGCAGACAAGTGTATATTCTAAGTTAATCTAGAATAGGGTAGCATAATTCTTTCATCAGTTAGGTAACACAATTACTTGGGAATCTTAAATCTTCCTCTTGGAGTTGCCCTTTCTTTCACACTACACTCTTCGATTGTTTATACGAATATACACTCTAAGTTATTCTGGAAGAGGGTAGTATATTTCTGTCAGCAATCAGGTAACTCCCTAATAGAAATACTTGTAAATCTTCCGTCTTAATACTTACCTCGTAAAGCTGCCACAAAGACTTCGTAATGCGCTCTCTTCTGCACTACACTCTGCATATGCATGCGAGTTTATTCTCTAGGTTATTATTTATTAGAGTCGCATAGTTCTGTCAACCGTTAGGTAACACTTAGAGGAGAATATTTGTGAATCTTAAATCTTAAAGTTTACTTGGTACAAGAGCCGTATTTTTCTCTCTCTATTATTCTATATGCAGCATTTATTTTTATTTTTTTTTTTGGTAGGGCCCTTTAGTTTTGTGAACCAGCATGTAACACCTGTAGGAAATACTTATAAATCTTCAAGCATTGCTCTTAAAGTTGCCATATAGGACATAAATTGCACTCTCTTTCGCACTATGCTCTATTCTTTACGTTATTCCTTAGTAGAGTCGCTTAGTTCTGTCAATAGTTATGTAACACTTTGAGGGAATGTATTGCTTATCTTCAATTATAATACGTAGTGTCTTAAAGTTGCCACAAATGGCAATTGCCCTGCAAACGAGTTATATAATTATGTCAATAGTTATGTTACACTTTCAAGCTTTAAAATTTTTATCGATAATCGATAACAATTAGGCAGCATAAGTGAAAGTTTGCCAAAAAAAACCCTCAAAATTTGCGTAGTAATCTTTTCATGCAACTCATTTGCAAATAATTTATATCTGTAAGTTATCGATAACTGCAAAACAGCACACTGAGCAGTTTATCAAAAGAAACCCGAAGGCATTGATTTCAAAACTGTTTCTATCGACAAATGCCGACTTATTAACGAATAATCGTTATCGATATTCTGTCGATAACAAATGAGTAACTGAAATAAAATATGGGCAGGAAAAACGCAAGGCATTTGCCAAAGAACGAATTCAATGGTCGAATAGCTACTTATTCAAAAATAATCGATAACATATCGATAATAATGATGTTGAATAATCCAAAAATTGCTAACAGAAATTCCTAGGGATTTGCATAGCAATGTTTCTAACAGCAAATGCCAACCCATTCACAAATAATCGTTATCGATATCATATCGATAGCAATTAAGTAGTTATATTAAATGATTGCCCGGCAGAAATTCATGGGAATTCATTCATAACTACATGGGCTTGCTCCAGCAAATAGTTGTATCAATTGATGGCGATAACGATAACGATAGCACGATATGTTGATATTAAGACTGTCACTAGCCGGGTCTAAAGACACCACGCAATGAGTAGCCGATAGAGCGGAATAAACCGGGGAATAATGGGGGAAGGGAGGAGAAGTTTGGGGAAAACCGAGGACTATCTTATCTGGGGAAATTCAGTATAATCGAGTGAAATATTAGCGCTTTATTTGCGATCACCAAAGTGACGAGGTGTGTATGCAAAGTAGTGTCCAGCTCAGCTGAGGATCAAGCCCGTCGTCTCCGCAATGTAGTCCAGGAACGACGTGAGCCTCACATAGGCCGATGGCAACCCGACGGTGCAACGATCCTGGGCAACAAATGAGTTGATACCGATCTGAACGTAGTGACCAGCACTGTTATTGTACACGATCAATGGACCACCCGAATCACCGCTGCATGGGGACATATTTGAGCCAGCATTGCCCTGAGCGCAGATGGTGGATGCGATCACCACATTTTTGCCAAAGACGCTCCTACACTTGTCATTAGTAATGATCTGAACCTGGGCATACAGCAAGGTCTCTGGATGATCTAGATACTCATCATCGATCACTCCAAAGCCCGCAGTGGTTGCCACAGTGCCAACGAAGGTGTTGCCCACTTGGGAGCGGGGCACCAGCTGTATGGGCTGCACATTGGTGTTAAAGCTGAGCTTTTGCGGCAACTTGGCCAATGCCACATCATTGTTCTTGTAGCGATTGTAATTGGGATGCACATACAGCTGCGTTGATGTCATGCTCTGCGGCGGTGCCTCATCATTCAGTTTGATGGTGCCAAAGACAAGAAATAGCGAAGGACGGCCAGAGGCGCAATGTCCAGCTGTGAGTACCCAACGGTCGGAGATGATCGAGCCACCGCACAATATAGTATCCCATTCATCGATCTTGACTAATACCTGCCAGGGGAATTGGCCCACCGCAGCCTCTTTGCCAGAGATGGTGCGTGCTTGCTGCAAACACACACACACACACACATACACACACAAATCTTGTTAAGAATTGTTGTTTGTTGGCAAAGAAGGAAAGAAGGCAGCAACATTGCTTACCAGTTCGAACTGTTGTTGTGGTGTTGCCTCACTGAAGTTTGTTGTTGTTGTGGCCAACAGTAGAAACAACAGCAACACTGCAATGATATCAAATTATAACAAATAATTTTGATTACTCCAAATAATATGATAATATGAAATTTAATGAAAATATGCAAATGTTAATCGCGCATTGTCAACATCAGTTGCCTCAGCTGTTGCTGTTAACTTGCTGCCAACGTTGCACGTAGTTATAATTTTTACTGCACACACACACACACAAATACACACTTATGCATATATGTATGAAAATAAAGGAAGCCACGCGATTTGTCATTTTTGATGTTGTGCCTCTGAATATATTTTTGGTATTACCTTGTTTCAAAACGGAAAACAATATTTTTATTTCATTTGATCAATTTGAATACGGATATTATATAATATGGATATTTAACACGATTTAACACTTGATTTTCTTCGGAGTTACGACGACAAACTGTTGGCACTGTTAGCGAGGCACGTAAATCATTTGGACTCTGTACTAAAAGTGCATAGTCTACTAAGTTTGACGAAAGCGAAAAGTGCGTAACAGGCGGAAGGAGGCGTGGCAGACCCTATAATGTATATATATTCTTGATCAGCATCAACAGCCGAGACGATTGAGCCATGTTCGTCTGTCCGTCTGTCCCTGTTTGTCCGTCTGTTTTGCTT
This sequence comes from Drosophila macrospina, assembly GCA_035042075.1. Lineage (NCBI taxonomy): Eukaryota > Metazoa > Arthropoda > Insecta > Diptera > Drosophilidae > Drosophila > Drosophila macrospina. The sequence goes on along the minus strand of JAWNLW010000527.1, from coordinate 437,506 downwards.
TCCCCGATTAGTACAGAGTCTCCCACAGTCGTTCCACCGACTGTAGCTGCCTGACTTGTTTCGTAAGTACATTACGTATGTATTTTTGAAGTGGGTCGCATAGTTCTGTGAGCAGTTAGGTGACACTTTGAGGGGGAATAATTGTGAGTCCCAAACTTCCTCTTGAAGTTGCCACAATATCAACGTATTGCTCTCTCTTTCGCACTACACTCTGCATGTGAGCAGGCGACTGTAAACTCTAAGTTAATCTAGAATAGGGTAGTATATTTCTGTCATCAGTTAGGTAACACTTTGAGGGAAAGTTGTCATCTCTCTCACACACGCTGTATACTCGTAGGCGAGTGTATACTCTAAGTACGTCTTGAATAGCGTCGCATAGTTCTGTCATCAGTTAGGTAACACTTTGAGGGGAACGTAATGGTGAATCTTAAATCTTCCTCTTGAAGGTGCCCTTTCTTTCACACTACACTCTTAATTTGTTTATACGAATATATACTCTAAGTTATTCTGGAATAGGGTAGTATATTTCTGTCAGCAATTAGGTAACTCCCTAATACTTGTAAATCTTCCGTCTTAATACTTACCTCGTAAAGTTGCCACAAAGACCTCGTATTGCTCTTTCTTTTGCACTACACTCAGCATATGCATGCGAGTTTATTCTCTTCTATGCTTTAGTAGAGTCGCATAGTTCTGTCAGCAAACATGTAACGCTTTGAGGGAAAGTATTGTCTAGTGTCTTAAAGTTGCCACAAAAGCGACGTATTGCTCTCTTTTTCACTCCCCTTTCTAGGTAATCTTGTGTAGGGTCGCTTAATTCTATAAGCAATTGGGTAACAATTTAAGCTAGATAGTATCTAAAAGACTAAGAACTTCACATAATTGCTCGAGTTTATTTAATCAGTTACAAGTGCTGCTAAACTAGGTAATACTCTCCCGTTAGTCTGCAGACGAATTTTATAATTATGTCAACAATTATGTTACAGTCTTATCGATTATCGATAACAATTAAGAAGCACAAGTGAAAGTTGGCGAAAAAAAAAAACACTCAATAAATTGCCTAATAATCTTTGCATGTAACTTTTGCAAATAATTTATATCGATAAGTTATCGATAACCTCAAAACAGCAAACTTAGAAGATTATCAAAAGATAACCGAAGGGATTGATTTCAAAACTGTTTCTATCGACAAATGCCGACTTATTAATGAGTAATCGTTATCGATATTCTGTCGATAACAAATGAGTAACTGAAATAAAATATGGACAGGAAAAACGCAAGGCATTTGCCAAAGAACGAATTCAATGGTCGAATAGCTACTTATTCAAAAATAATCGATAACATATCGATAATAATGATGTTGAATAATCCAAAGATTGCTAACAGAAATTCCTAGGTATTTGCATAGCAATGTTTCTAACAGCAAATGCCAACCCATTCACAAATAATCGTTATCGATATCATATCGATAGCAATTAAGTAGTTATATTAAATGATTGCCCGGCAGAAATTCATGGGAATTTATTCATAACTACATGGGCTTGTCCAGCAAATAGTTGTATCAATTGATGGCGATAACGATAACGGTCGATAGCACGAGTTTTATAATTATGTCAACTGTTATGTTACAGTCTTATCGATTATCGATAACTATTAAGTAGCACAGGTGCAAGTTGGCCAAAGAAAAGCCTAACTAAATTGCCTAGTAATCTTTTCATGCAACTCATTGCAAATAATATATATCGATAAGTTATCGATAACTGCAAAACAGCACATTCAGAAGTTTATCAAAATAAACCCGAAGGGATTGACTTCAAATATGTTTCTAGCAGCAAATGTAGACTTATTAACGAATAATCGTTATCGATATTCTGTCGATAACAAATGAGTAAGTGAAATAAAATATGGGCAGAAAAAACGCAAGGCATTTGCCAAAGAACGAATTCAATGGTCGAATAGCTACTTATTCAAAAATAATCGATAACATATCGATAATAATGATGTTGAATAATCCAAAGATTGCTAACAGAAATTCCTAGGTATTTGCATAGCAATGTTTCTAACAGCAAATGCCAACGCATTCACAAATAATCGTTATCGATATCATATCGATAGCAATTAAGTAGCTATATTAAATGATTGCCCAGCAGAAATTCGGGATGCATTCATAACTACATGGGCTTGCTCCAGCAAATAGTTGTATCAATTGATGGCGATAACGATAACGATAGCACGATATGTTGATATTAAGACTGTCACTAGCCGGGTCTAAAGACACCACGCAATGAGTAGCCGATAGAGCGGAATAAACCGGGGAATAATGGGGGAAGGGAGGAGAAGTTTGGGGAAAACCGAGGACTATCTTATCTGGGGAAATTCAGTATAATCGAGTGAAATATTAGCGCTTTATTTGCGATCACCAAAGTGACGAGGTGTGTATGCAAAGTAGTGTCCAGCTCAGCTGAGGATCAAGCCCGTCGTCTCCGCAATGTAGTCCAGGAACGACGTGAGCCTCACATAGCCCGATGGCAACCCGACGGTGCAACGATCCTCGGCAACAAATGAGTTGATACCGATCTGAACGTAGTGACCAGCACTGTTATTGTACACGATCAATGGACCACCCGAATCACCGCTGCAGGTGGACATATTAGAGCCAGCATTGCCCTGAGCGCAGATGGTGGATGCGATCACCACATTGGAGCCAAAGATGCTCATACACTTGTCATTCGCAATGATCTGAACCTGGGCATACAGCAAGATCTGTGAATAATCCAAATACTCATCATCGATCAGTCCAAAGCCCGCAATGGTTGCCAATGAGCCAACGAAGGTGTTGCCCACTTGGGAGCGGGGCACCAGCTGTATGGGCTGCACATTGTTGTTGAAGCTGAGCTGTTGCGGCAACTGGACTAATGCCACATCGTTGTTCATCTTATCATTGTAATTGGGATGCACATAGAGTTGCGTTGATGTCATGCTCTGCGGCGGTGCCTCATCATTCAGTTCGATGGTGCCAAAGACAAGATACAGCGAATCATGGCCATAGGCGCAATGCCCAGCTGTGAGTACCCAACTGTCGGAGATGATCGAGCCACCGCACAGTAGATCATCCCATTCATCGCGCTTGAGTATTACCTGCCAGGGGAATTGTCCAATCGCTGCCTGTTGGCCAGAGATGATGCGTCCTTGCTGAAAGCACAAACACACAAATCTTGTTAAGAATTGTTGTTTGTTGGAAGAAGGAAGGAAGGCAGCAACATTGCTTACCAGATCGAGCTGTTGTTGTTGTTGTTGTTGTTGTAGTTTTAGTTGTTGTTGTGGTGCTGCCTCACTGAAGTTTGTCTTGGCCAACAGTAGAAACAACAGCAGCACTTGTGGCAGCCACAAGTGGCAACTTGCTTGTCTGCTATCCCACAATTCCTTGTTTCTCACTCGCATTTCCCCCTTTTTTTTCTTTGGTTGACCTGCTTTCGTTTGTTGCTCGTTTTCGTCTGCGCGACATTGCGACAATTTTCGCAATTATATGCAGGCCACTGTAGGCCTCTCCCCCTACCTCCCTTCTCCTCCCATACTTCGCCCCCTTCTTTATGCCTTACAATTTGTTATTAACAAGAGCTGTCGTGTTCTTGTTATTTGGCCAGCGCCCTCGATAAGATTAATTACTCACACGACACTTCTGTTCCAACTACCTTGCTACTTAATACTCTATTTCCCTCTCTCTCTCTCTCTCGCTCTCTCTCTCTCTACCTCCCCTCTCTTTCTCTCAGCTTGTGTCTTCCTCCCACTCTCCATCTGTCCCTGCCTCGTGTCTCTGTCTCTGTCTCTATCTGTTGTCAATTCCTTTTGTCCAACAACATTGGAAACTCTTATCACTGATAACACTGACACTTGTTTTCTACACTAGCCAACAAGAAACTTCACCCAACTGTGGGAAATTGTTGAAACTACTGTTGTTAGTTGTCAACTGTGTGCTGGACAATTCTGAGTAGTTGCAAACTTATGCCGTAATTGAAGTGGCAGTTGCTTCATTGATGATAGCGAAATGTTACCCCCTTGGGTGGAAAGCAGTCGCCAGCCACATTTTGTATGCCCTATAGCAACAGCTGGCAGTTGAGCATATAGATTCATAAGCTGAGGCACTAAACTCATTGATGACTGCGAATATTACCCCCGGGTGGAAAATGTTGGGGGGAAAATGTGAGCAAAATAATGGAAAATGTTGGAAACTGTTGCCACGCTCGAAATTGTTGATAAATGTTCAGAAATTCTCATAAAATTGCTTGATTATACTAAATGTTACCCCCTTGGTGGAAAACGTGGATGAAAATGTGGAAACTGTTTGCTATTAAATAACTCAAAGCTAGAAATTTTACATTAAAAAATCAGCTGATGTCGATTTCATTGATGACAGCAAATATTACCCCCTCGGGTGGAAAATGTGAGGGGGAAAATGTTGGAAATTGTTTTCAATTTAATGTTTCAACTCTCTTAATTATTTACAAAAATGAGTTTATATAGTTTTGTATTGATTATATAAAATGTTGCACCCTCGGGTGGAAAAGTTGAGGAGGAAAATAATGGAAAGTGATGGAGACTGCTGCAATGCTCGAAATTGTTGACAAATATTCACAAATTCTCATAAATTTGTTTGATTATACTAATTGTTACCCCCCTTGGTGGAAATTCGGAGAAATGTTTGGTCAAAACTTTCACTCGAAACATTTCTTGTGTTTTTTATATGTTGTTTATTAAATGTAGAAAAAAATTGTTTTTAAAAATTCATAACATTCATATGCTTATGCATATTTATAGGGTATCTTTTAGTCGAGTGACTGAAGTTTTTTATTTTTATTTTTTATAAAATTTAAATATAAATTCCAGCCTAAGCATATACTGAGAATGAGATACATTGTTATATCTGTTTTGTTTTTAACACTTTTATATGTAAGGGGTATCTGCTAGTCGAGTGTTGAACAAACTTGTTACAGAAATATATTTGTTTATGTATTTCAAATTTAATTTGTGTTTTGATAGCTTTAAAAAGTTATAAGTTCAATATCCAAACGATTTCAGGCAATGAAATACACTATTTGTTCTTATACATATGCAAAGGGTATCTTTCAGTCGAGTGACTAGCTAATTTACTTATTACAAATTGTACTTTTTCTTTAATATTTAATTTGTGTTTCAGTTTGTGCTGAAGATTAATCAACTGCATTTTATATATATAAACTATAACTTATTATTCACAGACACAGGGTATCCCTTAGTCGAGTACTTTGCATATATATTTATTTATATTTTTATAATTTAATATAAGCATTTATGCTGCTTAAGCTCAATTGAAAAGTCCAGTAACTCTAGCAAAAGTTGTAAGAAAGAGCTCTTATCAGGCTCTCATGTGGTTATACCTTATACATACATTTAAAGGGTATATTTCAGCTATTTAATTTATGTTTAATTACATTTAATTTCTTTTTTATCAGCCTTAAACTTATTTTTAAGAGTTCAATTGTTTCTTCAAAGCATTATCTGTTTTTTCATATTTAAAGGGTATCTCTTAGTTGATCAGTTCTGCAAGAAATTCTTTTTTTTCTCTTTTCAATTCAAGTTTAATTTCTGTGTCAATTCTTTCTGTCTTAAATGCATTTCTCAAGTTTAATAGATATATATATATATTTACGGGGTATCTCTTAGTCCAGTGTCTTTTTTCTTTAAAAAATTCTTTGTTTTTCTCTTTTCAATACAAGTTTAATTTCTTCAGTGAAAAATTCTCAATGAAAAGCGTCTTTTTCAATGCTTGAACGTATTTATAGGGTATCTTATAGTCGCGTAATTCACTCATTTTGTTCTACAAGATAATCATTTAAATTTTGTTTGATTTTTTTCGCTTTAAACTCTTTCAAAGTGTGCTTTTCACTTAACTTAACATCTTCACATTCATATTCCAAGGGTATCTATTAGTCGTGTAGCCCACTCACTATTTGCTTTAAGACAATGCTCAAGTTTCTCCGTTGATTTCTTGCTCTTGTGATTTGTCTAAGAAATGCTCGCAAAATAAAAATAAAAAAACAGATTTCTAGAGCTCCAAATTGTTGCGGCAGCCAGAGAAACGTTTACGAAAGTCAAGCGCCAAACAGAAATATAAAAAAATGAGGACGAAAGTCAGAACGTTAGAAAAATCCCCCACAAGTAAAGTAATTTTAATTAATTGAAAGCATTTCTTGTTCCAACTTGCTTATCTGCGCTGTGGTTTCTCTCCCCCCGTTATTTTGTAGTGCAGTGTCATTTAATTAGCTCGTTACCTGTAGCTCGTCGTAGTGTCAATTAAATCAGCTTATAGAACGAGGTATTTACGTGCTGTGCTGAGTCTGGCGGTGCCTTGGGGGGGAGGTTTTTTTTTATCAAAAATCTAGAATCTCTCAAGTGACTTTCGCCAGAATTGTTTCTGTTTCTGGCATTCAACATGACGCGATTTTTACGGCCTTGTTTAGTTGAATGGGGAGGGGGAGTGGAGGCCCTTTAGGATTACTGCGAAATCATAACGAGCTTAAACACTATTATTAACTACTTCTAGCTAAATTTATAAATAATTTCTTGTTGCTTTGTTTCCCATTTGCAGATTGCCTCGTTCTTCATACAGAATCGCGGCTTCTCCTTTGGCATCAGCGATGTGACGCCCAGTGAGAACTTGTTGCAGCACAAGCGCATCCTCTTGGATCGGGGCTATGCCAAATGTAACGAGTACATTGATAAGCTCAAGGCGGGCACTCTTCAATGTCAGCCGGGCTGCACGCCCGCCGAGACCCTCGAGGCGGTCATGCTGCGCGAGCTGTCGGGCATCCGTGAGCAGGCGGCCAAGACGTGCTTTGCCGAGCTGCATCCCACAAATAGCGCCCTGATCATGGCCCTCAGTGGGTCGAAGGGCTCGAACATCAACATCTCGCAGATGATCGCCTGTGTGGGGCAGCAGGCCATCAGTGGCAAGCGGGTGCCTAATGGCTTTGAAAATCGTGCTCTTCCCCATTTCGATAGGCACTGTAAGTATTACTTGTTACTCGCTATTCGCTACTCGTTACTTTAGTCTTTGCTGAACTTCTCCTAATCGTTTAGCACTACATCTAAGCACTACAACATAATCATATATTTATTACTCGCTACTAGTTGCATTTTTCTCTCGTTATTCTTTGTTATCAAAAGGTCTCTCGTCGTCTGACACTCATTACATTTTGTACGAGTTCATGTTTTGTTATTTTCTTTTGCACGTCTTTACGTATGCCACAGGTTTCTCTTTGCTCTTTAACTTAACTTAACTCGTTACTTTTTCTACATTACTCATTGCATGTAACTCGTTACTAGTCATATGCATGCTCGTTAAATATTATATTTAGCTCGATGAACATTGAATTTAACACATTACTCGTTACTTTTCCTACATTACTCCTTGCATGTACTCGTTACTCATCACTTAAAAGTTGTTGTTTGTCTTTCCTCACTTCATACACTTCACTCGTTACTTTTCAATAATTTATTTCTTGTTTTTTTTTTTGGTCTCGAGCTACTCGTTACTTTTTGCTCGATATATATTTTCTCTCTGTGTGCTCTATTATATATTACTTATTACTCGTTACAAGAGACTCGACGCAGCTCATACAAGTTCTTCCTCATTCATTACTCGTTACACATATTAACATATTCTTATAACTCTTTAGTTTCGTAGCATTTGATATATTTATCTTGATACTAAATACTCTAATTCTGTTACTCGTCACTCGTTACAAGTCATTCGTCTCTCATTGTTCGCTATAAGCTTTTAATTGCTCATTCGTTACTTCTATCTCGTTGCATAAATTGTCCTGCTTTTTTTTCTTATTACTTGTTGCTTTCCATTCGTTACTCATTACCCGAAAAATGTAACTCGTTACTTATGTGTCTTTATAAGTTACTTATACTATGTTACTCGTATTTCATTCTTAGTTAGTTACTATGTCGAACAGTTCAATATCTCTGGTTCTGTATTAGATTTTGCCTGTCTGTCGTTACTTGTTACTTGTAATATATATCTCTCGTTACTAATTGTTATATATTTCTCGTTCTCTAATTACGTTTTTCCCATCTCTCGTTACTGATTACACGTGACTCGTTACTTATTACTCGTTATATATCACTCGTTTCTGATTATTCTTAATATATCTCTCGTTATTAATTGTTATATATTTCTCGTTCTCTAATTACGTTTTTTCCATCTCTCGTTACTGATTACACGTTACTCGTTACTGATTACTCGTAATATATATCTCGTTACTAATTGTTATATATTTCTCGTTTTATAATTACTTTTTTCCCATCTCTCGTTACTGATTACACGTGACTCGTTACTTATTACTCGTTATATATCTCTCGTTACATATCGGTTTACTTTACTTTTTTCCCATCTCTCGTTACTGATTACACGTGACTCGTTACTTATTACTCGTTATATATCACTCGTTTCTGATTATTCTTAATATATCTCTCGTTATTAATTGTTATATATTTCTCGTTCTCTAATTACGTTTTTTCCATCTCTCGTTACTGATTACACGTTACTCGTTACTGATTACTCGTAATATATATCTCGTTACTAATTGTTATATATTTCTCGTTCTCTAATTACTTTTTTCCCATCTCTCGTTACTGATTACACGTGACTCGTTACTTATTACTCGTTATATATCTCTCGTTACATATCGGTTTACTTTACTTTTTTCCCATCTCTCGTTACTGATTACACGTGACTCGTTACTTATTACTCGTTATATATCACTCGTTTCTGATTATTCTTAATATATCTCTCGTTATTAATTGTTATATATTTCTCGTTCTCTAATTACGTTTTTTCCATCTCTCGTTACTGATTACACGTTACTCGTTACTGATTACTCGTAATATATATCTCGTTACTAATTGTTATATATTTCTCGTTCTCTAATTACGTTTTTCCCATCTCTTGTTACTGATTACACGTGACTCGTTACTTATTACTCGTAATATATCTCTCGTTACTAATTGTTATATATCTCTCATTACTAATCGTTGCATTTCTGTTTACTTTACTTTTTTTCCATCTCTCATTACTGATTACACGTGACTCGTTACTTATTACTCGTTATATATTTCTCGTTACTGATTACACGTTACTCATTACCTATAACTCTTTACTGATTACTCGTAATATATCTCTCGTTACTAATTGTTACATATCGGTTTACTTTACTTTTTTGCCATCTCTTTTTACTCCTCACTAATTGAATGCCACTCGTTACTTATTACTCGTCATTTGCCTCGTTGCAGCTGCTATTCCTGCCGCACGTGGCTTCGTGGAGAACAGCTTCTACTCGGGCCTAACGCCCACCGAGTTCTTCTTCCACACGATGGCCGGCCGCGAGGGTCTCGTCGATACGGCGGTTAAGACCGCCGAGACGGGTTATCTGCAGCGTCGTTTGGTCAAATGCCTGGAGGATCTGGTGGTGCACTACGATGGCACCGTGCGCAATGCGATCAATGAAATGGTGGACACCATTTATGGTGGCGACGGACTCGATCCCGTGTCGATGGAGACGCGCAACAAGCCGGTCGATCTGAGCCATCAATATGACAATCTGCGGGCGCAGCTGCCACGAGGGAAACAGCCGCCGCTGAAGGCCGAGGAAATAGTCAAGAAGGCGGAAGCGATGCTCAGGCGGGCAGAGTTCGTTGAGGCGCGGGCGGACTTTAAACTGGATGTAACGTAAGGCAGATGCTGAAATAGCAACGAGTAGCGAGTAGCGAGTGACGAGTGACGAATCATCTTTCCATTCACAGCAATCACTTGAAGACCATAGCGAAGCGCATTGGGCAGCTGCAGCAACGCTTTGGCAGCCACCACACGGAGCTATGCCATCAGATTGAGTGCATCAGTGCGGATCAATTGCTGGAATTTCTGCGTCGCATCAATGATCGCTACAATCGAGCGGTCACCGAGCCCGGCACAGCAGTGGGCGCCATTGCTGCGCAGAGTATCGGCGAGCCGGGCACACAGATGACACTGAAGACGTTCCATTTCGCTGGCGTCGCCTCGATGAACATTACACAGGGTGTGCCGCGCATTGTGGAGATTATCAATGCAACGAGAACGATATCAACGCCCATCATAACCGCCGAATTGAGGAACAACACGAGCATGGAGTTCGCACGGCAGGTGAAGGCGCGCATTGAGAAGACAACGCTGGGCGAGCTGTCGTCGTATGTGGAACTGGTATGCGGTCCGGTCAGTTGTCATCTGGTGATTGGCATTGATATGGCCAGAATCAAGGTGCTCGGACTGCACATCGATCTCGATAGCATTGTGATGAGCATACTGAAGGCACGTCTGCGCATTAAGCCGCATCAGGTGCATGCGGCGCCCAAGAAATCACGGATCATTGTGCGCGTCGAGAGGACAAGGAATGCAACGATCAATGCCGAATTGGCGCGACTTGCCACAACCATACAGAATGTTGTGGTTGCCGGTTTGCCGAACATTGCGCGTGCCGTCATTGCCGTGGACGATGCCCAACAGCCGCCGACATATAAGCTGTGCATCGAGGGCTATGGACTGCGGGAGGTGATTGCCACATATGGCGTGATCGGCAATCGCACCAGGAGCAACAATATCTGTGAGATCTATCAGACGTTGGGCATTGAGGCGGCGCGCACCATAATCATGAGCGAGATAACCGATGTGATGGAGGGCCATGGCATGAGTGTCGATTGGCGGCACATTATGCTCCTTGCCAGCCAGATGACCTCGCGCGGCGAGGTGCTGGGCATCACACGGCATGGCCTGGCCAAGATGCGTGAAAGTGTCTTCAATTTGGCATCGGTAAGAGAACGTATTTTGGTTTGTTAATTGTACAACTCACTCACATTGTTGCATTTGGCAGTTCGAGAAGACGGCGGATCATCTGTTTGATGCCGCCTATTATGGACAAACGGATGCCATCAATGGCGTCTCGGAGCGCATCATACTGGGCATGCCGGCGGGCATTGGCACGGGCATCTTTAAGCTATTGCAAAAGCATGAGAACAAACAGGTGCCGCCCACAGAGCCGACCATCTTCAATGTGCTGGGACTGCAGCCAGTTGCCTAGCGTTATCACATCCAATTCCGCAATCGTTCTACGCACCCGCCCGCCCACTCCAGTGTTCCTGTGACCTGTCCTCGACGTAGCTTAAGCCTTTAGTTTAAGTAGTTCAGTTAGTTAGACAACGCCATGCAGCAGCAGCTGCTGGCTGCGATCCTGGCGATTGCAAATAAACTCAGACTCAACAACTTGTATCTAAGGCTTAAAGAAGTCAGAGAGAGCTGCTAACGTTGTTAACATAGTTGTTAAGTAGAAGGCAACTTTGTTGTGAGTCTAAACAAACTCAAAGACAGCTGCTAACTTTGTTAACATAATTGTTAAGTAGAAGGCAACTTTGTTGTGAATCCTTTAAGCAAACTCATATCAACTGTTGAAGATTTAGGCACAAATGTCTAGCATGTTGAAGAGAAGAAGCGTTTCTAATTATCACTTCAATTGCTATTGATTAGAATATACTTTTATTAACTAAAGTTATTGTAGATTTTGTAAAGTGCAAAACAACATTTCAATTAGCAAAAAGCAGACTTTTCTTTCATTTTAAAACAAACTTGTGTATAAGTTCTATTGTATAAGCGTTGCTTTTGTTAACTGCAGCATTGCAAGTAGTTGAAGGATTGTAAAATGCAAAGCAAAGAGAATTCTTAGCGTGAATCTTCAAAAAGAACTTCAAATTGAATAGGACTTGCTCTGATGATGATTAAGCACACAAATCTCTAGCACAAATGAATTCTTGTATATTGCATACCAAACTCAGCAAGAACTATAATAATATATGAATTTACAGTCTGAGCAGTGAATTATGCAAAAGTTGTTGCATTGTAAATGGTAAAGCAACAATTGATTCATTATAAACAATACTATACAAGACTAGAACATACTCTGTTAACGCTTAAGTATACGAATGTCTATTGTCATGTTGGAAAGATCAATTAGTTATCAGTCAAAAGAATAATCCTAGAAGAAACTCAGATAGAACTACTACAATGTCATATGAATTTGCAGTCTGAGTGAAGCATGCAAAAGTTGTTGCATTGTAAATGGTAAAACAACATTTGATTTATTATAAACAATACTATACAAGACTAGAACATACTCTGTTAACGTTTATGTATACCAATGTCTATTGTCATGTGTAAAGATCAAAAGAATCCTTGTATATAATCCTAAAAAAAACTCTCAAAGAACTACAATAGTATACGGAGTTGCAGTCTGAGTGAAGTATGCAAAAGTTCTAGCATTGTAAATGGTAAAACAACATTTAATTCATTATAAACAATACGTCGACTTCAATCTTTGGAACTTCTACTATGTTTATTTCTAGAAATGTAAAGTTTAGAAGAACATTTCACTTGTTTCATACTTGTCTGTAGTCTTTAGAACCTACATAGACTAGAACATACTCTGTTAACGTTTAAGCTTACCAATGTCTATTGTCATGTTGTAAAGATCAATAAGTTATCAGGCAAAAGAATCCTTCTATATAATTCTAAAAGAAACTCAAATTTGCAGTCTGAGTGAAGTATGCAAAAGTTGTTGAATTGTAAATGATAAAACAACAATTGATTCATTATAAACAATACAATACAAGACTAGAACATACTCTGTTAACGATTAAGCTTACCAATGTCCATTGTCATGTTGTAAAGATCAATTAGGTATCAAGCAAAAGAATTCTTGTATATAATCCTAAAAGAAACTCAGATAGAACTACTACAATGTCATATGAATTTGCAGTCTGAGTGAAGTATGCAAAAGTTCTAGCATTGTAAATGACAAAACATTTGATTCATTATAAACAATTACTTGCTTTAAACTTTAGCAATTCCAGCAAAAGGAAACTTCGAAGCAATAGGTTAAGATTAGCTCTAAAATAATATCTAACAACTCTACTTGCTTCACAAGTAATATTAACCTCTCTCTTTGAAGCAAACTCAGACAGAATTTCATAAATATAAGCAACGATGTCTGTTAACTGAAGAAGCAATCAAGCATTACTACAGGGTATCTGGCAGTGCAAAGCAACTAATTGCTCAGTACTCAAACATATCCTGAAACGTTTCTATAAAATCAGCTTGAGTTAAGCAAACATAATGCAAAGATAATTTCCCAAATAAATATTGTAGTGCTTAAACGATCAACGCTTTACAGCTGCGCTACAGGGTATTTTCAAGTCCTTAGCATCGCCAGGCTTTTGCTGAACCAAAACTCAGGCAGCCTGACAAGTCCTTTGCCAAACCTTAACAAACCTAAAGTTGCCATTTCGTTTCTAGACTGCATTTCTGCATTCATCCTTGCGATTATCCTTCCCATATGTCCTCGTCCTTGAACTCCCATCATCAGAACAGATCCTTCTATGCCCAACACAATGAATCCTTGCTAAATTCAACAGAATCGAATCAAACTAGCGCTTCTGTACCTTGAAGCACAACGTATCCTTGGCCACAGCTCGTTAGTATCCTGGCCGATTTCGACAGGACATACCTTGCTGTCACGGCAATTGAAAGTACTAACGCTTGGCATTCAAGGATTTCCAGGATTCTGCCAAAAAAATTGCCTCAATTTTCTCAAGGGGTTTGCTCAGAGAATTCGTCCTGAAAACACAAAAGTGCCTCTAGCTCGTTCATTTCAAGGACTATTTGTATGTCCTTTGGCACAACGATGAAGCAGCTTTAGGCAATTCAGTTGGTATACTTTATTTCCGATTCGTCCTTTAAATAAGGAAGTTACAAGGACTTTTTTGTTTAGAAAAAACTTGCCATAACTCGAGAGTCCTTGACAGGATCCCGTTGAAACTAGTGTCAAACGAAGCCTTTCGAAAAGTACTATCTCTAGGCCAAAGGACATTCAGTTCGTGCTGTAACTTCTCGAGTTATCAGGTATTTGGTGTTTTTTGAGCTATTTCCGTTGCAATTTTTCAAGCCAACGATTCCGAGCTGAGCTCCATATGCTGTGATGCCAATGGGTAGAGTGGGTCCTTTTTGGGCATAGGAGCACCACAAATAGTGCCAGGATATGCCTAGTAATGCTGAATGCTTGTGAAAGTAACAGAGAACTAGCTATAGGGTATGTTGTGTGCGTATATTGGACACGTTTACAGCTGTACAGGGTAGCTGCTAGTCATGCAGTTAAAATTACAATTGCTTGATTATTGCAGCTGATAAGTGAGCAGCGTAATACCCTAGATAGCATGCTATGTGGGGTATATTGAATTAATAAGACGTTTTGCTTTTGCATTCACTTAGTTGTTTATTATATAAATATAGAGTTTATAGTATATAGTTGTAGTTGTAATTGTAGTTGTAGTTGTAGTTGTTGCTGTAGTTGCAGTTGTATATATTGTATATTTATATAGGGTATCCTTGCTTCTTTGCTTTGCATGTGTGTGTGTGTGTAATTAACATACAAATCCATAATTTATAATTATTAATATTTAAAATAAACAATATATGCAAAGAATGCAACTAAAAACAAACAAATTCGCTCAATTTTTTTTAAATATTTTTTTTTTAACATTAATTTCTATTTATAGAGATAGCTTTTCCGACTTAAAAAATATAGAGAAAAAAAACGAAAAAAAGAAAACTTAAATATATCACAGGATTATTATTTATACAAATGATATTGTTGTTTAATTATAGTTTAAGCACTTTCAATTTATTTCAATTATTTCATGAAACTTTCAAAAATAAAAGTAAAAAAAAAAAAAAAATTAAGAAATATTTAGCAACTGAAGCAAAAGCTGGAGCAGGAGCAGTTCATTTCCGATATAGATATAGATATAGAAGATATATGTATATATATATATATATATATAGAAATAGAGTTAGAGTTAATTATGCAACTTGCCACTTGAGTTAAAGCTGCTTACAATTAAATATTTAATTATTAATTAAAATTAATATATTTTTTCAAATAATTCAGTTAATTCCACTATATATATATATAGATATATATATATATATATACTATATCGCACTAAGCACTATATAAAATTGTTACTTCAACTTGATTTTTTTTTTAAATTTCTCTTTTCTAAAACTAAAAAAAAATTGTAATTAAAAATATTATTTATATTTATATTTATGTTAATTAAAAGCGGGAATAAAATGGAGCAAAATCAGTCACTAAAATCGTTGGCGACGCTGGCCAGCTGCTCTGGCTCCAATCCTTGCGTCGTCCCCTCCATCCCCATCTGCGTCGCCCTCTCGTCGCCCTGCGCATAGCCCGCTCTCCTGTCGTGTATCAGCATCGAGAGCGTTTCCAAACTGCGACGCACCTGTGCAAGTTAAAGTCAATAACAAATATTGTAAATATCATTTATTAAGTTTATTTTTATTATATATTTCTGCTGATAAGCCACAGTTGACAGCTCTTTTATGGCCCCACCACAATAACAATAACTCAAGTATCTCTGTCTCTCTGTGTCTGAGTGTCTCAGCCATTCCGCCAGCAAGTCTGCCCAGTTGGCCGGGCCAATAACATTGATAAGATTATGCAAAGCGTAGCACATTATTATAGATTTCAACACTGATCTGGGCAAAAGCTTTGGCAAAGCACAAATTCGACAAAGCTGTAGAAACTATTCTCAAAGCTTTCCTTTTACTTAAGCTTCCTTTCCTTTGTGCTAGCGCAGCAGCTGTTCTCATTCAAAAGCTTCTGCAGCTAAAACATTATAGATTTTCACATTGATCTTGACAAAAGCTTAGGTGAAGCTCAAGCAAAGCACAAGTTCAACAAAGCTGTAGAAACTACTCGCAAAGCTTTCTTCTTACATAAGCTTCCTTTTTTCTGTGCTTTGAGTGCAGCAGCAACTTTTAAAGCCTTTCTTGCGACTCTTAAACGGTTCTCATTCAAAAGCTTCGGCAGCTAAGACTTGTTTTGTAAACTCTAAAGCAAAAGCTTGCGTTCTAGCACTAGCGGAGTCGAGCTTTAGATGCAAGTTCCCTTGTAAGACACGATAATCAAGGACTTGAAAAGCTCGCACTCTTTCTAAACTCAAATCTCCAGCTTTTGCTGCAAAAGCTCTTTGTTAATTGTAGTAAAAGCTCTATATTTTGTTCCAATTCTCACAGCAAACTTAAAGCTTCTCTCTCTATATAAAGCTCACTATTTTAGGTTCACCCGCTTGACTGAAAGCTTTACAACAAATACAAGCTTTACACTTCCTAAATTTGCTCTCCAAAGCTCCGCCTGATCAAAGCTCTAACGCACTTCTCGTTTCTACATTTAAAGCATACTTTCTGCAAGTCCACACGGCCTACTTAAAGCTTGATTTAAAAAGCTTTTATACACTCTATATAATTCTCTCTTTTAAGTTTGCTTTGCCTGCTCAAAGCTCTAATAAACTATCTCTATACTATCTTTATATCAATTTGTTTTTCAGCTTTTCTTAATTCTTCATAAAGCTTTAAGCCCTCCACACCGAAAGTTTCTCCGATCTCTCTAAAAAACTCGCTCTCTATATTTTTCTTACTCTTTGCTTAGAGCTGCTCTGCTCTCGTTATAGAGGCTCTCTCCCTCTCAAAAGCTCACTGTCCGCTTAAAGCTTGGCTGATGGCTATATAAAACTTCTTATTTGTACTTCACATTGTTTACTCAAAGCTTTATTAAGCAAGCTTTTATACACTCTGTTGAAGGGTTAAACTCTCAAGCTCTCAGTCATTACTCAAAGCTCCTATAAAGTTCACACTGCAAAGCTTTATTACAAAAAGCTCTTCCATACTCAATGCAAAGCTCTTGAACTCACCTTAGAGATTTGTTCCAGATTCTTGGTTAGAATATGTTGAGCTTCGGCTGTGCTTTTGTCCTGAAGCTCCTTTTGCCAGCGCAAGGCCTCCGCAAAAAGATCTTCATCGTTGCCCGAGCGCTGTGAAGGGAAGGAAGGAGAAGCGGAAGTTGAGAGAATCGTTTAAGAATAAAGGAGAGAAGATAGAGAGAGAGAGGGAAATCTTACCAAATTGAAATCAACTGGCGTATTGTAGAGATGTGTCTTGGCCTCAATGTCCAGAATGCGGTAGAGCAGAAAGACGGAGAAGAGGGCCAACATGATGGCCAACATGATCCCCAAGTAGAGGACATGCAGCTCTGTGATCGTTGGCAACTGTAAGCGGAGATGGGAGCGTATCGATTGCGAGAGGGAACTCAATTTGCCACCGATTGTGGTGCGTGCCGTTGCGGGTGGTGGTGCAAGGGGCATCGCTGGTGCTGTTGACACGCCCACTCCCACGCCAACGCCCACCACAGTAACGGGGGACGATGAACTGGAAGTTGGAAGCCCAGAGCTGGAGGCAGCCGACGAAGCACTTGGGGATGTTGAATGCGTTGTGGTTGCACGATTTACGCCCAGCAACGACTGCGTTGGCTCATCATAGTGCACCACCGGTGGTGCAGAGCTGCGTATGGTCATTTGATCCGCCAGCGATGTGCCATTGTCCACTGTGAGTGTGCTCTTGCCCGGGAGATCTGTGGAGAGAGGAGGAGAGATTGGGGAAGTGAGAAAAGTGTTGGTAAAGATGAAGAGAGAGAGAGAGAGTCGAGAGAAAGAGAGTATGAGGGAAAGAATGAGAGTGAGAAACAAGAAGTGAGAGAGAAAGAAGGTGAGAGAGAGAGAGAGAGAGAAAGAAGGTGAGAGAGAGAGACAAAGAAGGTGAGAGAGAGAAAGAAGGTGAGAGAGAGAGAGAGAGAAAGAAGGTGAGAGAGAGAGAAAGAAGGTGAGAGAAAGAGCAGAGAGAGAAAGAAATAAGGTGAGAGAGAGAAAGAGAAGAGAGAGAATCAAGGAGAATCAATGTCAGACAAAATAAGCGAGAGAGAAAGATAGGAAGAGATATTAGAAAGAGAGAACATGAGATAAATAGACAGAAAGAAGGATAAGGAGAAACCAGAAGTGAGAGAGAAAGCCGAGAGAGAGAGACAATTAGTGAAACGAAGGAAGGAGAGAAAGACAAAGTGACAGTAGAGACTTAGAGAAATTGAGCAAGAGGGATTGTATGAGTTAAAGCGAAGGAAGAGAGAGAGAAAAAGATATGAGGGAGAAAGAAGGAAAGAGAGGAACAATGAGTGAGAGATAAAAGGGGCGCGAGAATAAGGAGGGAGCAGAGAGTGAACGAGAGAGAGAGAAATAAAAGAGAGAGAGAGAAAGAAAAGAGAGAGACAGAGAGAAAGAAAAGAGAGACAGAGAGAAAGATAAAGAGAGAGATAAAAAAAGAAAAGGGAGAGATAGAGAAAGGAAAGAAAGAGTGAGAGAGAATGAAATGAAAGATAGAGAGAGAGAAAGGAAAAAACGAGAGAGTGAGAGAAAATAGGAAATGAACGAGAGGGAAGATAAAAAGAGAGTTTGAAAGAGAGATGGTATAAGAAAAATCGAGAATTGGACACAGAGTGAGAGGGAAGAAGACAGTGAGAGAGGAAGAAAGAAAGAATGCGGGATAGAAAGAAAAATAAAGGAGTAGAGAGAGGAGAAAGTGAGAAAGCGAATGAGAGAAGAAAATGAGAAAGAGAAATATGGGATAAAGAGAGGGAAAAATAGAAAGGAGCGAGAGAAGAGAGAACGATCGAAAGAAATAGAGAAAAGGAGATATGGGGAAATGAATAGAGAGGGGAAGAGACAGAGAGAGGAGATGAGACAGACAGAAAGAAGAATAAACAGAGAGAGTGAGAGAAAGACAAATATAGTGATAGAACGAAAGAGAATGAGAATGAGAAAGAGAGGAGTAAACGGGTAAGTAGGGGGAGGGATATAGAAGAGAGAATGGAGAGAACGATCGAAAGAAATAGAGAGAGACAAGAAAATAAAGAGAGATAGAAAAAGAGACAGAGAGAGAGAGAGCGAAGCAATTGTTTAAGCTGGCAACGAGTTACACTGCTGTGTTAAGTATGTGAAGTTGTGTTAAGTGTGCTCGACTTTAAGTGACCCTGTACCCAATATGTGCGTATATTTCCTTACCGGAATGTCTATTGCTCATTGAGCGTTGTCTAAGCATTGTTTCCGGCTCGGAGGCGCCACCAGCGGCAACGGCAACGGCCGCGGCGGCAGCAACAGCCGCAGCTGCAGAGCGTAAATGTGGCGGACTCTCGTTGCCGCTGATGGAGCAGCTGCTGTCATCGTCGATCATATACTCCTCGGTTAGCTCAACATCCACGGGCAATGGCTTGGGCAGAATCTCATTGCCAGTCGCCAGTTGAGTGCACACCGTGCACATGAGACGGAACGCGGCCTCTCGACTGATGAAGCTGCCAAACACGTGACGTTCATCGGCCGTTGCCACGCCCACAGCGTTGGGTATGATCTTGACCGTCTTCTCTTTGGAGATTTTTGTTACCGAGGACGTTGGAATGACGACCTGGAAAGACAATAATAATAAGTATATTACTGATAGTAATTACATTAATTTAATTAATTATGGTAATTACATTAATTAAATTAATTATAGTAATATTATTAATTAAAAATAATTATAATTATATTAATTATATCAATTATTACATTAATTTAATTAATTATGGAAATTATATTAATTAAATTAATTATAGTAAGATTAATTTAATTAATTATAGTAATGATATTAATTAAATTAATTATAGTTAATTTAATTAAAACATTTATAGTAACTATATTTCTAATATCAATTATTACATTAATTTAATTAATTATAGTAATGATATTAATTAAATTAATTATATTAACTATGTTGGCTATATCAATTATTAAATTAATTTAATTTATTATAGTAATGATATTAATTAAATTAGTTAACCTAATGCTATTAATTAAAATAATTATAATAATAATATTAATTTTCTAATATAAATATATAATATGTATAATTATAGTAATCAAATTAATATTAATTATTTTATACTAATTACATTTATCACAATAATTATTATTTGATTATACTTAGGTTATTTATTATACTAATTACATTAATTCTATTAATTATTTAAATTGTAATAATTATTTTTACTATACTAGTCATATTCCTTAAAAAAACTACATTAATTGCATTTAGTTTATTTATATAATTTATTAATTGAACTAATTTAATTAATTAAATTATATATTAATATTAATTAATTATATAAATAACACTAACTGTATAAATTATGTTCGTTATACTAAGAAAATCATATTATTTTTGTACTATAAGAAATACATTAAGTGCATTAATAAATTATATTATTATATTTGTTATACTAATTGTATAAACTTTATTTGTTATATTAATCATATAATTTATATAAATTACAAATACAAATTATTTTATTATATTTTTTTATTTAAACAATATTAGTTAATTAAATATATTTATTATATAAATTGCATTTAATATATTGATTATATTAATTAAATAAATTTTTATTAATTATATAAATTACATTAATTATGTTCGTTCTACGGAATATATTTATTTCTTTAGTTGTATTAATCATATTAATTAAATTAATTACATAAATTATATTATACTATTGTTTACTGTATTAAATTTATTTATCATATTAATTATTAATTATTATAATAATACTAATCATTAATTCTCACTCACCTTTGTTACATAACCGAAAACATTGGAATAGAACGCAAAGTGCTCTTCCGTTATGTAGAGATGTCCTTGGAGCGGTATATCTCCAACTAAAGCGCACGAAAAGTCTACAAAAGAAGATGAATAAAGAAAAAAGAAGGAAATTATTATGTGTTTAAGAATAAAACTTTAAATTTGAAAAATTTTAATTAGATTTAAATAAAAAGAGATCATATTTAATTTAGTAAAATGTTCTAGATGTGGTAGGAACTCTTTAGCTTTGGTCCTATGAATCTGTTCCTAGTAATCTAATTTTAAGCAAATTTAGATAGTATTTCGAAGACAATAATCTGTGAGTTTACTTGAATTATCTGAAGAAAAAACAAAGTTGTTCTTACTAAAGCTTGATTTGGAACCGCTTGATCATATGTAAGCTATAAGATATAGTAATCCGATTCGTACAGCTTAAGAATGTGTAATAACTGTAATCTTAAGAAACAGCTATGTCAAAAATGGTCTCAACTCTTATACCACTCTCTAAAGTTAAAGCTACAAAAGCGCAATTTGGCTTCAACTCTTATACCAGTCTCTAAAGTTAAAATTATGAAAGCGCCATCTGGCGTTCGGCACTTACAATTGATAAGCTTCTCATCTTTGGAGACTTGAGAGAAGTGACGATGAAATTTCTTGACACGCGAACTGGAGACTTCCTTGCGCTTCTTCTCCTTATCTTTATCCTTATCCTTCTCTTTATCCTTATCTTTCTCCTTTTCGGGCGGCGTTGCAACGGCGCCTGTTGATGTTGTCGCAACGCCAGCGCCGGCGCCAGCGCCAGCGGCGGCAGATGTTGAAGAGATCGCTGCCACCGCGGACGTTTGTTGTTCATGTTGCTTGGCCGTGTTGCCGCCTTTGCCGGCCGTTGAGCCGCTGCCTTTGAGTTGACTGTGATTCTGACTGTGATTGGACTGGCTGCTCCTTGGACTTGGATTGGGGCTGCTGCCGAGACTGTGCGCACTGCCACTTGGCTGCAGCGGAGTCACCGAAGTGGAGCAGCTTTGGGGCAGGGAGCTGCAAGCAGAGAAAGCGAGAAGAAAGCATAATTGAAGAGAGTGTCTAAAAGAACTTTTAACAAGAATATACGTATATATACATAGATATATAAGTAGTCTTTAAAACTTGCTTGAGATTCTAGAGCTTTTGAAAGCTTCTCAATGCGCTTTTAAATGAAAGAAACTATTACATGGGGAAGCTTTTCACAAGAAGTTGTTAGCTCATAATCCAATTCGATTCAGCCGATGAATCCAACGGCAGCTTATTGTAACTTTAAGCTTAAAGTGAAAGCTTTTTAGGGACAAGTTTTTATATATATTTTTCTATATAGTCCTGGGAAAAACACTTCTATTTTATACCTCTCATCAACATTTTATTAAAGAAAAACAGTAAGCACAAAGCTTTTAATGATAAAGTCAGCTTAAATTGTAGAAGCTTTTTTAAAGCTTACATAGAGACTCCTAAATCTTCAATTTGATACATTTCAACGAAGAAAACCCATATAGTTAGAGTTACTTTATAATTTCAACCGTGTAAGCTTTAAGCTCACTATAAGAGTCAAAGACTTGATGATCAGAGCTTTTGCTTAATTTCGCAAAAGCACTTTAAAACTCAGCATCCTAGCGAACACTTTAAACAAAAAGCTTTGAAAATATGAAATGCTGAAAGCTTTTTTGAAGCTTCACTTTAAGCCTTTGAGTTCGCAGTATGTACCAATCGATTAATAAAATCAAAGCTTAGTTTAAAATACTTTACAACTTAAGCAATGTAAGCGCAAAGCTTTAAGCTTAGCGTAAAATCTTAAAGAAACTATATAGGAACCCAAATCAACAGTCTAAGTTGATCTATTAATCAACTCAAAGCTTTAATTTGTCTACTTACAAAAACGCAACTTTTAAGCTATAAGCTTGATGAGCTTTACATGATATCTCAATCAGAAATCTGTCTCATCTTCACAGCCTTATCAATGTAACAAACTTACATTTCTAGGGCAAAGATAAGCAGCTCGAGGCCATGGCCATTGCATTGACTTATCACTGACTACTAGACTTATCGATTGACAAGGTCCGAAGAGTATATTATTATATAGATAAAGCTCAAAAGCTTTGACCAGCGCATGTTACATCTGCATTGGGATGTCTATAACAGAGTATTAAGTCCATAATATTCGCTTATTTGCTATATTAAGTAGTATTCGCTCATTCCGTTAGTCATTTATAGGGGAGCAGCAATAAAATGAGCAACAACTAGCAGATAAACGATTAGCAGATACCCTGTAATTAGGCTGTAGATACCATAAAGAAAAAGTGCTAACCAGACTATGACTAAGGAGAAGAATTACTTAAAGTCATCTAAATTTGGTGCTTATTGCAAAATGTACAGGGTATTCGAAATAGAAAGAAATGCATATGATAGGAACTGTATACTGTATATAAGAACAGCATATGAAATTTACAGGGTATGCCAAATAGAAAGAACTGCATAGGAATTTTAGAGGGTATGATTAAAAAAGAAAGAGTATTATTTGTTACAATAAGGATCTACATATGCAATTTACAGGGTATAATGAAAAGAAAGCGTTTTAGTTAATATAAACTGTATTTAAAATTTACAGGGTATGAGTATTATTTGATATATAAAGTACAGTTGCACTGCTGAGACACAGTTGAGTTGTAACTACCTCTGTTGGTAGCTCATCTGAGTACAGGGTATAACAAATACAGTTGGAAGCAACAGCGGCAGTTAATAGCCCAATTGAGAGTACAATTAGCGATAGAGCGCTGGGGCAGCGACAACAGGTGCCGACTGTCAGGTGTTAGTCTGCAAGGTAATGCCTAATAGGCATTAACAAAATTGGATGATAACTCCGCATAACGCCAGCTGATCAAACGCCGGACTAAACTGACTAAATGATCGATCGACGCATGTGTTGACGATGACGATATCGACGATAACTTCGGGACTTGCAATTCATTTGATAGATTTATGGAATAGAACTTCTCTTTAGCGCGCAAACTGTTTCTCCATTGCTGTCTCTTTCTCGCGCTCAGCAGGCTTCAAATGATCTAATGCTATATTTAGCTGGGACAATTGCCTACATTCCATATTTGTACAACTGATAAGCATTATTTACAACGTAGACTGTTCATGTGCTTTTTTTCTTCTTTTTGTTTTCCACTTTTATCTATACCACGAAATGCGGCGTTAATCAGAGGAAGCTTCGTCTATCGAGACCATTGAGAAGACAGACCTTTGAAGCATTCTGCCCTGAACATTCTGGTTGAGATAAGCTTCGCTACGTATCCTAAACATTAACTCATATAATTAGTGACCTGCCTGAACTGTATTTATTTTTGTTATTGTTGTTATAAGCATGACCTGGCCTAAACTTGTACAAATCGTTGACTCACAATTAATTATGCTGTCATCTTTCTTATAATAAACATGTTTTACGTAGCGCTCAAAAGTTCATTAGTCTATTGGGTTATCGTGGAAATATTATGTGCACCTTATGAAATACATTGACTCTCGTAACATTTCGAAAATAAATAAAGCGATTAAATGCCTTATGGCAACAGACTTTTGTGCCTTATGCAAGCATTTTATGGCTTAGCAATTCTTCATTTGGTTTAAAGCCTTTCGATTATGCAAACTTTTGGAATATATTGTAAAAGTTTTTTGAAACTAATTATATTACTTTAAAATTGCTAGAGATTACTTCAGCTTAGCATACCAGAATTTCTCTTTATAAGTGAAGAATTTGATAAAATTAGTTAATCTTATACTACTAAGTATAAGCTCTGATTATTTACTTCTAATATTCTCATTCTCATTTAAAATGCAGTAAATTATAGATCAAGTGCTCTTAATGCCGTATAAGAGTATTTTGTCAATCCTCTTACTTCATGCGCTTAAAGAACCTGCTAAAGGATTTCAAATTCAAACTCTTATACCTCTCACTTCATATCAAGCGTATTCAGTGCCTACTCTTATAATCAGCAAAAGCTTTCATATAATAAAAGTGCTTCTATTGCATTTAGTCTAAACTCTAATTCCTTTGATTGCACTCTAAAAGTATTCACTGCTTACTCTTATATACAGAAGAAGATTAACTTTCATTCCTGCATTACACAGCATAGAATATATACTCTTACAAATATCTCTCTTCACTTCATTCCATTGGTATTCAGTGCCTTCCCTTATATACAGCACAGCATTTAACACCTCTTTTTTTAATTAAAACAAATTATTTATTTAATTAAGCTAATTGATTTATAGTGTATGCAGTCTAAACTTTTATAATTTCAGTGTCATGTCTTAATTTCAGCAAAGCATTTAGCTGCTGCTCTTATGATTAAAGTTTCTGCTGGGCCATTTCTAGGTATGCAGTCTAAGCTCTAATACTTGCCTACTTTGTCTGCCAAACAGTACCTACTGTGTGTAAAGTCTAATACTTTTGACTTCATTCTTTATATTACCTAGCGTAAGCAGCCTCTTATTTCCCATATGCACTGCAAGGGTACTCCCAACTCTTATATGTATAAGTCCTAACAAACACCTCAAATTGTCTGCAGCATAACACTTACGGCGTGGAATTGTATTGTTGCTTATGCTTGGCATTCGGCTTGAGATGATCGACGCCATCTTGTGTGCTGCTCTCTTGCGCTGCTCGCTCCCGAATGTTGCTGCTGCTGCTGCTGGACTCGATGAGCGACATGCGTTTAAAGGTGCGCGCTACGCTGCGTGCGCCGCCGACGACAGCGCCGCTAGCGGCATGTACAAAGCTACGCTCGCGGGAACGTGAGTGTGGATGTCCGTTACTTTTGTGACGTCGCATTACCGGAGGGGGCGTGTCATTGGAATGTTCAGTGCTTTCGTTATGCTCATTGCTCTCGATGCTTTCGTTAATGCTGCTGTCTTTGCTGTTGTTGTTGTTGTTGCCATCAACATCGTGATCTTCCAACAAGGAATAATCCGCAATGTGACTAATATCAGCGCGTTCCACTTTCGACTCAACAATACCCCCATCTGTGTCATCAAAGAGATCCTGCTCAAAGTAGACACTGAGTCGTCCACTACTGCGTGTATTTTCACCGACCACATGCATTATTTGTACTCTTCTTATATTTTTCTTTTGTATTTTTATCAGTATTATAAATATTCAAGAAATCCCACTTGCACTTGCAAAAAAAATTATATGTATATATTTATATATATATATCTATATTTAATTTGTATAAAAAGCGCGCGCACTGCAAGCTCATCAAACACAAACTGAAACCGAAGCGGAGTTAAAGCTGAAGCTGAGGCGGAGTCAGCGTCAACATCAGTGTTTGAGTTTGAAAGCAGAGAGTAGAGAGAAAGAGAGCGCTTTCTAACTGTTAACTGTTCAACTGAGCGTCAGTTACGAACGGCGTTTGCCTCTGCATTCAACAGTTGTTGTTGCTCTTCTTTTGTTTATTTTGAATTGTTTTCCTTTATTTCTTTTTGCACTTTGTCTGCCGTTCGCCGGTTGTGTCTGCGACAGCGTCTCGATTTAACTGAAACGTTTAACAGCGATAGCAACGACAGTTGGCGTTGGGCTATGGCCTGCGTTGACGGCGGCAGCGACAGTGGCAGCGCTGTTTGTTTATATCGCAGCTGCACTTGATTAACAGTGATAACTTCAAATGATGTTAACAGGATATGAGCTGTTGCGGTCTCTGTTATGAGGATGACTCTGTTAAAGAATATCCTAAGTTAACAGTAAAAAGCTGTTGTTAACTCTATTGTTATTTAAATTATGTTAACATATTATACGCTACTGTTCAGTCAGTTGCTCAGAGGTACTAAAGAGGATGACACTGTTGTTCAAATAATGTTTTACTTATGATTAACTTTGAACTGTTAACGGTTAAGGTAGAATATTCTATGAAGTTGCTAAGTAATTATAATTATTTGACCAAAAGAGAATGCCACTACTTCAGCCACACAGCGTTTAAAGTTAACAGGGCATCCTTTAAAGTAAACAGTTTAAGCTGTTGTTAACTCTGCTGTTATTTTCATTATGTCATTCGTTTGAAAATTTGACTAAACATCAAATTATGTTATATCCTCGAGTCTGTTATAAGCAAAAGGGAGAAAGAAGCTCTGTTAATAACAGCAAATGCAGCAATTATGCCGTTGGCCACCTGTTAACTACTCTCAGATCTGTTGCTAACAGTTTAAGCTGATGTTATACGTAAACTTAAATTAAATAATACAAATAATAGAAATTTCTCTTGTGCTGCATTATATTCACCTTCTAAACTACCATAAAGTGTATTTAAAATATAAATCTATGTGCATAGCATACCCCACTGTTATCTATGTCTGTTGCTGGGTATGTGAGCTACATGAGAATGTTCTTTGTTTTGCTTTTCAGTTTGTCAACATCTTGAGATAGTAGCCCACGTAGTTCTATCACAATTAGTTAATTGTTAAAGTTGAAACTCTTTCCAACAGATGCACGAAGTGTCCATTAATTATTTGATTATCTGATAGCAATCAAAATGGAATGCAAACAATATTTCAAGTATACTTTGTATAAGATAAAAGACAATTTCTCTTCTCTTCAGATCTATCAATAATAATGTTTATACAAAGTTGTATGTAATGGAAATGTAAAAAGTTTGTAATATATTACATTGTTAAGGATCTATCGATATCAAGTAATAACTATCTGTGGGCAAATGTGATTCATCAATGCGTCGTGTCTAGTGATGTCCCATAAAATATCAGCCACTGTGCATATGACAAGTTTATATGACATTAATTGTTTGTACAATTGGCTACCTCTTGAGCGCTACGACAATGAGTCATCGCATGACGTTGTAGGAGGGGCACTACATGACCGTCTCTGTCCTTTTATCACTCAGCATGTGAGCCGTGAATCATGTGAACCGCTTATCAATCCGTTAAACAGGAACATGAATGCAATTCACTTCAAGTGGTTATCAAACATAAATAATGTACTATGTACGACTATGTACACATCTCATAACATATGTATGTTTAATCAATAGTCGCAGAACTTCGCATGCACGTGCCATCAATAAAGTTCGAGCTTTTATCTCAAGAATTTCCAAAATACATTTGACAGCGAGAGGGCGCGTATCTCGCCACGGATGCAAGGTGTAAAACCAGCGAGTGATAAGTACTATATAATCGCTATTTATAGCCTACAGCAAAGATTTCCTCTTTTTTTTAAGAAGTTTAGTTGAGTGAGAGATTTGTTACCTACAACTAGCGAGTATTAAGTTAATTACTCGATTGTATCTTATGAGAATGAGTTGCTAAGTTGAAAACGAGTTGAAGAACGGTTGAAGAATTGTTGATTAAAAGTAACGAGTGAACATTGTTATTGAATTGGAGAGTGAAGTTGAAAAACTAATGAGTTAGGAGTAAGAAATCTACTCGCTGCATCTATCTTATATCAACGAGTTACTTATTTCATAACGACTGATAAAATTGTTGTCTAAAACTAACGATTGGGGACTTATTAATAATTTAAAAAGTGGAGTTGAAAAACTAACGAGTAATCTACTCGCTGCATGTATCTTATATCAACGAGTTACTTATTTCATAAGAACTGATAAAATTGTTGACTAAAACTAACGAGTGGGGATTTATCAATAATTTCAAAAGTGGAGTTGAAAAACTAACGAGTAATCTACTCGCTGCATGTATCTTATATCAACGAGTTACTTATTTCATAGGAACTGATAAAATTGTTGACTAAAACTAACGAGTGGGGATTTATCAATAATTTGAAAAGTGGAGTTGAAAAACTAACGAGTAATCTACTCGCTGCATGTATCTTATATCAACGAGTTACTTATTTCATAGGAACTGATAAAATTGTTGACTAAAACTAACGAGTGGGGATTTATCAATAATTTAAAAAGTGGAGTTGGAAAACTAACTAACTAAACAATTATTTTATATCGAGTTAAAGAACGACTAAATTGTGGATTAAAGAGTGAACATTTCTATTGAGTTGAAAAGTGGGGATGAGAAACTAACGAGTAAGGAGTAAGCTACTCGTAGCATATAAGAACGACTAACTAAGAATAACTAGAAGTGCGACTACAGTTGATTAATGTTAATAGTACGTGATGAGTAATTCAATACATGGCAACAATTTCAGCCAAGAATCTTATCAGTCTCAGTGTCTCGTTCGTTTGTGTCACTCGAGTTAACTCGCTCCTATACTACAGACCTGTTAAATGTTAAAGCAATGGCGACTAAGAGGCAAAATGAAAGCTAAAAAAGTTGTAGGAGACTTAAAAAAACCCCATAAATCAACGAGTTAGTGTAACGAATCAACGTAATCTACTCGTCGTTTGTGGCTTTCAGTTAATCATGGATTATGTTAATACTAAACAATGTTATCTAATCGAGAGAAAAAAGAACTCAAACGTTTCTTTAACGTTTAATTAGGATTACAAAAGAGAGGCAAGCACAATCGCAATCAAGAAGATTAACTTGCTGCTGAGCTGTAACGAGTTAAGCTTCGGTTGAAAATCGTTAGGCAACAACTGAAAGCTTATGGACAAACAAATAATTTGAGCAAAGTTATCTGTAAATTGATTACGCTTCGTTTCTGTTGACTTGTGAAACTCCACAGCTGCCTGTACGTGGTAATCTATGATGTAGAAAGTATCTTGCAGCTGGCACCTGGCCCATGACGATATGAAGGGAGACGATAGAGGGGAGTGAGGTAAAGGCAGCAACTCGATTTTGTTATTATTATTATTATTATTTTTTTTTGGTTTTGGTCCGATTGAAGTTTATGAGCAGAGAATAACATGAGGCAAACAAAGTCTGTAGACTTTTTTTTTTTTTGTTTTCGGCATTCTCAGAATTTTGTTCGACTTTATCAATAATAATACACCGCATGACTTTATATACTACAATTCCTTCCTTCATTCCTGCCGCCCTCCATGCCTCCACATGCCTCCACATGCCGCCACAAGCCTCCACGCCTGCCAGCTGGCAAACAAAATAAACAATAAACAGAAAAAAGAATGGAACGACAATACAGAGTCGATAAGCTATTAGCCAAACAGGTGGCCAAGCAATGCTTG
Source organism: Drosophila macrospina (assembly GCA_035042075.1). Classification (NCBI taxonomy): domain Eukaryota; kingdom Metazoa; phylum Arthropoda; class Insecta; order Diptera; family Drosophilidae; genus Drosophila; species Drosophila macrospina. Next base: position 407,686 of record JAWNLW010000527.1, on the reverse strand, counting down.
CAGCGATCAGCGTCGTTACCTGCGCATTAGCCTAGGCCCTATCTTATCGGCCAATCGACGAGGGTCACCAATGGCCATGCCAATTGTAGCAATGTGACCATCCACAGCTTGCACACATCACACATCACACATCACGCATCACAATGCCCGACAGTTGACTCAACGGGGAAATGGGTCAATCGGCAAGTTGGCCATAATCACACACAGATTTAATCTGCATTCAATGTCAGCTGACTGATTAAACCTGGCCAAACTGGGTATATGGTAGCTCTGATATAATCTGTGATATTTAACGATAGCACAATCGATAATTTGACTGATTAAATCTGATCAAATAAGTCAATGAAATTGCAGATATGCATTTGTAATTAATATCGATAATGTAATCGATTACTATGTATATTATATCGATAATACAATCAATTATTTGTCAATGGAAGCTGATCAATTATGTAATCGATACTTTAAGAATATCGATAATTCTACAGGATTGATTCAAGACTGATTAAATACGAAACTGAAACCGCTGACATGAATTTTTAATCAATATAGATAAAGAAATCGATAACTGTATGTTATCGATAATAATTCGATAGCTTGTCAGTAGAAGCTAAATAATTATATCGATATCAAATAAATATGTGAAATCCTTGACATGTATATAAAATCGATTATGGAATTGATACTTCAATGATATCGATAGTAAGATCGATAATTCCGCAGCAGTAGCTTATTGATCAAAACTGCTCAACCTGTCGGAAAAATATCGCATTGTGAAATTATATCGATAATCGATATATAGATAAATGTAATCGATAATTATATATTTCGACAAATTTCAATATTGTAATCGATAAGTTTAGAGTGACATCGAAAATGTTACAGTCAAGGTATCTGATGAATTCGGGTCTATGAAATTTCCGTTCCAAAACTTTAAATAAAAACGAATATGAGCTCGATAACTTGATAATAGAAAGTCAAAGGAATTTATCGTATAAAATACTAAATAATATCGAGAGTGTAATCGATTATTCTGAATGAGAAGCTGTCAAATTGCAAGTGGGAACTAAGAGGATCATGAAATTCGTGGTATTACAGGTAAACTGCTATCGATAAAGAAATCGATAAATTGCAAAAACGCATATATGAAAAGTCTGTTTTCAAATGTGAAATACTAACGATAATTAAATCTAATTGCCACTAAAAGATCGGTAAATAAAGTCAATTTGCTTTCCAGTTGAAGTACCCTGTAATTTGAAGCTAATGGGAGGATCAACGCACTCACCTATCCTCCGGGTCAAGTGTTTCCGGCAAACTATGCTGTTGTATATACTGCTGACGTCTTTGTTGTAGTTGCTCGAATTGCTGTTGTTGTTCGCTTAGTGTTGTACCAGTTGTTGCTATTGCTGAGCCCGCGCTGTCCTTGGCTGTAGTTGCTGTTGTTCCTGTTGTTCCAATTGTTGCTGCTGCTGCTCCGTTAGCGGGCAACTGCAATGGTGCCATGGAAGTCGTTGCATGCTCATCGGTGCCACTGTTGCCACCATTGGCGACTGTGTTAACAACGCTGCTCGTCGATCTGCAAAAACAAACAAAGCAACAGCCAACGCATCGTATGAGTAATATGATCAACAGAACAGAACACAACAGCAGAAGTAGCGAATTGTGACAAAAAGTGTTGCATGCTTTTAGGCAGCGGCACAAATTAACAGCACAAAGCGTAATTCAGCTCAGTGCAATTGCTTACAAATTGTTTATATTTATTGCTTAAATTGTAATGCAAATAATAATAGGTATTTATATAATAAAGTTATCAATATAAATATTAAGAAATTAAATTAATTAATTATATAAAAATTCAAATAATTATATAAATAATATCAATATTGATTAATATTATATATCGATTTATATTATATATATATAAATTATAAAAAATTTAACAAAGTTAACAAAACATGGGGAACTTATGCGATTTCACTGTAGAATATTTATATATACATATTTTTATAATAATAAAATAATCATTATAATAAAAATACTAATTATAAAAAGAATAAAACTCTTTTATAATACTATAGCTTGTCAAATTTAAATTATAATAATATAAATTATAATAAATATGATTTGAGGAAATTATAATTTGCAAAATATTGTTTAAAATTGTTATTTAAGTAATTTACAATTATAAGATTATTCTTTGTACTGACTGGTGACTGTTTACTAGTGATTGCTGACTGGTGACTGACAAGCTAAGCTAGACGAATACTGTAGAGTGTAATCGATAATTTGACTTTAGTAGCCGAATAATAATTTATATTGAAATATTTATCAAAGCTTTTATGAATGTCTAAGTACTATCGATGCATTTATCGATTATTTGGCAACAGAAAATGGCTCAAGCAGTATACTTGGCTTATATTTCTCAAAATGAAAGTTTAATTTGACTTGAGATCTATAAAAACTGTTATGATAATAATACTAATAAGACATTTGATACTTTTATCGATATCTTGACTGGTGACTGAAAAGTCACTAAAGAGTGATTGGTAATAGGTGACTAGTGACTGACAATCAACGCATATTCCAAACTGTAAAAGACAATTGAAATGCTCAGAGCGTAGTTTTTTCATTAAGCTTAACTGTTTGTTTAGACGGATATTTGAATGAAGTTGACTGGAAGTGAATGTTTCGGTCTAATTGATGAGATGTGAGTGAGAGGAGTGAAGTGAGGGAAGTCTTGGTGAAGTGTCTCAGTGAGGGTTGGGTTTTCTTGTAGGTAAGGAAAGTGGCACGCCAGTAGCATAAAAGGAGTAAAAGCAGGAAGCTATTTGAATTAGTTGGTCAAGTAGGCATACGTAGAGCACAAGTGTAGGCAGGGTACCAGCGTGTTGAGTAGACCCTGCACGATGTATCTTTGCTGAATGTCTTGCTTTTGAAATACATAGTACGACCTGCGAACCTGCTCAGACTAAGAAGTGGAGTTCGTCTAAAAAACCGCTCGAGAATTATGTTAGCTACAGTAGAAGATTTGCCAGATCTTATAAGGTATATATATTCTTGATCAGTAACAATAGTCGAGTCGACTCAGCCATGTCCGTCCGTCCTTCTGTCTGAGAAATAGCGATACCAAATGTGACATAAAGGTGCCTCTATACCTCGCGCAAAAGCTGAGTGTTATGCCACTTCATTTTGGAATTTACCAACACTGTCGAATATCACACTTGTTATACTATTTATATATTTTAAATTTATTTATTTTATTATAAATAATAATTTAAAGAACATATTAAAAATTAAAAAAAAAATACTTATTTTTAAATGAAATTTAAATAAAGCAGTTCTCTATAAATAAGTGTTAATTAAACTGCAATTATTTGTATATCCAGCAAGCTGCAGTTAAGCTGTAGTTATTAATGGCATAACAGAAGCAAAATTGCTGGGAACATGCAACATGCCACATGCCACAGGCCACATGCCTCAACTCAAAACTCAAACTCATCAATTTTTATTGCAATTTCCACAATTTTCACAATTTTCTCGAGGCCAATTAGAACATTTCGTTTCGCTGTAAATGCTTCTATTTTGGTCCTGTCATCGATTCAGGCTTTGCAAGTCATTGTGAATAATTGAAATGCACGTGTCAAGTGCACGTCTTGAATACCCCCCATACACAACTAGTGACACCCTATTGTCAGTGAGCTTATGTCCCTTATGAGTGAATGCTCATAGATATATTTATATATCAAATATGCGAGAAGTAGACTGAACACTAGACAGAAGTATTTAATTTCAAAAATTACAAAAAGCGAGCGCACGCGACAGCATAATACCCTGTACAGTTCTCTATAGTAAAAGTGTCTTCACAGTTGTCATATCCCAATTCCCTATATCTACATCCCAACGTTACATTTTCAGTGGCAATTTTTCGAATCGAACGTAAATTGTAAGCTGAGCAATCGGTTCAGGTTCATTAAGCTTGCTTGCCAAAGCTGAGTGCTACAGCACTCGCATGTGCTGGCCGCAACGAACAAACCGCAAACAGTTCAATGCTCTTTCTTTGCTGATTATCTTTCTTATTTATAGAGCGAACTTGAGGAAATTTTCAGAATTGATTCTTCAGGGTATTCGCCAAGCACTTGCTGAGTTAGAAGTAAGTACGTTGAGAAGTGTGGGAATGGGGGGGGGGGTTGAAGGTATCCATAATTTGAAATAAAATTGATCTGCGCACGAATTTGGTGTCTCTAGCTCTTCCAGTTGCTCAGATCAAAGCGTTCAAACAGACAGACAAAACTAATATATCTCAGTGCAGGGTATAAAAAGATAAGCGGGTGAGTCGAGCGCACGCGACTGCATAATACCCTGTACAAACATAAAAGTATTTTATTATATAGTAAATATAGCATTTAATCAATATTGCATAAAGTTGATTCGCACTGTTTATACCCTGCACAGGGATATATATATAAGCTTAGTGCAAACAAGGTGTTACAGTTAGTAGAAGGCGTAGCAGACCCTATAAACTACATCATATGCTTGTTCGGCATCAAACGCCAAACAAGATCAAAGCGTTCATACAGACAGACAAAACTAATATATCTCAGTGCAGGGTATAAAAAGACAAGCCGTTCAGTCGAGCGCACGCGACAGCAAAATACCCTGCATAAACATAAAAGTATTTTAGTATATAGTAAATATAGTACTTAATCAATATTGCATTAAGTTGATTCGCACTGTTTATACCCTGCACAGGGATATATATATAAGCTTAGTACAAACAGTCGAGCACACGCGACAGCAAAATACCCTGTATAAGCAAACAAGTATTCTGATAGTAAATACTAATATTGCATATATGTGGAATTTCAGCTTATGCTTCAGTTGATTCGCACTGTTTATACCCTGCACAGGGATATATATATAAGCTTAGTGCAAACAAGGTGTTACAGTTAGTAGAAGGCGTAGCAGACCCTATAAACTACATCATATGCTTGTTCGGCATCAAACGCCAAACAAGATCAAAGCGTTCATACTGACAGACAAAACTAATATATCTCAGTGCAGGGTATAAAAAGACAAGCGGGTGAGTCGAGCGCACGCGATAGCAAAATACCCTGCATAAACATAAAAGTATTTTAGTATATAGTAAATATAGTACTTAATCAATATTGCATTAAGTTGATTCGCACTGTTTATACCCTGCACAGGGATATATATATAAGCTTAGTACAAACAGTCGAGCACACGCGACAGCAAAATACCCTGTATAAGCAAACAAGTATTCTGATAGTAAATACTAATATTGCATATATGTGGAATTTCAGCTTAATGCATTAAGCTAAGTCGCACTGTTTATACCCTGCACAGGGATATATATATAAGCTTAGTGCAAACAAGGTGTTACAGGCAGTAGAAGGCGTAGCAGACCCTATAAACTACATCATATGCTTGTTCGGCATCAAACGCCAAACAATCCCATCTAGTTAACTTTGGGGCACGGGAGCTACGTCTGAAATTGTGGAAGAGCTAGAAATTAGTTGCTTTTGGGAAACAGCACACAGAGCATCGACAAAAAAAGTGTAAATAAATTTCAAGTAGCAAACGTATTGCAGTATTTTTTTTTTTTTTGATTTTTTTTATATACATATATATATAAACGAACCAAAGAAGAAAAGAAAGGGAAAGGGGAGAAGGAAAGGAAAGAACGACGAACAAGCTAAAGATATATAACTATATATCTATCTATATATCTATATAGATCTTGGAGTAATACGCAGCCAATGCAGTGAGGAGCTGAGAGATGCCGCGACAAACGAATAGCGTGAAGAAGACCTCGCTCAATGCTGTGGAGCAGTACGAGTTGAATCAATGGCTGGAACAGAATCACATCAATTCCACAAATTTGCGTAGATCGTTTACGGATGTATTGCCGCTGGCGCGTCTGTTGGTGCGTTACTATCCGGAGTTGATCGATTTGAATTATTATCCACCGCGGAATAGTGTACAGAATAAGCTGTGCAATTGGGAGTCATTCAACAAGCGTGTGCTGGCCCGCCTGGGTGTGCATTTGACGCGCGACCAAATGGTGCGTGTGGCCCGCAGTGTGCCCGGCTCTGTGGATCTATTGCTCTACAGCGTAATGCGTGTTCAAATGGCCGCCGAGCGTAAGGCACGCAAGGCCAATGGCAGCACCGACGACGACGACGATGAGGATAATGCTAATGCTGAGGATGATCAAGTGGAGGCAGAGACTGTGGATCATGATAAGGCGCCACAAGCAGCTGCACATGTGGAGCTGGCAAAGAGAAGTGTTGTATTGCCGAAACTGAAGAATGCTAACGAAGGCGATGATGATGGGGATATTGATGATGATGATCAAGTAGATGGTGATGATGATGTTAATGCTGCTGCTGCCGCTGCTGCTGGCGGTGGTGTTGGTGGCCCGGCAATGCCAAGCAGACGCAATATGCCCAAAACATTGAGGCTGGCACAGGCAGCGCTCAAGCGCTCGGAGAGGAGCAACTGGGCCAGGGACGTGGTGCTGTTGCCGGCGGCATATTGACGCGCGGCGCTCGTGGCAGCCCCAGCAGTAATAGCAACAACAACAACAACAATCGCAGACTGACAATAAATGAAGGCGAGACAACAGTTCGTGGTGCTGGCGGTGGCGTTGGTGGTGGCGTTAGTGCAACGGGTCTGAATGTTGCGCATAGGCAAAGAGGTGAACAACAACAACAAAAACAACAACAACGTACGGTACTTTATTCCCATTACATGCAGGCCGTCAAGCAACTGCAGCAAAAGAACGAGCAAATCGCCCGCTTTGATCAATTGAGCGCCCATTTGGAGAATATGCTGCAATTGAAGTGCGAACGCATCGATGAGTTGCAGCAGCAGGTGGCAAATGCAGTTAATCGCCTCAACGCCGCACAAGGCAACACCACACACAACAACAACAGCAACAACGGCAACACACACAACAACAGCAACACACACAACAACAACAACAACAACAGCAACACACCACGCACACACAAACGACGCACGCGTCTTAAGAAACGCATTCGCTGCACAACAAACAATGCGATTGAGCATAATAAATTGGGCACAATTCCAATTCCTGGCAACGGCAACGCTGGCGACTCCTTCCCCGTCCATCAATTGCCACAATTTCATTAAACCAAATTCAAGTGAACAACAAAAACAACAATTGAAAACATTCTTCTTATTCTTATTCTCATTCTCATTCTTATTCTTATTCTAATCCTCTTTCTATTTCTTTTTCTACTTCTACTATTCTTGCTACTACCACTCACACTTCTTCCTCATTGTCCTTCCTTTCATTCTCGTCATTGTTTCGGCCTCTGCCTGGATTTGTGCTTAAATTTTAGTTTATGATTCTCTCAATTCGTTTGGCAAAACATTATAAAAAAAAACACATAAATCCTACGAATAGGAACTAAAACGATTAGAATATGCATTTTCATTTACAATTCGCAACTAGTTATAGCAGAAACTTGTATACATAAGAGAAAGTCAAAGATCTTATTTATAATTCGCAACTAGTTAAGGCATAAACTACTTGAATCTCAATGATCTGAGATGCTTTTTCATTTACAATTCGCAACTAGTTATAGCGTAAACTTTTTGAAAGCTCACCTGAAGTTAAACGAAAGAAAAGCTTTGCTTCGAGGAACCTCAACGATCTAGAGCTATATTTCATTTACAATTCGCAACTGGTTAAGGCAAAAAGTTAAGTTGGCTAAAGTTAATCGTAAGGAAAGGAGGAACTTTAACGATCAGAATATGCATTTTCATTTACAATTCGCAACTAGTTATAGCAGAAACGTATATACATAAAAGAAACTCAAAGATCTTATTTATAATTCGCAGCAAGTTAAAGCGTAAACTTCTTAACTTAAAAGCTCACTTAAGCTTTTTGTAATGTTTTATTTATTTATAAGGAAGCTTAAGTTAAACAAAAGAAGTCGTTTGAATGGCATAACTTGTACAACGAGTTCATTTACAATTCTCAACTAGTTTTAGTTTTTATTAGGTTTAGTTTTTCTTTATATATGCTAATGACAAACTCAAAGGTTTTGTTCATAATTCGCAACTAGTTTTAGCGTTAACTGATCAGAAGAGTTGTATAGTTAATTGGACACTATTCGCAAATTGGTCAAAATAAAACAAATAGGCTCCATAGGAAAAGCTTACACGTGCACTTACACAACTAAACGATATCACACATAGTCAGTGTGATTTGCAGATAAGTTGAGGCAGTTAGGACTAAGTTCGTTATCAAAGCTTATCAATGAAATTTTACAACGTTGCCAAAGCTTTATCTTTATAAATTTCTCTTGGAAAATTCTCTAAAGTTTCTGTTTATTGCAAAGCTCGATGCAAAACTTTTCACAACTCAATAAAGAGCAAATGAAAGAAACTTAATACATTCCTAGTAAGTTTTGGAGTTAACACACTTTACATAGAGTTCGCTAAGAAAGCTTATCTGAAGAGCTTTTGTGTCATAGAAATATCTACGCAGAGCGAAGAACGTCGCTTCTACAATTTAAGTTCATTAGTTCATAGAGTCAAATCTATCTTTCCATCTACCGAAAGCTCGATTTAAAAGCTTATCAGTAGAGCTTTTGTATCCCACAGAGATCTCTTCAGAGGGAATCAATTTACAAAGCTTGAATAAGCCGAGTCAAGTGGGAGTAATATCTTCTTAAAGTCAAATGTAATTGTCCTTCTAGCGAAAGCTCTCGTTTAAGCTTAGCAGAAGAGCTTTCGACATACAACATATTTATTTAAATGGAAGAAAGACACTTCCAAAATGAATATAAAGAAATACTGGATTCTTATAATCAAATATAATTCTCCAATTAGCCAAAAGCTTATCAGAGAGCTTTCGAGTCATACAAAGCATTCAGAACTATGTCGCGGGAAGAAGGTGCCAACGCTTATATAAGCCAAGTACATGAGGAGAATCAAATTGTCCTTACTAACTGAATCTCACATATTTACAACTAGGTAAAAGCTTTGCAGAAGAGCTTTCATGTCATAAGACGCTTTATTTAGGGGGAAGAAATTCGCTTCTAAATCTCACATATTTACAATTAGGAAGCGTATTAAGCTTGTAGAGTCAAAACCAAGTCTACAACTGGTGAAAGCTTAGCAGAAGAGCTTTCGGGTCGTAAGAAGCTCTGTGTAGAGGAGAGAAATTCGATTCTAAATCTCTCATATTTACAATTAGGAAGCGTATTAAATTCGTAGAGTCAAAACCAAGTCTACAACTGGTAAAAGCTTAGCAGAAGAGCTTTCGTATTATAAGAAGCTCTATGCAAGGGAAGAAATTCGCTTCTAAATCTCACATATTTACAATTAGGAAGCGTATTAAATTCGTAGAGTCAAAACCAAGTCTACAACTGGTGAAAGCTCGCTATGTAAGCCTATGCGCTAATAGAGCTTTCGTGTCATACAGAGATCTACTTATAGGAAGACGCTTCTAGATCTGACATAACTACAATTAGAAAAGAGTATTAAATTCGAGCAGTCTTTGATTTAACTAAATTTACTACTGGCGAAAGCTCGCTGCGAAAGCTTAGCAGAAGAACTAAGAGAACTCGAGTCTTCGCAGAGCTATGTTGCTGAAATTTGGTGCACACGTTGCTGAAGAGAGCAGCGAGTGCATAGTTTACAATGGATGGAATGGAATGTAACTATAACTACAGCTTTCAAATGTAATCGTAGCAAACTCTGAGGCAGTTTTTCAGTACTTCGGTCAATCAATGTTCTCTCAACTCAGACACGAGAGAGAGAGAAAGAGATATATATATATATATATACAATATCCAGTGTGTATATACATATAGATTACATTAATACATATTTATATATATATATTTATATATATAAATATATACATATATATTTGCCAATCAGCATGCACACCATAAGCAGCAAGACGCTCAGCAATGAGGAGATCGCCGATGTGCACAAGTGGCTGCAACAGAACGATATCAATACGACACGATTGCGACGCGACTTCTCCGATGTGCTGCCACTGGCCGAGATGATGAAGCGTGATCATCCGCGACTTGTGGACTTGAATAACTTTCCGAAGCGTAGCAGCGTACAGCTGAAGATCGCCAATTGGGAGACGTTCAACTACAAGGTATTGGCCAAATTCAATTTGACATTGAGTCGTGAGTTTATGGAATTGCTATCAACGGGTGCCCACGGTGCTGCCGAGGTGCTATTACATGAGATAATGCGTTTAAAGAAGCGACAGCGTGTTGTGGAGACACGGAATGCGATATTGGCACAGGAGCAGATATGGGAGGAGAATGATGAGGTGAAAACGGTTGTGGTTAACAAACAGGTGGGCGATGGCATTGTACAAGTGCCACAAAAGATGATACTCTATTCACTCTACGAGAAAATGGCACGCGACAATCAGGCAAAGGATTCGATCATTGAGGCAAATCAAAAGCGCTTGGCCCACATGGAGAACATTATCAAGGTCAAAACGGAGCGTATCGATGAGCTACTCATGCAAATGGGCAAATCCCCCATTAAACTGTGCAACAGCGCACATGGGAATTGCAACAGTTCAACGGCGCGAATACCGTCAACCTCATTGCTTAGCTATGAGGCACTTGGATGCATTCGCAAGCGGCATACAAATACGCCAGCCTCATCCGATTAGCAAGCTTAACAATTCTACAATTCTACAGAAGAGAACACACTTATATATATATATATATATATAGATATATATATATATAATATATACATATATGTATATATTTTTTTAATATTTCTTTTATCATCGTTCAAAAGTAACTCGCAATAAGTTCATTCAATAAGCTTTCAATACAAATTGCATTCCTTTCCACAGAGTAAATGTATTTGAAATTCTTCACTTCAAAGCTTTTCTTCATCTTCATCTTCCACCTCCGCTTCTACTTCTACTTCTCATCATCATCTTGTTCTTTTTGTACCACTTCCATCAACTTGCATCGACAACTGCAACATTGTCTTGGGACTTTTCATTTTGTTAGGTAGATCAAAAAAATGTTAAGGAAATTTTTCAAGTTTTTCGAAATTGTGGGTGAGTAAACTAAATGGTTGACAACAAATTACATGTAACTATTGTTGTTGTGCTGAAAACTGTTTCAATTCCAGCTCATTCCAGGCTTGACAAATGCGAACAGATGAATGTACCGAATGATCCAAATTTTATGAAAATTTTCAGGTGTGTTTCATTGCCAACTCAATTCGCAGCAGGTAAGAGCAGTTTAGAAGCTTATAAAGTGTTTCATTTCCAAAACGTTCCACAGCAGCTTAAACAAAATTTGCAAGCTGTAAGAATGCTCATCAAAAAGACGAGAGAACAGCTTGAGATTATCGAAATTACAAGTAATTCCAGTAATTGTTTCATTTCCCACGCATTCCCCTGCATGTGAAGCCCAAAAGTTTAAAAATTATTGCAGTAATAAAAAAAGAAGAAATATAGTTAAATTGTCAAAGAATAGCTCTTCCGATGTGTTTCATTGTCAACTCATGGCGCAAGAGCTGAAGTCCCAAGAGCTGAGTGTTTCATTCCCAACTCATTCCTCAACAATCATGGCATAATCGGACCTTTTAGAATCACAGCCAAAAAAGAAGAGTAATTAAACAGAGATGAAAAATGTACACTTCATCAGCTGTTTTATTCCCATTTGTTCCATAATTCACAAAATGTAAGCAAAAGACAAATGAGGAGGTTTTTGAGAAAGAGGAACTCCATAAAAAGTATAAATATCTTATAAAAATTATATGTGTGCCCATACTATGTATAGTGTTTCAGTTTCCAATCGTTCCAAAATCACACAATATATTCACACGACAAACGAGTATGTCTTTGCTTTAGGAATTGCGTAAAGTGTAAAAATCTTAACAAAATTAGATATGCAAAAAGTTATTCTACAGTGTTTCATTTCCCATTCGTTCCAGAAATCACAAACATTAAACAAACGACAAAAAATTAGCTCTTTGAGATGAAGAAAATGCCTATCACATTCATTGTCATTGTCATAATAAAATGATATGCGTATAGACTATAAGCAGTGTTTCATTTCTCATTTGTTTCAGAAATCACAGAGAATACAAAGTCAAATGAGCAGGACTTTGAAATAAAGCAACTGCATAAATTGTGTTAATATCATAATAATGTTACATCTGTTTAAAGGTTTGCTGCAGTGTTTCATTTCCCATTCGTTCCAGCAGTCACAAACTATAAACAAACGACAAAAAATGTACATTCATTGTCATTGTCATAATCGAATGATAAGCGATATGAACAGTGTTTCATTTCCCATATGTTTCAGAAATCACAAAACTTACAGAGAAGTCAAATGAGCAGGACTTTGAAATAAAGAAACTGCATAAATATCATAATTGAATTAGATGTGTTAAAAGCTCTGCTACAGTGTTTCATTTCCCAAGCGTTCCGGCCTCTTCGCGTGAGCTTCTTGAACTTCACCTTCAGATGGATGGTGCTTTGATGACCTCAGAAACGCGTGTGCTTCGTAGGGAACTCACTCGACTCTTAACTGTCTCTCATACCTGGCCTTGAGTAAAATGCGTTGACTGCTAGAGTGTTGGCCTGCTTTGCCAGATGTCGCTTGGCCAGCATGTTTGTTGTTGCGATTCCAGCTGGCGGCATGCGTTGCAGTCAGACTCTGGGCGAGACAGAGAAGAGCGCTGCCGCTGCCTGTGCGATACATTTTGTTGTTGCTGCTGTTTACGAAAGTATCTCAAAGATACAAAAGTTACGTGAAATTCGCAGCTTGATGATTTAATTAAATTGGGGTTTATGAATTTGCGGGACAGAGGCTCGTGCGTTAAACGCTGTGATAAGCATTAAATGAGCTACAAATACACACAAAAATACACACGCACACACACATAGAAACAATTACAGTCAATCGCATGCCTCGCGTTTTGTTTTACATGTGCAAAAACTTGCGCAGACGAGTACAATTTTGTGTTTATTCACGGGTATTCGTAGATTTAGCTATATTTAGCATTTTTGCTTAGCACGGCACAAGAACACGACACTGACTGTTACCCCAAATCAGGCTACACATCAATTTTATACACCTTCCAGGCCATTGCCAGGGCTGGCGATCCACACTTACAGCAAATAGGACGCACAAGGACGAATCACAAACTGTGTGAACTCTTTGCATACCAAGTTTCAGCAGTGTAGCTCAAATATTTACAGAGTTAGGCCATTGAACCACTTCTTGAACCGGTTCAACGTAGCACAAAGTCAAGGAATATTAAACTTTGAATCGTTTAACAATAATGTAAGTAGCGTATATAACAGTCTTTGGCATTTGTTGTTCACATGCTGAAGGAGCTATGAAGTCGAACCACTTCTTGAACCAGTTCAACATCACTTCTTGAACAGAATCAAGGAAAATTAAACGCTGTACAGTTGAACAATAATTTAAGAAGCATATATTACAGTTTTAAGTATCCTCCCTCGCATGCTGAAGGAGCTATGAAGTCGAACCACTTTTTGAACCGGTTCAGCGTAGCACAGAATCAAGGAATATTAAACTTTGAATCGTTTAACAATAATTTAAGTAGCATATATTACAGTTTTTGTATTCTAGCTCGCATGCTGAAGGAGCTATGAAGTCGAACCACTTCTTGAACCGGTTCAACATCACTTCTTGAAGAGAATCAAGAAAAATTAAACTCTGAATCGTTTAACAATAATTTAAGTAGTATGTATAACAGTTTTTAGTAGTCTAGCTCACATGCTGGGGAAACTATAAAATCGAACCACTCTTGAACCGCTTCTGAGCTAAGAAAAGAGCATTTAATGCTCTACTTTAATATTACAGTTAAAATAATATTGAATAAACAAAATAATTTAAAGTCGAACCGTTTCTAGAACCGGTTTACATGCATAAATATTTGCTGTAATAGATCATTTAATATATTAATAAATTTAATATGTTTTTATATATATTTAATAAATATATTTACTAAATCTAGAAAAAATAACTATTTTAAGAACTTAAAGAACTGAGCCAGAAAGTAACAATATTGTAACGTTTTGCAACACTGATTTGCATTTTCTAAGCAAATAAACTCAATTCCAACCAGCAACGTGCCCGCTCTCCCACCATCTCCTATTGACAGCTGTCTGATTTCCCATGGCCCTGAAAATTTTAGTGAATTGCATTCTTGATAATTGTAATTGAAAGCAAAATGTGCAAGAGAAAAACAAAAACAACAAAAACAAAGCAGAGGAGAAGAGAGGAGAAGAGGGGAGAGGAGGAGAGGAAGGGTAAAGAAAATCGAGTAGTCAACTGCTGCAGTATTTGAGTATCGATTGCCGAAGTGCAGCTTAGGGCCACAAAAGAACTTATGCAACACATTGACAGTTTCATTATCATATGCAAAGCGAGCAGCTGCGAGGGCAGCTCGATAAGTTGTTGACATGTTAAGCTCTTTATGCATAGGAAACCTATGGTTTTGTAACTTTAGGCAGTTCCAAAAAGTATGCTATGAATATTTGTAAATGAAATTCTCAGATATATCTATATCTATATCTATATCTATATCTATATCTATATCTATATCTATATCTATATCTATATCTATATCTATGTCTATATCTATATCTATATCTATATCTATATCTATATCTATATCTATATCTATATTTATATCTATATCTATATCTATATCTATATCTATATCTATATCTATATCTATATCTATATCTATATCTATATCTATATCTATATCTATATCTATATCTATATCTATATCTATATCTATATCTATATCTATATCTATATCTATATCTATATCTATATCTATATCTATATCTATATCTATATCTATATCTATATCTATATCTATATCTATATCTATATCTATATCTATATCTATATCTATATCTATATCTATATCTATATCTATATCTATATCTATATCTATATCTATATCTATATCTATATCTATATCTATATCTATATCTATATCTATATCTATATCTATATCTATATCTATATCTATATCTATATCTATATCTATATCTATATCTATATCTATATCTATATCTATATCTATATCTATATCTATATCTATATCTATATCTATATCTATATCTATATCTATATCTATATCTATATCTATATCTATATCTATATCTATATCTATATCTATATCTATATCTATATCTATATCTATATCTATATCTATATCTATATCTATATCTATATCTATATCTATATCTATATCTATATCTATATCTATATCTATATCTATATCTATATCTATATCTATATCTATATCTATATCTATATCTATATCTATATCTATATCTATATCTATATCTATATCTATATCTATATCTATATCTATATCTATATCTGTATCTATATCTATATCTATATCTATATCTATATCTATATCTATATCTATATCTATATCTATATCTATATCTATATCTATATCTATAGCTTTATCTATAACTGTAACTATATATATTACGCAACTTCTCGTGCCACCCTCGCAACCCTTTAGACCGAATTGAATTGCACACTCGCTGTGCAAGGGCAAAGTTTATTAACCCATTGTGTGGCATGTGCAACCACCGCGTGAGCTAAGCTTATGAAGGGGGAGGGGATAGGGAGGGCGTCGAATATGGAATGCAGCGCAAATTGCATTAAGTAGCGTCAAGAGAACGGTCCCCAGCTCTTGGCCCGGCTTGGACGTGGACAGGCAATGTGGCGACAGGTCAGCATTAAATTTTCATGCCCGACGACAATAAGAGTTCATTTAGCAAAGGAAGTAGGGAGGAGTGGAAGTGGGGAAGTGGCTGCATCGTGTGGCGGGCAGACAGAAAACTCAGACACGCAACTAATTAAATGTCGACGACGTTGTCTTTGGTCCACAGGGTACCCCCCCCTCCCCTCATGCCCCTTTTCCTGCCGGAACAAAGTGAGAAAATCGCGCGAAATTTTTATTTATTTATTTTATTTTGTTTTTGTTTATTTATTATGCTTTTGTTTGTGTTTTTTAAGCGGAAATTGTGGCGCTAAATTATCGTAAAATTATGTGTATTTGTTAACGCCCCCTGTAAGTTTATTAATTATGCAATTTACTGTGAAATCAACAATTTGAATAGTTTTAAACAATTTTTCTTTTTGCGTTTATTTTGCCAAAAACGTAAAGAAAAAATTTGCTCGACTAAAGCAAATGAAAATCTTGGCAAGTCTTTGCTGCTTTGACGTTGCTCGTAAATATTATGGAAATTCTGTTGAATATTTTCACGAGAAAACTAGTCGAAAAAC
Organism: Drosophila macrospina; assembly: GCA_035042075.1. Lineage (NCBI taxonomy): Eukaryota > Metazoa > Arthropoda > Insecta > Diptera > Drosophilidae > Drosophila > Drosophila macrospina. Next base: position 391,319 of record JAWNLW010000527.1, on the reverse strand, counting down.
TACAACAACAACAACAACAACAGAATCCAGGAAGAACAAACTACAAGTTGAATTTATGGTTGCCAAAACAAGTCTGCAGTAAAGTAAAAATTAAAATAGATATGCGGACAATATAATAGATATATATCTCAGGGTTTTTCCCTGACCCATTAACTAAGAGCACAGTGAGTCATAAAAGTATATGCACAGACTAAATATACACAAATATATATATATATATATATATAACTTATAGATATGCTTATAGAACAATATATGCATATGAATTTCAATATTGCTTATCAGCACAGCGAGTAAATGTGTGTGTGCGCCACCAACAATAAGAAGGCATAGTTGACTGTGTGCTGCCCTGTAGGTGAACAACAGGGCTACAAAAATATATTTCTCTGAAAAGTCCGAGAGTTAAAACTGCAGTCAACTAACAGCTCAACTCTACAACACTATATGATATATATATATATATATATATATATATATATATATATAACACTTCTTACCCATCTAACTGAACACAAACTTATTGTTGCTGCTTTTAGTATTAATTTAATAATTATTTAACCTTCCATTACTAAATAAATCATTAGAATAATTAAGAAAACATTTCTATGCGCAAGTTTATTCAGATTTATTTAAAAATTCAGTGTAAAAAAGTTCTCAGAAACTCTGATAATATTTATAAAAACAAATATTAAGTATAACTGCTAAATTTATGCATAAATTGTTAATAATTAAACAGGAAAAGCTTTAGATAAATGTGCTATAAATATGCAAATTGTTAAGGTTTACGACAAATTCATCTTTTCATTCTCTGTGCAACTCACGCACGTAATTGTCTACAGGGTATTCAAAATTACTGCCTATAAAATAATCATCAATAAAGACTTATCGTAAGCAGGCAAGGCAACCACATTATCCAGTTGCCTTTGTCTAGCAAATTTATAGTTTGCACAAAAGTTATCGATACACTAGCATTACGACAGAGAACTTTAGTTTACCTCAAATTTATACAACACATTTTGATGTAATACTATATATATATCGATATTAAATCTAGTGCAAAAATTTGCTTGTTTGGCTTATAAAATTTGCCGGCAATGCAAATTGAATTTATAGTTGATTTTTATTTATTGCAATTTTTGTTGAAAACAACGCAACGTTTAGTGGAGCGGGGTGGGGCGATGAGCGAGGGGTGGTGATGGGGGTGGGGAAAAATAATTGGCATTTTCGCTTGCGTCAGCTTTGAAGTTCATTGCGATATCATAAATAATTGTTTGGGCCTCTGAACTGTATATATTATTGCCATTGCTATTGTTTTATTACACAGGTATCAAATTGTAGCAAATGCTCGACGTGCAGTTATCCTATATCATTCAAAGTATAAACTATAAATTGCTTTACTTTTATTTGTGCAATATTTAAGCAACGAGTTACAATATAAATAACAAAAGTTACTCTTGATGAACTCTTTATTATATTTCAATTACAGGGTATATAAATTAACAAAAAATAATTTTGCTCTTGCTCTGTCGCTAATTTTGCAATATCTAAGATTGGACTTGGTAAAAAATTTTGCATATTTTTTTAAGCATTTTCAAATTACAGGGTATACAAACGCAGTAAAACACCTTCCTATTGTCTATCACTATCTCAATTTGTCGCTTGTTTGTCGTTTGTTTAGGTTGTTCAAAAAATGCATTTCTTAAAGTCGTGTAGGTAATTTTTTCAGCATATTTCAATTACAGGGTATATAAAAGCAGCAAAGTACCTTCCCCTGGTCTTTCGCTACACCTCTTGGTCATGGTTTAGGATGTATATACATTTCTTAGAGAAAAGGTTATACTTTCTTAAGGTTCTTTAAATTACAGGGTATACAGAAATTCCTGCTGCCTTCCACTATCTCTCTTGGTCGCTGAGTTTGTTTTGATTGCTCAAAAATAGGTTTCTTAGAGCCGATTAGGTACCTTCTTAATTTACAGGGTATACACAAGCACTAGAGTATCTTCCTGCTGTTCTTCGCTAATTCGGTTGCACACTTAGATCGTTGATCTTGTTAAAAAAATTGATTTCCTAGAGTCGAGTAAGTACTTTCTTAAGCATCTTTAAATTACAGGGTATGCCGAAGAACTAGAATAATTTTCTGCGCTTTTTCTCTAATTACTTTTCTATCAAATTAAGTTCCTTTAGTTCTGTTAATCATTGCAATCTTTAGGGACGTCTAAGGATGACTTTTTTGTAATTACAGAGTATACAAAGTTAGTTAAAGAACTTTCTGTTGCTTTTTCTATAACTTATTAAAGAAAATTATATATGTTTTGCTTTAACAGAGCTGAAGATGATTGAATTGCATGTTCGCAATTGCGCTTCTTATATTTACAGGGTATACCAAGTCAGTGCAAGTAGTTTGAGCTGCTTTTCGAACTTTCTTTGTATGTAGTTAGTATTTAATATACCATTTTATATCAATTCTGTGTACATAGTACAAACATTTAGTTAATGATCCTCATCCGCTCTCCTCTCTCTCTCTCTCTCTTTCTCTCTCCCTCTCAGTCTCCCTCTCTCTGTCCCTCTCTCTCACTTCTCGCAATCTTTCCATTTCGATTTCATTATTTTAGTTTCCAATTACGTGGCTCCATTGATTACCCATTATAAAAAGTTGGTTAATGAACAGCACGTTCTTCTGTCTCCTGCTTCTCCTCTCGCTCTCCCTCTCTCTCTCTATCTGTCTCTCTTGCCCCACATGTTCTGGTAGTTCCATTGATTAGACATGGCTTAGCTAATGATTCAGCTATTAGAACCATGAAAATGATCTTTCACGCTCAGTGTCAGTCCATTAGACTACACAATCAACACAATAGTATATATACAAAGATACATATATATATATATATATATATACATATATATATATATATATATATACACGTTTCTGAATAGTTTAGCACAAAGTTCAAAATGTTTTATGACAATATTTGTTACGTTCTTTTATAATTGTGATGATATAATTACGACAATTTACTTAGCTGTTTGTCCGTCTGTTGCTCGTTCGCTTGTTTGTTTATTTGTTTATTTGTTTGCCACTTGGCGATAATTTAGTTGCTTTTCTACCCTCTGTGCGTTCTATTCTATATTTATACAGATTATAACCGAACCGGTTCACACTTCAAAGACATTAAATTAAGCTACACGCATACAAATACAAATACTATCTATGGATGTGTGTGAAAGCTTCATTTTTTTCCCAAGGAATTCATTTGTATTTCTCGCTTATCAAATCAAATACAAAAACAAATTGTTTATTGTTTATTATCTCATAGTATATGCAGATAGACAGAGAGATTCTCTTTAATACGCTGCACAATAATACACTCACCTATCTGAACTAAGCTCAACGCACAGCAATGTTCTTGCAATTTTGGTATAACTGCTAGTTTTTATAGTGCTTTAAAGATATATCACTAATAATATTTATTATAAATAAATTATATGCACTTTAGATAGTTTTACATTAGTTTATTTATTTGTTTCTTTTAATGTTTTATTTTTTATTTATATTTATATTATGTATAAAAATATTTATTATATATAAATTATAATATTCACTTTAGATAGTTTAATGTGAACTCATTTAGTTATTACTTTTTTAAATATATTATTTTATTTTATTTATATTTTTTTCTATATCTACATATATTTCTCTCTTTAATTTATTACCAAAATTATTTATTTACCAAAATTGATTTATTTATTTATATTTGTTATACAAATAAATAAATACAAATTAATATTGAGTTTTGTTTTGTATTTATTTAATATAACTTTTTTAGTTTATTTTATTAAAAATAATAAAAAGAACAATAATTTAAACAAGAATTTATTAAAACATTTTTATTTAACAACATTGAATTAATTATATTTATTTGTTGCACAAATAAATAAATGATATATAATATATTTTATTTTGGTATTTATTTTTTTTCTATTCATTTTAATATTATTTTATTGATTGTTTACATATGTTAATTTATGATTTTTATATTTATTTATGATTTATATTTATTTAATTACTTATATTTATAAACATACTTATATTGATTTTTTTAGTTATATTTATTTTTGGTTGCTTTATTTCTATTTATTTATTTACTGATATTTATTAAAGATTAATATTTATTTGTTTACTTACAATTATGTAAAAATGTAATTTATTGAATTATACTTTTTTTTGTATCAATTTAACAACTTATATTTATGTATTTATTTTGAATTTCTTATTTTTTTATCTATCAACTTATGTCAATTCAATATTAATTTATTGTTTTTTATATTTATTTATTTATTTATATTTATTTATTTATATTTATTTATTTATATTTACTATATATATATATATATTTACTATATATTATAATGATATTATAATATATATTTTTTACATTTACTTACATGAAATAAATTTTAATAATAATTTATTTAATTTATATAAATTTATGATTTATATTTATTTATATTTATTTATTTGTTTATATTTCTCAGCCACATATACAAATAATATATTATTTTGATTTATTTGTTTTTCGCTTACACTTATTTACTTTTACTTATATTATTACATTATCTGCTTATCAAGACAACAGTAATCATAAACAGTCTTCTTTCTAGCGTTATCTTGACTACACTCCCTCATTTAATTTAAAAAAAAGTGTATAAAATATTCGGCACACAGCTTTGTCAAAGTTCTCTTTCTTGAAACTTTCGTCAAAAATATTACAAAAATCGTCAAAACACTTTCACTCGGTTGCCAAAAAAAAAAAAAAACGAAAAAAAAATTAAAAATAAATGCAAATATTTATACAAATGAATTAATGATAATTAAACATACCCAAAAACAATTTACGGGGCGTGCCTGGGCAATATATTTCAATAACAATATGTAAGTATTTTCATACTATTTGTATTTATATATTTATTCAAGTATTTTTATAATTTCGTTTTCCTTGTGTTTCTATTTCGTTTTCGTTTTCGGGATTTGCGGCAAAATTTCGCCGGTCTCTCGACGCGACGCGGCAACTGAAACTGACTGACAGACTAAAATATGTGAAATTATTAAAATCCATTCAATGGCATAGCATCTAAGTAGAAGTACACACACATACACACACACACACACACACAGACACAGACAGTTACAAACAAGAGACTGAGCGGCTCGCTGTCAATTGAATGTGAAGTGTGTTTTTTTTTCTCGTTGTGGCAGCCAACACAGAGGGATGCTGTCTGTGGGGGGAGTGGGGTAGCACAATGTGTGTAGTCTCTCTATGTCTCAGTATGCGTGTGCTTGTGTGTGTGCATATATATAGAGTGTGACACTTGCCTCTAGGTGTTTGCGAGTGCATTGCTTTAAATGCAAGCGATTATCTTTAGGCGCAACGCTAATCTCTTCAAGCTGAAGACGCAAACACGGAACGCAGTGGGGGGGATATTAACTTAGGATTAGCTTGCACTAACATACAGTTAGTGTACATATGATTAACATCATGCAACAACAACTAATTGCAATTCAATACTATGCTTTTTTTCAACTGTCACAAACAGAAGGCAGCCTCAATTAAAGACTCAGCTGAACAATGACATTGGCTGAAAGCGTTAGATTAATCATTGCAATCGCATTGTATTCGCTTAATGATTAATGAAAGTATTGCAATTTGGGGTTGCAGTAATTATAACAAAGCATAAACATAATCTTGTTATTCCTAGCAAATTGTACTTTCAACTAAAAGCACATAAAAGCTTTCAGCGACTTTGACAAGCTCAAGCTTATTAAAAGCTTTAAGTGTATACATAATGTAAAATGAAAGTAAGCAAGAAAACTTTAGTTAAGATTAATTTTAGGTCAGCTTAAAGCACACAGAGCTTTTAGCTACTCGTAAAAGCTCGTTATAAAGCTCATTTAAGCTTGCAATTTCTATGTGCTTAGAATTGAAAGAAAGCCTCTTAACATTATTATTTTTAATATTATTATTATATGTTGTCAACAATTTCAAATTCTACTAAAAGCACATGAAAGCTTCTGGCAACTTTTGTAAGCGTCAGGTGTAGCTATTTATTGATTTATATATTATTTTTAATATTTTTATTTGTTCGAACGTGCACCTCCTACTAAAAGCACATTAAAGCTTTCAGTTGCTTTCAAAAGCTCAAGCATATCAAACACATTTCAAACTGAGCAGCAGATAAGTTACAGTCAATGTACTTCTGAGTCAATTTACTAACTATTGAAAGTACATTAAAGCTGCACAAAGCTTTATAAGTAAAAGCTGCAAGGTTCAGCATTGTGCGTAGTTTAGCTATTTAAGCAAAAAGCTCGTTCCAAGCACAACACGAATACATCATAAACAAATTGTTGTTGATTCTGAGTAATTGTGTAAAATAAATATATATGTATAAATTATTTAAAGTATTTTATGGCCTGCTTATCAAATTGCAAGCAAAAGCTTTTCGTTAAACTTTGCACAGTCAGCAGTTTATTTTAGTTTTTTTTTTTCCACCCGGTTCGCAATGCATTTATTTAACAAATTTACAGCATATTTAACATTTGTCAACAAATTGCAATGAAATTCAAAACCTATAACGAACAATTGACCCATTTGTGTTAATGTCGACTTGTTTGCAATGCTCAGAAAAGGAACAAGTAGAAGAAATGCATAAGAAGGGGGAGGGGTCAGTTGGAAGGGGGGGGGGGGGGTAAGCATACAATAAGTTTGATAACAAAAGCGCTGGAAATTCAATCAACGCGATTGCACTCGAAATATTACACTATCTCATGTTAAGTGACTCGCCCACATGCAAACGAGATACACACACACACACACACACACACACACACACACACACACACACACTTGGACATGCACAAAGTGCAATGAACAAACAGTAAACGCCTACAAAATGCACGCATCTTAAAACTCAATTGCGCAGATTGCATTAAAACATTGCGGGGGCATCAAAGGGTTAGTGGATGATGGCAAAGCAAAAGCCGATTACAGAGCAAGGGAGTGGGTGTGTAAGTGGGGGGGGAGGGACTATATAGTACATAGTACTTATGCGTAATAATGCCATCAAGTCTATCTGCCGCTGGCACTTTGACAATATCAACATTGAGCGTCTCGTTGACATTCGCCTTAAAGCAACTTCATCAAAGGGGGGTAGGGATTTTCCCCCTTTTCCCATTTCTACAACCCTCTCCCCCATATACACACTTCCTCTCTAAATAAGCCGCTTATCTTGTCAGACTGTTAATCAGTTTAATGCAATATTTATAGTTTATATATAGTCCGCATTAGTTGAAGTCCACTGAAAGTAAGTTTACGTTAAATCGCAGCGTTTTCCGAAGAAAAACACTTTTCGGAAATGACAACTTGCTGCAGTTTTTCCTCAACATTTTCAGCATAATATCTATGCTTAGTTTATGTGTAGCTAAGCTTACTTATAAACGTTTCTTACTGGCATAGAAAAAGCAACAAAATTTGCTTGGATTCTTGTAAATTTAGCGAAATTTTTAGCGATTTATAGGAAAATGCAATTTAAGCTTTGGATTAATCGTTTACTTGCTAAAGTATTTACCATTTCAAGCTTAATAGCTTAGCAATAGAAAATATTAAACAATCTTCGCTTAATGTTAATTTAATTGAAAATAAAGCTTAAGATTTTCGATTTGTAATAGAAAATGTTAAACAATCTTCGCTAAATCTTAATTTAATTATAAATAAAGCTTAAGATTTTCTCTTACAATAGAAAATGTTAAACAATCTTCGCTTAATCTTAATTTAATTGTAAATAAAGCTTAAGATTCTCTTTTCTAATAGAAAATGTTAAACAATCTTCGCTAAATCTTAATTTAATTATAAATAAAGCTTAAGATTTTCTCTTACAATAGAAAATGTTAAACAATCTTCGCTTAATCTTAATTTACTTGTAAATAAAGCTTAAGATTTTCATTTTGTAATAGAAAATGTTAAACAATCTTCGCTTAATCTTAATTTAATTGTTAATAAAGCTTAAGATTCTCTTTTGTAATGGAAAATGTGAAACAATCTTCGCTTAATCTTAATTTAATTGTAAATAAAGCTTAAGATTCTCTTTTCTAATAGAAAATATTAAACAATCCTCGCTTAATCTTAATTTAATTGTAAATAAAGCTTAAGATTTTCTCTTGCCATAGAAAATATTAAACAATCCTCGCTTAATCTTAATATAATTGTAAATAAAAATATTTGCGTTCAAATTTTACTAAATATATTAACATTTTTTGGATAAACACTAAACAATTTAATGAATTTTATATAAATATACAAATAGATTCCATCTGACTTCTCTCACTATAGTGCGGGGGCGTATGCAAAATGATAAGAATCTCAGAAATTTCCCCAATAATAATCGACTTTGTGTTGTTTTTGTGGCTTTGCTGTGACGTCAATGTTAAATTCCATCAGCAGACGTAGACACAACTTTGGCAACGGCAATTGCATTGCAGAGGCCAAATACGTATAGATATGGATACCAAATATGTCACGGCATTATGTCGATGTTTGCGTAATTATCACTATATATATATATATATATATATATCATTTATCTATCACTGTCTCGTCTTGTCATTTACTCACTCATTCAATTGCTCATTCTCTAATTTTGCCTTTTTTTGTGTGCTTCTGTGAACATGAACTGAATGCAAATCGAAATATCATTCAAGCGCTCTCAATGCCCCCGCCCCCTCCTCTTCCACCACCCTTCTACCCACCTCACACACATCCATTGACGGATGGACAAATGGCAATTGGGGAAGTCGTTTGTTTTACCCATTATAATTCGATTGGACTCAAAACCGAGATCATTTCAGATCAGCTTATGCAAATAAGAAAGCATTCAACACGGACAAATTGCAATGCAAATTCTCTGAATAAGCTTGGAAAGCTTTACAACTAAAAGCTTTGTGGATCGTGGTCTTGTTTGCAGAGCTGAGCTTAGACTATGTGTATTAGCATGCAGAAAGTTTATATAATTTTTAGATGAATAAGCACCTGCAAGCTTTAAAAGCACCTGAAAGCTTTTAAAGCACATGCAAGTATAAACAGCCCCAAGCTTTTAGCGCATTAAAGTACTTGCTGAAATTTGTGAGTGGCGTTTATAATTAGAGTAATGTGAGTGAAAGCTCTAAAAGCACACGAAAGCTTTAAAAGAAAATGTAAGCTTTAAAAGTACATAGAATATGAACAATATTTAAATTTGCGCTTTAAACAAGGAAATGGACGACATTAAATCTATTATGGCTAAAGCTTTAAAAACACATTAAATCATTAAGCTTAAAAAGCAGTAAAAGCTCATTAAAGTCTAAAAACTGTTTGTGGAATAACTGCTATGCAGTAGTCTAGAGTGATCCTATTGATTCGAATCACCCAAAGCACCTAGTCTATAAGCCTATAAAAAACACATGACTGCAGTTACAGCTTTTAAAATTCTTAAAAGCATATGCCAGTTAAAAAGCTTTAGTTCAACAACTACTTTAAACGAGAAGTAGAATAGCTGTTCCAGCTAAAACTCAACTAGAACTACAAAAGCTCATGGAGAACAAGTGGAAAAAGCTTTGAAAGCACATTAATCACGAGAAGTAGAACAGTTATTCTAGCTAAAACTCAACTGGAACTACAAAAGCTCATAGAGAACAAGTTGAAAAAGCTTTAAAAGCACATTAAACACGCAAAAGCTGCTGAAAGCCTTGAAAACAAAAGAATGCTGCAATCTCGAGTCAAACTTATACTTGAATTGAAAAGTAGGCTGAGCATACAAGTTGCTACCCAGCTGTAACTTTGAATAGACGCAGCTTACCTCTTCACCACGTGTCCAGCATCGCAGACATCCGCATTTGGGGCGTAATACTTTGGATCATCGTTGAGCAGCAGGACGACAGGTGTGGGCAGGAATTCATCGAGGATATGATTATGGGCTTGGGCCTTCGTCAGCAGACTGATCGCCGCCGAGGAGGAGCACGAAGAGTTGGTCGACGATGAAGACGTTGTCGAGGCGTTTGACGATGAGACACGCGCGGGCAATGCCGGCGATAGTTTCGATGAGTTCTTATGGGAACCAAAACTACGGCGTATCGATTGTAAACTTTGACGTATAAACGATTCACGTTTAATGTGGCCACCCAAACGCTTTGCAGGCATTGGAGTCGTTGCGCTTTCGATGCTGATGCGCGATGAGGCGGCTGTCTCGAAGTGCACCTTGGCTGGCAGCGATTGGGGGCGTGGCAATGAGCCATGTGTAGAGCTGGGTAAGTGCTCAAGCAACTCTTCATATTCATGGGCATTGCGACGCAACAGCTGCGCTTCCTGTTCATTGATATCCTCAAGCAACTCATGCTCCACTTCCTCGGCTTTAGTGCGCTGGGTTTTGTCTTTGACTTTGACTTTGTCTTTGTTTTTGGTGGCTTTTGTTTCTTTGGCTTCTTGAGACGCGAGTCCAGCTTGCCGTCCGTCTGTGCTAATACCAGGGATGTCAGATCCACAAAGGGATCCAAGTTGGGCGAGGATAACAGCTCAGCCGTTGACATTTTGGCAATTGCGTTATTGTTGTTAATATTATTATTATTGTTATTACTATTGTTGTTGTTGTTGTTATTGCTATGATTATTATTATTGTTGGTTTTATCAATGAAACTGTAGGACTTGATGAGAAACAGATTCGATTTGTTCTTTTTGGCCTTCAGCTGCTGCAATGTACTCTCCTCCGCATCGCCGGCATCCGTCCATTCTGGCTCGACAACGACATTACCATTGCCATTGACCTTCTCGCTGGTTGTGGACATTGTTATTGTAGTTTCTGATTCTCCTTTTTTTGCTTGTTGTTGCCGTTATTATTTCACAGTGTTCTTTAGTGTAATTAATTGCTCGACTAGCTTATGTTCACTAACAACATTTTCATCATTATCACTCTCAACTCATGCGGCGACTAGAGAAAATATATATATATATTTGTAAACTCATTTGCATTCCCTTTTGCCAACGATGGGCGGAGTGAGAGGTCAGTCAACTAATAACTTCAAACTTTTCAATTTGCATTAGTATGAGTGAGCTTTTGAAAGCTCTGCATCAGCACGTAGACAAACGGCGACTGCTGGGACAAGCATGAGTTGTATGTGTGTAAGAAAGCACAATAAGTGCCGTATAACAGCTGTAAGACAAGTGTTATACGCTATTTAAAACAAACCAAAAAATATAAAACAATATCATCTAATAACATTCAGGTCAGTTGATACACCTGTAATTGTGAAGGTTGTACAATTAGAACAGCGATCAGATCAATCAACTATTTTGATGACCGGAAACAGTAAATAGTAAGCAACTAAAATGATTGTTTTTATTGAAATTAGTTTATCATTAAAAACGTTAAGTTAAACATAAGAATCTGCTTTCTTCACACTTCGCTATGAACTCTAGATGAACTTAACTGTAAAGTTCAATCTGGAACTATAAACTGTTATACATTTTTCATGCATTTAAATGTTTGACTAGAAATTTTAGCAACTGTTGGCCCAACTGATAATTATTTGAATTATCAATCATTGTTTTGTCTAGATTTAGATAATATGATAGATAATAATAACAGTAGTCGCAATAAGCACGCGCTCTCTCTTTCTTTCGCACTCTGGCTGTCTATTTCGAGTGCTCTTTGCCGCACATCAGCTGTTGTGCCTAGGTACGTCAATAGGTGGCGCCACACAGCAGCCGCCCGGCATTTTAACAACTTCGCTCTCTTTGCCTACGCGCTCTCTCTCGCCCTCTCACACACACTCTCACTCCGCATAGTTGTTGTTTTGGTTTGCTGGCGCTGCTTTGCTTTTACCACATGCTGTTGTTGCTGCTGCTGCTGTTCCTCTTCCTCTTCTTAATCTTCTTCTTATTCTGCTTGTTGGAGTACAATTCTTATTTTGTTTTTGTTTTTGTTTTTTTGTATATTTATTTTTGCATTTATTTTTGGCCACGACACACAGCTAACAACAGTTTCCGTCACTTTTTGCTTTATGATGTCACTTGACCGCACTCCCGGTACCGTTATGTGTATTTGTGTACGTGTGTCTGTGTGTATTTTCCGATCGACAATGTTATTGTTACTGCTGTTGTTAGTTTTATGCGACTTTTGTTTAGTCGTTAAGGCTCAAACTAATTCGTTGCAATTCATAAACATTCAACATATAAATAGATATTTTATTTGTTGATAAATTATTGCTGCTGCTGCTACTGCCGTTGTTGTTGTTCCTGTTGTTGTTCTTATTGCAAACAAAACGAACGAACGAATAAAAAAATCACGCACAAACAACAAAATAAATGAAAAAAGAAATAAAATGTGGAAAAGCGGCCAACGCTGCTCAAAAAGCTCGTTCGCTCGCTCTCTCCCTCACTCGCTCTCACTGTCTGCCCGTTCGCGTTGTCGTTCGCTTTCGCACTGAATTTGAAATTGAAGCGCCTTTGCTACCAGACCAAACGACCGCACGTCCAGCAGCAGCAGCAGCGCCAGCAGCGGCAGTGACAGCGCCACCACCAGCAGCAACAGCGGCCTAACATCAACAACAACATCTGAGACGGCGATGGCAGTGGTGGCGACAGCGACGCAACGCGGCAAACGGGCGAAACGGGCACTATAAATATGTATGCTTGCGTGCATGTGTATATGTGTGTGTATTGTTGCGCGTGTATTGAACTTCTTCTTCGACGGGCTTATCATGCTGGCATGCGTTGGCGTCAACGCTGACGTCGCAGCTGCTGCTGTTTTGTTATTGTTGTTAAGAAATTTAACAATGAATAGACAAATGAAGAAGCAGAAGGCAGTAGAAGAAGCAAGAATAGCAAAAGCTATAATCTGTTGTTGCTGCGCGCTCTCTTTCCCTCTCTCCTTCTCTCTTTTCACACGCTCTCATGCGACTTTGTCGCTCTCTGGCGCTGCGTAGTTTATCTAAGGAACAGCAGCTGATGCCGACAGATCTTCAGCTGAGTTGCGTTGCTGTTTAACCGTTATGCGGCTTCGGCTTCGGCTTTCGCTTTGCGAATTTAACGATTTTTAACGCCTTTTTTTTTTCAACTGACCCTAAAACTATTGGCCAATACAAACAAATACAGTGACAAACACACATATACACATGCTGTTATTCTTTTATTTTATTTTTCTTTTATGATGATGATTTGTCAGTTTTTTTCTCGGATTTTGTCATTGTGCAAAAATAATGACAAACAATTTGTGGAAAAAAATACAACAACTAAACATCATTAAAATAATGCGAAATGACAAAAGAGGAAAATAAAATCACCCGATGTTGATTTTGCTTGCAACACACACAAACACACACACCCACGCACACACAATGTTCTCTTCCTTCGTTAATTGAACTTTTAGCACATAATTTTTGATAAAAAAGCCAAAAGATAAGATCGACTTGTTTATCGATATAGCAACATTGCTATTAAGTGACATGGCACCACTCCACGCCACACACACACACACAGCAGTCAAGTTCGCACCACAATAATAACGCCGCCTCAATCCACTAGTCATGGTCACCCTAAAGATGGTGTGCATTATAAAACCGCAACATCAAAACCGACAAACAACAACAACAACAGCAAAAGCAGTTGCAACCTTTGCTTTGTCTAACTTTTGCTCTGATACCCTATAATCATCATAACGCTGTTAAGAAGTATAACAGTATAACAAATAACCTATTTAGTAGGATAATCTATCTAGATTTATCTACAAGAACTCAGATGTTACTAACGCTTGCAAATATATTACTTTTTTTTATGAATTTAGATATTATTTATTTTATTTTTTATATATTTTTTTATCATTTTTTATTTATTGTATATTATTTTCTTTTATTTTATATATAGTATATTATTTACTATTTTATTTTATGAGGATATTAATTATTTTAAATCTTATAAATATATTACTTTTATTATTATTATTTTTTTACTTTTATTTTATTTAAGGTATTATTTAATTTTATTTTTTATATACTTTTTTTTACCATTTTGTATTTAATGTATACTATTTTATTTCATTATATATATATATATATATTATTTACTATTTTATTTTATGAAGATATTAATTATTTAAAAAAATTTTCTTTTATTTTGAATATATATTTTTTACATTTTTATATAAATACTTTTTTTTATATTTTATTTTAATTTAATGTAAAGTATTACTATTATTTTTAATAAATATGTTATTTACATGGCATCCGCTAGTACATCACTGCTATTAGAGCAGTTGCTTGCTTTTAATGTGGGGCGTCACTTTTATGGGGCGTTTTGTTTTGTTTAAGTGTCTCATTAAAAAATAAATATATATAATTTTCTATTTTTTTCCTATCTATCTATCCCAGAAGTATGTAATTAAAAAAGAAGATGAGAAGGAAGAGGAGGAGAAAGAGCACAGACATTGACACAATTGTGGTACATCATGGTTCGACGATGACAAACAAAGCAAACAAGATGAAGCTGAAGAACGAGAAAGAGAAATCAGCGACACGTTAAATGAAAAACTGTGAAAAACTTTTTTCTGTCTTTTTGCATTTACCGCTGACTTAGAAGCCTCAATACGACGTCAGATTGATAGGGGCCTTGTTGTTAGGAGGGGGAAAAAAAAAACTAACGAAATCAGTAGTAATCTTTGTACCCTACTGACAACATCATATGACTAATGCCTTCCAGGTGTTAAATGCGGCAGATATGACCGCAACATTCATGGGCTGTACACCTGGCTAATGAGGGAAATTAATTATGATATCAACACACAAAGTATACCCCCAAAAACAACAAATAAAAAGAAATATACACACCCACCTGTTTAGCTATCTATATAGCTATAGAGCGAACAGGTGGTCGCTCTGACATATAGTTCCATATAGTTCGTAATACCTAATGAATTTTCAATTAACACCCGGAAGAATCGTATGACGAATCAACGTAGCCTCGTTCACTAATTGAGCTCGATTTGCCAAATCGCGTGTAATCTTTCAGATCTAAACAATAGTATATTCCATTATATATCATATTGGGAACTACTGAACATTACTAAGCAATATCAGGACTGTAACTTAGAAGTCTATTCTCAAGAAATAGAATTAACTTGTATTTACCTTATTTAATTATAATCAAAATTTGTAATTAATCTGTATTCTTTGAGTTTCTAAGTGAAGTATAAGTATAAGTATAAGTATAAGTATAAGTATAAGTATAAGTATAAGTATAAGTATAAGTATAAGTATAAGTATAAGTATAAGTATAAGTATAAGTATAAGTATAAGTATAAGTATAAGTATAAGTATAAGTATAAGTATAAGTATAAGTATAAGTATAAGTATAAGTATAAGTATAAGTATAAGTATAAGTATAAGTATAAGTATAAGTATAAGTATAAGTATAAGTATAGCCTTTTCAATACATTGTGCTTATCACTTCCAGCGATTCCCAATGGAACGTGGAACTTGTAACTTCAACTTGTCTACAGATGACAAATGTTAAAATGTTAACAAATTAAGCTAATTTAATAGCTTGCAACAATATTGCAAGTTGCAAATTGCAATTCCAACATAACTCAACATTATCGTGCTCATAAATCGCTCAAGTTGCATTATTCTGGGAGGAGACATAGTGCTATAAAAGACGGGAGAGTTGCTCAGTTGGTATGTCAGTTAAGTCAGTTGAACTCAGATTGAAGATGGTTAAGCGACTAAATTGTTGGTTACATTTCATAGCCATTGGCTTGGTGTTAGCCATGAACGAGGCTAGATCCTCCGAGGCGCAAACTGATGGCACTCGAGCGGCCCCCAAAGAATTGCCATATCAAATCTTCTTTGATATTGCCAACAGAACTGAGCACGGCCATCAATGGGTTGCCAACTGCGGGGGAATTGTCATCTCCAAGAGGGCTGTGGTGACTGCAGCTCATTGCCTGGACACCAAATTGTAAGTGTAGTTTCTTCTCATATGATCTATGTTCATCCTTGATCGATGCCTTCCGATCTGTATTCTTTTCCTTATCCTTTCCTTCCCTGCAAAGCGACATTGCCCGACTTTACTTTGGCGCTGTCGACTTGTCCAATGAATTTGAAGTGGGCCAACAACGTATGCTCGTTAAGCGTGCAGATTTCGTCGTACATGGCGACTACAATGCTGTTACACTGGAGAATGATGTGGCTTTGATCAAGCTACCTGAGGACCTGGTATTCAATGAGTACATTCAACCCGCACTGCTGGCATCTGGCAATGATATCAGTCAGTATAGGGACCAGGAGGTGTTCGTATCTGGTTGGGGTCACATTGACTGTAGGCATTACATTACTATTACATAACTATTTAATTCACATACATACTCAACACTTTGTATGCTCTTCCCCCACAGCTAATGACTCTAGCAAAAGATCCCTATGGGATGCCATCCTAAAGTACTTATCAGTAAAATTAGTTGATTGGACTGTCGACTCTGCCAAGTCCATTTTTATGCCAGCTAAAGCCCGAACTGTGGCTAATTCTGGTAGCCCGCTTGTGGCCAGGCATGACAATGGTACACACACTGTACTGGGTATGGTCTCCACGGTGCCCGTCAAGGGTAAACGCTCTGTGTTTGAGATAGTTCTAGTGAATCTATCAGGATACCTAATGTGGCTGCATGACACCATCAAGTATTGGTAGTTCACTCGATAGGCGAGGCAGATGTGCACTGAGAGAAATATGTGTATGACAAATGCACTTCATACACTGCAATTTACTGTCATGTGCTTTGACATCTTAATAAACTGAAGAACATTTTGAAAAAAACAAAAGTCTTTTCTTTGAAAGCTTGAGAAAAAGTTGAAAGTTTAGTAATTACTGAATTTGTAATTTTTAAAATAAATCTACTAGACAACAGCAGGACCCAGTAGTTCCTCCATTTAGAATACTAAACTGCTTCGTTTTAAACATTTTCTAAATATTTATTTATAACAAATAATTTAAACTAACAAGAAATGGTGAAAACATTGTCACAAGCATATTTCTTAAATTTATAACTAATACAAGCGGAACAGTCGGGCGCACGCGACAGTAACATACCCTGTACTTGTCTCCTTGTTAAAGTGTTTCGATTATAAGTATTATAAGTAGTGCAACTGCATAATTTCCAAACTTCCTTGTCCCGCTCTCACACATATGTTAACCTCAAGCGATTCGAAATTGCTTTTCTGCATAACTTCCATATTTATGGAACGATCTCTATGAAACTTTCAGAACTGTTTCACAATTATTTTATTCAAGCAGCTGCCAAGTTGGAAGTTTATGCTGCAAAAATACTTCGATTAACGGGTGTATCGAAAAGTTTTCCAAAACTCTACGATTGGGTATCTCTTGTTTTCTTGGTAGCTAAGATCTATGTATTCTAAAGATTGTTGATACTGCTTAAGATTATATATGCTTTATAGGGCCTGTCACCCCTCCTTCAGCCTGTTACATACATTTGCACAAGCTTCTGCAAGCGAGTTTCTCGACTGTTGGAGACCCAGTACCCGAAAAACAAATAAAATATAAAATGTAATTGATAAGGTAGTTAAAGGTCTTGTTGGCTAGCAAATATCTGTGGATTGTCCATTACATTGACAAACTTATACAAACTTATAAGCCTTTTGTACCCATTGGTCCCTGTAGACTAACAATATAAGTTAAGTGGAGTTTTAAGCAAATAAATTTGTTGCCAGTTGAATTTTGAACTGCTTGGTACATGCGAACCAAGG
Source organism: Drosophila macrospina (assembly GCA_035042075.1). NCBI lineage: Eukaryota > Metazoa > Arthropoda > Insecta > Diptera > Drosophilidae > Drosophila > Drosophila macrospina. The sequence continues at coordinate 373,492 of JAWNLW010000527.1, read as the reverse complement.
ACATCGAGCGCGATCCTAAGGTGCCGAAAATAGGTGTCAGAGATTTAGGAGGTTGCCAAAAAATAATAAGATAGGCTAGATTCTCACGCTATCTCTCCGTATTGCAGCCCAGCGATCTGCTAGTTCCGCACTGGAGTAAGAGAAAGACACAGACGGCAAAACACTGAAGATACTCAAGACAAAGTATGATATTGACACCATAAAGTTATCAAGTCTCCTTTGTTCTATATTTCTCAAAACCCTAAAAAATATATTAACCATTTTCCATTTAGATCACTTGAAATATATAAGTAAATATATAAGGATTAATTTTTGTTAATAATCCCAAAAGTATGCTTTGCTATTTTTATTTTGAATTCTTACTTTGAAATCTGATAAGAAAATTTAAATAATTAATCAACATTATGACTACTACTGTTAGGTTTGGCTTTTTTTATTAATTACAAATCTAAGTTGTTAAGTTACTAATTTTGCAACGTTTAGATTCAGCGCTTAAACTGTTAATAAAAAAAAAAAAATTAAAAAAAAATTTAACAATTTTCTTAGATTGAGATGCTAAATATAATATATTGTAATTTAGTAATAATAGAAACATCTATCTTCTGTAAGGCCTAAAGGCAAACAATAGAACCTAAGATTCTTGTATAATAAATATTTGTATTTATTTTGTTTGAATTTAAAGCTTAATCTATTAATAAATAAATTAAAAAATAATAATAATAAAATTCTTATTTTGTTATGCAGTAACTCAAATGATAAAACTTAATATAGTTCTATTATAAATAGATGTCTATATCATATAAAGCTGAGGCGTCCTTCAGAAAAGACCAAACACACACGAATTTTTTTTTTTTTTTTTTTTTTTTTGTTGACAAATCCATTTTAATGCGCAACTAAATATTTTGACACAAGTCGTAAGACGTAGAAATTTATGATCATAAATACCATAGTATATAGAATTCTATATAAGTATTTTATTAGTATAATCAACTGTGAGTAAAGAAGTAGCGAAAACACATTTTGCAGCTTCCACAGGCAAGATGTGAGCGTGCTATCAGTCACGACAATGCGAATAGAAGACAAAGTCCAAGCTGACTATTTAATACACTTACGTTAAGATTATAAGCAACATAAACCTTCCTCTCACTTTAATTGCAAATGCTTAAGATTGCTATAAAAATAAAAAACACCTGCAATAGATTAAGACTGACTAAAAGCTTACTTCAGTTAGCTTAGCTAATGGACCCCAGCTAAGTAGAGGGTATATATATTAATAAGACAATACGAAAAAAGTCGACAAACAAATGTTAAATGACGAAAGAGTTTCTTAATCAAATGAACTCGCTCTTTGGCTCTGGAATTGACGTAGGCAAATCGACAAGCACATGACATAAACAAATGCCTAGGCTATATAGTAGTACTTCTATCGATATGTTATCGATGGGGGTCTAATAAATCAGTGCACGACATTTATTTAAACAATATGCTTGATGCCAAGGCATAAACATCTTACTTCAAGTCAGACTAGTAGATCGATAGATAGAAATAGTTTAGTTCGATTACTTAGATAGTTAGATTAGCTAGCTGTATTATCGATAATGTTTGTTTAGAATTGGATTACGTAGATGATGCACTCAATTGAATGTGTCAAGTGATAGCAATGATTAAAATTTGTTTTGTTTCACTCCAAAGTCGTTCAAGTCGTTCAGGTCGTTCGTTGAGCCCAATTCTCAATCTGATGACCTACTCATCATAAAGTAATCAGTTTTTTGTTTATACATTTGAAATACAACACGAATAAGCAGCTCTTGAGTTAAAGTATTTCAATAAAAGATGTAAATGTTATAAATATATATTATTATTTATATATATATATATCAATTAAGATAAATTCTATTTAATGCACACTCTGGATAATTCGCAAACAGCTGCCCATTAATGATAACCATCCACTCTAGTGTTGATTGCTTATGATTATTATTATTATTATTGTGATTTTGACGTATTATCATATCAATTATAAACTCACCTCGAGTGCTTCCGTTTCGCATTGTCGCCTAACGAACCAGTTGTGGCCAGTTGTGTTAATCTGTGGAAAGCAGTTGATGGTTTAGAAACACTTGGCAAATCATTGAAAGAACTCAACTCAAATGGGAAGAAAAACAAATTCCATTTACATAAAAGTGCTGCAATATACAATTTAATTGTTTCACAAACCCACATACAAAATTTCAGTTTTATAACTCAAATACTTTCAGAGATACTTCAGATTAAAGTTGTATAAGGGCTAATAGTATAATAGGATAGGATTTGCAGTCAAATTGAACTATAAGGTTACTCAATACAGCATTGTATTTGTATAAAACTATTACATTATTTATTATAACTGTTTTATAAGCCTTCATACCAAATTTCAGCTCGAAAAATCAAATACTTTCAGAGTTACTTGAGATTGAAGTTGTATAAGGATTAATAGGATTAATTGCAGTCAAATTGAACTATAAGGTTTCTCAATACAGCATTGTATTTGTATAAAACTATTACATTATTTATTATAACTGTTTTATAAGCCTTCATACCAAATTTCAGCTCGAAAAGTCAAATACTTTCAGAGTTACTTGAGATTGAAGTTGTATAAGGAGTAATAGGATAATTTGAAGTCAAATTGAACTATAAGGTTTTGCAATACAACTGTATATATTATAACTGCTTTATAAGACTACATACCAAATTTCAGCTTGACAACTTAAATACTTTCAGAGTTACTTGAGATTGAAGTTGTATTGTTATTATTCTGACAGTTTGCAGTCAAAATTCGCTACAAAGATTGTTACATTATGTATTATAATTGTCTCGTGATTTCATATACCAAATTTCAGCTGGAAAACTCAAATACTTTCAGAGTTACTTGAGATTGAAGTTGTACAAAGATTCATAAGTCAAACTTCGCTACAAGGACACGTAATACAGCATTCTATTTGTATAAAACTATTACATTAAATAGTATAACTATCTCCTGAGCACACACACCAAATTTCAGCTTAAACAATCAAATACATGCGGAGTTACATGAGATTGACTTTACTGTGAGATTGCTATGCCTTTGTACAGTAAAACTACTGTATAAGGACTTTTAATGCAATCATATAAAATATAAACAAAATAGTTTTAAAGCAAAAATTCAGCTTAAACATTTCAAAATATGAATATAAAATTCGATTGTGAATAAATTGTATTATAAATAAGTTAGCTATAGTGGGGTTGCACTGTGCGAACCTTGACACCGGCAGGTACAAAGCCAAAGGTTGCGCTTTGCACTTTAATAATTCACAATTACACAATCAGAAGGAAGCCCCAATGAGCGTGTGTGAATGTACATATACATATACATATATATAAATATATATGTGTGTGCGTGTGTGTGTGCTGGGTTGGGCTGGTCAAAGGTAAGCTGAAAGTTAGCAATAAACAAACAACAACAAGATCCACAAAAGCCGACAGGCACACGCACACAGCAATGCACACAGGCACTCACACATGCACAGCGAGTGAGAGAGTGAGCGAGAGAGAGTGTAAATGTGAGTTGTATGGTTGAAGAACAGCAAGAAGAGATGTGGAAAGGATGGGGGAAGGGGGTTCCATGCTCACCTTGATTTCGCATTCGCACACAGATTTTTGCCAAATTTTCGCAATAGTTTTACATGCTGTTGCGTTTGGTAAAAGTTTTCCCAACACTTTTTGCACTTTTTGTGAATTGTTGTTGTTGATTTTGTGCGTGCGATTTAACTTTTTGCTTTCGCTTTTGCTACAATTCTTCTTCTCACACTTGCACTACACACAGTCACACACACACATGCATATACGCATACACAGAGAACAGAACGCAGCGTACGAAAATTGCGTGTTTTGCTTAAATGCCGCACAATAACAAAAAGATTTTGTTGTTACTTTTGATGATAAACAACATACATATGAATAATTCGCGATATTTATTTAAATACATAGACGGCAAAAAGATTCGTTTACAACACGACGCGTTCACTACACAAATCAAATGGAAAATAAAGCCGACGTTGCTTCTACTGCTGTTTCTGTTTCTGCTGCTGCTTCTGCTTCTACTTTGCTGTCTCTGCGGCATTATGACATTCACAGCAGCAGCAGTACCGTTAGCATGCAGCGACGCGTCGCGACGCAGCTGTCGCTGTTGCTGCCTGGGAGAACGACTATGGTGGGCACCAGTTGTAAGCTTGCAATCAACCCCCAAAATACAGTGGAACACATTCGAAATCATGCAAGACTGCTAAGTCAAACGTTACACGTAAGTACACACAATTTGTTGTTGGGCTGAGAAAAGTGTTAGCAAGTGGCCGCCATTTCAAGACTGCAGATTTGCCCAGAGCGGGCGACACGTTTCACCCCATTGTTGTGAAGAGAGCAGAGCGACAAAGAGTATGCAAATAGACAAGGTTTGTCGGCTTGCCTGCATATGTATGTGTATGCTCGCGTATGTGCATATGCATATGTATGTATGCATGTGTGGCGAGCCGCGCTCAGATGCTGCTGCTGTGGCCGGCATTTTGTCGCACACTCTCTCGTGAGAGTAGTAAGGCTTTTTTCTGCCGCAATCTGCGCATGCACACACACACACACATGCACATACATATATATGTATGATTATGTGGGAGGGCAGGAGCAGCTTGCTTATGTTGCAGACGCGTGCCCTGTGGCCCAATGGCTGCGCTCCTGGCTGCGCTGTCGGCTACATACATATGTATGTATGAATGTTAAGCGGATTGCCAATGCGGCAGTTGTAGCTGTGAGTGCGGCTGTGAGATGCACGCGTGATGTCATCGACTATCGCGTGGCCCCCTACTAAGTTTTACATTAATTATATTATATTCTTGTTAATTAATGACTACAAATGACTGGGCATTAAGCAAATTAACATGCTGTTAAGCGCATGTAAATGTGTATACCTACATACATATACATACATATGTGTGTATGTAATTTGCAATTGTATAATTGTGGCTCGTGACTCGCGTGATTCAAACGATCTCAGCGTTTGCGCATCTCTAATACATAAAAGCATTATCGCTGAAAAAAGCGAAAGAGAGGCAAACGTGAAAGGTCAAGCTCATTAGCTGCTGCTGATGTAAGTTGCGCAGCGCCATCTAACGGATGTCAGCCGCAACTAATCACCTGGTTTCCACTGTGTGTGTGTGTGTTTACAACAATTTATATGCATTTGTTTATTGTGCAAACGAAAACCAAACAAAAAGCTCATGCAATAAATTAATTGGCAACAAGGCGGACGTGCACACGAATGCTGAGATGGGGTGGGGTTGGAAGAGAGAGAGAGAGAGTCATGGAGCGCCAAAAATGTGCCCAGCTGATAGATAAACAAAGTGAAATGCAATGTAATAGTAAATCATAAACAAACAACAATTACATGTAAATTTTGAATGCCAGAATGACCGAGCAGAAGAAGCTGAAATTGGGGCGCAACACTTGCAGCTTAATTCGATCCACATGCTAGTAATTGGGTCAACACTTTTGCGTTTTGATCTCACATACACACAATCGCTTCAAAAGCTTTGTTCAACTTCTAAAAGCTTAAACTTACCGCTCCTCGCTACCGCTGAAGCCCACCGTAACTGTTGTCACCTTAAGCGTTTGTCGCAAGAGCGAGCCCAAAACGCTGCGCGTTGCCGTCGTCTTTTTACCATTGTTGTTGTTGCTGTTGCTGTTGCTTTTGCTATCTTGACTGCGACTGGGATCAGTGTTGCAGCGCGGTCGAAAGATCTCGTTGAGCTGCGTTGGTCGCGGCGGACGCTTACGCAGCGGCAATGGCGACTGCGACGGCGACGACGTCGACGCTTGTTTGCTCTCGTCCTGCGTGGGCGTCAGCGAATTTGCCCGCTCTCTGGCGCGCCGACACGGCGAAGCGGAGCGACTCGTCACTCTGCTGCTGCTGCGCGGCGACTGCGACTGCGACTGCGACAGCGACTGTAGCTGCAACGGCGACTGCGACAGCTGTTGGTCCACGTGCTCGTATGGACTGAGATAATTCATGCTTTTCTTCATGTGCTTGCTGCGTTTTTTTGCGTAACGGTAAATCACAGCACAGGTTGCTCTTGGGAGCGCAGGTAATCAACGAATGGCGACAGTTTTGGGTTTAGTCGAGTGCCGTTAGAATATTTGTATGTCGTTAGCAAAAACAAAAAACGCTTGCATGCCAAAATGCCACCATCACCCCCACCAAACCCCGCCACCCCCTACCCATGCTCATTATCGAATTGACAAGAATATTGGCAAGCAAATGGCCATAAAAAACAGAGAACAAACGTGAAGCGTGTTTTTCACCATTTGTTGACGACATTTGTATACTCTTTCCAAGGATGTGTATGTATATATATGATATACACACATATATATACTATTAGTTCTGTGTAAAGCTTTAGTTTGTTGCATTTGTTATTATATAAGCAAAGTTCTTATTAAATTGTTTTTTTTTTTTAATATGCCAACGTTTGAATACCCTTTCTTACAGTATTATATGTATAAAATGTATTCTGTCTATAGTTAAGTTATTCGCTCATATAAATAAAATCTATTGTATTAACGAGACAAAAATGTTTTCCTATTTTTTTGTGTAGCCGAAGTTTGAATACCCTTTCTAATATAATATAATATACCATTAATACTTTTTATTATTCAGCAACGTTTATGAAATTGTTGAAAATAGTTTTTATTAACAAGCAAGAAAATTAGATTTAAAAAATTAATTGCCGAATTTTGAATACTCTTTCTTATTATGGTATACACAATTAATGCTATAAATATTTATGTATTAAGTTTCTATATAAAATTAGAGAAACTATTTGAAAATTGCAATTATTAACAACAAAGAAAAGTTATAAATTTATTTGATTACCGAAGTTTAAATACCCTTTCTTACTATATATAGAATTAATAACTACAATATAGATAACTGATCATATATATAACTGTTGAATATTGATTTGATTAACAAAGAAAATAAATAATTTATTAGCCTGACCGAATGGTAAATACTCTTTCTTAATATAGTACAAACATAGAGTGTTACTTATAGTTCTGCATTCTGAACTTATGTAAGTTGATTAAAAATGGATTTTATTAGAAAGTAAAAGTAATCTTATTATAGCAACACCGTAGTCTGAATACCCTTTCTCCAGAGTATACAATCACTTTAGTATTCACAGCACATTTAATACACTATCATTTGAATATAAAGGGTATACAAGAGTTGCCTTAGCTTTCTTCCCCAGTAAGTGTGTTTGAAGTACGCTCATTCTTAAGTGTCACATGCTTAATGATGAAACTGTCATACCCTCGACATGTTGACAAAGGGCAGAGTATGATGAGTGAAGGTGGCGACAGAAAATACGAAGCGTAAATAAACAAGACTACTGCAGTAGATAAACACGTCGATAGATGGACTGAGCGACAGCTTTGACAAAGCCCGTCGTCCTCGACCTCTATTTTCCACCTATGAGAGGGGATAGTGGGGGGGGGGGAGAGAGAGAGAGAGAGAAGGAGGGTATTTTCCACACAGACGGCATAATTATGGATTTACTTTTGCTTTGCAAAATAAAGATGAAGATAATGAAGAAGAGCAGAGAAATGAGCATTACGATAATTATAGTACTGCAGTAGTATTTAAATACCAAAGAAAATACTGCATGTGAGATAGTTATTGTTTATCGCTTTAAATCGATAGTAAAAGCATACTATCAGCTATATGAGATTGATGAGAACTATATAAAGCTGAGACTCGATTACCCTTGCAGAGCGTAGTATCATAGGGAATAAGCGGAACTATCGGTCTATCGTAACTGAAGTTGCAGCGAAGCTATCAAGCTGAAATTTGGTATACTTGAGTCTTTTGCAAGATATGTCGATATCATGCGGATCGGTTGACTATATCATATAGTTGCTCGCTTGATTCGTTGAATAAGGAGCTCGAACTTGAGTTGGATTGGAGTTCTATGCGAAAGATTGTATTATAAACGAAACTAGTCTATCGTAACTCAACTTTTAGTGGAGCTCTTAAGCTGAAACTTGGTACAGTCATGTCTCATAGAGTAAGCTAGAAGATATGTTGAAATCATGCTGATCAGTTGACTATATCATATAGTTGCTCTGGCTACGATTGCTTGACTCGTAGAAAAAACAGCTGGAACTTGAGTCGGATTGGAACTCTATATGAAAATGGCTTTTTCATGAAAGGTTTAGCTTACTCTATTCCAAAGAAAATTCCTTTCTTGTATTATAAACGAAACTAGTCTATCGTAACTCAGCTTTCACTGAAGCTATCAAGCTGAAATTTGTTATGCTTGAGTCTTTTAGAGCATATCTTAAAATTATATAAGAAAACGCACTCAGTTCTGAAATGACCTGTCGATCTCAACTCGCAGCGTTCAATGTCATTGTAACTAGATGTTAGATACTCGTAACTAATGTATTATCATATAGAAATTGTAAGAGTTTCTGTATGTTTCGATTTGGAAATTTGTAACAATTTCTTGATGAATAATATGCAAATTTGAGCTCGAGTTCTCTAATGGATTTGGGTAAGTTAATACGTTGAGTTCCTTTGGAGGAGCATTAAATCGAGTATAACTCATAGCAGACATGGATCGCTCATGGAATGTGACTGGCAGCCAGGAGAGCAATACAAATGCAAATGGAAAATTTCTGAACTCCATCGTAAGTGTTAGCATGCAACTGTTCACGTGGTTGCTCAGCAACTTTTGCAGTTACTTCGATCTGGAGAACATGCTGCAGTTCATGGACTGAGGTACTTACCTTACAAGGTTATAGAGATCTGTAAGATCGTTTCACATTTCACATTTCACACTTCACACTTTCCATACACGATTAAGCAAATAAAGAAGCAAGAGCAAGACGAAGAATTTCTATCTTTTATCAATCGATTTAGTGAGTTGCAAAAGGTTCTTGGGAAACATTTGAGCTGAACTATCGTCGATTTTTATACGGTTAAGAGAATATTTTCTATTTTATATGATGGTTTATTAACTCTGGGAAAATGTATGTAACAGACAGAACGATACGTGGCAAAGTCTTTAAAGTGTATACTCGATCAGTATCAACAGCGAAGAAGTTTGGGCCATCTGATCGTCTGGCCATCCTTCGTTCGTTTTCCTAACTCTTCGACCTCTTTTCCGTTTATCCTCCTGTCGGTAAATCCTCTTGTCTATTCGTCCGTCGTTCTGTCCATCCTCCTGTCCATCCGTTCATCCTCTGCCGGTCTTCCTGCTCGACCTTCAGCTCGTCCATCTCTTCTCCGTCCGACATGCTGTCCCTCTGACCTCCTGTCCCTATGACCTCTAATTCATCCTGTCAGTCTGCCTATTCTTTTGAACCTCCTGTGCTTCCTCCAGCCCTTCCTTCAGTTTGTCCTCCTCTTCGTTCGACTTCCAGTCCCTTTGATCTCCTGTCTGTCCATCCTCCTGTCCGTGCGTTCATATTTATGCTGTCCGTTCATCCTCCAGTCAGTCTGTCCATCCTCCTGTCTGTCTGTTCACCTTCCTGCCCGATCTTCAGTTCGCCCATATCCTCTTCGTCCCACCTCCTCTCCATCCGACCTCTTGTCCGTCCTTCTGTCAGTCTGCCCATCATCCTAACCTCCTGTTCTTTTTCCTGCCCGTCCTTTAGTTTGTCCTCCTCCTCTTCGTTCGACCTCCAGTGCCTCCGACCTCCTGCCTGTCTGTCTTCCTGTCCTTCCGTTCATATTTCTGCTGTCTGCTCACCCTCCTGTCGGTCTGTCCATCCTCCTGTCGGTCTGTTCATCTTCCTGCCCGACCTTTAGCTCATCCTCCTCCTCCCCATTTGACTTTTAGTCCGTCCAACCTCCTGTACGTCCGACCTCATGTCCATCCGACCTCTTGTAAGTCCTCTTCTCGGTCTGTCCATCCTTCTGTCCGTCATTCCTTCCTCCAGTTCGTTCTGTCTGTTCATCCTCCTGTTCGCCCTCCCATCCGTTTGTTCTCCTGTCCGTCCGTCCGTTCCGCCTGTTCGTCCATCTGTCAGCCTGTACATGCGACTGTTCATCCTCTTGTCCGTTCTCCTCTCAGTCCGTCCGAACCTCCAATGTCCATCGGTCTGACTTCATGCCTGTTCCTCCTCCTGTCCGTCCGTTCATATTTCCGTCGTTCATTTATCCTCTTGTTCGTCCGTTCATCCTCGTATTGGTCTGTCCAGCTTCCTGCCCGACCTTCAGTTTGTCCTTCTCTCTGTTCGATCTCCAGTCCCTCCGACCTCCTGCCTGTCCATTCTCATATCCGTCCGACCTCTTGTAAGTCCTCTTCTCGTTCTGTCCATCCTCCTGTCTGTTCTTCCTTCCTCCAGTCCGTCCTCTCCGTTCATCCTTCTCTGCACTCTCCCATCCGTCCGTTCTCCTATCTGTCCGACCTCCAGTTCGTCCATCCCTCAGCCTGTACGGACCTACGGACTGTCCATCCGTTCTCCTCTCCGTGCGTCTGTTCATCTAATGTCCATCTGTATGACCTCTTATCTGTCTGTCCGTCCTTTTGTCTGTCATCTGAATATGTTGACATCAGCAACCTTATGAACTAGAGACACCAATTTTGGTAGAAGCTTCCTATATACCTTCCCCCTCCCGATCAAATTTGCCCACATTACATCAGTGCAGACACTTTCAACTCGGCAGTTGCTTACAGATTAGCAATGTGAAACCATCCTGAAAGTTTCACAAAGATCGTTCGATAAACAAGAAAGTTATGCAGAAAAGAAATGTTAACATTGAAAGGACATAAATATGTTCAAAATGTCATAACTCTAAGCTGAAGAGTTTCAGCTGTAAGCTCTAGATGCTATGCGGCTCTAAACTATTATTAGATGATATTCAAGGCAACAAATCAATGGATAGAAATGTATAATTAAATAAAAGACATTTGATAATATTTGTAATATTTTACTTTATTTGCCATTCTTTGCTAATTCATGTTAAATTTCGTGCTAATTATGTATATTAATTTTTGGTTTTGTTTACTTCTTTGTTTAGATTGTTTCGTTCTATTTTTTTGGTTTATGGGAATCTCGTTTATCTTGTGATTTGTTTTGTTTTTCTCAAGCAAAAATTCAATAGATCCATTCGCTGGTAAATTTGTCATTCAGTTTTTGCGCAGTTTCTCTCTCTCTCTCTGTCTTACTCACTCTCTCTCTCACTATCTCTCTCTCTGTCTCTGTCTCGTTCTAGCTCACTGTCTGCTTATAAGGCTGCTTGCATATTTGATATTATAGATTAGCTGAAACTAGTCTCGATAGTATTTAACGATAGTTGGCGTGAGAATGCCTATCGCTAACTATCGTTAGCTTGTTCACTCTCATATCATATCATATAATAATAATTTGTTCACATTTATATTCAGATAGTTAATGCATTATTAATAAACATTGTAATTCATTTGATTTTAGGCCGAAAAACTCGCTTTTCTTCTTTACTCCTTTCTTCGTTTCTTTTTGTTTTTGTTTTGTACTCAATGATCGAAAAACCGAAACAACAATTTTCTTTAGTTATATATATCAATTATTACTCGTATATCATTATTATATAGCATAAGTTTCATAATTCTGTTGAGAAAGTGTAAATTTTTTTTTGTTTTGATGATTTGTGGTTTGCTGTGAAAACGTTATCGATATTCGATAGGTATTTACTTGATATAGATTGTTTGGTATGTATAGCGGTGCATATTATAGAATTCTTCTCAATTACATAATATATAATATATATATATATATATATATAAATCGGGTAATACACTTAACTAGCAGAACAGAACGCAAGGTTTTACAATTTTCGCATAGCTATCACATGAATATAGTATCTAGGAAAACCAATTGACGCCCTTATTGTAGCAGCAGCATCTTCTTCTACTTCTTCTTCTTCTATTTTTTTAGGGAGCGGGTTTCGGGTATTACGAACTGAGGACGGAAGTAGAAACTGAAGAGATAAATGAATGGAACTTAGGCCTTATATCGCTAGAGTCAAATATCACAACATCACATATACATAAGTACATATATTATAAACGGTAATCGATAAACGATAAACGATCGTTAATAATCGTAGGCAATCGTATTAAGTATATATATATATATATATGGCATATATGGGCACGCTTTCTCCCTCTCTCTCTCTCTCTCTTTATCTCTCTTTCCCTATGGTTGTGTGTGGGCTTCAGACTTAAACTTCTACAATAACTAGTTCTCTGTGTGTGTGTGTGTGTATTGGTGTGGTGTGATCAGGAACTGAAATAGTGTTAAATATCTAAGACGTAATACTCTAGTAATGCCATAGAAAAGAGTAGAAAAGTATCTTTGTCTCTATCATTAAAAGTATTTCGAAAAAACATTTGCTTGCTTTGATATTTCTGTTTGTTTGATTAGTTTTGGTTAAAGAGAGGTGTGCGTGTGTGTATGTGTGTGTGTGTGTGTGTGTGTGTTGGTGTGTGTGTTATACATAGTTACGAGTTTCTTTTTAGCTAAATTGTATAAGTATATATTATATATTCATATCATGTTTGCATCCATAAGTAAAACAACCTTCAACAATATTTCCTGCATACCGTTAATTGTGCTTGAGACTTGCCATCTCTTTCTCTTTTACATGTTCTCTCTCTCTCTTTCTGTTAATTTTCATGCTGGTTTATATCTATAAGATAAAACAGTTAAACATTCAATTATATATTTATTTTTTTATGTATTCTTTAACTTTTGCCATTTTCTTCTTCTTTTGCTCCGAATTTCAAACAAAATTTTCCAGAGCTCAACAGTTAAATACCAAAGAAAATACCGCTTACAAGAAATGGAGCTTACTTTTATAATTTTAGATATTTCGCTAACTTTTTTTCTTTTTTTTTGTATATATTTATCGTTTATCGTTTCATATATATCGATAGTACAATCAATCAATTGGAGATTCCGAGAAAAAAAACAATTGTCTTTGCTTACGTATTTAGTATTTTTTTGTTTTGTTTTCTATTTTTGATACCAGATAATACGAAATAGATTTGATTAGCATTACTTCTTACTATAGTTGTGCATTTCGAGTTAGTCACACTGAGAAATCATAATCATACTACCAGCTATATGAGATAGATGGGTATATAAAGGTGCGACTCGATTACCCTTGCAGAGCGTAGTATCATAGGGAATAAGCGGAACTATCGGTCTATCGTAACTGAAGTTGCAGCGAAGCTATCAAGCTGAAATTTGGTATACTTGAGTCTTTTGCAAGATATGTCGATATCATGCGGATCGGTTGACTATATCATATAGTTGATCGCTTGATTCGTTTGATAAGGAGCTGGAACTTGAGTTGGATTGGAGTTCTATGTGAAAGATTCAATTATAAGCGAAACTAGTCTATCGTAACTCAACTTTTAGAGAAGCTATCAAGCTGAAACTGGGTACAGTTATGCCTCATAGAGTAAGCTAGAAGATATGTTGAAATCATGCAGATCAGTTGACTATTTCATATAGTTGCTCTGGCTATGATTGCTTGATTCATTGAATAAACAGCTGGAACTTGAGTTGGATTGGAACTCTATGTGAAATAAGCTTTTTCTTGAATTGTTTGGCTTACTCTATTCCAAAGAAAAGTCATTTCTTGTCTATCGCAACTTTCCCTGAAGCTATCAAGCTGAAACTTGGTACAGTCATGTCTCATAGAGCAAGCTAGAAGATATCTTGAAATAATACGGATCAGTTGGGTGTGTTATATTATACTCGCAATGTTAAAGTTCCGACTGTTACAGGGTATATGCACCTACTGCAAGGGTATCTTTTGCTACGGTTCTGTCCGAAGTTGAACAATTTGTTCGTCTTGTGGGTATAATTAGCATATTAATTATGAATTGTAGTCTAAACATTTGCACGCTTCAAACATTTGCAACAATTAAGAAATATGTAATAATTATGATGTTAATTATTTAGTCAGCTGTGCATTCGCGTTGAATTGCCGCATTAATTAACTATGACAGTCCGATTAACTTTAAGTTAATTTACTTAGTTAAATTATTTAATAATCATATTCATTGTTAATTCTTCATACATTTATTTATGTGTCTATAAATATTGAGATTCTCCGTATGCGACTTCAGTCTACGCTGAGTATACCTTGGCTTCATCGATTTGGTTCAGCAAATTATAGGGTATATAGGGGGGTTGTGGGGGGGTGGGGGAGCGAGACTAGAAACAAGTTTGTAACATATATATAAAGCTGTTCGACTCTGAGCATACCCTGTAGCAAGTACATTTTAACAAAAGGAAACAAGACGTGTCATTGTCTTTTCTATCGACTTGCTGCAATTACAGGGTATTGCATGTGTGTGTGTGTGTGTTTGCAACAGAAAGGCAAGAGGCAAAAAGGCATTTGCTTATTTACAGCATTTAAGTTATTAACTAAAGCTTAACTATAATTATAAATAATTCACATAGATACGACTAGAGCGATTGGGAAGTGGCGGACTGTAGGTACTGCCGGGAAGTAGGAGGTTTAAGGAGGAGGGTGCACTAGGAAAAGGGGTCCGCAGGTTCAGGAAGGTGTCCGAAGGCCTAAGGAGTCCGGAGGTCTCGGAAGGGGTCCGCAGGTTTAGCAAGTAGGACGGGAACGACTAGGAAAGGTCGGTAGGATGTTTAGGAAATAATTAGGGGAGGGGGCTTCAGGTTTAGGAAGTGTTCCTGAGGTTTATACCTCCTAAACCTAAGAGCAGCACTAGGAAAGGAAGTCCGGAAATTTCGGTAGGAGCGCTGAAGAATGAGGCAAGAAGGCTGTAGGGTTAGGAAGTGCTCCGGAGGTTTAGCTTTCCTAAAGGGGTTTCGGAGGTTTAGAAAGGAGGACAGAAGAGTTAGGCAGTAGGGCAGGAGGTATGGGAAGGGGTTTAGTTTTCCGAGGTTTAGGTTTCCTAAACCTAAGAGCAGGAGTGACTAGGAAAGGGGTTCGGAGGCTTAGTTTTCCTAAACCTAAGGGGAGTGACTAGGAAGGGGATCCCAGGAGGTTTAGGAAGAGGTCCGAAGATTTAGCTTTCCTAAACCTTAGAGTAGAAGTGACTAGCAAAGGGGGCTCGGAGATTTAGCTTTTCTAAACCTTAGAGGAGAAGTGACTAGGAAAGGGGGTTCGGCGGTTTAGGAAGGCGTCCGGAGATTTAGCTTTCCTCTATCTAGAAGCAGGAGTGACTAGGAAAGGGGGTCCGGAGGTTTAGCAAGGGAACTGGAGGCTTAGGCAGGACGACAGATGATTTAGGAAGAGGAACAAGCTTGGTTAAGGCGTTTACAAATTAGTTTGGGCCGCAGCGACAGTGGCAGCTCCACCAACTGTCGCAGGCGAGGTGGCAGCAGCGGCTGACCCAGTGCCGCTGCCAGCAGCTGTTGCACCACCGGACGCATTGCCACCGACGGCAGCGCCAATGCCACTAATGCCAGCACCGCTGGCCGTATGCATCGATAGACCATGCTGCATACCCATGCCAGTGAGCAGCTCATGCTCCGTCTTAGCCTGACGCAACCAATTGCGTAAGTCGCGCGTACGCTCCACCAAACTGGTGGTGTAGTTCACCGCCCGGGGGCTTTGCGAGACAATTGTGTTGGCCGCGAGTATGGCGCCGCCCATGGAGCTATGCATGCGTCCAGCGGCCAATTGACGATATGTTTCCAGGCGATCGGCGAGCGTGGGTATCGATTGTGGGGCATGCAAGGCGCTGCCAACGCCACCAACAGCACCACCCATGCCCGTCTGCAGTGGGGCAACTGTGGCAGCCGGCGAGGATTGCTGGCTGAGCATGTGCGACCAGCTGAGCTCATTGGGTGATATCATGGGCATCGACATGCCCATGGATATGGAAGCCAAGGCATGATGTGGTGCAGTGGTTGCCGCTGACTGTTGCTGCTGCTGCTGTTGCTGCTGCTGTTGTTGTTGCTGCTGCTGCTGCTGCTGCTTCTGGCTGAGTATGTCGAGTATTTCACGTATTTCCGCATTGAGAATCTCCAAGTTCTGTATGCACTCGTTGGACTCCTGCTGGAAGTACTCCTTGCGCTTGTGCAGATCGGCGCCGCTGGCAAAATCGGTGCTGCTGAAGCCGGAGCTGGAGTGCGAGGATAGATCACTCAAGGTGGTGGCATCATCCTTTGGCTCCAGCTCCAGCAGGGGCTTCTCCTTCTCGTAGATGCGCAACAGACTCTGCTCCAGGTGACGCAAGCGTATCACCTTCTCGCCCAGCAATGCTCGCGTCCTATGCAGATTCACCTCCATCTCGGTCAGCTCCTTCTCCTCCTGTATGAGCTGATCCAGTGAGTGACGTGGCGTCGCCATGGCAATGCTCTTGTGTCGCTGCTTAATCTCCCGCTGGCGGGAGCGAAAGTTGGTGCGTTGCGTGCGCAGCGATTCCTTCGCCCGACGCACCGAGTCGCGCTCCAAGTGTATGCGATGCTTAAAGAACTCCAACTCCGAGCCGACAACGGAGCCAACCACCGCGGCATGCTCATTGGAGATGTCCGTGAAGGGATAGCGCAGATGGTATGTGGTATCCAGCGTATGCTCCGGGAACTGATCCTCCAAGTCCTCCAGCTTCTGCAGCTGATGCCGCAGATTCTCCACGGGCGTGCACGGACGCTCCAGCTGCTTGTAGTTGTTGGAATTATCCGAATTGAGGCGCGACGTGGAGGCGGATTTGGTGCGCGAGAAGAGTTTCTTGCGTGGCGGTGCGAGGGATTTATTATTGTTATTGTTATTGTTCTCCTGATTGCAGTGATGGGCCACCGCCTCCGAATCGGAGTTGCCATTGTCGCTGAGCACCACCGC
Organism: Drosophila macrospina; assembly: GCA_035042075.1. Lineage (NCBI taxonomy): Eukaryota > Metazoa > Arthropoda > Insecta > Diptera > Drosophilidae > Drosophila > Drosophila macrospina. The sequence goes on along the minus strand of JAWNLW010000527.1, from coordinate 356,604 downwards.
CGATACGGTTGGCGTTGGCGTTGCCGTACCGGTTGTGGGCGTGGCCGCTGGTGCTAGATAACGCCCCTTGCTGTAGTTATTCGATATGGTTGTGTCCGACTGACTGAGCGAGGTGTTCGTATCGTCCTGCAGCTGCAGCTGCTTGATGTACTTGCTGGCAATGCTGGGCTTGCCCAGGTGCGTCTTTGGCGGCACTGGTGGCTTCATCTTGGCCGCAGCACCCAGACTGCTGGCAGCTGCCGAGGCGCCGCCGTTTGCTCCGCCCAGACTGAGGCCAGCCGTGGCCTGCTCCGAGTAGCTCAATGAGCGATTCTCGCTGTTGCCAATCGATGGCTTCTGTGAGATGGAGCGCTCCGTTTCCGAGCCCGTGGTCGTGTTCGTATTCGTATTCGTGTTCGTGTTCGTATTGTTGTGGTGTGCGTGTGTGTGGCCATGGGTGTGTGCGTGCTGCTGCAGCGCCTGAGCCTCGCGCCGGCGACTGCGCCGCTCCAGCGAGAGCTTCACGTCGGTCTTGAGGCGCACGTACTTCTCCTTGAGGCAGCGATACTTGTCCTCCAGCAGGCGCTTCTCGCAGCGCACCTTCTCGTACAGCCGCTCCTCGCCGTTGTCCCGCAAGCGCTGCTTCTCCAGCTCCAGCTCGTGGGCCAGCTTGTCGCGCATCTGGTTGAGCTTGGCGGCATGCTCCCGCCGCAGGATCTCCTGCTCGCTGCGCAGGTCACGCTCCAGTTCGTGCAGCAATTCGGCGTGATTCGATTGCAGGGTGGCCATGCGCGCCTTGTGCTCGGTGACCACCTGATGGCGCTTCGCCTGCAATTGCTGCTCCAGCTGGACGCGATACTCCTCCAGCTGCAGTTCGAAGGCCTCCTCCAGCTGGTGCTGGTGCGAGGTCAGCCGCAGATCGTACTCATGCCGCAGGCTCTTCAAGCGCGCCTCGTGCTCCCGCTTAATGCTCTCCATGTCCTGCTGCAATTGCTGCAGTGCAGCGGCCTCGTTGAGCACCTCACTGGTGGTGCTGGCGGTGCTGCTGCTGTCCTTCTGCTTGAGCAGACCCACCAGCTTGCTGGCCATCTTCAAGGAGCGCAGTCCCAGCTTGTCGGTGGCCATTTGGGCCGCTTGGGCGGACTTACGCTGCAGCTGCTCCAGCTCGTGGCTATGCTTGCGTCCCAGCTCGTCCAGGTCAAAGGGATTGTTGCCGTGCAACGATTCCTGCTCCGATTTGTTGATGATGAAGCTGCGCACCGAGCTGCCCTTCGAATCGGAGTCCGTGTCCTCGTACAGTGGCTTCACTGTGGCGCTCTCCTTCAGCTTGTCCAGATAGCTGCTGGCATTGGCTCCGGCTCCCGCTGCCGCCTCCATGCCGCCGCCCTTGGCCGGCTCGCCCAAGTCGCTGGACTTGAGCATTTGTATGGTCTGCGCCTTGGGCAGATTGATGATGCGAATGGATTTGTTGTTGGCATCGCTGATGAATGGATTCAGGCTGCACATGCCCTCCATGGCATCCGGATCGAGCACATCCTCATCCCACACATCATCGTCGTCATCCTCCTCCTCCTCCTCCTCCTCCAACTCCTGCTCGTCATTATCATTGTCATCGTCGTCGTCGTCAATCTGATGCTCATCGTCCTCATCATCATGGCCTTCGTGTGGCACATCCTCATCCTCATCGGCCAGCTGCGCCCGCTCGTCCTCCTCGTCGTCCGAATTGTTGGACAACTCGGGGCTCTGATTGAGCTTATGCCGCACACTATCCTCATCCTCGGGCGAGCTACGCATGCGTATCGTTTCCTCCAAATTGAAGCGCACGCTCTTCTTGTCCTCCCCCATAGCCAGGGGCAGGACATCGTCCCGATGATCGCAGCGACGCCGCATGTCCGTCAAACTGGAGTCCCTCAGTATGCCCTTGACGTTGTGCGTGCTCTGTGCGTGTATCTCAATGGCAGGTGTCGCCACTTGTGGCTGCTGCAGTTGCTCCAAGTGCCGTCGCGATTTGAGGAACATGGCGCCGGTGCCGGAGAGCTGAAAGGCGCCCTTGCGTTGCTGGTGCGGCTCCAGTGTTGGCTCCGACGCTGCTGTCGCCGCTTGGCCAAATTTCATGGCCAAACTGATCTGCGCATTCGTTTTGGCCACCTCGAAGCGTGTGTTCTTCACCGGCTGAAAGATGGGGCCAAAGTTTTTGCTGCGCGATTCCAGGAAGCGACTGACGCCGCCGCTGAAACCGCTTGGACCCGGAAAGCTGTTGGCCGGCAAAGCAGCGGCTGTTGTTGTTGCTGTTGCTGCTCCTACACCAGCTGCTCCAGCTGCTCCTGCTCCTGCTCCAGCTGCTCCTACTCCTGCTGCTCCCACTCCCGCTCCCGTCTTGCCCTGCTGCTGACTGCTGCCATTGTTCAGTGGCGAACTCATATCGTCGAGCAGCTCATCCGTTCCCTGCATGCTGCGTATTCCCGAATCCAACTGCGACACATCGTCCGAATTATCAATGATGGGCGTGGCCGCGCCCGCCGTTGTCAGCAGCTTTTGACGTGTCTGCTCCACCAGCTCGCGATACACAGCGTCCAATGGATGATCCCACTGCGATTGCTTCGTTCGCGTATTGTGATAATAATGTCCGCTCTTCTCCTCCGAGTAACTGCAACCAAGTAGCCACAAGTTAAACGCACCTTCGAACGGCTGACATCAATAATGCACTCACCAGATTTTCCATTCGGCCGGCAATGCGGCCATAAGTCCCTCCTTGGCCAAATAGAGCAGGTGCGTCTCTTTGCTCGGCTCAATCCCAATCAATGTCGCATAATCGTTAATCTCTGCAAGAAATCAATGGAGAACACAATTATTTGCCTTCAAGTGAGAGAAAATTTGTAGAAAAGTTGTTTGCTGAGTTGCTCCCAAGTTTCTCTGTGCTAAATTCACTTGGAGAACGGAGCGGTTTAGCTACGAACCGGTTTGAGTTGTAGTTTCCTTAAGGTCTTAAGTCTAAAGACTAATTTCAATTGTCTTTGCATTACTTATCTATTATAATTGCTCAGAATTCAGAATTCAGACTGTTTGAGCAACAGGTTCTTGAACCCTTTTAAGGAGTGGTTCAGTTATGGTTCGCTTTCCTCAATAAGGGAACTTAGATTATGCAAGTGAAAAAAGCTGACTTAAGATGAAAGAAATTATTTAGAAATGTATTGCTGAGTATTCAAAATTTCTCAGTTTTAAATTCACTTAGAGAACGGAGCGGTTCAGCTACCGGTTCAGAACCGGTTTGAGTTGTAGTTTCCTTAAAGTATTAAGTCTTAAGACTAATTTGAAATTGAAAGAAATTATTTAGGAATGTATTTAAGAATGTACTGAGTACTCTAAGTTTATCAGTCCTAAATTTACTTAGAGAACGGAGCGGTTCAGCTACGAACCGGTTTGAGTTGTAGTTTACTTAAGGTCATGAGTCTTAAGTCTTAAGTCTAATTTCAATTGTCTTTGCATAGTAACTAGACTTATCTATTATCTTTTTTTAAGGATATAGACTTCAGGCTTTTTGAGCAACAGGTTCTTGAACCCTTTTAAGGAGTGGTTCAGTTGTGGTTCGCTTTCCTTAATAAGGGAGCTAAGTTTGGGCAAGTGAAGAAAGCAGACTTGAGATGAAAGAAATTATTTAGGAATGTATTGAGTATTCTAACTGTACTGAGTATTCTAAATTTCTCAGTTTTAAATTCACTTAGAGAACGGAGCGGTTCAGCTATGAACCGGTTTGAGTTGTAGTTTACTTAAAGTCTGAAGACTAATTTGAAATTGAAAGAAATTATTTAGGAATGTATTTAAGAATGCACTGAGTACTCTAAGATTCTCAGTCCTATATTCACTTAGAGAACGGAGCGGTTCAGCTACGAACCGGTTTGAGTTGTAGTTTCCTGAAGGTCATGAGTCTTAAGTCTTAAGTCTAATTTCAATTGTCTTTGCATAGTAACTAGACTTATCTATTATCTTTTTTTGAAGGATATAGACTTCATACTGTTTGAGCAACAGGTTCATGAACCCTTTTAAGGAGCGGTTCAGTTGTGGTTCCTTAATAAGGGAGCTAAGTTTACGAAAGTGAAGAAAGCAGACTTGAGTTGAAAGAAATTATTTAGGAATGTATTGAGTATTCTAACTGTACTGAGTATTCTAAGTGTCTCAGTCCTAAATTCAGTTAGATAACGGAGCGGTTCAGCTACGAACCGGTTTGAGTTGTAGTTTCCTTAAGGTCTTAAGTCTAAAGTCTAATTTCAATTGTCTTTGCATAGTAACTAGACTTATCTATTATCTTTTTTTAAGGATATAGACTTCAGGCTTTTTGAGCAACAGGTTCTTGAACCCTTTTAAGGAGTGGTTCAGTTGTGGTTCGTTTTGAATATGATTCCTCAATAGGGGAACTTAGTTTACTGAAAGGAAAAAGCAGTGTTAAGTGCAAAGAAATTGTTTAGAAATGAATGGCTAAGTTTTCCCAGTTGTTCACTCATTTGTTTGCTTCAGAGCGGAGCGGTTCAGCTGCGAACCGGTTTGTCTTTAGTTTGTCACAAAATAGAATCTTCTCTCTGTTTTCTTAACTAGTCTTAAGTCTAGTTTATACTATGTTTGTATAGAAATTAGACTAGTTTATTGCTTTTTTGACTATTCTTAACTAAGAATATTGCTTAACCGAACTAAGAACTAGTTCTAAACTGGTTCAAATTCAGCGCTAAGGTAGCTAGTAATGGTTCATTTACAAACCTATGCTTTACAGTGAAAAATGATTAAAAGACGTGCTTGGAGTATGAATTAAGAGTGAAAGTAGCTGTAACAAGTTGAAGTTCCATTAAATTATGCATATTTAGTTTTTTTGAACTAGTTCAAAGTAGCTGCTTAATAGAAGACTTTAAGATGTCTGCTTTTCAACTCACTTTTCAACGTTTTCTCGTTGCAAAATTTATGGCAAACTTGTTGAAAATTCAATTGAATGTTGCACTGAAAGGTTTCCTAGTTCTTTTATGGCTTCTAGGGATCTGGATGGCTATTCATTAGGAGGAAACTCACTGCTGACTGTTAATGTTCAAACTGTCTATCCATTGGGATGATTCATTGGCACATTCAGTTAGCAATTTGTGGAACTGCCCCAGTTAACTGTTTGCCACACAACAATTAGGACTAATGAAAGCACAACAACAAACTGTGTCACATCCCAATGAATATGCTGGGCGCTCTGTATACCTTAGCTTTATATTTATTTTCCTATTTTTCTATGTCTTCACTTCGCTGCTGACGTCAATGTGCAGTGAAAGGAAATCCTTGTCAGCAAAAAAAAAAAAAAAAAATAAAAAAAAAAAAATGAAAAAAAAAAATAAAAAATAAAAAAAAAAATGAAAAAAAGGAAAAGAAAAGCGAATTTTGCTTTCAATGAAGCGCAATGAATGAAAGCGTATCTCAGCATCAGCTGAAACTGTAACTAAATGTTTAAAAATTCCATTTCGTTGTGCAAACACGCGGGAGAGAGAGAGAGAGAGAAAGAGAGAGCGATAGAGAGAGCAATAGCGATAGCCGGGCTAAGAACGTGAACTGTCTCTTGTTGACGTGGCCTGCATTTTGCATTAAAGCTTATTGATTTCAGCTGTGTGACAATGCAAGCAGCTGGCTGAACCACTGTGTGACCCACCGCAGCACCACTGTGACCCACTGCAACCACTGAACCACCAAATAGCACTACAGCTAACAATGCTTAACAATGGGGCTTGTAGTATCTTAAGCAGCGGTCAGCGGTTTCCCTGGGCAACGCCAAGCACCACAAAAAAATGAGTAAAACTTATGCCCTCATACCCTGTAAACTGGTGGTGCATTGGGTATGCTCACTTTGCATAGCAATTATGTAACATATTTGCTGATTTTGCTGAGCAACTTTGTTTAGCATGGCAGCAGGCTAATTGAATACCCTGTAAACACAGCGCAATGGGTATGCCTTGTAAATGATGACTCAAGTTAAGTATTTCTCATTTGCAACTAGCAACTTGTTTGATTTCTTTAGCAAAGTGCAACAAGTAAAGTGCGTAGACTTTTAATACCCTGTAAACATGGTATGTGCTGCAGAAACTCACAGTTGTAATAATATAATTATCAATATTATAATAAGCAACTCAGTTAAAGTCATTAGACATAGTTATCTGTGCATTCAATTGACCTGCTAATGCCCTAGATACCCTGTAAATATATTAAAGAGGCTTTTTAACAACAACTTATGCTGTATACTACAAGAACTACTTGATGCTTAGAGAATTTAACAAACAATTTGTTGTTTTCATCAAATTTCTTAAAGTATAAATCGATCCAACAATCTGAACAAACTAACTGAACTCAGCACTACGTGGAGATATCGTGCTGAAAATTGATACAATTGCGTCTAGTATGATTAGTTGGTAAATATGTTCGAATCAAGCAAATCGGGAAAGCATAAGTCGCAGTTGTCATAGAAAAGTTGCTAAAAATATGATAAAAATTAAATTTAAAGACTATAACTTCAAATTGCCATAGAAATTATAGATTAACTATGTAAATTTTATATAAGAAATGACTGCAGATAACTTTTCTTAAGTGAAGCTAACCATGTGCTATGTTAACAAAATTTACAGGGTATTTAAGCTGGCTGCTTGGTTATTAAAGTAAATTTTAACTGCGTTTTAACTTACGCACTTCAAAAGGGTGTTTCTTCTAAGGGAGAAATGTTGTCATACCGTATACACACACACCACACACACGCACACTCACACACACCAACACATACGCACACACGCACACTCACCCACACACACCCCTTTGTGGCTGGTTGTTGCCAGGTCCAGTCACTTGACAACTTGACAGTTTCAACTAAAAACGTTGAAAGCCAAACAGTTTCAAAGTTCCCCGTACTTGCCATGCCGGAACAGCTGTTGCTGTAACCCTCAACCCCATAACCACCTCCCCCCCATCCCCCACTCCAATTCCAGCCCCTTAACAACAAAAACAAAACCACAGAGGAACAGAAAATCAACCACAAAGTGTTGCAAGTTGACCCATTAAATGAGCGAGCTGAAGGACAACACGCTAAACGCATTAAATAACAAACCCCAAGAACCCAGAAATACGCCCCATCTATACACATAATAACTGTATAACATGATATACAAATACATATTCATATTCATATTCATAAACATATACATATTCATATACATATTCATATTCATATTCATATTCATATTCATATTAATATTCATATTCATATTCATATTAATATTAATATTAATATTCATATTCATATTCATATTCATATTCATATTCATATTCATATTCATATTCATATTCATATTAATATTAATATTCATATTCATATTCATATTCATATTCATATTCATATTCATATTAATATTCATATTAATATTCATATTCATATTCATATTCATATTCATATTCATATTCATATTCATATTCATATTCATATTCATATTCATATTTATATTCATACACATATACATATATATATACATATTCATATTCATATTCATATTCATATTAATATTCATATTCATATTCATATTAATATTCATATTCATATTCATATTAATATTCATATTCATATTCATATTCATATTCATATTCATATTCATATTCATATTCATATTCATATTCATATTCATATTCATATTCATATTCATATACATATACATATACATATAGATATAGATATACATCTACATATACATATTCATATTCATATTCATATTCATATTAATATTCATATTCATATTAATATTCATATTCATATTCATATTCATATTCATATTCATATTCATATTCATATTCATATTCATATTCATATTCATATTCATATTCATATTCATATTCATATTCATATGCATATACATATACATATACATATAGATATAGATATACATCTACATATACATATTCATATTAATATTCATATTCATATACATATACATATACATATATATTCACATTAATACTATAATGATATAAGTTATATCATATAATCAAGAAAATGCAACAAATACGAAACTTCATAAAGCGCAAACACATACTTAGTGAGTACAGCCTGTACAGTAGAGCTTGTTAAAGAGCAACCACTGCTAACTATAGACTATAAGGACAATAAAGTATAACTTTGATAAAGAATTTAATTAGAAAGAGGAAACATCTCTAAATAAGCAAATTGTTTAAAAAATGCTCCACTTCATTAAAGTATAGTATGGTTCTTTGTTTAAGTCTAGTTGAATCATACATACCCTGTAAAAAAGTGCACATATAACAGCTCAAATCAATGTCTAAAACTAAGCTACAGCTGAAGACAGTAATATTAAAATATTTATAATAAAAAAATCAATCAGAAAGTGATGAGTTTTATTTCAGAAAGTGAAACTGAGCAAAAGTGACTCATATATACCCTGTAAATATGTACACATTTAGCATTCTTAACTAACACCAAAAGGTAAGCTACAGCTTTACTTTGCTTTAAAGACTTAAATATGGAAATATATCATAAAAGTTCCACAAAGTCGCCAATTTTATTAAAGAACAAGTTTAGTTGACTCACAGATACCCTGTAAACTTTACTTCATTCAATAATCTGCATAATCGTCTAAAGACAAGTTACTGCTCTATTTCGAAATTTACGACTGTTCTGTTGCTAGACTTTTCAGTATATTTCTCTTGTAAAGTGAGCGTGCTCGACCTGTAGATACCTTGTAGTTACATGGGCACACACTGAGTCGTAGCTTCTCTTAGCTTTGTTTTGCTGTAATCTTAAGCAAAAGTGTACAAAGTTCAATTGTAAATAAAGATGGACTGTTCGACTCAAAGATACCCTGTAGATGATATAAAGTGAGAAGTAGCTATGCTGTGAGCTACGCGACTATTAGTTACTTTTTACTAATTAATCGACAAGACTTGCTTGTACGTCTTACTCAATAGGTAAGGATTTCAGATACCCTGTATATGTCTAGTATCATCAAAAGGGAATACAGGGTAATAGCTGAAGTTGTCTTTATAAGTTATACTCACTCTACTACAGAGCTTATGTATGTGAATGTTTGGGAATAGATTAAACTTCTCTAGAATATAAATTTTTAGATGGAGAACTCTATTAAATTTGCCTTAAAGCATAACTGGCAATGTACTTGAAAGTATTGTGTTATAACGCCGTGCGTCATAGCCAAGCTTGACCGTATGAACTTAATCAAACGGAAGTTGTCTTCCTCTGTCAGTTGCAGACATTTTGCGTAACTTCTTGACGCATTTCAAGGAAACTGTCTCGAGAAAAAATGATTGACAGCATCACAGCTTTAAGCATGAGAGCGTTACATAAACAGTGGCATGTTCAGAGCAGTGTAACATTAACAGCAGTGCATTAACAGTGTCACGTTGATAGTAATGTGACATTGTCAGTGTCTAACAGGGTTACATTAACAGTATTACAATGAGATTGACTTGTTAAGATCTAGATTTCATCAAGAGCGTCTCTTTATCAGTGTCACATTAACAGCTTGACATTAACAGCGTCACTTTAACAGAGTTACAACAACAACTTGACAATAACAGCGTCACCTTAACAGAGTTATAATAATAAGCATATGTTAATAGGAACAATTCGTTAACAGTGTCACTTCAACAGCATGACATTTTACATTTACATTAACAGTGTCCTCTTAACATCAGCATGACATTATATGAAGTTAGTTGTATTAACATTTTAGCTGCATTACATTCACATGTTAACAGCGTCACTCTAACATTACAAGTGACTTGTTGAGAGCAGCATAACATTAATATAGTTGCTGTAAAAGTGTTCGATTTACAGCGTCACTTTTACAGTGTTACATTGACAGCTTGACATTGACAGCATTACGTGAACAGTGTGATGTTGACAGCCTTGCATTGAAAGCGTTAGATTAGGAGTGACATGTTAGGGGCATCGATATAAGAAGTATTTTACATTAACAGCGTCAGTGACAGCGTCAGTGACAGCGTTTTATAACAGCTTCGCTTTTACCAGTGTTACATTAACAGCGTCACTGTAACAGCATTACATCAAAAGTTACTTAGTAACATCAGCACTACATTAACATCGTTGCTTTAACAGCTTCACATCAACAGTGGCTTGTTAAGCGCACTGCTATCTAACAGCGTCACTTTAACATTTAAAGTGACTTGTTAACAGCAGCATAACATTAATATAGTTGCTGTAACAGTGTTAGTTATACAGCGTCACTTTAACAGTGTTACACAGACAGCTTGAAATTAACATCATTACATGAACTGTGATTAGCAGTGACATGTTAGCGGCATCATTATAAGAAGAAGTAAGTTACATTAACAGCATTAGTGACAGAGTTTAAATACAGCGTCACTTTACCAGTGTTACATTAAGAGCTTGACATTAACAGCGTCACTTTAACAGCATTAACATTAACATGAACATCGTTGCCTTAACAGCTTCACATCAACAGTGGCTTGTTAAGCGCACTGCTATGTTAACAGCGTCACATTAACAGCGCTTGGAGCTAATTCAGATAGAGGACACAGCCGAGCTGTTGACGACTTGAACTTGTGCGTGGGTTGTATTAGGCTGTTGGACTTACCCTCGGATGATGGCAGACAGGCTTCATCGAAGACCTCCTCGCATATGACGGATGCGGTCGTCGAGGGGGAAGTGTAGCCCAATCTTTTGGCTGTTGTTGCGGCTGTTGTCATTGCCGTTGGTGTTGTTGCCGGTGTTGTGGCCAGCGATGGAGTTGCCGACGAGTTGCTTGTGGTTGCCATAGTTTCTGTTCACAACACCGCCCCCCACCCACCACCAGCTCCAGCTGCTCCTGCTGCTACTACACTTCCCTTAGATTTTCTACTCCTTTTTTGTTGACTACTTTTCTAGTTGCTGCCTTTTTTTTTCCTTTTGTAAGTTTTTGCTGCTAATTTTGCCGTCAGATGTCGCTAGCAAATGTTGAGCATCCTTCCAGCATATGTATGTGCGTGTGTGTGTGTGTGTGTGTGTCTGTGTGTGTGTGTGTGGGTGTGTGTGTGTGTGTGGGTCTCAACCGGCAGCAAGTCAAAGTGCAGTAGATGGAAATAAAGGCGTAAATCGAATCCCGACTGTTGGCTGACCTAAAAAAAGAAGAGCAAAAAGGCAAAGGGAAAAAATAAGAGACGAAACGGAGAGCAAAACAACAACAACAACAACAGAAGCAGGAGAGAAAAAGAGAAGAAGCAGAACGGATGACGGATAACGGTAAGAAATCGTTGCACGAGTTGCATGTTCGGCTGTGGGCGTCAAGTAGGCGGGGCAGGCAAATGCGTTTGCCTTTGCTTGGCAACAGCAAATACACACACACACACACACACACACACACACACGCACAGATGCACGCACACGAAGTCAAAGTTTTAATTGTTGTTGTTGCTTTTGTCAACTCTTAACGAATTAAACAATTTAACAGCATTTGGCACACACACGCATACATATGCACCCACACACACACACACACGCACGCACACGCGTACAAAGTGTATGCACAACAACAAAACGCTAACGGTATAACGGTGCGCGTATTGATTTTTCACTTGAATTTAATTATGCGTTGTCGTTGCTCAGCACCACAAATACAAATGCACTGCACACACACACACACACACAATACACACATAATTAAACACAATTACACATTTGTCCATAAAACAGCAAATTCAATTATAAAAAGAACAACAAATGTCACTTCAACTTTTGTCTTTCCACTTTACACACACATATGCACACTGGCAAAACACAATAACAACGAGAAGCAACAACAACAACAATAGTTATTTGCACAAATTTGTCACTAGCTTTTCCATATGTGCTGGTATGTGTGTGTCTGTGTGTGTGTATGTTTTTAATACTATTAAAATTATTTAAAAATTCAACCGACCGATCCTGCTGCCGTTGTCTACGGCTTTTCAGAAGGAATGTTGCCAACTATGTGAAATGTTGCCAAAATGATTATAAGCAATTCTAATACATATCGATAGACACATCGATATTTCATATAGTATCGCTTGGCAATGTTAGCACTATCGTCAGCGGCTGCCATAACAGCGCTAGCTGCTGTTAAGTGTGGTGGAGCGTGGAGTAACATTCGTTGAGTACGCTTTGTCAACGTTGTGTGAGCAATTCGTTTCGTTCAGTTCGCTTAGTCGTCGTTGAGTGAGCAACTCAAGCGGGTGTGTGTCTCAACTTGTCGCGTGTTTCTATATTTTTTTCCTCACACATTTCGTTCAATTAAATGTACCGCAAACTTTTAGGCGAAAATTATAAATAATATAAATAATAAATAATAGTGATATTGTACAATTACATGTGCATGTGTTTCTGGTGAGTGTTATTTATGTTATGTTTATTTGGATTTTCCCCTATATATTGTGACATTTCACATTTCCCTTGAATTTGTTGTGAAATTGCGCCGCAACAACAACAGTGAGAACAACAACAACAGTTGTTAATTAATGATGCAATAAAAGAACAACAAGCTAAATCATGCAACACTACAATACCCTGTAAAAGTGTTGTTGGGAAAGTATTTTGTTAATAAATAATAGTAATAATAATATATATGTTTGCTTAAGCATATAAACATGTGCTTGCATAACCACGCTGCAGAAGTCTCCGATCGTGTGCTCCGTCTCGCTCGCACGCTCCGTCTTGCTCGCACATGTGTGCGTTGAGCAAGCGCAATGCAAAACTTCTTTTCTACATAACTCTTTTAACTTTGGACCGATCTTAATGAAACTTACAGGTTCATTGCACATGACTATTCTTTACACATATGTTATAGTAGGAAAGTAGTACTCTATAAATTACTTTAAAAATATTTATTTTTTCAGTCGAGTAGAAAGTGGAGTTATCAAAAACTGCATATAAACTTAAGCTGGCTGTTGTATATATACATCAAATTGCTCAATTAGCTGTCTATAGTTCTTCTAGTTGTTGAGCTTGATCATTTGTACAGGCGAACAGTGGAAGGTACAGACGCACATGGCTATAACGACTCGCCAGCTCATGCTGATTCACACTGCATATGCTCTATAGAGTCTATCAAGCCGACTTCCGTCTGTTACATGCTTTAGCAACAGTTAAACACTCTTTAGTGCCTTGTTACAGGGTATACAAATGAGAAAATAAACTATGTTGTGTTATATTTCGTGTAAATTACAAATAACACTATACATTTTTGCATATTGTTTAGCATTTTACATTAACACTGCAATTGCCATTAGAGGTAAATGCCATCCATAAATTTTGTATTTTTTTTTTTGCCAGTTGCCCCCGGGGCAGGGATTACGTGTAAATCAATGCCAATAAATTCATTATGGGGAACGTATCGATCGAATCACATCGCATCGCATCGTAGATCGTAGATCGTACATCGCACGTGATAGAGATGGCAAAACGTGTCGTGACAGGCGCGTGCGTGTCTGGTTGAAAGCTTGTGATTGTGAGATCTGAATAATAGCTAGGGATATTGATAGATTTATGGCTATGTTGAATTCTTATACAAATATATATAAAAAATAGTTGATAAATATATAAATATAGTATATTTAACTGAAAAATAACTGTTTATATAGAGTATATACATATATAAATATATAGGCGAGCGCATGTGACAGCAGAATACCCTGTACTGTTTTTTATAGTAAAAATATTTCGATAATTATTTACACTAAACTGAAAATATTCAAATTCTCAATTTAAATGGCAACCTCCCAAAATGAATGCAAGTTTTAAGCTGTGGAATCAGGTCTGGCAACTCATGTAATAGAAGTCAGCTAATTTTATAAAGCTCTTTTGTGCGCCAAAGCTGACTGCTATGTCACTCGCACACTTTCAATGCAAACATTTCTTTTCTGTTTATCTTTCTTGATTATAGACCGATCTTGATTAAACTTTCAGAATTGCTTCTACATAATATTCTTCAATCATTTTTAAGTTATATAATATATAATATATAATATATAATATATAATATATAATATATAATATATAATATATAATATATAATATATAATATATAATATATAATATATAATATATAATATATAATATATAATATATAATATATAATATATAATATATATAATAACACGGGCAATGCCGTCCGACACTCGCAGTATTTTGCCCCAAAAAATATGCTTTAAATATTAAAAATTTAACTTTCTTCATTTCTATTTCAGCTGAATGACTTGACTCGTGCTTCGTGCTCGTGCACGCTCTCATCTCTAGCTGTGCTTGGTTGGGGGATCAGTCGGGTAAGTTGCGCATTGTAGCTGGAAATGCGGCTCATTGAATTTCAGAAAAAAAAGAAAAAATTCAAATAAAAAATAAAAAAAAATAAAAAAATTGACGCTAAAGTGAGAAAAGCTTTCAAATGAATTGAATGTGAAATGTTGATATGCAAATGGGCGACATGATGTTGTTGCTGTTGTTGTTGCTGTTGTTGCTGTTGCTGTTGTTGTTGTTGTTGTTGCTGTTGCTGTTGTTTGTTTACTTTATTTATTATTTATTTATTATCTATTTTGCTGTCGTGTTCTCAAGCCGCACTTGTTTATAGAATTCAATCTTGAATGCGAGTAAATGGCAACATTTAGCGGCCTACAGTTGGTGTGCCCGCCTACAACTGACCAGCGCTTCGCCCCACTGCAGCCCCTATCTTCCAACTGTGCCACCCGCTCCAACTCCCCCTTACCCTATCGTGCTGTCCCTGCGCTGTGGCAGGTTACAATTAAATGCACATTTATCATACGCCCGGTGTTACACGCAAAGGAGCTGGCATTCCCAATGCCTGACACCCTCTCCCTCTCTCTCCCTCTCTCTCTCTATCTATCTCTCTCTCTCTCTCTCTCTCTCTCTCTCTCTGTCTGCTGCCTCTCGCTTGACATGTGTTTGCTCGTTGACCATTTGCATTTAACATGTTTATGCATTTGCATTTGTTATCGATAGCGACACTTATCGATATGTCGACGCCCGCTAATCGTTTCCTCATTGCCACACCCCTCTTCCCCCACGCCCATCATCATCATCATCATCATCATCATCATCATCATCATGATCATCAACTAATTGCCATCCGTCTGATTCATAAACTATTCACTTATCCACTTATTGCACTTCGATAACACTTCAACGGTAAAATGGCTATTAATCACTTAAGCGACTTTGGTATTTTAATGTGCCACTGCCATGAGTACGCGTGTTATCGCCAATGAACCAGTTCTTTGCTCTCAATGCACTTAGCCGCCTGCCCATTTGATCTGGATAAATACTTTACTCCACTGCGATTTCGCTTCAATTAATCAAACCGCGTTGAATTCATTTTCATTTTTCTGTTCTGTTCACGTATTGCGTCTATTTTTGTTTGCGAACTAGTTCTTTTTAGACACTGAACTTGTTGTATTGCAGTCGTTAAGCATTTCAGTCGACTTCGATTTGGTTTCAATTAATCAAACTTAGTTTAATGAATTTTTCCTACTTTTTCAAGTCTTTTAGTCTATTTTTGTTCGTGAACTAGTTCTTTTCGTAAACTGAATTAGTTCTAATAAGGTGAATAAATACTTCACTTCGTTTCAATTAATCAAACATAGTTTTATTCATTTTCGCTATATTTCAACTCAACTTGTATATTTTTGCTTGTGAACTAGTTCATTTTTGGGAAATTGAACTAGTTCACATAAAGTGGATAATATCTATTTGGTTCTCTTAATCATAAACAGTTTTATTAAGTTTCCCTATTTTTCAACTTTTTAATTCTATTTTAT
The DNA here is from genome assembly GCA_035042075.1 of Drosophila macrospina. NCBI lineage: Eukaryota > Metazoa > Arthropoda > Insecta > Diptera > Drosophilidae > Drosophila > Drosophila macrospina. The sequence continues at coordinate 340,782 of JAWNLW010000527.1, read as the reverse complement.
TTGTGAACTAGTTCATTTTAGACAAGGTGAAGTAGTGCCAGTGAAATGAACAAATACTTTAGTTTGTAGTTCTTATGAACAATTTCAACAGCCAAGGTTAAACTATCAATCAGCGCTTATTTGATTTTTCTCGCCTTAGTATGATGAACCAGTTTTTTTTTCGCGGAACACGCGAACTAGTTCCAATCAACTAACATTAATTTGTGATCTTTTATTGCGAACTAGTTCGTTCGCCAATGAGTTTTTTTAAGCGCGTGAACTTGCTTAAATATTTTGGATAACTCAATTTGTCAGTCTTTTCTAAGTTTTAAGTTTTTTTGCTGTTATACTGTTATAATGCTGTACTGTTATACTGATATGCAGATATAATGTTGCACTCTTTTACTGTTGTCTGTTGCACTGCTATTCTGTTATACTTTTATACTGTTACACTGTTATACTGTTATAGTGTTATACTGTTAACTTATTTTACTGTTATTCTATTATGCTGTTATGCAGTTAATCTGTGTATACTGTATGTATACTGCTGTGTTGTTATTCGTTTATATTATTATAGTGTTTAACTGTTATACTGTTATACTGTTCTGCTAATATACTGTTGTACTGTTACATTGCAATACTGTTATACTTTAATACTGTTTCCCTGTTATATATTACTGTATGTATACTGTTGTACTGTTATATCGTTATGCTTGCTTACTGTTATACTGAGTATACTGTTTGTATACAGTTATACTGACATTTTGTTAGACTTGCTTACTGCTATACTGTAAAGCTGTTATACTGTCGAACTGTTATATTGTTATGCTAATTTACTGTTGTATTGTTACACTGATATACTGTTATACTGTTTCCCTGTTATATTCTGTTATGTTGTTATACTGTGTATACTGTATGTATACTGCTATACTGCTATGTTGTTATACTCTCTGTTATACTGTTATACTCTTATACTAATATACTGTTATACTCTTATACTCCTCTACTGTTATACATTATAATTTCCTGCTGAATTTTTGAAAATTTTGCTTATATTTTTCTTTAGCTGTTTCTTGCGTTGCATCCACTGTGCGTTGTTTGCTTATGTTGTTGTTGTATGTTTGAGTTGCCTGTTGTTAGTGTTGTTGTTGTTGCTGTTGTTGTTGTAGTTCTTGTAACAGTTGTTGTTGTCGTTGCAGTCGCTGCTGCTGCTGCTGCTGTTTAGATTAAATTGTTTCAATTGCAAACGTTGCTCACAATTTGTCAAGAGCCGCAAGTGGCGCTTGAGTTGTTGCCGTGTTTGTTGTCGTTGTGCGCAACGTGGCAGTTGAACAACAACAACAACAACAACCACAATAACGGTAACAACAACAAATTGAAGCATTAGTTGTTTTCGTTTTTGCTGATGCTGTTGTTGCTTGGCTTTTCAAAACTAATCACGACTAATGAAAGACAACAACAACAAACTCGGCTTTGGCATTTGGGGTCGGCCACGCCCCATAACCGGCCAGCAGCGCCCCTTGCTCCCCTGCGTCGCCGCATTGCAGCTGCTGTTTGTTGTTGTTGTTGTTGCTGTTGTTGTTGCTGCTGATTGACACAACGCCCGGCTTGGGCACGGCTCAAAGCCAAACAATTGGCGAGGGAGTTGTAGCTGAATGAAGGAGAGCAAGAGAGAGAGCGAGCGAGCGAGACAGCTATATGGTTATGGAGAGCGCAGCAGAGGGAATGACGAAATTGGAGCCAGCATTAAACTGATTGAACAAACTGTCCTCGTTTGGTCAACGGACGCAATGTGGTAGCCTGGCCAAGCTCAAGCTCAGCTCAGTTCAGCTCAGCTCAGCTCAGGCACGTCATGGCTTGGGCCAGGCTCAGGCCAGGTTTAGGCCAGGCCATAACTTAGCCAAATGTCGTGCCAGTCAACTGATCTTGTACACACACACATACCTAGCTACTTGCATATATACCCTATACTATATAGCATGTATGGTAGCTTTGTTCTCCTTAAGCAATTGCGCTTAAAGCGTTTGCGTTGAAATATTTAAATAAGAAATAAAAAGTTGATTTAAGTTGGAGTGTGGAAATGTTCACCCAAGGTGGGAAATTTCCTAAACAACTTCTTATGTAAAATTCACGCCTAGGTGGAAAGTATATAATATCAGTTAGAAAATTAGCACAGAAAAAGTTAAATTGCTTATGCTTATTATAATAGATTTTTAAAAAAATTGTATAAATTTTTAAATGAAATTTGAAAAATTTCAACCACCCCTACGTGGAAAGTTACTCAAAAGTATTCTACTTTAAACAACTTTGGCATTATTTTAGGTAAATTTGTTAGATTATTTAATAATTTCGACAGAATTTTTCAAAAATTTAACCCCCCTGGGAGAAAAGTTACTTCAACCCCCCCAGGTGGAAAGTTTCTCAAAAGTGTTAGCAGAAATTCGATTCCAAGCAACTATGGCATTCTTTTGGGTAAATTTGTTAGAATATTTAATAATTTTGAAGGAATTTGTCAATAGTTTATCCCCCTTGGGAGAAAAGTTACTTAAACCCTCCTAGGTGGAAAGTTCCTAAAGAGTGTTAACAGAAGTTCAATTCCATAAAACTATGGCATTTGTTTAGGTAAATTTGTTAGAGTATTTAATAATTTTCAAAGAGGTTTTCAATAATATACCCCCTGGGAGGAAAGTTATTTCAACCCCCCTAGGTGGAAAGTTTCTCAAAATTGTAAGTAGAAGTTCATCTTCAAACAACTTAAGCATTCTTTTAGGTAAATTTGTTAGAGTATTTAATAATTTTGAAAGAAGTTTTCAAAAATGCACCCCCCCTAGGGAGGAAAGTTGTTAGTAAGAGTTGAAACAGCGTCTCAGTATGGATTCATACTATGCTCCACCGCACTCAAACTTATTTGGAAACTTTACTTGCGAAGTTAAATGTTGATTATAGAAAAAGCTTTACCCACGGGTGGAAAGTGTGTGTGGAAAAGTGTGATATAAATAAGTAACTTTAATGTATTGTTCATTTGTATTAGAAACGTTGGTTCACACATATGCTTAACAAGATTTGAATGAAGATAGTTTTAGAAGACTTTAACAAAAATACCCCCCATAGGAGGAAAATACAATTCGAGGTAATTTTTTGTTGAAAATTTGCGCAGATCCAAAGCTAAAATACTTGTATTTCTTTATTAAGTTTATAAAAAGCATTTGCTTTTGAGGAGTCTAGGGTATGTGCTAGTCGCTCATTTGCAGCTGCAGCTCGTTTTTGTTCTCTGCCTCGCCTGCAAATCGTTGTTGTTGTTGTTGTTGTTGTTGTCTTGTTGCTGCGCCCAAGTTTCCCCCAAACAGCAACTTGAAGTCTCAACTTCCACTTCGACATCCACATCGACTTTGACTACGATTTCCCCTTCGATTCGTTGTCTTTCCTTCCTTTCCTTCCGCTCATTAAGCTGGTTGGCACGCGTCATAGTTGTTGGCGTCCCCTTCGCACTTCTCTTCCCTCTCTTGCGTCGCTTCTCTTGCGCTAATTGGAGCATTTGCTGAACGACTTTTCAGTTTTTATTGCATTTTGTTCACTGTGCTACTTTGGCTTTGACTTTGCTCCATTAGCAAGCGATTGATGGATGAACTGATCAACTGAAGAACTGCACAACTGCACAACTGATCAACTGAACAACTGTTCGATTCATTCAATGGGAGCATTGGGACTCCAGCTCAATGGCATAGTTAATGGATATACTTACTCCCGCTGCAAGCACTGAAATATTAAGATATTGATACTCATAAGAAGCTGATTAAAGTAGGAAGAAAGTAGAAGAAAGAAGAGAGTTGGCAGAAGAAAGAAGAGAGTTGGCAGAAGCAAGAAGAGAGTTGCTAGAAGAAAGAAGAGAGCATCAGAAGAGAGTTGGCAACAAATTAGCTGAAGAATCAAAGACACCAAACTACGCGTGGACTGCAGCTGTCTTGTGTTCATTGCGAAGAGAACTGTCTATAGAAGAATTGCTTGAAAGAACTTAAGGAAAAGATTGTCTTAAAAGTAAGATCTTTCCCGAATTGGGGAAGAATTGAAAGAGTAAATGGAAAGAGAGTTGACCATGGGAAAAGAAGAAGGAAATCTACAAATAAAACAGATTTAATGAGAAGAAAGAGTCTCCGCTTTTGGAGAAAGAATTGTATAAGGGGAAATGTGAGTTATGGAAGAATTGAGGGAAATATTCCAATACAAAAGATCTGACTAGAAATAGAGTTAGCCTACAGAAGAATTGAAGGAAATATCTCTGTGGAAAAGATCTGATTCAAAGTGATTATTTATTGGGGAAGAATTAAAAGTGTAAATGATAAGAGAGTTAAGTACGGAAGAATCGAAGGAGGTATTCCAAGAAATTGAAGTAAGCTATTACTCTAATTGGGAAGAATTGAGTAGGTTAAATGTGAAGAGAGTTGACTAAAGAAGAATAGAATGAAAGGTCTCAATAGCAGAGTTCTTATTAGAAGTAATACCTTACTCCGATTGAGAAATAATTGAAGAGAGTTGACTGTGGAAGAATTGAGGGAACTAACTCAACTAAAGAGTTTTGATTTGAAGCTAGAAATTGCTGTGATAAGGGAAGAATTGAAGAGGCTAAATATGAAGAGAATTGCCTAAGAAAGAATTGAAGGAAATGTCTCAATTAAAGCAATCTGATTTGAAATTGGAATTTGTTCTGATTGGGGAAGAATTGAGGTGAGTTAATGTAAGGACAATAGACTCTAGAAGAAATGAAGGAAATATCTTAATAAAAACATTTGATTTAATTAGAAGAATTATATGAATCAACTCTCTTCTCATTCTTCCATTGAAAAAACTAGTCTAATTAGAATTACAATTTTACTTTGAATGACACAACATTTGACATAGAAGAGATTGATTTATTGGGATGAAAGAAAACTCTAGAAAAGCCGATTGGAGAATTAGCAACGAAAGAAAGACAGATAGAGAGAGAGGGAGATAGAGAGAGATAGAGAGAGAGAGAGGGGAGAAGACAAGTAGTACAATTGATTGATTGTAGGCAAAGAATTAACTGGGACCCGAAAGAAAAGAATAGAAGACCTCATAGATTTGTTGAAATAGTTGCCTAGGAAAAAAATCAAGCAGGGAAGTGCAGTTCTTTAAGAAGAAGAGACAGTAAGAGTCGAAGAATTGAGGATAAAGATTTCTCTTACTAAAAGGAAGAATTGATTGAAATTCATCTGTTATGAACTAAGAACTTTGTGCGATCTCTAATTAGAGAAGTTCGCGTAGAAAGGAACTGTTTAAATTTTCTTATTATAGTTGAACTAACTGTACTGACTTCATTTATCATACTTTTCTAGCCTCTTTCCCTGATAGAGCAGGAGGAAGTTGAGGTAGGAGGTGATGGGGGATCTTATGTAATCGCTAAGCAGAGTTGTTTCTCTGATTAAAGTTCTTAGAGAAACTTCTTGAGAACTCTTGTATATAACAAATTTATTTATCTTACTTTCTTAATACCTCTTTCTCTAGGGGAAAGTTGACTGAAAGTTAAGAATATTCTAAAGGGAACTAATCACTTAATGAGCTCTGCTAAGAGATGTTTCTCTGCAGAAAGTCCTCATAGAAAGTAGAGTTCACTTCAACTCTCTAGTATAGAGAATTGCTTAAGATCTCTTTATTATTTCTAAGAACTTACAACTTTTTAAATTTTCATTAGAGTTCTTCCTCTAGAGAAAGTATAAGAAACTATTTAAGATCTTTTAATTATGCCAAATTCATTTATCAAATTTTCTTACCATATCTTTTTTAGGAGACTTGATGAAAAGTTAAGGAATAGTGTAAAGAGAAGTGGGAACTTATTTGATATGTAGTGGGAGCTGTTTCTCTTAAGAGAGTTCTCATAGCACATAGAGCTTACTACATTTCTCTGGTATAAGCAACTACTTAAGATCTCTAAAGTATTCAGAAGTCAAAGCAGTGCTAAAACTTGGAGTTTAGTTTATCTATAAAGTATATAACCTCTCTTAAGTATAAAAAGTTCATCTATTATACTTTTTGAGTAACTCTTGCTCTGCTAGAGTTGACTAGAAAGGAGGGAAGGCATAGATGAGAGAATCTGTAATCAGATGTTTCCCGGAAGAAACTTCTTGTAAGTCCGGAGAGAGAACTTCTTGAGAACTCGTGATGATTCCCAATTCATTTATCAAACTTTCTTACTACCATATTCTCTAGAAGAGTTGTTTAAAAAGTAGGAAATTGTCTAAAGAAAACTAAGAATTTATATGATCTCTGATTAGAGTTGTTTCTCTGCAGAAATGCCTCGTACTACACAGAGTTGCCACCATCTCTTGGGTAATAGAAAGAACTACTTATTAGAGCTATCCAAACTATACCAAATTTAATCAGCGCACTCTCCCCTTCCCCTCACACCCTACCTGTCCGCATATTGCTCCCGTTGTTGTTGTTGGCAGCGGCTGTTTGAATTTGTCGATTTAATTAATGACTCAGTGAGGTAATCAATTTGTAATTTAATTTGCAATTTTATTTACATAGCAATTGATTTTGATTGTTGCGTTACAATTACACAGCCCCGGCGGCATTTCGAGGCGTTTTAACCAGACAGAGTTACTTCCAGATACAAAGTTACAGATACAGATACAGATACAGATACAGATACAGATACATTTACAGCAAAGCAGGCCAGGCTAAGACAACAACAACAACAGCAACAACAACAGCAACAACGACAACACGACATGATACAACACGATACAATACGATACGATATGTCACGTTACGATACGAGTATGAAACGATTCCCGTTCCGTGTCTCTGTCTTGGGGCCTCTTGCCAGTTACTGCTGCATGTACAGCCTCCGTGCGAGGGTCGACTGATAAGTTGGTTACAATTCATTACTTCTCTACACTTCTATGTCGCTCTCTCTCTCTCTTTTCCTCCTTCTTTCTTAACTGTCCCTTTGTTGTCTTTTACATGCTTTTTCCCAAGTTTGTCATACCCTTTTCAAGCATAACATTACAGGGTATGCTCAAACATTACATTTCTGCTAAGCAATTTCCACAATTTCAAAGGCTCAAGTACTCTAAAATTATTGCATGGCTCGCAAGAGATGATACCTTGTTCTTTACTGTTATCGATAACACATTTTTGTTTATTGCTATCGATATTTTACTAAAGGTGATACTCACTTTCATAATGCTTGCTATTTTCTTGCAAAGAATGTCACTCCATTCCATAATGTTATTGATTTACTCACTAGAGATTATAATTTTATCGATAATTTTGACAATCATCTCTCATATTACTTTGGCTCTACTATTATAGAGAAGTTTGTGGCAATGAATTTCGTGTACAATTATAAAATTTAACAAAATTATCGCTCCCGAAAACACGCTTTTCGCTATCGATTTTTCCCTAGATATTACAGTCAATCGTGCTATTTATGTATTATAAAAAGTTTTGCTAGCGACGAGTCTGGGTGATATAGTTATCGATTGTTCTGCTAGGTGTGAAAATGGTGTTATCGAATTCATTGAGGTGAAGGCACTGTTTAGATAGTGTTATCGATCATATACAGCTATCGATACATCTTTCGGTAATGTCATCGATTTTGCAAACATTTTTCACTACTTTCTATAATCTCGCATTAGCTAGCTGACTCTATGCTCTACCATGTCATTCATTTACTTACTAGAGGTGACACTCAGTTCGATAACATTATCGCATCATCCGCTAGAGTTGATACTCGGAGTGTTAATTTTAGCGAAATGTTAGTTAGAGGTGACAGTCTAAAAAATATTGTTATCGATGACATATAAAACGATTCTGGTATCGACACTTCAGTACATTCGATAATGATATCGATAATACACTTTATAGTGTTTTAAATTTACTCACAAGAGGTAGTACTTTGTTCGATAACATTATCGCATCGGATAGATAATATTATCGAAATGTTAGCTAGAGATGACAGTCTGTTCGATACTGTTATCGATGACATATTTTATGATACTCGCATCGAGTTTTCAGAACGTTAGATAATGTTATCGATAATACGCTCTAACGTGTTATAAATTTACTTACTAGAGATGGTACTCTGTTCGATAATATTATCGCATCGGATAGATAATATTATCGAAATGTGAGGTAGAGATGACAGATTGTTCTTATTTTATGACTTTTCAGTACTTTCGATAATGTTATCGATACAATCGCTTTAGCTGATTCGCTGTGCTATTATGTTATTTACTTACTCAACAGAGATGACACTCTGTTCAATCACACAACCATATTGCTCGATTGCGAACAGTGTGTTCCATCAAGTGATGAAACCGCCCTCGTATAGCTCTGGCTCTGGCTCTGGCACTGTGTCTGAGTCGCTGTCTCTGGCGATACAATTTGATTTGATTTGGTTTTGTTTTAGCGCTTGCGATTGCATACAATTTGCATGCGATTAACAGCGACTGTTGTGCGATCACAGCGGCTGTTGCGGGGGTGCCCAATGGGATGGGGGTAGGCAGACGGGGGGCAGCTAACTGGAGAGTGGGCAACATGTTTTGTTCAACATGTATGGATCATAAATAAAAATAGATGAAATTCCATAGTTGAAGGTGTTAAATGCAAGCGAGCGCAATTTACATCATCGATTTTATTAGCTCAACGTTTATAATTCAATTAAATTGTTGCTACAGAAATCGACAATTATTGTAATTATGATATAGAGCAAGCTCACGAGGAGGGGAGGGGGGGTGTGTGTGTGGGAGTGGTATATTTACTATTTGATCTATGGCTACAAGCTGCTGACGCTAAAGTGCTTCCAGTTTTTACCAAATTCCTCTGCAAGAATTTGCAATTAATTCACTTGAGATTTTCCTCTTTTTCTTAGGAAAACTATAGGAAAATTGTGTGAAATTCCTTGACAAGATTCTGTCTTTTAAGCTTATGGAAGTTTTCTTGTTTTAGTTTCATGTTTTTCATTCCTTAAGCTTTTTAATACTATCTACTTTTGTGATAGTCATATCACAAAGCTTGGATTGAACTTTAATTCTTCAAGTTTCGTTTAAGATTTGATTTAAGCTTGAGCTAGTCGAACTTTCATTGACTGACTGAGTAATCACAAGCCAATTTTCAGTTGGTTTCATCTTAGATTAGTTTAGTTAAAAGACTTTTTACACTTTGACATCTTTTTAAACTTAGAACCAAGTTTAAGTCTCGCCGAGTTTCTTTAGAGTTTGTTAAGACTTTTGATTTAGTTTAATTAACATTTTGTTAATTTTATTTGAAATAGCGACTTTAGGAATATAACTTAAGTTAAGGCTTTGATTTTTCAAAATATTCTTAGAATTTTGTTGAAGTTTTTTTCAGAGTTTTATTGACTAAAATAGACAGAAGAAAGCATAAATAACTTGTAAATAGTTTGGCTGAGATTTTGTGGCGTTCACATGAAGTTTTTACCAAGTTTTGAATAGACTTTTCTCAGAGTTATATGATATTTAGCAGCTTCAGTACGCATTGATTCTTTAAAGTATTCCAAAAGTTTTATTAAAGTTTCTTTAGAGTTTTATTGACTTAAACGGTCTAAAGAATGCATAAATAACGAATTCATAGTACTGGAACTCCTTAGAGTTTCTTTAGAGTTATGGAACAGATTCAGTTTTCTCAAAGTAATATTGGAAAAAGCAGCTTCAGGCTTGGGGACAAACTTAAAACAGAGATTCTTTAAAGTTTTCTAAGAGTTTGTCTAAATTTCTTTAGAGATTTATAACCTTAAACAGCCTGAAGAATGTATATATAATATGCATATAGACTTAACTGGGATATTTTAGAATTTCGATTGAGTTTCAACCAAGTTTATGATAGAGTTTCTTCAGTTTCTACGCATTGATTCTTCAAAGTATTCTAAAAGTTCATATAATATTTCTTCAGAGTTTTATGAAGAAATTTCAGGCTGCGATTTTTTAGAGTTTCGATTGAGTTTTTATCAAGTTTTTTTCAGTTTCTATTCTCTGATTTTTCAAACCATTCTAAAAGTTCATCTAAGTTGCTTCAGAGTTTTATGAAGAAATTTAACAGCAGATTGCAGAAATAACTTGCACATAGTTTAGGCTGAGATTCTTTAAAATTCGATTGAATTTTTATCAAGTTATTGGTAGAATTTCTTCAAGAGTGCGAACACAATTTAAGCATAGATTAGCTCAAGTATTGTTAGAGCTTTGTCTAAGTTTCTTCTGAGATTTAAAAGCTGAAACGGCCTGAAGAATTCATAGTCTGTCTATATTATTTACTAGAGTTCTTCATAGTTTTGAGAGAGGTTTGAAACAGTTTAAAGTTATTGATAGAGTTTTCTCAAAGTTAAATTGATTTAAGCCGCTTCAAGAAAGTTAAACCTATTTTGTAAAGAGTTGTGTTAACTTCGAATGCTGAAGAATTCATAGATAGTTTGTTTAGAATTGTGAAAGTTTTTTTTAATAGAATTCTTCATAAAGTTTGCTTCAAGTTGCATTAGAACTTGAAGCATAAGAACTTTATAGATATTTGTAACTTGGAGTTCCTTCACAATGTTGTTCTTAAGTTTTTGTCAAAGTTTCTGCAGAGTTTTATTGATTTAAACAGCTGGCAAAACTTCACAAAACTTTCTCATTTGTTGCTTAAAACTTTAGATTCAAAGAGTTTTCTTAGTTTCTTTAATTATGGCAATGTTTTTGACAGAGATTTGCACTGTGCTCAAGGTTTTAATAAATTAAGAAAGACATAAGTCTGTCTGTAATATAATATTTATTTTATTATAATATTTACTATATTATTAAATATAATATTTATAAAATTACCTCACATAACTTTGCTCAAAATGTATCCAAAGCTCAATTGCTCAACCTTCAGTTTACATTTCCACATTGCGCATACGCCGCGTGTTACGTTTGATTTAATTTCATAGCCGATTTGTCGACATTTGTTGCTGTTGTTGTCGTTATTTTGCTGTTGGCCAAATCGGTGGCAACTAATTGTCGCATTTTGTTGATGTTTATTGAATATTATTATGATGTTTATGGCTTTTGGCTGTTATTGTCATGCTGACAAATTAGTTTCACACTTTGCAAATCGCCAAATCGCCAATGCGACCAAATTCATGATTTAACTTCGCCCACAACATTTTCTCATATTTTCGTTGTCCAACTCGAATTCTCGACTCTTTGGCTTTCATTCATGAAACACCACCATCCGGTGTGGCAATACCCCGCTTCTCCTGCCTCTCTACCTCTTTCTCTCCCTCTAGATCTCGCTCTATCTCTTCCAAGCCCCCTCGCTTTGTACCACAACTATTCATTGACTGGCAGCAGCTTTTTGGCAGTCCGCCCACCAATTGATCGAATCTTGGCCAAAGTCACTTTTGGTGCTGCCTGCATTTATAATTAGCTCCAAATTTGTCTTCAGCCGGTTTTATGGACATGTCCAGTTGCTCGGTTGCTCAGTTGCTCAGTTGCTCAGTTCGGCCTCTGACTTCTGAGTCTGGTCAACATGTTCTTGCCAAATTGGCGTAAAATTTATAAAAAATTTAATTTTCGTTGCCCTGTAACCATAAAATCAACAACATGGGGTATGCTTGGCTGGTATGCCAACTTTATTTTAATTAATTTTCTTTTTTTTTAATAATTTCATCATAATTAATACCCTGTGAAATTATCATTATCAAATCACTTTAATCTGTTATTAGTTGAATTAATTTCTACATTTCGTCCTTACATCCTTATTTACAGGGTATCTTTTAGTCGCTCATGCCACGTGTTTACATGTCGTCTTTAATTTTTGATTATATTCATTTCAGGCAAACTTCATTTCATTTCGCTTGACTATTTAATCAACACATAATTTTTTACAGGGTATCTGCTAGTCGCACCTTAAACTCGATTATAATGTGTAAGCTTTGTTTATTATAATCTTTGTTGTATTTGAATTTTATTTAAATTTATTTCAATATTTAATCGTCACATCATATTTTACAGGGTATGTGCAAGCCGCCCTTTCTACAGGATTACATGTAACTGGTATGTTTATTATACTCTTTGTTATATTCGTACTTTATTTTAATTCATCTCAATATATTATCAACAATTTAGTTTTTACAGGGTATGTGTTAGTTGCTCTTGCCACACGATAGTAGGTCAGCACGCTTTTGTCTGTAATTATATATATTTTATTTAAATATTATTTTTGAATTCAATTTTATATTTAATCATCACAATATTTTTTTTACAGGGTATCTATTAGTCGCTCATGCTTCTCGATTACTAGTCCGTCCACTATCGTTTGTGATAATATATATCTTACTTAAACTTCACTAAAATTCAATTTTATATTTAATCATCACAATATTTTTTTTACAGGGTATCTATTAGTCGCTCATGCTTCTCGATTACTTCTTCCCCCGCTTTTGTTTATGATTGTATATATTTTACTTAAACTTCATTTCAATTCAATTTGATATTTAAATTTCACAATATTTATTACAGGGTATCCATAATTCGCTCATGCCCCTCGATTACATGCCTGTCCGCTTTTGTTAGTTATTATCTTTGTTTATTTTGATTTGTCGACTTGATGTTATGCATTTTATTTTGGTCCGAAAGACAAAGCGCGCGTGTTCAACAAATTGGTTGAAAGCAAATCGCATTTGGTTGAAACTGGAGCAAATCAAATTGAAACAATACATTCTCCACTTCAATGGCCAAATGGGCGAACGCCATTCATTAGAGTTAGATTGATTGCAGGGTGTGTTTAGCGTTGTGCATTGTAATTTAATTCAATTGAAGTTGAATTTGAATTGTTCAATCAAAGCGTTCAACTTGTTTGGCATATTTTCAATGTTGATCAATGCGATCTTGATGAAACTTTAGAAAGCCAACATTTGTACTGGGTATGTGCAGTATATCACTGCTGCAGTCAAATTTATGTTAAGCTATTCAAGCTTTCAGCTTTCAACCAACTTAATTGAAGTAACTCTCTCAGACTCTCAGACTCTTGGCAAATCCCTGGGGTTCACTTGGAGCACAATGATGATCGTGTGGAGTGTTGTTGCTGTCGTTGTTGTTGCTGTAGCTTGTTGCAGCAATTAGCCAGCGACAGCGAGTGTCAACGTGATTTGACCCATTGTCGCATTTGAATTTGCAATCAACCAAACAACAACAATAAGCGAGAAAGCATTGGACGCGAATTTCAACCAAATTCAATTTCAATTCAATGTTGAATGCATGCTGAATGCCAAATGTTGCATGGCAAATGTCGAAGAGATGCGCGAGTGGAGGCAAACAACGAATGATTTGCAATGCATTTCAATTAGTTAGTCAAATATTCAATCATTGAATGTCAGCTTCAATCAAAACAAAGTTGTATAATACTAATACATAAGTAATATACTTACTACACCTACGGCAATTTCTATTTTAATTCATTATTGCGTATTGCGTCAACTATAACTACAAGGCATTTCAATCACAGAGTCACGCATTGAATTGTTTAATTATTGAAAGACAGTTTCAATCAAATGGCGCTAAAAATAGACATCGAGAGGGTTTTACGAATGCAATATAAAGAACGTTGCTAAAAATGTGTCAACAATCTGTGCTGCATTTCGCTTAGTTAATTGACTGATAAGAACGTTCAATCATTGAATGACATTTTCAATCCAAACTGTGTAAAAAAATCATTTTATACATTATAAATGATATATACAAGGAAGTGATACAAAGTCTATATATGTAACAATAAGTCGTTCAACTAAACGCACATTCAATCATTGAACAGCGTTTTCAATCGGAAGAGTGTAAATCTTGACATTGAAATGCGCATTGCTAACTGAAATGGAAGTTATTGTCAGGATATTAAAAAGATTTGTTATAATGTAAAGAATTTCAATTCTATTTAACACTTTATTTAACACTTTCAATTTGAATTGAATTCATGTTCAATTCAATTCAGTTTCAATGTCGTGTGCATAATTTATAATCGTTAAAATCTTCATTGAAGCGACTTAAGAGCTGTGTAATACTTCCCATCGGAAAATTTAAGATTGTTCAACCATTGAATGGCAAATGAAGCAGGATATGTTGAACATAACTACAAGTAATCATTATAGAAATTGATCAATATTGAAAGATTTATATAAAATTATTGAAGCTGAATCAGAGCTGTTTTGTATATCAATCAGTTAATCAACTATACTATCGTTCAACCATTGAATGGCAGCTTCAACCAAAGCAGGATATGTTGACTACAAGTCATCAATAGTGAAAGATTTATAATTAGTGGATTGAAGCTGAGTAAGAACTGTTTTATATATCAATCAGTTAATCAACTGTAAGTTCGTTCAACCATTGAATGACAGCTTCAACCAAAGAAGGATATGTTGACTACAAGTAATCAATATTGTAAGATGTATAATTAGTTGATTGAAACTGAATCATAGCTGTTTTGTATACTAATCAGTTAATCAACTGTACGTTTGTTCAACCATTGAATGGCAGCTTCAACCAAAGCAGGATATGTTGAATATAACTTCAAGTAATCAACATTGAAAGTATTTAAAGTAGTTGATTAAAGCTGAATAAGAGCTGGTTTATGTATCAATCAGTTAATCAACTGTACGTTCGTTCAACGATTGAAAGACAGCTTCAACCAAAACAGGATATATTGAACATAACTGCAGGTAATCAATATTAAAAGATTTATAATTAGTTGATTGAAGCTGAATAAGAACTATTTTGTATATCAATCAGTTAATCAACTGTATGCTAGTTCAACCATTGAAAGACAGCTTCAACCAAAGCAGGATGTGTTGAACATAAGTACAAGCAATCAATATTGAATGGATAAAAGCTTGTTGCCTGAGCGTCATAAGAGCTGTGTAACACTTCAAACAGTTAAACAGCAATACGATCGTTCAACCATTGAATGACAGCTTCAACCAAAGCAGGATGTCTTGAACATAACTGCAAGTAATCAATATTGAATGATTTATAATTAGTTGATTGAAGCTGAATAAAAGCTGATTTAGTTGATTGAAGCTGAATCAGAGCTGTTTTGTATACTAATCAGTTAATCAACTTATTCGTTCAACTATTGAAAGACAGCTTCAACCAAAGCAGGATGTGTTGAACATAAGTACAAGTAATCAATATTGAATGGATAAAAGCTTGTTGCCTGAGCGTCATAAGAGCTGTGTAACACTTCAATCATTTAAACAGCAATACGATCGTTCAACCATTGAATGACAGCTGCAGTCAAAACAGAGTTCGATTAAGAATGAGATTAATCTGTAACAGCAAGTGGAGGCTCAGACGCAGTATATCAATAAAAGTTAACAAAATGCTTTACATATTTGCGGCACTTTCAATACCAATTGAAATTGCGATGCCGATGCTGATGCTGATTCTGATTCCGATTTGCAATTGCATTTTCTATTTCTATTTCCATTTCAATTTCAATTTCATGTTCAATTTCAATTGCCCGAGTCGACAGCTGAGATAATTGATGATTATGAGTGTCGGTTAAATGTCGTGAGCAAGTTTTACTGCAATAAGCATATGCATGTCTATGCATATGTATGTGTAAATGTATATGTATATATATGTATATATAGAGATATGTAGGATTGGATGTGTCGTAAATCAAGTGAGCCAATGGTAGCATATAGAGAGTTGAGAGCTGTTAGATATCATCTAAGTAGCGATTCGTGCTGCAGTCGTCGTCGTCGTCATCGTCATCGCCGTTGTCGTTGTCGTTGTCGTTGTCAGACCAAATGTGGGCGCTCTAAGGTTTGGCCAATTCCATGCCATTCCATTTGATACTCTTCCGAGGGGTATTGCAAATATTGTCACCTCATGTGTAACGCCTGAGAGTATATAAATTCCTGATCAGTCGTGTTAGTTCAGTTTTTAAGCTCTCTAGATGCTTCTTCGCACAGCTGCGTCTTCTGCCCACAGGCAGTACATATGTCGTCAGATCAGATTACTATATCGTATAAAGTAGTTGGTATGAAAAACTTCTTTGTTTCTTGATTCTTGATTTGCAATTTAAAATTTTAAATTTAAATTAAAATTAATCTTATTTTAAACTTAAATTTTAAACTCATTTTTACACTTAAATTTCATTTGTAATTATATTTAATTTAATTATCTTAAGATTTTGATTTTTAGTTGGGTCGACTGCTGTTAGTCGACGTTAAATAAATAAAAATAAATAAATAAATTCTCATATGTTAATGATTCTCACATATTATATATTTTATGGTACTTTATATATACTGAACAGATTTCATTCGGATCGGACTGCTATATCACATAGCTGTTATAGGAGCGATCGGGCTAAATTAAGATTTAGTACGAAAAACTTTGTTGTTTTTTGAATTATCTCAATGAATCTTAAAAATTTATATTTTAAGATGTTCTATATATACTTACTTAATTTGGAACAGATCAGACTACTATATTATATAGCTGCCATAGGAACGATCGGTTCAAAATGAGGCTTTAGAATGAAAAGCTTTGCTGTTTCTAGAGATATCTCAATAATTCTTAAAGATTATACATTTAATGATATTCCATATAATTTGGAACAGATTGGACTACTATATCATATAGCTGCCATAGGAAGGATCGGACTAAAATGAAGCTTTGGTATGAAAAACTTTGTTGTTTCTGGATATATCTTAATAAATCTCACAGATTATACATTCAATGATATTCCATGTATACTGGATAAATTTGAAATAGATCGGACTACTATATCATATAGCTGCCATAGGAACGATCGGTTCAATCTGAAGTCTTGGTAAGAACAACTTTGTTGTTTCTGCAGATATCTCAATAAATCTCACACATTAAACTTCTTATCTGGCTTTATATATACTGACTTAATTTGATTAG
This sequence comes from Drosophila macrospina, assembly GCA_035042075.1. Classification (NCBI taxonomy): domain Eukaryota; kingdom Metazoa; phylum Arthropoda; class Insecta; order Diptera; family Drosophilidae; genus Drosophila; species Drosophila macrospina. Next base: position 323,878 of record JAWNLW010000527.1, on the reverse strand, counting down.
GATCAGACTAATATATCATATAGCTGTCATAGGAAGGATCGGTTCAAAATGAAGTCTTGGTATGAACAACGTTATTGTTTCTGTAGATATCTTCATAAATCTCACAGATTATACTTCTGATATGGCGTTATATATACCGACTAAATTTGATTTGGATCAGCTGCCATAGCAACGATACGTCTAAAATTGAATTTCTGTAAGAAAAACCAATTTAAATTGCTTAAATTATTTCAACTGATTTAAGTAAAATTTGTATTTATGGCAGCGTATAAAATGTTCGTTGTGGCGCATTGATTACATTTTGATTCGATTCGCTTCGCTTTGATATCAATGCAAATGAAAATTGCCTCTCAGTCGATTTATCGACCATATATAGTCAATATAAGATGGCATCTCAACTGTCAACACGACAGACGCCAACGCCACAAGCGCCACCTGGTGTTCCATACATGGTTTACCGCTGGCGGTTTTTCACGTTTTGAATTACGGTTTTGGGTTTTGCATTTCGATCAGATTGCATTTGGGCCCTTGCGTGTCTCATATACAGTAGCTGCTTTGGCCTAGAACTGCAATAAGGGGGCCACACCCACCACGGCACCTAAGCACCTCAGCAACTAGGCAGCTCAGCACCTCAGCACCTCAGCACCTCAATAGCTCCACAGCTCAGTAGCTCAGCAGCTCGGCACCTCAGCTATGCTACTCTCACACAACCTTCTGCTCTGCTCACGCCACTCCCCGTTGCCCGCATGCCACCCCTCTCCTCGTGCGACAAATGGCGACGTATTCATTTGTTTGCTGTTTGCCAATCAGCCTGTCAATAATTGTCAACAAGGTGTGACTATGCCAATATTTAATTATTCGATTTCATTTGCTTTTCATTCGGAACCCAAGCAACTGCGCAGCCGGTGACGATTGAGATACCCTGTCAGCAGTTGACTCATCACAATGGGTATGCACGACTGGCAGCCAATTGCTGAAATTATGGATTTCATTATTTCTAATCAGTTTTTCTTTTCGTAGTTATGAATCCTTCTCTTGATATATCCTGTAAATTGACTTACAATACGGTATACTCGACTGACAGTCAATTGCTGAAATTATGGATTTACTTATGTCTGACTTGTTTTTGCTCTTGTTTTTGATCTTCTCTTGATATACCCTGTAAAACGGCTTACAATAGGGTATACTCGACTGAGAGTCAATTGCTGAGACTTTGAATGTACCTAAGTCTGATTTGTATTTGTTCTTGTTTTTGATCTTCTCTTGATATACCCTGTAAAACGGCTTACAATAGGGTATAGTCGACTGACAGTCAATTGCTGAGATTTTGAATGTACCTAAGTCTGACTTGTTTTTGTTCTTGTTTTTTAACTTCGCTTGATATACCCTGTAAAACGACTTACAATAGGGTATACTCGTCTCATAGACAATTGTTTAACTTAGGGATATATATATTTCCGACTAGTTGTATTTCTTTACCTTTTGAACATAACCTCCACGTTACATACCCTGTAAAAATACTCACGAAAGAGTATACTCGACCAGCAGTCAATTGTTTAAACTATATATTTACGTACTTCAGACAAGTTGAGTTTACTTTCCAATTGCATATATAGACATGCGACTGATATACCCTGTACCAATACTTACAAATTGGTATACTCGACTGATTGTAAATTGTTTAAGGTATATTACTTTTGACTAGTAGAGTTTAATTTGCTTTAAGATTTCCTGCTGCGCTACTACTATACCCTGTAATTTGACTAGCAGTAGGGTATACTTGACTGCTGAGTAATTGGTCAAATTATATATATTCTATTTCTAGATGTTTGGTCTGCTTGCTTTTCCTCTTGCGTATGTTGACGCGCAACTGATATACCCTGTAAGCTGACAACATCTATGAAGCATAGAGCTTACTGTGACTTTTATTATACATTTTATTAAATTTACAGGGTATTTTTTGGTGTCATACCGCACTTGTTGTTTCGCTGAGCATCAAATTGAACGCATGCTCTTCGTGTCCTCTCACCTCTATCTCGCCTGTTTAACTTAAACTATATGCATTTGCTAATGTTGTTATTGTTGTTGCTATTGTTGTTGACGTTGTTGCTGATGTCGCTTAAAATTTGTTAAACATTTGCGTAAGAACAATTGATTTAAAGATTCAACAATTTGACTATAAATAAAACCATTGAAAGAACTTCAAAGATTCCCATTAATAGAACCTGATTTCAGTTTAGTACTTAACTTACTTTACAGCTGGCTTTAAAAGTTAATAAAGAAATAACAATAATAACACTAAAGCAATTGTAAGTTAAGCTTGAATTGGTTTTCAGTTAAGTTGCAGTCAACTGAACAAGTTGGCTTTAATAAATGCCAGCTAAAGCAGGGACTTGTAACTAGTCAGATCAGCATAGCTTTCCCGAGAGCTCAGCTCAGTTATAGATAACTCGAGAGATTGTTTATATTTCATTGAATGAAATATCAAATAAACTTGTTCTACTTGCAGTCTCATTTACAAATTTCTATCACAACTCGTGCACATCGTTGAGTATTCATCAGTTGTCAATCAAGCAAGCCTAAACGACTTTTGGCCAAAATTGTCGCCTCAATGAATCCGGCGGATATCTTGATATCCCAACTAAAGCGACTCTAAATGGCAATACTTTCCATTTCGAGGCATGCAATCATCATTTCCAAGTCAATAAGTATGAAACAAGCTAGAGAACAAGTTCAGACTTCTCAGCTCAATGTGTGCGAATACCCTAGAACAACGAGTTGTGTTGAAGTCACAGGGTATAAAATATTTTCAAAGATCTTTCAATGAAGAAATATGAATTTAAATTAAAATAAGTAAATAAATTCAAATTCAAAACAATAAAATGTAGCTAGCAGTACATTTGAGCTAACTACAGGGTCTATTGCAGTCTATGAGAGCAACTTTAGTTAGCTTTTCAACGAAGTTATAACGCAGCAAGCTAACGATCCATCAGTTTGCTATGTCCGCCCCATCTGAAATTTCCCGGCAAGTTTAATAATTAAAAAACACATTCTGTTAATTTTTAAATATTTATATTTATATTTATAAATTTATAAATTTTTGCATTTATTTTTTGTTTTTTTTTTGCTATTTTTTATGATTTTTTGTTGTTTGTTTTTTGTTTAAGTCTGTACTGGAAAAAGAAAATAAATTAAAAATAAAAATAAAATAATATAGTAATAATTAAATGTAAAATAAGAGAATTGTTTATATTTTGTTGTTTTTGTTGTTGTTTATTGTGTGTTTTTTTTCCTTCTTGTTTTTGGGGTTTTTTTGTTTGTTTTGTTGTTGTTGTTGTTGGTTGGTTTTAAATTTATAAACACTAAATTTAAATTATTAGTACAATTGTTTTTCTTTTTGTTGTTTTTGCGTTTTCATAATTTCTTTTTGTTGTTTTTGTTGTGTTTTTCTTTTAGTAAATATTTCGCAATGAATTGTTTATAATTAATTCATCAATATATCAATATATATATGTATATATATATAAATATATAAGCATATAAGCTACAAGAAATAAACATAAAAATTATAATAATAAGAATAATTTAATAGAATAAAAATTAATAAAAAATTAATACAATTTCATTTTTTGTTTTCTTTTTTTTTGTTGATTTCCATTGCATATGCGTGTGTGTGTGTGTGTGTGTGTGTATAAATATGTGTACATGGCATTTTCGTTTTTTCTTGCTTTCCATAATTTTTTTCTTTTAAACAAATTTTGTACATAATTTTTTTTTTAATTATATAAAAATATTTACTCTTTTTTTTTTTAATACGCTTTGAAAAATGTTGTGTGTGCTTGTGTGTGTTGGTGTGTGTATGTGTGTGTGAGTAAGTAACAATTAGTACAAAATAATTTCACAATTGAAAAGCATTATTTTCAATTTGCTTTCAAACTTTTCTTTCGCTTTTTTTTTGTGTGTTTCTTCTTCTATTTTTTTTCTTTCGCTTTCACAAAAAAACAAAAAAAAATCTTTGCTTATTTACTAAAATATTTGTTTATATATTTTTTTGCCATTCAGTCAATCAGTCGAAACTTTTGGTTGGCGCCGCGGCATTTTGGGGGTGGCGTCTCAAAATCTATCGATAAGCGATAACAATGTATCGATGCCAACTTTTAATCGCACCCAAAAGCGTTTCCCACTGCGTTTTGTTTCTCATAAATTAGAAAAAAAAATGTATATATATATATATATGTTATAATCTTCATATATATATATATATATATATGTGTGTGTGTGTGTGTGTGTGTTTGTATATATAATCGTTATATATGTGTATATATATCGCTTGTATTTTAAATTGTATTTTATATATGGTTTCTTTCGCTTTCAAAATTGCAATTTAAATGTGAATTTAAATTCATTGAAATGAAGAAGTTTTTTCTCTTTTTTTTTCAAGTTGTGCTTGCAAGTCGCCAAAGCAGCAGTTGTAAGAAGCAAGGAGAATTGTTTATATTTTTTTTGGTTGGGAAGGGGAGGGGGGGGGTGTCTGGGTAAAGAACACAGCACAGTTCTACTTTTGATAATAAAAAAAAAAAAAAAAATTAAATTGTTGAAAAATGCTTGAAGTAGTAGAAGTAGTAGAAGAAGAGCATTTAAAGCCAACTGCACTGGTTAAACATATACATATATATCAGATATCATATTATATATATCATAATCATATTTTACTCTCTCTCTCTCTCGCTCCTCGCTCGCTCTCTCGCTCGCTGTCTGCAGCAAGCGCAGGCTTTCGTTTAGCTTGTGCTTTTCTATTGTTGTTGTTGCAGTTTTTATATAATACAAGTTTCTCTCGCTTTCTCTCTCTCTCTCTATCGCTCTCTCTCTCTCTATCGTTCTCTCGCTTGCTTGCTTGCTTACTCGCTTTCTATCTCGCTCCCACACACAAGCGTGTGCACAAACTTAATGCATGCCACTCGCACTTGGAAGAGCTTCGCTGCGCGCCGCTTCAGCTGCTGCCGGCTGCGGCACCGCGCTGCTGATGATGCGGCTGCCGCTTGTGGTGTCGCCTCGAGCGTCGGCACTGCGTCGAGCAGCATTCATCAATGGGCTGCGCAGTCAGCTCGCTGCCGGGCTTATCAAACAGGCGACGCTTGTTGGAGACACGCGTCTGCTGGCACGTGGACCTCGAGCAGCGTTTGCGATCGCAGTTGACTTTGGAGTCCTGGAAAAAGATGGGAAATGGAAAACAAAATAAATATATATATATATATTAGTTGGGTGTTGCATGCCACTTACCTTGCAACGACATTTGATGCACTTCTGCTCGCCGTGCGACAACAACACGGGATGCCATTCCTGTCCATTCTCATAGATCTTATTGACCACCTTGCAACCGCCGGCGGCCAGCAGCTCCTCCGCATTGTGGGCCGCAGTGCGTTGCATTGCCTGATCGTGCAACACATTCGGATTATTTGGCGTATGCTTGCTGCCATGATTGCTCTGCTTGCCCTCCGGACAGATCTTGCAGCAGGCCTTCTTATCGGGGCGATAGGCCAGCTTCTCGCTGCACTGCAGGGGGGGGCATGTCATGCGGGGGCAACGCACCTCAAGGGTGACAAGATCACAGCTGCAGGTGGTGCACGTATCAAAGCCATTCGGTGGCAAGAACGGATGCCAACTGGCGCCAGCCGCATGGAATTGATCACCCAAGCGGCAGCCGCGTCGTTGTTGCAACAACTCGGTGGCATTGAGGGCTGCACTGCTGCCACTGCTGCTGCCTCCGCTGCTGCTGCCACTGCTGCCACTTTGGGTGCTGGCCGTGGCATGCCAATCGGCGGCCTGTTCACGCCTTGCCACACACGTCGGACAGCATTCGCCATCGCGCTGCAGCAGCTGCTCGATGGCCGCCTTGCACTTTAGGGCTGGACACTTGATCAGCTCACAGTTGGCCTGGCCACGCTGGCAGGCGCACATGTGGCACGTGTCCTGGGCGCTGCGCCACTGCTCGGACTCATTGTAGAAGCGGCCGGAGTGGAAGCACTTCGTTTCGCCGGTCAACATCTGATCATCGTTGTGGTCCCCCGGCACGGGCACATTGTTGTCCGTGTAAATGGGGAAACAGTGCGCTGGCACCTTGGTGCTCTTCAGCTTGCCGCGCAGTATGATCTGATGGTTGTTGTTGTGCTTCGCATGCAACTCCAGATAGCACACACTTGTCTCCAGCTTGATGAGCTCCGCCGACGGCATGCCGAGCACAAAGCCCTCCATGTAATTGCCATTGAACTCCTCGAGCAGTTTCCGGGTGACGGGCGCCCCAATCGCCTCAATGGGTTTCTCCTCCAAATACAGTTGCAACTCCTGGCTGGGCACACCGCTCAGCGTCAGCTCGTAGTGCAGATTGCACTCGTTGTCAATGGACATCCAGGCCATGCCCATGGCCCCAGCCACGGAGTCGCCATGCTGCTTCAGCAGTATGGGTTCGGCGGAGTCGCGGGCATCGGCCACGGGACGTGGCACGAGGCGGCCGCGTATTAGGCTTGCCTCATGCTCGGTGGCCACATTGACGCCCAGGTCGCCGGCATAGAGGGACTCGAGGACCTTGGGTCCCAGCTTTTCCACGCTGCCAATGGCTTGATTGAAATTGAAACTGGACGTTAGATCCTCGAGCTTGGCCTTGCGCTTGCCCTGCTCCTCGATCAGACTGATGTTGGGACGATCTCGGGTATTCACATGATCCGTCTCAATGTTGTACGCCAGCGAGCCATCCGTGTTGAGATAGACCCAGGCCAGGCCGCTGCTCCGTGTGACGGAGTCGCCGCCATGCTGGCTGCCTGGTGACAACAGTGTTTGAAAGATCTCACAGCTCGTCCGGGTGACAATGTGACCCTGGATGCGCAATTGCGGATACTTCTTGGACTCCACCGTCAGCAGCAGTTTGCCGCGCGACATCAGCCGCAGATTCTGTATGGTTATGGGCGACGATAGCTCGAGTACGTTGATCTCCGCGGAGGGTTTACGCACACGCGGCACCTCATCGAAGATCACCTCCTTCCGCTCCGGCAACTCAATGCGCACACTGAGCGCCGCATCCGCGAACTCCTCCACCCCAAACACACCATTGAACACCAGCGTCAAGTGCATTGAACTCGCCGCACCGCTGCTAGTCGACACAATCGCTGTGCCCCCCGCACCAGCCAGCTGTGCATCCGGCTTTCCATTCGCCGCCATCGGTGGCTCCAACAGCGAACTGAACAACTCCGTCTGCAGCGCCGTGTACTTGGCTATCCTGCCGGCCAAGGCGAGCTCCGCCTGATGCTTGTTGCCCCACAGCAGCACCACATGCAGCCGATCGTCGCGCAGTATCCGCTTGTAGTCCCGTGGCACGCGTCGCCACACACCACAGATCTTGCCCGTGGCATTCTGATAGACACTCAACGTGCCACTCAGTGTGGTCTCCAGTTGATGCTCCTCCAGTATGACCCCGTCATCGCCCACGAATTGGATGGCGTGGGGTCGTCCGATTCTCGATGATATATAGAACGAGTAATACAGATTCTTTTTGTGGAACAAAAAGCGTGCGGTGGCAACCACATTCTGTGGATTGTATGTGGAATACATGGACTTCATTTCCTCACCCTTCAGGAAATAGGATGTGCGTCCCGTTAACAGCGCTGCGTAATCTGTATGTGAAAGATATATATGGATATAGATATAGATATAGATATAGATATAGATATAGATATAGATATAGATATAGATATAGATATAGATATAGATATAGATATAGATATAGATATAGATATAGATATAGATATAGATATAGATATAGATATAGATATAGATATAGATATAGATATAGATATAGATATAGATATAGATATAGATATAGATATAGATATAGATATAGATATAGATATAGATATAGATATAGATATAGATATAGATATAGATATAGATATAGATATAGATATAGATATAGATATAGATATAGATATAGATATAGATATAGATATAGATATAGATATAGATATAGATATAGATATAGATATAGATATAGATATAGATATAGATATAGATATAGATATAGATATAGATATAGATATAGATATAGATATAGATATAGATATAGATATAGATATAGATATAGATATAGATATAGATATAGATATAGATATAGATATAGATATAGATATAGATATAGATATAGATATAGATATAGATATAGATATAGATATAGATATAGATATAGATATAGATATAGATATAGATATAGATATAGATATAGATATAGATATAGATATAGATATAGATATAGATATAGATATAGATATAGATATAGATATAGATATAGATATAGATATAGATATAGATATAGATATAGATATAGATATAGATATAGATATAGATATAGATATAGATATAGATATAGATATAGATATAGATATAGATATAGATATAGATATAGATATAGATATAGATATAGATATAGATATAGATATAGATATAGATATAGATATAGATATAGATATAGATATAGATATAGATATAGATATAGATATAGATATAGATATAGATATAGATATAGATATAGATATAGATATAGATATAGATATAGATATAGATATAGATATAGATATAGATATAGATATAGATATAGATATATATATATATAGTTATCGATATATATTAATCGATATATGCTCTACTCACGTTTCATATTGCGCTCCTCCTCCTCGCTGGGCACAGGCACATCCAATGCCACATCGGTATCTGAAATGATATGAATGGAAACACACACACATATAGTACTTGTTGTTGTTATTGTTGTTGTTTGTGTTGTTGTTGTTGTTGTTGGCATTATGTTTGCTCTAGTTGTGCTGTTCTTGTGGCGGTTCAAAGTGAATGCCGCTCAATGAAATGAAATGAAATGAAATGAAATGAATGGTTCACTGGTTGCATTCAAAGGGCAGGTAGACGGGGCAGTGTGTGGCACAACACGCTGTCTGTCCAGCTGGCATTCATTAATCGTGCATAAATTGAGACACAGCAGGTAAACTAGACTCCGAGTTCGACAGCGACAGCGACGCTGACTGCGACTGCGACGGCGACGCAGAATGAGACCCGAAATGCAACTTCCAGGAATTGGCTTGGCGTGAAAGTAGGTGGACATTTCCGGTGTGACAGGGGCAGGCAAGCACACACACGCACACACACACACCACACACACCACACGCACACACACCACGCACACACACAACAGTTGATTGACAGTGGCACATAAATCACCTACTCAGCTCTACAGCCTCAACTTCGTTAGAAGTCGCTACCCAAAGCTGATTATAAAAGAAGAAACAAGCTGTGTACTCTGAAAAACTCAACGCGCAGTTACCCTGTAATTGCAATTATTATCATCAGCATTTCACGCTGTGATTTCAACTTGTTTTAGCCCTTTTTTCTGCTCTTCTTTTGATTTTACTACGCACTGAACTCAAGCAACTCAGCTGCTTTGGTAGATAATCTGCTGAAACTTTCAGTATTGCCAGTTCAGACTTAAATAAAGATATATTCTTTGATTTGTTGTCCTACAACTTCAACTTCTAATTTTATTGCATTTATAATTCTGCCCCAACTTAAGTAACTCAGCTTCCTTATTAGATACTCTGCTGAAACTTTCAGTATTGCTAGCTTAGACTAAAATTCAGATACACTATTTGATTTGTTCTTCTAAAACATCTACTTTCCTTTATATTGCAAAAACAAGTTTCACCCAACTCAAGGAACTCAGCTGCCTTGGTAGATACTCTGCTGAAACTTTCAGTATAGCTAGCTTAGACGGAAATAAAGATATATTCTTTGATTTATTCTTCTAAAACATCTACTTCTCCTTATATTGCAATTATATATCTCACCCAACTCAAGGAACTCAGCTTCCTTATTAGATACTCTGCTGAAACTTTCAGTATTGCTAGTTCAGACTTAAATAAAGATATATTCTTTAATTTGTTGTCCTACAACCTCAACTTCTTCTTTTATTGCAATTATAAGTCTCCCCCAACTCAAGTAACTCAGCTTCCTTATTAGATACTCTGCTGAAACTTTCAGTATAGCTAGCTTAGACTAAAATGTAGATACACTCTCTGATTTATTTCTCTAAAACCTCTATTTCTCCTTATATTGAAATTTTAATTCTCAACCAACTCAAGGAACTCAGCTGCCTTAGTAGATACTCCGCTGAAACTTTCAGTATAGCTAGTTTAGACTAAAATATAGATACACTTTTTGTTTTGTTCCTTTAGAACCTCTATTTCTCCTTATATTGCAATTATAAGTCTCACCCAACTCAAGGAACTCAGCTGCCTGTGAAGATATGCAGCTGAAATTTGCAGTGTAAGGAGCTAACATCTTAACATAAACATATACACAAAAGCTGCATACTCGCGCCAGCCATGTTTACAGGGTATTAGCATAAAAATAAAGTCAGAAAAAAAAAATATCAGAAAAAGAAGAACTTGGAGGCTAAAGCTGATGCTAAAGCTGAAGCTAAAGTTGATGTTGATGCTGCATTGGAATTTCGATTATTTAACTCACCCTCTAACCGCTACACCCCACCCCATCCCCCCTCCCACAGCACTCACCCACAAAAGTTGTCTGCTTTAAGCCGCAAAATCAAAAGAAGAAGGTGAAAAAAACAAAATAAAAATAAATAAAAATAAAAATCAACTTCTTGCCGCATAATGAAGGGCGACAAATCTGACACCTTGTATAGCATTTTATTGAGCCGAGGCCGAGTTGATATCGGTTTAATGTGGGGACGGGGCCAAGCTCATGCTGCGGTTGCCCGAGTGTGTGTGTGTGTGTGTGTGTGGTGTGCTGTGCTGTGTGTGTGTGGTGTGTGCTGTGCTGTGCTGTGTGTAGCTTCAATGTCTCTGGCTGTCCGATCTTATCGCCTGATCTTAATACGAGCCACTTCTGACCGAAGCCGCTAGTCCCTTTCCTTTTTCTTCTCCCTCTCTCACTCTCTCTCTGTCTCGCTCCCTCTATCTCTGCTTATTCCTTTGCGTTTCTTTCTGTTCCTTTTTTTTTATTTGTCTTTTTCAATTTGACGCGTCGTCTGCACATTCTTTAGCTTATTGGCGATCGTTTCAAAAGATCGCAGCTGAGAGCTGCGAGCTGAGAGCCTGTTGAGGTGCCAGGTTCCAGCTACAGCTACAGCTACAGCTACAACTGCAGCTCCAGGTTGCGATTGAGATTGAGATTGAGGTTGAGGTGCCTCAGTTCGTGTCCCCAGCTCCAATGCTGCCTCGGCATTGCCCTTGACTTGAGCATTGCAGATGAATGAATTTCATTTCATTTCATTTCATTTCATTTCGTTTCGTTTCGTTTCAGTTGTGTGCCGTGTGTGGTTCTTTAGCTGCTGCTGCTGCTTCTTCTTCTTCTTCTTGTTATTTCGGTCTTGGCCGGGCCGTTTTTGTAAGCCAAGATAAATGAGTTTTGTTGCGCACAAAGACGACGACACGTTGCCCATCATGACAGCCACAAGAGAACGAAGACACACAGCCAGCTTGGACGGACAGTGGGCTAGCCGCACAGTGCGACAGACAGACACACAGACAGACAGACAGACAGCCAGAAGCCGACAAAGCCAGTGAAAAAGAAAAAGAGAAAAAAAACCAAAAACAAAAACTAAAAGAAAACGAAAGAAAGACAAACGACACCTTCGGCATTGAGTCAACGCTTTGGTATGCGGCTTCTCAGGCTACCCCTTTGCCTGTGTGCCCCTGCCCCGCAGCCGTCGGATCATCTGCTTGAAATCCAGTATCTTGAGATCTTCAAATCTTGCAGCTCATTAACAGAAGTATGAAAGTGTTTTTTTTAGTAGTTCTCAGGTCTCTAATGAAACGAGCTATAATACTTGAAAGTAAGCCAAGAGCTTGGGGGGGCCAGGTCGAATGGGAAAGGGAGGGAGAAGAGAAGTAGGAGGAGGAGATGGAGTAGGAGCAGAAGAAGCAGGAGGAGTAGGAGAAGCAGGAGTGTTAGGAGAAGTAGGAAGAGTTCGAGGAGTAGGAGGAGTAGGCGAAGCAGGAGAAGCAGGAGTAGGAGGAGTAGGAAGAGTACGAGGAGTAGGAGCAGCAGGCAGAGCTAAGAGGAGGCTAAGGAGTAAGATGATGAGACAGCAGAGCGAAGAGATAAGTAGAGCAGCAGCAGGGGGCGGCTAGGTCTTTAGTCTTAGCTCTAGGGTATTACTTGAAATGGAGTAAGAAAGAGAGAGTGAGGAGCAGCAGCTTGGCAAGTAAGAGCTTGAGAGAAAGAGAGAGCGAGAGAAAGAGGGAGATTGAGAACTTTTGTCCTAACGCCCTTTAAACTGAGACTCAGTGAGCTGCTTTCCCTTCCTTGCTTTCATTCGTTTCTTGCTTTGGAGAATGCTTTAAAGGAGTAGAAGTGCAGCGAAAGTTGCAGAGAGAGAGAGAGAGGGCAAGAGAGTCAGAGAAGCAACGATAGAGAGAGAGAGAGAGAGACTGAGAGAGAGAAGGAGAGTGAGAATTTATGTCCTAACCCTGCTTTCTTTTGCTTCCTTTCGGAAGTAGAGCCTTAGTTAAGCTCAGAGCGAAAACTGTCGAAACGAGACAATGAAGAGGGGGAGAGAAAAACCAACAGAGAGAGAGAGAGAGAGAGAGAGAGAGAGACAACAAGCAGCAGATACTTTTGTCTCTATACTCCTTAAACTCAAGTGCCTTTCTTTGCTTTGTATTGCTTGGAAATCAAATGCGTCCTGTGCTTTACTGAAAGCGTAAGCTTGCGAGCGAGAGCTTTACTCGTTGCGCTCTTAAGTCTTATGAGCAAACAGCAAAAAGCTTTTGCAAAAAGCAGCGCTGCAAGAGCTTTTGTGAGCAGCTACTACTGGGCAGAGCCTGTGCTTTACTGAAAGCTTAAGCTTGACTCTCCTGAGTTGAGCGAAGCCTTAGCTTAGTTGGGAGTGAAAGCTTAGCAGAGTGCTTTAGTAAAAGCTTTGCACTGTTAGCTATGATTAGAGAGAGAGAGAGAGAGAGAGGGGAGAGAGAGAGAGTGAGAGTGCTCTTAAGTCAATGATCGCTTGCATTTCATATTTCATATAAGAGAAGTTCTCATTAAGAATAATTGAGTTTCAAGTGGCTTGCTGTCTCTCTCTCTCCCTCGCTCCTCCTCTTTTATTTGTTGAAACTAACTAATAAGCGCTTACTCTATCTCTCTCTCTCTCTCTCTCTCTCTCTTTCCCTGTTCTGCTTAAATTTTAGTTAGATTTACTAAACATGCTTAGGTTTGTGTGCTGTTGGTCCAGGGTTGATACAGGGCACACTGCTGCAGTGGGAACTACCTGAAGTGGTTGAGCATTGCATCGAGTTCTTTTTGTTGTGCCACAAACTAAATGCGATCGTGCAGCTGAGTTTGTTATGTCGCATTTAATAGACAGTTCCGTTTTGATGCTGGCGATAAAGTTGAAATTTTTATGGTCAAGTGAGTGAGAGAGGTAGAGAGAGAGAGGGAGGGAGAGAGAGCGTTAACTGGCGGGACTCACGCCTCTGCGATAATAATCTCGACTTGATATTTACTGTAGTTTTGGGCTATCCTTTTGTGACAACAATGTTGGAATGTGGGATCGTAAAATGAACGAAAAAGGAAACGCAACTTGAATTGTCAGCTCGGTTAATGGACAGCAAGCGATCGCAAGCGATTCAAAGCGATTCAAAACGATTCAAAACGATTCGTGGTGATTCGTGGTGATTCGTGGTGATTCAAAGTGATTGCCGTTGAAATGATATTGCCACAAGAGGCATTAACTTTTATTGTCTCTACCTGTGTGCATGTGTCTGAGTGTGTGTGTGTGTGTGTGTGTGTGTGTGTGTGTGTGCTTCCCCTCCTCCTCCCCCCACTGTTGACTGGCTCTTCAGACCGCCCGCTGCTCTTGGCGGTAAATGAGATAATTTAATAAGCGTTAAAATGCTCGAGTTATGTCATTATACATATATATATATATATATATACATATAAAGAGCGAAGAAGAAGAAGAAGAGGCAAAAAGACAGCAGAGCAGAAGAAAATTAAACGAAAAAATGCATAAATTAATGGGCAGCAAACCAGACGCGACTCCATGTGGCAGCAACACGGCAACACGGCAACAAGCCTGCCCCCAAAAATGGGCATTTAACGTGGGCAATTTCAGCAGAAGACTTTGCCAGTTTGCCAGGTTGCATGCGGCAAGTTTGCCAGTTGCCAGTTGCCAGTTGCTGTGGCAGCATCACTAAACTTGGGGCACAGCTTCTATATATATACATATATCTAAGCATACTATAGCATAGTTTGTGCAACATACAAAAGCTGACTGAGTGGCATGCACCAAGTTAGGCTAAACTAGTAGAAAACGCTCAACAGCGCAGCGTACACGACTGCGTGTGACTCTGTACTTGGAGCAAAATAATGCGGCACACATACATGCAGAGTGTAAACATACATATACACAGCAGAGCATAGAGTCTGCACACAATAGAAGTTCTTAGACTCTGTACTAAAAGTACTTAGTCTGCTAAGTTTGCTGAAAGCGACATGTGCTTAACAAGCAGCAGGAGCCACCTGCGACTCTGTAAAGTATATATATTCCTGATCAGCATCAACAGCAGAGACGCTGAGATAGCAGAGATAGCTATCTGTCTGTCTGTCTGTCCATCTGTCCGTCCGTGCGAACAACTAGACTTCAGAGTCTATAGGAGCTGCTTACTTTCGGCTTTCACTGCGTTGTAGCTGCCTACTCTAGTAGACTCGCTAAACCAATCGCCGCGTTAGGCTAGATAGATTAGTTTATAGTTAAACTAATTAGTGAGGAAATAGACTACTCCATGTACTTAATTTGCTGTTCCTACTAGACCTACTTTATCTTTCTTCTTCTTAGCTCATATAGCACTAACTACTATGCACCTTTTCGCTTAGTCTGCGCTGTTTATAACATACTTTTTGGTGGATTCAACTAAGAGTACTCTCTTTCTACTAGTCAAACTCTTAAGCTCATTGAAATCAACACATTTTCCGCTACTTGCTGATCTGATTGAGTTTTCCTAGGTATTCTTCCAATCCTTTTCCTCTGACTTAAACTCAAATTGAAACTCAAACTCAAATTCCCTGAACTTTGTTGTTAATTTCTGGGTCGACTGCCATTAGTCGAGCTGAAATAAGTAACTAAATAAATACCTAACACGCCTACAACTTTGTCTGAGTGTACTTGCTTTCAGTGCACTGCTCTGCTTGCTGAGGGAAATTGTTTTCTTACTTAACTGCACTATGCGATAGTCAAAGACTCAGACTATATACCCGTTATATACACACTAAAGCACATGCTATGCGTGGGAAAACTCTAGAGCTCTAGTTCTAAAGTTGCGCCTATAACCGATCTAAATAAACTTGAGCTACTTCTGCTCTACTTAGCTCTTTAATTCTGTAAATTGAGCGGACTTTCCTAACGACAAACTTAGCATGCCCTATGTACTTTGCAAGTACAGGGTCTAAAGAAGAGAGAAATAACTTTGGTAAATCAAAAGCAGCTCGTTGCTGTTGTTGTTCGCAAATATTTTTACAATAGCTGCAAACTGCGTGAGTGGCAAGGGGCGGTGCGGAGGGGCAGCGTTGTTCAATAGGCAGGAGGAGGGGGATGGGGGCATGCGGCAAGCGAGCCAAGTTGGGGCCGCGCCCGTGCCTTCTAACTATTTATGGCAAACGAGTTGCAGTCAAGTTGAAGCTGATGCTGTTGTTGCTGCTTGCAATTTTTGTTTTTGTTGTTTTTGTTTTTTTGACGTGGCAGCAATTTGTGGTGCAGCAACTGAATAAAAGTGAAATCTTTTCGTTTTGTTTCATTTCGTTTCGTCTCGTCTCGTTTCATTTCGTTTCGTTTCGTTCCGTCAACAGCTAAGCAAGCAAATTGGGAACGCACAAAGGTCAACGGCTTTGCATAAGCAAATGAAATATTGCCGCAAAACGGAAACTAATGATGTGTGCTGCATAGCAGTTGCTGCCGCAGCAACTCGCCAGCTCCAAGTCGCATGTTGCAAGCGGCCAGCGGCAAGCGGCAAGCTGCTGCTGCCGCTGTGGCAGCCCAACCAGTTTAGACACCCAGCTCATGCCACACAACGGCAACGGCTGCCTGGAATTCAGGCAGCACTCGGCTGATTATGTGAAAAATGTCACACACACACACCTCACACACACACACCTCACACACACACACACTCACACAGTACACTCACACTCACACACACACTACACCTCACACACACTCAAACACTACTTTCCTCATCAGTTTTTTTCTTCTTTCTAATTATGAATTCAATTCATGCAGAAAATTAGCAAAAGCCAAAGAATTGCCCAGTGATTCAGTCTGTCTCATGTGTGTATGTGTGTGCTGTGTGTGTGTGTGTGTGTGTGTGTGTGCTATGTATGTGCATGTGTGTGTGTGTTAACTAGTGTACGAGTGTGCTCACTAGTGTGTGCTATGCGTTGTGTCCATAAGCATGCTTACGCTTTAAGACAACATATGTGCACTTAAGCTGTAATACAGCTCAAATTAAGTGTGCCTGGCGTTGCCACCTTAAACGTTTTAGTGTTGCCACACTGCCAAAAAAAAGCTATAAGCTAGACATACACTTACAAAAGCTTGCCCAATTTAGTTGGTTCTACTAGTAGTTAATGGAGTAATTGGTGCTTTGGCGTTGCCACCTTATCAATTTTAGAGTTGCCGGGTATTCAGAAAGCAGTAAACTATCGCCCTACCTATACACTTGAGCAGGCTTGCTTCATTTAGTTGCTCTTACGCATATATTTGCTTAAGAGTTGTCACTTTATCAATTTAAGGGTTGCCAGCTAGTCACAGAATTTTGAACTGTATGCCTAATTAGTAGAGTTGCCTAGCTGTTTGAAATTGCTTAAACTACATTGCTTGCAAACAAGTAAATTTGTAGTACATTTGCTTTAGAGTTCGCGTTAGAGTTGCCACCTATTGACTTAATTGTTATTTAAAGCATTTTCTACACAATCTAAGGCTTTTACTAAAAAGCTTTACGAGCACTTTACTTTCTAAAAGGGTTGCCATACTGTTCGCTCTATTAAAACTCAATAATGATTTATTGGCGTTGCCACCTGATTTTTAGAAATGTCAGCTTTGACCTAAAATCAAGCTAAGTTGTCTTTCACTTGACAATTTTCTGAGTTTAATAAAGTTAATATGCTTGCTTAAGCATTGCCACTGTGCGTCAGGGTTGCCAGCTTGTCAAGTTGAGTTATAGCCACGCTCTGACATTGAGAATCATTTAATGCGGCACGTGTGGCTCCCCAGAGCAGATGAATGGTTCCCAATGGACAAATTACGAGCCCCAATTCCCAAATGGTGTCTCATCTTAATGATAATAATAATGTACGATATCAAATAAATAATTTAAAAAACAAAAACAGTAAAGACATGAAGAAGAAGAAGAAGAAGAAGAAGCAGACAAGACAACACGAAACATGCAAATGTCGAATGCGACGATACAATAAATAAATGCAAAGATAGACCAAAAAAAAAAAAAAAAAAAAAAATGAAATGAAATAACATACATCACAGACAAAGGAGGGGGAGGGAATGACTGCGACAGTGCCGAGGAGGGGGTGAGAGGTGGTGGGCAGAGGGCTCCACTTGGTATAGATCGAAATATGTTGGGTAGGCGACAAAACAACCAAATGGCATAAAAAAGAATTATAAATTGCGTAGCGTTGACCTTCATTTCGGTCTAAGTAATTTTTCATAAACAATTTACGCGTTTCTTCGTCCGATTCATGCTCAACTATCTATATATATAATATATATCTATATATATGTATATGTATAGATATAGATATGATGTATATATATGTAGATATACATATAGTATAGCACTGAAAAGTGTTGTACAGCTGCCGTAGCTGCTACGCTTAATTATTCATAGATATACAGATCTATGTATCTATATATGAGGAGCATGCATATATATATATATATATATATGTAGAAATTCTTTACAAGCAGTCATATCATTTTTATAGCCCCATCTCCCTCGCACACTCGGTGTTTTCCTTTGAATCTCTAACTAAATGTTGTCGCTTGTCTGATAATCCAATTCAATATCTCTTTAGGACTTTTTATTATGCTTAACAAACAATTGCATCTGTCAAAATATTGAGATATTTTCATAATTTATAATCGCAGTCCGTCTGCGTTAGACTGACTATGCTTTGAACATACCCCACAAATGCAGCCCCGTGCCCCTTGCCCGCACTAATGCGCCTTCATGACGCATCTCTTTGGCATGATGTGTGTTGTTCAGCTCGATTGAAAGTGTTTATTCACAATGTTTCAGTGTCTTTATAGTTAGATGACTACATATATATATATATATATATATATGTATGTATTATCGAAATATATGTATTATATGTGTACTTACCGTTACGATCTCCGGGACAGGTCTTACAGCATTTGCCGGGCAATGAGATGGGATCATCGCATTTAGCGGGCGGACATTCGTTCTTTATGTTGCGGCACTGGACACGTGCAACAATGCGACGTTTCTTCGCTACCTGTAAAATGCAGCAAGAAGCAGAGATATTAGCTAAATGAAACAGACGTATCTATAACTATATCTATATATATACATACTAGATAGAAAATGAAATGAAAAAAAAAGCTTAAAGTATTCTATAATATCTCATTAGTTATGCTGAGTGGATGAGCCAATGTGTCACTTCTGTCTGTCCCGTTGCCCATTACTGTATATTTTATTTATTTTTTTATTTACTTTTTATATAATTTTTGTAGCCGCAAAATTAATTAGCGCTGGCGTTCGCATAACTGCAAACATACACTCACACATTTTCTATTTTAATGCTATACCCTGTAATCATTCAAACGCCTCAATCGTCTCGTTTCAGATCAACTAACTTACTCAGGGCAACTCGCCTATTCAAGTTGCTAGCGCCATCTAATTCACTTGGTAAGCTTACTTCTTCTACATTCCTAATTAATCTTACGTTATTCCTCGACTTTTGCTAAATTTTCAAAGTACCATAACACTTGTATGCCTTGAGTTATCAACTTGATTTTTGCTATATGATTATTATAATAGATGCTTTAACTATACTGAAAATTTCCTAAGCATACTTTGCCTGATGCTCGAGTTATAAGCTTTAGCTCTACTAACTGAAAGAACTCAGGAACTAAAGTTGCTAGCGACATCAAATTGATTTGTTTAACTATCTTTCACTGACTTTCTTATAAATTTTGCATTATTCCTCGACTTTTGCTAAATTTTCAAAGTACCATAACACTTGTATGCCTTGAGTTATCAAGTTGATTATTGTTATGTGACTATTACAATAACTCTCTTAGCTATACTGAAAATTTCCTAAGCATACTTTGTCAGATGCTCGAGCTATGAGCTTTAGCTCTACTAACTAAGTGAACTCGGGAACTAAATTTGCCAGCGGCATCAAATTGATTTGTTTAACTATCTTCTAGTGACTTTCTTATAAATTTTGCATTATTCCTCGACTTTTTGTATATTTTTCAAAGTACCATAACACTTGTATGACTTGACTTATCAACTTGATTTTTCTTATGTGATTATTATAATAGCTCTCTTAGCTATACTGCAAGTTTCTTGAGCATCTGATGCTCTAGGCCTGTGCTAAGCGTTGTTGTAGGGTATCTTAAAATGCGTATTTGTCTGTCTAGGCTACTTAGTGCTCGCTCTCGCTCTGCATTAAATTTAGAACTAAATCAAGCTACGATTTTCTTAATATAAATATATGAATATATTTATAATTTTATATGAATTTTTTTTTCTCCATCTGCTTTTTTGTTTAATTTTTTTGTTGTTTTTTTTTCGCTTTTTTTCTGTGTTTTGTGTGTTAATTCATTTCAGATCTGTGGATCGGCTGGCCGAGTGGCCTGAGAGTGTTGTGTCGTTGTCTTTTTGATGTTTAATATGAATTCATTTTTATTGGGCTGCCAGCGTTGTTGCTTTTAACGATGGTATATCAGTTCTTAAGTCTTACAGCAAATGGCAAGGCGAAGGCGAAGGCAAGGCAAGTCAGCAGCTATCATTTTATGATGTGCTCGTTTATAAACCTTGCAGCCACATAAATTATAATTAATTAATACAAAACTGACTTTATGCAATGGCCAAATGACCAAATGACCAAATAGCCCAGTGGCTGCACAGGTCCATTAAAGCGACTCAACAAATAACAGCAACAACACCAACATGATGACCAAGACGACAACAACGACAACAACGACGACAACTCCTCTGCACATAGAGGGAGGTGGCTTCAATTAGCTCAACAATTTGCAAAGCAATATAAAACAGAAAAAAAAAAATAAAAAACCAAAACAGTTAAAGTATAAATACAGCAACAGAAATTGTAGCATAAATAAAAACAACTCATTAAATAAGCTTAACAACTTGCAAATATATGCGCTAGTTAGTATAGAACTTAAAGACAGACAGCTGAGTCAGAGCTAATGATTTGATTAGCAATACAGCAGCCTGGGAATCTACTCCAGCTTCGAAATGAGCTAAGCCTTAAGTTGTCTTTCATTTAATAGATTCCTCGCTTACTTATAGATCAGCAAAGAGCGCAGGAAATTTTAGGAAAGATCGAATAATATGAGAGATCAGCGTGGACTCAAAGAGATCAAGAAAGATCGCACACAAACTGAAGAGATTTTCATACGCTTGGCTAGTAAAATGAAATAGATAATATCTAGTTATTAGAATAGATCAAATAAGACCAAAATAAGAATTAGATGAGATTGGAAAAACAAAAATAGAATTCGGAAACTAACAAAAGATCGCAGTAGACTCAAAGAGATCGATTAAGATCACTGGGAAACAGAACGACTTAAGCAATTAGATTGAATGAAAAGTGATAAGAAAATATGGATTAATAATTCTGGTTAAATGGGGAAATATTTGAGATCAGCAGAGACTCAAAGAGATCAACAAAGATCGCACACAAACTAAAGAGCTTGGAATATATTACAGATTATTGTAAGCAATCCGACTGCATGAATTTGAACAGAAAATATACAATAATAATTCTGGATAAATGGAGAAATATTAGAGATCAACATAGAGATCTATGAGATTCAGAATAAGTCGGAAAATATGTAAGATGAGCTTAGACTCAAAAAGATCAATTAAGATCGCAGAGAAACTGAAGAGATTGGAATGTAATAAAGTTCTAAATCGATACAGAACAATTTGAGAGATCAGATTGATTGAATTAGATCAAAAAATATGGAATAATAATTCGGAATAAATGGGGAAATATCAGAGATCAGCAGAGGACACAAAGCGATCCTCAAAGATCTCACACAAATTAAAGAACTTGGAATATATTATAGATTATTGCTAGATCATAAAATATGGAATAATAATTCTGGATAAATGGGAAAATATTCAGAATAAGTCGAAAAATATGCAATATGAGCTTACACTCAAATGAATGAAAAATGATAAGAAAATATGGAATAATAATACTGGATAAATGGGAAATTATCAGAGATCAGTATAGGACACAAAGACAATCGATAAGAATGAGAGAAAAAGCAGAACAACTCAAGCAAAAACAGATTTGATTGAAAATGCTCCAAACGAAGACATATAAAAAGATCGCAGAAAATATGAAGAGAAGGAAAATCATCAACAGTTTATATAGACAATTGTAAATCATTAAAGTTATGAATGCAAATAAATCAAGAAATGCATAAAACTTGAGCATTGACTGAGCAATTGACATGAATTTACGTTTATAGCTGAGATGCCCTATAATCAGGGCAACTGTCGCTTGTATTATGTGTCGGCTGTGTGGACTGAATTTGGTTGCTCGTGTTGTCTGTGTTGTCTGGTCGATGGCAGACGCACAATGGCAGCAACAACAACAGCAACAACAAGAGCAACAAGAACAAGAACAACATATGCCAAGACTTTATGGCGTCAATTAATTTTCGGGGCCTGCCTGATAAACATGCTCTATATATATATATGTAAATGATATATATATAAACAGACATATATATATATATATAAATTATATATATATATATAAATTATATATAAATTTGTTGCGTTGTTGTTTTTGTTATTTTTACACTCGACGCAGAACTTGAACGCAGACACAAGTTTGACATTTGCAACGTTGTTATTGTTGCTGTGTTATTGTTGTTGTTGCTCGACGTAATTGCAAATTTGCTTCAAACAACAATTCAATCAAGCACAACAACAACAACAACAATCGGAAAACGCAATTTTCTATTTGCTTTTGGCAAAGGTTTTCTTTTTGTTTTGTTGTTTTCTGTTTTCGGTTTTCTGTTTTCTGTTCTCATTGAGCACACATTATAGTTGGAAGTACGTATGTGTATGCTCTATATATAGTATCGATGATGTATAGGGTATACGGCATTCGCTTTAAAATCAATATTAATCATGCGTAAAAATGCCATAAATTATGCGACAGTTTTTTTTTTTCAACTTAAGTGAAAATACATTTTTCGCCAATAATTTTCCTATTTGCCTTGTTTTCTTCTTTTCAGCATTTGGCAAACGTTGTTGTTTTGTGTTGTTGTGTGTTGTTTTGCGTTGTTTGTGTTGTTTGTGTTGTTGTTGCTGTCTTGTCGCTTGTAGCAAATGTCGGCAGTCATTAGTCAATTAGTTGGCCGCCTATCAGCGCAGACTTGACTTAATTTGTTTAGTCAGCTCTACGTCTTCAGTGCCTTCGTCTCTTCAGCCACAAAGGCAACATACAAATGTATCTCAGGACTGTGGCGGTATTTTAAGACTTGGTGTTAACTGACATGCAGGCTGGAGAGCTTCTGAAAGCTTCACTTAAAGCTTCAGCTAATCTTTTGAAAGACGTTGCAAGCAGCAAATCCTAAATTAAATGCTTAAATCCAACTGCTTGACAACAGAAAAACTGCTTACATTTATATAAATAATAGCAAAAGCTTCTGAAAGCTTCACTCTTTACTTAAAGCTACAACTAAACCTTTTAAACCCTTGAAAGCAGCAACACCTAAGAAAAATGCTTAAATCCAACTGCTTGACAGCAGAAATACAGCTTACAGCTTATAAGTATATAATATCAAAAGCTTCTGAAAGCTTCACTCTTCACTGAAAGCTACAAGTAAATTCCTAAGCCGCTGCTTGCGGTTGCTTATATCCTAAATGTAATGTTTAAATCCAACTGCTTGACAACAGAAATACTGCACATGTTTATATATATATATGACAGTTAAAGCTTCTGAAAGCTTCACTCTTTACTTAAGGCTTCAACTAATTTCCCTAAATCGGTACTTATATCCTAAATGTAATGCTTAAATCAAACTGCTTGACAACAGAGACACTTTAAGCACTTAAGCTTTTTACAAAAGCTGCTGAAAGCTTCTCCTAAAGCTCTAACACAAACTATTTAAGCAGCTAGCAGCTGCAAGCTCTGTCCATTCAAATTGAATTATGTTCAATTTATCAATGCAAGTTCATTTAAATTAAGCTTAAAGCACTTTTACTACATAATGAAAGCTTCACTTACCGCAACACATTCGCATTTGATGCAATACATGACGCCAAAGGGAGGTCCCAGGTCCGCATACCAAGTGGAGCCCAATTCACGCAGAACTTTGCCAAATTGACATTCGGTGACTGCAAAAGAAGAAAAGAGGAGAAAACAAATTAAATTAAATTAAATTTAATGGAAAAGCTACATTTAATGAGAGAATGTATATATATATATATATATATATATATATAAATTAAATTGCATATTTCAATTGCCATTTGTTGTTGTTGCTTTGGCCATAAAAGCCGATTTAGCTATATATAAATTTTATGGTTTCTGTTTTTGTTTTGTTTTTCATATCGGGAAATGCTGGCGCCAGTTAATTGCATTTGCCCATATAAATGAAATTTAGTCAATGTCAATGACTATGGAAAAGTTTATGGCGAGACAGACAGACAGAGAGCGAGTGAGAGAGAAGGAGAGAGGGAGAGAGGTAAAAAGCATTTAAAGTGCAGCAATTGCAAGTGTAGAATTGCGCAATGTCTTGCGGGAAACTTAACAAATTTCGTAGCTGGGAGACTGCAGAATTTAGTTATAAATATTGTAGACTGTAGACTGTAGATTGTAGCTTGCAGATTGTAGATTGTAGACTTACTTGCTGTAGAAAGCAAAGCTGACAGAGTGTGTTTCAAAAGACTGTCTTCAGTCTACAAGCTGCACATTTAATGCATTTAAATTGAGCAACAAACAACTAACAATATTTGAAAATATTTAAATATATTTAAAGTGCAAAGTTAAACTAAATGAATTCAGTTTGAGGTGGAAGTTTATGGTGTTGTGGTAGACAGCAGACTGTCAGCTTTTGTGAATGAACAAAAGCATAAAAAACTGTAGACAGTAGACTGTAGATTGTCTTGTGAAGACAGCAGACTGTTCATTTATATGGATATCTGTACATATGTATATATGTATATATATATACATATAGATGTAGGGGAAACTATTGAATGTGTGTTGAATTGAAAGCAAGCAAACAGCAGAGACACAAAATTGAATTTGAAAAAGGAGTGAAGACTTTGAAGACTATTAAGCTGCAGACTTTGCACAAAAGAGAGCAGAGTGTAGAGTGTAATATAATATATATATATATAAATAAGTATATATATATATTTATATTTATATAAACATTTAGAGCTCAACTCAATTGAGCTCTAGACTTGGGCTGTGTTTTTGTTGCCTAGTGTAGACGCTGCTACACTACACTAACTATACATATATATATATATGCAAAATGTTGACAAGCGTCTGCAGCAGCAGCAGCAGCAGAAGAAGAAGCAGCAGCAGCAGCAGCAGCAGCAACAACAACAACAGATGGCGCCACATTCAGTTGCGTTTCCGGCAGCGAATTTCAATTTTACAAATTGCAAAAATACATAAAAAAAAACTAAAGAAAATGTTGTTGTTGTTGTTGCTGCTGCTGTTGTTAGTGGCGCCAACAAGTGTCAAGTTGTTAGCAGTGGCAAAGGCGTGGAGTAGCGTCAAGTGTGGGGCGGGGGAGGGGCACAACTGGCAACAAGCAGGCGACAAATTTGGCTTTTCGATTCAATTTCATTAGCGGCATTTGTGTTTCATTGTTGCTGTTGCTGCTGCTTGTTGCCTGTTGCCTGCTGCCATTTGGTATGCAAATCGGGCCAAAAGCGCGGCTAATTATTAATATATTTTAATTACCAGGCGCCCAGCTCAGCGACAGCGGCCAAATTACAAATGCTAAAACTTTAAACTCTTTGGCGCCACACATCAGCCAACTGCGCCGACGGCAGCCCCATAAAATTCAAAACAATACGAAAATTCCAAAAATGAAAAAAATACTAAAACAAAAACAAAAACTAAAACCTAATAGCATTCCCCAAATAATCGCCTAGGCAATGCACACACGCACGACTGTTAGATACCACGCATAAGTGAGAAAAGCAGACGCAAGCAAATTACACACAATATTCTTGTTTCAGCTATTTTATGGCTAACTTTAGCTACTTTCAGCTAACTAATTGAGCGCAGCAGCAGCAGACTGCACGACTGCTAGATACCACGCATAAGTCATACAAGAAAATGAGAAAAAACTTTATATAATTTCTTGTTCTAGCTATTTTCTGGCTAGTTTTGGCTACTTCTAGCTAACTCATTTAGCGTACTGCACGACTGTTAGATACCACGCATTATTTAGAAAAGTAAATGCACGAAAAATTAATTTGTCTAGCTTTTTTATGGCTTGTTTTGGCTACTTTTAATTAACTAGCTAAACTAAACTGCACGACTTTTAAATACCACGTAAATATAGTAAAAGAAAATGCAGTAAAATAAGTTCAAATACGTTGTGATAGCTATTTTTTGGCTACATTTAGCTATTTATAGCTAAAATTGGCTGAACGACTGTTAGATACCACGCAAAAATGCAGATATTAATGACAGAGCTTTTTGCATTTGTTAAATTTGACTTTCGTCTGGTAGGTGTAGCTATGTGCTAATATGCCCCTTTGCTGCCGCCTGCGCAGGCTAGGGTATTAAGTGTCTAGTCAAAAAGTGAATAGTTAAAATGGATGGCAATGAATGGGGCGTAAATATCAGTTCATTTCGCTTGATGGATTGTTGTAGTAGTAGTTAAGTGCTTGTTTTGTATTTGTATACCCTGTTAATTTTCATTGTTGTTCTTGTTGTTGTTGTTGTTGATGTTTTGTTATCATTGCAAAGCAGCTGGCAGAAAGTGGGCTACAACTGATTAACTAAAAAAAAAAAAAAATAATAAAGAAACAGCAACAAATCAACTATCTAAGCAAATGAAAACAACGCCTGCCTCCCCCCCCACTAAATAACCTTAGTAAGAGCAACAACAACAACAACAAGAAGAACAACAACAACCAGGGGCGGCATTGCCCGACATGGCGTATACGTGATAAGTGGCGCTAACGACGCGCGACGTTTATCAAGTGGCGGTCTTATTATAATTTGTTGTTGCTGCTGTTGTTATTGTTGTTATTGTTATTATTATTATTGTTGCTGCTGCTGCTGCTGCTGCTGTTGTTGTTGTTGTTGTTGCTTTCATTGGCGCCAGTTTTATTTGCGTGCGAAAATAAAGAAACACAATTTAAATGCAAGCACAAAATACAAAAAAAAAACACAGCAACAACAATAGAAATTTAATCAGAGAAGACAACGGAATCGTCTTTTGATACAAGCTGCCGATTTACGCGCAATAGATTTATAAATATTTATGTATGTATATTCACTGAGAGAAGCGCAACAGCGCGCCCCGTTTTTGGCTGTCCATGGTGTACGTGTATAAGCCCATTTTAGTTCTAATATTCAACTTATAAATATACTTTTTCCTATTTTTTTTTTCAGTTTTTCTTTTTTTTTACTTATATAATTGGCAAATTTTACGTTAATTGGCGCTGCAAAATGTTTGCGCTTGATTTAATATGCTGCATTTTTGTTCGCTACGTGTCTGTGTGTTGCCAAAATTGCGCAAATATTGTAAATAGTTTGACCTTAAAGTCACAAAAATGTAATTCTTAAAATTTTCATTCAATTCAAAACTTAACGGCTTAACGCTGCTATTGGCAACATTCGAACCTTACGTCAAGTGTTGCTAAACAGCTCAACCTATATGGCGTTGAGTTTTCAACTACAACTTCAAATGTTGCCGGGCTTCAAGTGTAGCAGCATGTGTCTAAGCAGCTCAACATACACTGCATTAAGTTTTCAGCTACAACTTCAAATGTTGCCAAGCTTCAAGTGTAGCAGCAGCATGTGTCTAAGCAGCTCAACATACACTGCATTAAGTTTTCAGCTACAACTTCAAATGTTGCCAAGCTTCAAGTGTAGCAGCAGCATGTGTCTAAGCAGCTCAACATACACTGCATTAAGTTTTCAGCTACAACTTCAAATGTTGCTTCAAGTGTAGCAGCAGCAGCATGTGTCTAAGCAGCTCAACATACACTGCGTTGAGTTGGCGCATCGTTAAGCTTTGAGCGCAACTTCAAATGCTGCTGAGCAGCAATGTTGCGAGACGTCAAGTATTTGCTGCGCTGCCGACTGCGCTGTAACGGCGCTGCTTCCGCTTACTGTGAAGAGCAGCAGCAACCAATAACAGGCAAGTTTGTCTGCTTTTTGCATTTTTAACAGCCGCTCTTCCTGTTGTTGTCCAATGTTGTTGCTGCTGCTGATGCTGCTGCTGCTGCTGCTGACCCGCCCCTCATTTCCGTTCATCGTTCAGCGTTCAATAACAGCAACAACAACAACAACAACAACAGGAGCAGCAACTCATCAGCAACTAAAAGCCAGCTGTTAATTATGGACTGTTGATCTATAGCTTTATTTGTCTATATATACATATATATACACACACACACACACACATACAGTGGCCGCCTGCATTTGTTGTTGCAATTTGTCTAGACTTTTGATTTATTGCCGCAAATATGTGTTGCTGCTGTTGTTGTTGTTGTTGTTGAAATTTTATTTTTGCATTGCACAAAAATGTTATTTCAAATATTTGTGGCATTGCAATTAATTGTTGTTGTTGTTGTTGTTCCAGACTATTTATTGTTTTTACTAAATTCATTCATTGATGCAAAACGTTTTGACATGCAAAACGTGCAACAACAATAACAACAAATTCTTCTTGTTGCCCACAAAAATGCGGCGTGGGCGTGGCACTTGCACACACCCAACACACACAACAAACAAACGCAAATACTAAATTTAAGGCAAGTGCATTAAGCACAGAGAGAGAGAGAGAGAGAGAGAGAGAGAGAGAGAAGGATAGTGAGAGAGAGAGAGAGAGAGAGAGAGAGAGATAGAGGGAGACAGAGAGAGTGTGTGTTATTTATAATTTGAATTTAAGACGAAATATCTAGAAATAAATTTACGCTTTCTTGCTGTAATTGTTGTTGTTCAATTTGGCAGTGCATTGACACACACACACACACATACACACACACACACACTATAGACCAACAACTTTGCAAGCAACTGAAAGCTTTGCAAGTTGTTAAAATGAAGCTTAATCAACTCAAGCCTATGAAAAGCTTTTCAAACAAAGCTCATGAAAAGCATTTAAAGCTCTTGAAATACAGTTTTTAGCAGTTATTGATATTAAGCAGACAAGAGCTTTCAAAACTGCTGCATGAAAACAAAGCTTTTTCTGCTAAGCAACTAAAAGCTTACAAAGCAGCTCAAATTGAATTCAGCTTTTACTCGTATGGAAAAGCTCCTCTTAACTGCAATTTGCCAATGAAGAGCTTTGTCTTCAGCTTAAGAACTCTTAAGTTTATTTAGCAAAAAGCTTAAAGCTTGCTTAAGCAAAAGTAAGTAAAGTAAAGTTAAGTAAAAGCGCCAGCAACTCTTACAACTGTTGACTGTTAATTTGTTTGCTTGACAACCAAATGCAAAGAGTGCTTTCAACGTCTGCTTGCTACATGTGGCATAAGTCTATGGGTGTGTGTGTGTGTGTTGTGTGTTTGTGTGTGTGTGTTGTGTGTGTGCTGCATTTAGTGGCAACAACAAACAGATGAATAGTCGCACAATGTGCTAATTACAGTCAAAAGGCAGCGACAGGCATTTCAACTTCTAATAAACATTCGTCGTCGTCGCCAACACGTGGCCCCAGCAAAGGGTGTGTGTGTTAGTGTGTGTGTGTGTGTGTGTGTGTGTGTGTGTGTGTGTGCGTGCGTGTGTGTTAGTGTCTTTGCTTTTCCTCTGATCATTTGTTTTAGCCAACGAAGCAAAGCACTGAAATTCGCCTTGGCGTTTGTTGTGTGTTGCCAAATGCGTTGCTGACTCACATGACGCAGAACCGCTGCTCGCCGCTCGTCGCTCACTGCTGGCGTTGACGTCGCCGTCGCCGTCGTCGTCGGCGTCACTTTGGCGCAGCGTTTCTATTTCTATGTTTTTTTTTTTGGCAATTTTGTTCGTCGTCGTCTGCACACACAACGCACATATGTACGCACAGTCGGAAAAGTGCCTTTGAAAAGTTTCCTTTGCTTTATTTTCTGTTCAAAATATACCCTGTAAAAGCAGTGCCTTCAAGTTAAGCAATTGGTTGCAGTCATTGCCTCTTTTGCTGCATTTTTAATGGAGAAGTGGAGTAGAGAAGTGGAGCTGTGAAGCTAATTTTTATAACTTAAATATATACCCTGTAAATTCTCATTTAGAATTTAATATACAATTTTTTTATAAAGAAAAGTTGCTTACTTGCAAACACTTTTTTTAATTTATATACCCTGTAAATGCGCATAAGTTAAGCACATATACCCTGTAAATACGTTAAAGAGCATTTAAAAGTAGAATAACATATTATTTATAGGGTATCTGTTCGCTACTTAGTTTGTTATTTTTTCTGTAATTTATATACCCTGTAAATGCTATGTGCAGATTATATATACCCTGCAAATGCACATAAGAGCTTCTAAAATGTAGAATAAAATACTTGCATAGCGTACACTTTTCTATTCCTATTTTTACATTAATATACCCTGTAAAAATTCATAAATTCTGCAGCTGAGTAAGTCTAATCATTACGAAATATTCCTTTTAAATTGAGCATAAATTATTATTTATAGGGTATCTTTTAGTCGCTCATTCAGACAGTTTTCTTTCAGATTTTCTTTTGGCTGCGTACGCTTTTAATTGAGTTAAGAGATCAGCACAGATCAGCGCATATAGCCATGGTCTGGTGTCTGCGATATATAGAACAAGCAGCACTTCTTCTTCTTCCCCTTTTCTCCTTCTTCTTCTTTTGCTTGTTGTTGCTCTCTCTCTCTCTCGCTTTTTATGTCTTTTAATGTTATTTCAGTTTTGCGCCTTCATTAATTGTTGCAAAATAATTAGCGCAACAGTTAGAGCTCATAAAATATATGCGAAATGAAACTCGTTTCTTTAACACCCTCCCCCCACCCCCTTGCCAAACCTCCTACCGCGCTGCCACGCCCACACGCGGCACTTGTATTTGCTTAACTCGAAATTTGACAGTTGCAAGTGTTGAACTGTCAATCAGTCAATGGGGGCAATCAATCAAATCAATCGAACGATCGATCGTTAAGTCAATGAAAACGTTGTGGAAAGGGGTAGCAGGAAAAGAGGCATATGTCGGCAAAGAACAAAAAAAAAACGAAGAAGAAGAAGTGGAATAAAAAGAAATCCAAATATTATGAAAAGTCCGTCTAAACGTCAAGAGGAAGCACAGCACAGCACAAGCACAAGTAAAAGTAAAATTAAAATTATTTTCTAGATTTTCTTCATTTTTTTCTTCTTTTTTTTTTGTTGAATTTCTTATTTTATTTTTGGAAAATGTCGAATGGGTGTCGCGTCATATCGTCCCAGTTTATTTATTTTATAAGCAATTAAATTATTTAAGTGCAAAGCTAACAAAGCACAACGACAACAACAGCAACAAACTTGAAATGTTTGCCCGCTGCAGTTGCTCGGTTGTGCATACCCTGTAAAATACAACAGCAGGCAGTCACCTCTAACTGAGAGAGTGCACAGCTAATTAACTTTTGGTATATTTTGCGTAGGAATTGCCGCAAGATATGGTCACCCTAAAGCTGTGCATTGAGTTGGAATCAAGAAATGGAAATGGAATGAAAGTTATTTATAAGTATCAAAAAAATTAAAACACACTTAAGTTTGGTTTAATAGACATACAAAGCGAAACGATGGTCACCCTAAAGCTTCTATTAACTGAGTAACTGTTGATGCTAGCCCATAAGCATGAACAAAGATTGCTTCTAAATACAAGTTTCACAGTAGTTACTTGTGCTGCTTGCAAGCTGTTTAATTAAAGCATGAAACGATGGTCACCCTAAAGCTGCAGTTAAGTCACTGCCTGTGCTGAGTGTTTAGATGAGTTAGAAATGCTTTTTGGAAACGTTATTTAAGTTAATTTTAATGAAAATAATAAAATATATGAAAATATATGGTCACCCTAAAGCTTTAAGGCAGCGAATAACACAGAGAAAAGTGTTATTTATCTAAACTTACTCTAAACTTTTGCCAAATTTTAGTATATCTAGTGGAAAATAAGAAGTAGATAAGACTTCCAGGGTAACTCGCTAGTCAGTCAATGGGCTGCAGACATTCGTTTTATTTTTTGGGGACACACGACGCTGCGCTCGAAATGAAGACATAAAGAAATGAAGATCTCTAATGGCTGATTAAGTGCGGTCGCCATGGAGTTGGAAGTCGCTTGTTCCTGATAATTTATGACAGCTGTGTGCCGTGCCGAGGTGTGAGTTGACTTGACTTCA
The DNA here is from genome assembly GCA_035042075.1 of Drosophila macrospina. NCBI lineage: Eukaryota > Metazoa > Arthropoda > Insecta > Diptera > Drosophilidae > Drosophila > Drosophila macrospina. The sequence goes on along the minus strand of JAWNLW010000527.1, from coordinate 291,998 downwards.
GTTGCGTTGGATAGTGTAGTAGATAGTGTTTTGGGTGGCTGAAAGAGCAGAGAAGCGGTGCGGGGAGGAGGGGGAGGACAGGCGGCAAAGCAAACAAAATTTCGTTTGTCGATGAACAAAATACACAACACACACAACACACAACACACACACTGGGTGTGTGTTCTTCACGCCCTGTAGACTGTATACCCCCCCCCCCCCCTCCTCTCTTCTCTTCTCCGTGTTGTATACCAAAAATTGTCTCATTACCGAAAAGTTCAAAAGTGAAAAAGCCGCAAAACCGCGACGCGTTTAAAAACGCTAGCAAAACGCGCGCACAAAACACACAAAAAGGGGCTCGTTCAGTGTTGTTGTTGTTGTCGCTCTATGTTGCTGCTGCTGCTGCTGTTGGTATTCTTGTTCTTGTTGTTGCTGTTGTTGTTGTTGTTAATGCCTTGGCAACAACAATTGCTAAAAGAAAATCTATTGAAACGCAAAGTTTTCGCGGTCGCTTCTTATGTAAAAAGCGCGCAAAGAGCGACAGACAAAGCGAGCGAGAAATATATATATATATATATATATAGTAAAAGAGAGTGAGAGCAAAAGAGAGAGCGTCAAGTAAGGAAGTGAAGAGAGAGACAATGAGAGCTGGGAGGCAGCTACAACTCAATCATAATGAGTGACAATTGCCATCCAATTAGCCAGACAGTTGGGACATCTAAACCAAGTGCTATACACACGTATCTTCTATATAGATGATATAACTGTATCGCATCCGGTACTAGATCGCTGATGTCTGCCCCGCTTTTTATAGTGTATGGCATTTCGGGTATTTCAACAAATTGAAATGAGTTGTGTGTGAGCATAATAAGAAGAAGAATTTGAGAGGTTTTATGAGACTTGAAGTAAAGTTAAAGAAGTTTGAGTTGGCATAGAAGTTGATGGAGATATTACAAGATAATATCTAAAATTGCAGCAGAATTAGACAGTTTTAAAACTGCAAAAAGCTGTTAAAAATGCTTACATTTAATTGGAATTTGAGAATAATTTTTTAAATTATTTTTAAACTATTTTGCAAAGGAAAAAAACTTATGAAATTTTTAAGAAATTAAGTCAAACCATGGAAGTTTGAGTTAGAAGTTTGTTTATATATAATTTCTTAAAAAACAGCAGCAATAGACAGCTTGAAAGTTTGGAAAAAACTGCTAAAACTGCTTTAATTTAATTGAAATTTTTGAAAATTTTTAAATTTATTTTTAAACTTTTTTTTTAAGTTAATTAAAAAACTTGCCGAAAAATTAACAAATCTATAAGAAATTAAATCAACTGCAGAAGCTTTCAAACGCACCCAAAGACAGCTAACGAAAGCTGTAAATTGTCGCTCCCAAACTGAGCTAAATGGGTAGTATTATCATTAGAGAGGTAGCATAACTTATGCACAGCACTGTAGCACACTTGTCTATTACATTTAATGAGCTCTAAATGAATTACAATTGAAATGTGGCCACACAACAACTTGGGCCTCCAACTCAATTGTTTGCCACTGCAAGCAAACACATTTGAGTGGAAATTGTAATTTAGTAATTTCAGGCATTTCTACGCTCGCCGGCAGCTGCTTGTTGTGAGCCACTGTGGAGTCGAAGCGCTTGCAATTAATTTGTGCTTTGCACATTTTGTTTAGACAATTTGCGAATGGTTTACCCAAAGGCAGCTAATTTCTGTTCTGTTGTTGGAGTAAGTGTGCAGCTGTGTGTGTGTGCGAGTGTGTGTGTGTGTGTGTGCGAGTGTGTGTGTGTGTGTGTGTGTGTGTGTGTGTGTGTGTGTGTGTGTGTGTGTGTGTGTGCGTGTGTGTCTTGGCTATTTTGGAACTGAGCAAAAGGCAACTGGCAACGTCGCTGGCTGTAAACATGTTCAATGACTATTTTTATTTCTATTTTTATTTTTATTTTTATTTTTATTTTTATTTTTATTTGTTCTCTTTTTTTGCGCTTTTTTGGTTTTGTTTTTAGATGTTTTTTTTTTGTGTATTTTTTTTTTGGTTTTAGTTTTGCATTTTTCCTCATTTACAAAACAAATCACGCGACTGCGACTTGCCCCGTCGCAGATGTCGTCAAAAGTTCAGCCAGCAGACGGCAACAACAATGCTATAGACGTTGGCGGTTGTTGTTGTTGTTGTTATCGTTGTTGTTCTCGTTGTTGTTGTTGTTGCTGTTGCTAATTTTAAATGCGCTGATAAGTTGCACAAATATTCTAAGGATGTGTGTTGTTGTTGTTGCTCTTATTGTTGTGTTTGTTGCTCTGCGAGGCAGAGCGACTGCTGATGACGTTGATGCTGATGTTGATGATGATCGCTTCTTGCACGCGACTCAATTTGATTTTGGGTCGCAGAGCAAGAGAGAGCGAAAGAGAGAGAGGGAGAGGAGTGAAGAGAGTGAGCGAGAGAGAGAGAGAGAGAGAGAGATCGAGAGAGGAGTGAAGAGAGTAAGCGAGCAGTGCTTTTAAGCTAAGGTAAATTAAATGGACGGCAGAGCGAGAGAGGCAAGCAGAGAGGCAGAGGGAGACTCAGAGAGAAAGAGAGAGAGAGAGAGAGTGAGTAAGAAAGAGAGAGAGAGAGAGTGAAAGAGAGAGAGAGAGAGTGAAAGAGAGAGAGAGAGAGAGAGAGAGAGAGACTAAGAGAGAGAGAAAACTGCATTAAATCTAAGGTAATTTATATTGTCTAAACACTCAACTGAGCTTTGAACTTGCAGCTGCTCCTAAAAAGCAAAAGCTTACAGCTTTCAGCAACTTTCAGCAGCTTTTCGCATATCTCAAGCTAATTGAGGAAATAAATCTGATAAATAATATAAAACGTTTATCGTACCACAAATTTTAAAGAGCTTTTGCGTAGTTTGCTTAGAGCTTTAAGCTGTTTTGCTAGCGCTTTTAAACTATTTTTGAGCTTTCAATTCCATTTGATGCCATTTAAGCAATTGTCTATACATTTTACTCAAATTAAATTTTAGCAATTAAATTTAAATAAACATTTAAAAGAGCTTTAAGCTATAAACAGCTTTGCTTAGAGCTTTTGCGTGAGTTTAGTGCGTTTAATGCCACGCAAGAAACTTGTTGTTGTTGCTTTGGCAAGTCTTAGGGCATTACGTATGCAACTGTTGCAAACTACAGGGTATTTCAGGCGTCGCAAAGCAGTGGGGCAGTTGCAAGTTGAGAGAACGCAAAGAACACACAAAGAACATGTCTAAACAGTTGCACACATCATAGAAACTGACTGCAAAGGCTGCCGCCTCGTATCAGAGATGCACAATTTAGATGATGCGAAACCGACAACAACAACAAGCAAAATCTTTAAGTTATTTAAGAGAAGCAGATCAAGGGAGAGGGGGTGGAGGGTAGTGGTTGGGGAGGTGTGGTGCATCACTTTGGGGCGCTGATTGCGCCTTGATAATTAATGCATGACAAGAATGCGAAATGCCGGGATATGAAATAGCGAGTGGCGAGAGGCGAGGGGCGACTGACGAGTGATGAGATGAGAGCAGCGAGTGACGAGTAGCGAGTAGCGAGTAGCGAGTAACGAGTGGACAATTGAACGAGTAGACGCATCAGCGAATGTTTATGAAAGGCAGGAGCAACCAAAGCTTTATATGAGAAGTGTGTGAAGAGTAGCGAGTGACGAGTGACGAGTAGCGAGTAATGATTGGACATTTTGACAATTGGACGAGTACTAATGAAAGTTATAAGCAACTGAATTTGTTTAGCACTAGCGAGTAACACCCAACGAGTGACGAGTGATGAGGGACGAGTGACGAGTAGCGAGTGGACATTTTGACAATTGGACGAGTACTAATGAAAGGCATAAGTAACTAAATTTGTTTAAGACTAGCGAGTAACACCCAACAAGTGACGAGTAAATAGTGACGAGTGATGAGTGACGAGTAGCGAGTAGCGAGCAAACAATTCAGCAAGTGTTAATAAAAAGTATGCACAACCAAGTCACTTTATGAGCAGCGATTGATGATTAGCGGGTGATGATTGGCCAGCGACGAGTGCTGAGGGACGAGTAACGAGTGGGCCATTCAGCGAGTGCTAATGAAAGGCGAGCGAGCAAGCACAACTCTTTTATGAATGGCAGCAATAAAAACTCAGTTGCGACTTAACAATTAGCCTAATTGTCGCCCAGTTTGAACCAGAAGCGGAGCCAACAAACTCTCGTTTGATTTGCATTCATACTGGCAAACGTACCCCCCGTCTGGCTCACCACTTCCCTGGATGGAACGGAAATGCCAAAAAAAAGAAAAAACAGAAAGAAAAGAAGACAAAAAAGAAGCAGAAAAACAAATGCGAAACCCACGAAATCTGTGAAGCGTATCTGTATCTATAGGCGGTGTATCTGTATCTATAGCTGTATCTATAGCTCTGGCTCTGCCTGTGGCTGTGGCTGTTGCTGTATCTTATTTGCCTACGCGACTGCAGTCGACAAAAATCAAAAAAAAAAAAAGAGAAGAAAAAAAGAGTCAAATTAATTAACACACACATATTTATTTGGCCTTTTTGTAGCGATGTCTGGCTTTTCTTTTAGCTTTTTTTTTTTGGGTGGGCGATCAACGAAAACTGAAAAACTCGAACTGCAACTCGAACTCTGCTGCAATTTGACACTTTTGTGGGCATTAAGTGCTTCCTCTGCCTACACGCGACGCTCGCTCTAAGCCCCAAAAGCGACAAAAAAAAAAGAAGAAGAAGAAAAAAATAACGCTGAAAAGCTAAGCCAAGTTAAGCCTTCAGTTGCAATCGCAGAGGATGGCGACGCCTCGTCTCGAAGCCAAAAAAGGCTGGCAATGTTGCACAGTTATTGCCAGTTGTTGCCCGTTGTTGCAACCGGCAACAAATTGGTTGCATTTCGTTTTCGACTGCCTGACATGCAACTGACACTGACGACGACAGACAGACGGACAGACGGGCGGCTCATTCGTTTTTGGGAGGCTGTCGCGACAGCCCCAAACCAAAACATAATCACAAAGAAAGGCTGCAGCAAAAATCCCACACAAGGCGAAAGCTAAATACGCTTCCCCAACACTCAATCCAAGCCAAATTTGCAGTTCAAGTCAATTCAAGAAAGGTCAAGTAAAGCTTACTAGATCTAAAGTCTATAAATCTGCAAGCAAAATGGCAAACAGAACAAAAGTAAGCTGCAATTGGATTGTTAATCTCATTTGCTGCAAATTATATTATGTAAACAACGAGCGATGCTCAGGAAACTTTCCACATTCGATAAAATTAAAGAAGGAAATGGTTTGCAAAAAAAATTTTAGCAATACGTATGATAATTCTAAAGCTAACCTCATTTGAAGCAAAAGACTTTATGTAGGCAACGAGCAAATGCTGGGAAATTTTCAACATTCGATAAAATTACAGAAATAAATGGTATATAAGAAGAATTAGAGTGTGCCAATGCTGAAGCAGATAAGCACATAAGAAATTTGTACAAGTGAAACGGAAGTGTGACTAAAGTAAGCCAAAGATGACTCTTTTTTTTTTGGGTGCCTTTTCTTCTGCTTTCAATCAGCTGGCATATAAGTTTATGGATGAGACATCCGTTCAGCCTTCGCACCACACTCAGCTGAGCGACGAAGAGTGGTTGAACTCGAGGTGAATTGGGGAGTTCTGAACGAGATCCCGAGCTAAGAAGTGCGAAAGACGATCGCCCAAAGAATTAAGACGAACGATTTACGAGTTCAATTTCAAAAGAGTTAACGAAGACATCAATAATTATTAAAGAATATCTTACTTACTTATTTTCTCCTAACATAATAAACTCCTAACTAATAAACTTATATAATATAAAACAGTGTGAATTTACTTATTCCAATAACTTAAATTCCACATATATATATATATATATATATATATATATATATATATATATATATACATATATATATATATATATGGATGTCTCATCTGGCAGCTATAAACTTATATACCCACTGAAAGCATAAGAAACGGCACACAAAAAAAAAAAAAAAGAAAAAAAAAGCAACAACTTTGGCGTCTGACAGACGTCGTGGCTGAGACTGTGCCTGAGACTTTTAACGTGTTTCGTTGTTGTTGTGGATGTGGTTGTTGTTGCTGTTGTTGTTGTTGTAGTAGTAGTAGTTGTTGTAGTTGTTGTTGTTCTTGTTGTTTTTCATCTGCTTGTTGTATTCGTTAAAGATCATGGATATGTTTGCCGAGATGCCAAAACGGAACGTCGACGTCGTCGCCGTCGTCTCGTTTTGTTGCTTTACGTAGGCACATCTTGATATTCGTTGTTGTTGTTATTGTTGTTGTTGTCTTTTACACGCATTCATTAAAAATAAGTTAACAACTTTTTAACACCTAACTGGGCGGCAGACAGTTGAATAAATGAATTATGCTGACGAATGGCGAATGTGGCAAAAGCAAAGCCAACAACAAGCGCCAACAGGGTGGGGGGGACAACAACAGCGCAGCGGGGAATGGGTTACAGTGTAGGCCGTCACAGCTAACGGTGCGACTGACAGTGGGGAGGGGCCGGACAGCGCTTGTTAATCAGCTAAATTAAATGCGAAATGAACAAAACGAATTGGTAGTTAGCAGTTGGGCCAGCTTCCCTTCCCAGTGGCCCCCATAAGCCCCTACAGCACGTTGACTGCAAACGTGCGTGGTTTCTGCTGCCACTACCTCCCCCCCCCTTCGTTCCAGACCTCTTCGCAGCCAGCGCTAATGTGCTCTCGCGCTCTCTGTCTCTCTTGCTCGCTCTCTCGCTCTCGCTCTCGCTCTCTTAGTCGCCAGAGCAGTGTTTGCGTTGGTTTTTCATTCATTAAACAAATTTTAAGGCCCATGCTGTGTGTGCGTGTGTGTGAGTGTGTGTGTGTGTTGGTGTAATTTGCCGTTGCCCGAATTTGTAGTCAGCTGTGGGCCACGACTAACGACTAAATTATGCTGAGCTTTTAATTAGCGCTCTGATCTAGTGGCAGCTGCTGCTTCGCTACCTCCCCCCTCTGCCTCCCTCTCTCTCTCACGCTGTCTGCTTGCTGCAAGCCATCTATACATGTGGGTGGCAAGTGCTAAACCATGATAAGCCATTGATTTGTTGTTGTTTGTCATAAACTTTATGTCTTTTGTTATTGCTCTTACTGTTGTTGTTGTTGTTGTTGTGTCGACTCTTCATAGGTGTTTAGCTCTTTAAATTATTAACTTTAATCAATCTTAAGTTGTTGGCTTTGTGTTAACGACCAGTGATTTCGTTAAAACTTTACGACTCGCTGTTTAATAACAGTTTACATACAGACACACATGCATTTCTATTGAGTAGGCCCATACAAATTGGTTAGTTTACCTCATTTGCCGTTGTTAGCTTTATGTGAACGACAAGCAATTTCAATGAAATTTAATAGAAAGCTTGTTAACCTGCGCCTATGTAGTTAGCACAAAGATTTCTCAGCATTGGCGCTGTAATGCTGCAGTTAGACTCATTTGAAGTAAATTGCATTATGTAAACGACATGCGATTTCTATGAAATTTGGCAGAAAGTATGCAGTTGAGGGAATAATTAGTTTGCAAAAAGAATTTCTGTTATAAGTCTGAAAATACTGCAATTAACCTAATCTATAGTTGGAAACATTATGTAAACGACATGCGATTTCTATGAAATTTTGTAGAATATACAAAAATTAAGTAATAAATGCGTTTCAAATAGAATTCAAGTTATAAGTGTAAAAATACTGCAATTAACCTAATCTGTAGTTAGGAACTTTATGTAAACGACATGCGATTTCTATGAAATTTGGCAGAAAGTATACAAACGAAAGAATATACAGGTTGCAAAAAGAATTTCAGTTATAAGTCTGATTCAACTGCAATTAGTTCAAATCAAATGTAATAAAACTATATAAAGATATATGTGACTCAAATGCTGACTGTATTAGAGTTAATAAAAAGAGAACATTATGTAACTGACGAGCGATGCTAAAAACAACTGAATGACAACAACATTGACGACATTTTGCATTTGTAAGATGAGAAAGAGCTCATAGTCATAGTTGAAATAAAACCGCAATCCGTTTTTAATTGAAAAGAACAAAAAAAAAAAAAACAAAAACAAAAAAAAATGCATCTAATACAAAGAAAGAGAAATAGAATAGAAATTGTAACACTAGCTGAGCTCTATGGGATATACGCTAGAGTTCCCAGAGCGCTCTATTTCTATGCTATTCATATTTCTATTCCTATGCCTATTCCTATGGCTATACCCATTCCTCTGGCTCTGCAGAGAAACAGGAAATGCGGCTAATCAAGCGTGTGAGTTGTAACAAATTGAAGGAGCTACAATATTGGGTTTGGCAATGCAACTGAGAATGGGAAATGGGAAATGGGAGATGGAAATGGAAATGGGAATGCGAATGCGAAAACGAAAGAGACTGAGACTTGTCTCTAAGCAGCTTAAGCACAAAGACAAGTTACTTTCTACAGTGCTCTGTGCTGTTGTTCTTTCTCTCTTTTTCTTTTTCTTTCTTTTCTCATTTTTCATTTTTGGGGTTTGCCGACGCCGCGGTGTCTCGGCAAAGCGGCGAGCGGAAGGGAATTCCCGTTTTCCGGATTAGCACAGCACAGTAAAAAAAAGGCAAAAGGAAAATCTCAAATGTTCAACTATAAAAGAATGGAAAATCCAGAAAACATTTGAGCGGCTGTGCTGTGCACTCACCTTTTGTGCACTCGTTGCAAGCGGATTAAGGGTGCGAGCCATGGGCAAAAATTGCTTAGGCAGCAAGTTGGCCTAAACTGCTAAACTACTACCTGCGGCGCTGGTGGGGGGAAAAACCCTTCGCCTGCGCTCGCTTGGTGTGACAAATGTTTATGGCCCGAGCAACGGGGCGTATGCGTAATTTTTGTTTTGGTTTATAGCAGAAACTTATGCAATTGATTGATATGATATGATATTGTTGAAGTGATGAATTGTTTAATTGTTAAATTGTTGAACTGTAAACTTGACTACTTACCAGCTGGTCGATTGGAACGCCTGGCCGTGTCGGCCTCCTCGAACATGAGCGGCGCATGGCGTCGCGCTTGAACCGTTTGTGGCCAGCAGCTGGACAGGCAGAGGAGCAGGGCAACGATTAGCAGGTGATGCAATTTGCTTTGATAATGATATGTGTTGCAGTTGCTGTTGTTGTTGCTGTTGCTGCTGTTGCTGCTGCTGCTGTTGCTGCTGCTGCTCTCTGTGTTGGCGTCTGCTGCCGCGGCCGCTGCTGCTGCCAGCGTCTGCACGGTGCCCGTGGCCGTCGCCAAGGCGGCAACATTCGTTAAGTTGTTAACCATTTTCGTTAAGTTTTCCTTAGCTTCTTCTGATTTTTGCTTTATTTCCTTTTTTTTGTTTTATTGATATTTGAATTATTTTCACACACACAATAAAAAAAATTATTTATATTCAATTCAAGTAATTTGGCAACAGAAAAAAAATGATTTATATATATAATAATAATTATACAGAAATTATAATTAAAATTTGAGTTGAGTTGAGATTTTGGCGACCGCACCGAACCGACGAACGACGGACCGAACGTACGTTACGTACTTTGTTGTACTTTTTCCGTTATTTATATTTTTATATATTTCGTATTATTCTTATTATTATTATTACTATTATTATTATTATGATGTTGTTTCGCTCTGCTTTATGATTAGATAACACACGCGTGTTGCTGTTCCTCTTTGAATTTTCCGTATATATTGATTTTGATTTTATCAAGCACACTTCAGTTGTTTGTTGCACTTTTCTCTTGGTAGAATTATCAACAACAACAATAAATGAAGAAAATACAAATAAATACTTTTCAATAATTTTGCAATTAATTGAATTGAGGTTTTATTATTTTTGAATAGAAATTTGGAATTTGTTTTTTGTTTTTCTTCAAATTATTCACAATTTGTTTTTGCACATTTTTCACGCAGTTTTCCTCCAAAAAGAAATGTTTGTTGTTGTTGTTATTATTGGTTGTTGCTTGTTGCTTGTTGCTGATTGTTGTCTGTTGTCTGTTGCTTGTTGTCGGCGAGTCGGCGAGTTTTTATCTACTAGATAGCTCACGGGGCGCACACGCCGAGTATATGGGCTCTTGGCTGCTGCGCCGCTGCGCTGTCTGCCTGTGTGTGTGTGTGTGTACGTTTGTGTATGCGCGATGACGACGTGCGTCTTTCGATGTTTGCGTGTGCGTGTGTGTGTGTTTGTGTGTGCGTGTGTGTGCGCGTGTGTGTGTTTGTTGTGCGGTTGCGAACGTTTAGGAAAATAATGTCCACACACGGTCGGTCGGTTGAATAAATAAACTAAAGCCAAAAGCAGCGCATACGACGGCGGCTGCGCTGCTTGCGTTAGCAGCATAACATAAAGAGAGCGCCGAACACTTCGAGAGAGTAAGCGCAAGAGCGTGAGAGAGAGAGAGAGAGGGAGAGAGAGCGCATGCAGCCACTGTGACGGGGCGGCCAGACTAGCAGGCAGGCCAAAGCAAGCAAGGCAGGCAAAAAATTGCAGACAGCGTGAGCGTTGCGAGAGCCAGTGTGCGAGTGCATGTGAATGTGTGTGTGTGTGTGTGTGAGATAGAGAGAGTGAGTGCGCGCAATATTGAGAGCAACAAAGTTGCTGTGGCTTCTGCTGCTGCCGCTGCTGCTATTGCTGCCGTCGCGTTGCGTCGTCGTAGCTGATCGTACGCTCGGCTTTTGCTGCTGTCACTGTCGCTGTCGCTAGCGGTTTTGGCAGCAGCAGCAATTTTCTTTTGCTGTTGTTGTTGCTGTTTGCCGCTGCTGTTGCTGCTGTCGCTGCCACTGCCGCTGCCGCTGCTATTGTTTGCCATTTGCTTTTGGTTTAAACTTGCGACTGCTGTGTTGTTGTTGCTTGAGTCGCGTGTCGTAGAGATGCTTGCCCGATGACGAACGACGCGTCGTCGTCGTTGTCGTTGTCGTTGTCGTTTCAATGCAAAGTTGAATGAGCGCTAGTCGCGGCGCATGCGTGCACCTTCGCACACACCCGCCCACCCACATCCCCAACTTCGACCGCCACCACCACCTTCTTTAGCTTCTGCTCACCCACTTTATGACTACAAACACTGCGCCATCTCTTTTCCGCACGCTGTGCGCGCGCAACATGTTGCTTAGTTTGCATTTGTCGCAACATGTTGCCAGGCCAGACGCGCTCTATTCACCTGACCGTCTACCTGGCTGCCTGGTTGTGCAAATTCTGTTGCGTTGACTGCGCGTGGGCGTGAGCGTCAGCATCACCAACAGCAACAGCCTACGCTGTGGGCGAGGGAAATGAAGTTGCCAAGGCGTTCGCTGAACGTGAGGGCGTCGAAGTGGATGAGAAAGAGAGAGAGAGGGAGAGAGAGAGAAGGAGCGGTAGATCTGTAGGTTTGTTTGTTTGTTTGTTGCCTGCACATCCTGTGAGCCAATGACAGACTTGCATTAGGTACAGAGGGCTGCACCTCTCTACTCTGTCTGAGTGTGCGTGCGTGTGTGTATGCGTGTGTATCTATGCTTCATTATAGCGATAAGATAAGTTCATATGAAAGCATGTCCGTACTAATTAGACCAACAGCTGAACTAGCTATATACCCTGTAAGCATTGCATGGATGTTATAATAATATATAATATTATATAATATAATATAATATAATATATAATATAATAGTCTTAGCTTGACTTATTTTAGCACATTTTCTAAATCTTTACACATTTTTGAAATGATTCACACACATTTATTTTTTATGAACTAAAATTATGTGTAAAAATGTAGAAAAATGTATATTAACTTTGTAGTGGGAATATATAATATCAGATACTTTTTATTTATAGATTTGTAAGGTAAATATTAGCCTGCATAATCCATAAGGAACGCTGTATAATCTACAATAACAACAGCAAAGATTTCTTTTCGATCCAATTTGAGTTAATCATGTTAGGCTTGGGCTGAGCTGCTTACAGGGCATTTGACCAGTCTAGCACTTTGTACATTATTTAGGTATTTTCTACTCTTTCATTTAGAATCCAAAATTGAGCTCATTAATCTTAGGATAATCTTTGTATGCAAATAAGAAAGATTCTCATGATAAGAAGTATGTTTATTACAGGGTATGTAACATATAAAATTGATTTACTTTTTAAGTTTAATTATATAAAATATGATATTTAATGTATTAACAGTCTTTCTGCTTTCAAAGATTCTGCAGAGTTCTCTGCTCTTTGCGTGATTTTCTGGCAAACTTGTTTTGAGTTAAGGATTTGTTTATGCACATATGTGCAAGTCATGGCAAAAGCTGTTAATTTCTTGATTATACGATCAATTAACTATGGCCAGAAATACACAGAAATGTTCGGGGGATGACTAAATCAGCAGATTAATCATAAACAAGCTTCTTAGATGAATTTTCCCCGCCTGCTTGCTCATTTCACACATTTCCCATTTCCCATTTCCCATTTCACATTTGCTTTTCCATTTTAATTTCTTTTAAATTTCTTCTCTCTGGCTGGCGACAAATCCCTTTATGGCTGCCGATATATCATTTTAAAGCCAGAACATACAAATATATTTATGTCTTCATATGATTCGCAACATGTTCTGTCTGTCGCATTGTTGTTGCTCGTCGCTCTCCTCTGTGTTGACTGTGGCACGTGTGAGCGCAATTAAAAAAATTCTCGCAAATATATTAAGTATTAGTAATAAATAATGTGGCCAAAGAAATATGAAAGAACTTATGACAATGTACAAAAAATGTTGACCAAAGTATTTCAACTTGAATCTTTAATACTCTTAGAGCAGATTTTTGTTCGGTTCAAAGAACATTTTGTTGGTTTCTTAGATGACTATGTTAGTCAGTGAGTCGATCGCTTTAGTTGCGTTTTATGTTGTGTCTTTGGGTGTAAGAAGCAGCTGTACCAAGTTTCATAATGGTAGCTGGACTGGGAGCTGGGTTCAGTTAGTTAGATTGTGTTTAAAGTATGTTATAGTCTTTGTTTAGATTATTTTATTAGATAATATTGCACTATTTGGTGTAGGAATGAGGTGTACCAAGTTTCATTATAGTAGCTTCGCTGAGAGCTGAGTTCAGTTAGTTAGGTTGCGCTTAAAGGGTGATATAGTCATTGTATAGATAACTTTATATCATTATTGTGTTTGATTAAGTGTAGGAATGAGGTATACCAAGTTTCATGATGTTAGCTTCACTGAGAGCTGAGTTCAGATAGTTAGTTTATGTATAAAGTGTGTTACAAGCATTGTTTAGATAATTTTATTGTATTATATGCTTTGATTTAGCGTGGGAATGAAGTATACCAAGTTTCATAATGATCGCTGGACTGTGGGCTGAGTTCAGATAGTTAGGTTGTACTTAAAGGGTATTCTAGTCATTTTATAGATCACTTTAATAGATAATATTGCATGATTTAAGGTAGGAATGAGGTATACAAAGTTTCATAATGCTAGCTTCACTGAGAGCTGAGATCAGTTAGTTATAGAGATAAAAGTAGATGGAGTTTTTCATACCTCAAGCGTATAAGATACTTAAGAAGCATATAAATATGATCTTAAGTGAAATTATTCGAGTCTAATGTATAATCTTATGCAAAGAATTACATGTGAGGTGAAGAAAGAGAGAGAGGGAAAGAGATGAATCAATTTGGAAGTGAAGAAGTGTGAACGAGTGTCTTAATAGAATGCATATACCCTGTTTGGCAGTGTATAAATATGCAGAAGTCAGTCGGACAACATTTGTATGTTGTCGAGTGACGAGTGACGACTGACGCGGGCTGCACGAGTTGAAAGGGAAGGGAGGAGGCGTTTAGTTAATTAATTTGTTTGCTTTAGATGTCGATTTCATTATCAACAAGAAGACAGCAAAAATAAAAAAAAATAAAAATAAAAAAATAAATAAGGCAGACAACAGCAACTAGAGCAAGAACAGCAACAACAATTAAAATGTAGCGCCAGTCGTTGGCAATAAAATCGCGCGATATCGTTAACAATAATTTCTGTCACTCTTAAAGCAAAAATAAAACAAATTAAAATAGTTGAAGAAAATTGAAAAACAAAAAAAAACCCCAATGAAGAAAATCTTAAATGAAAAGCAACGAAAATTATGAAATAATATGCACGAAAATAGGCAGATGGCAACCGACAACAACAACAACAACAACGACAACAACAATAGCAATAGCAACACGCATTTTTTATTATTTATTTATTATTATTATTTTCCAAATATTTTCTTTTCTTCTTTTTTCTCTCTTTTTGCTTTTAGTCGCTTTTCCATTTCATAATTAAATTTTTTTCATTTTGCATAGCATTTTTACGCGAGAAATATTTTGTGTGTGTGTGTGTGTGTGTATGTGCGTTTTTTGTCAGCCTCATTTAAAGCGCTGCGCGCAGCGACGTCAACGTTAACGGCGACGGCGACGCTAACGCAGGCGTCGTCTGCGATTTGAAATATTCCTATAAATGTTTTGGCCTTAAACAAAATAACAACAACAACAGCACACACACACACACACACACACATACATATATGTAGACAGATCGCTGTATATATATATATGTGCAGATGTATAATATATATACATATATATGTGTAAAAGTGCGATATCTGTCGTAGTATGAAAAGAAATGTTAAATGTCTCAAAGATGCGTACAAAATGCTAATGCAAAAGCAACAACAACAACAACAACAACAACAGCAACAGCAATCAACAATCAGCAACATAAAAAGGAAAGAAATAGAAAAAGAAAAACAGTTTTTCTAGACGGCAAAAGAACAAAAACAGAAGCAGAAACAGAAAAATGCTTTTCTTTTGATTTATGTACTTTTAGCGAGCGACGTCGACAGCGACGCTAACAGCGCTGTCGCAGTCAACGCACACACACACACACACACACACACACACACACACACATACTTTCTGTATCTTATGGAGCTTCCATGCAAATCAGCTGCAACTTAGTTTCAGTTAACTTCTTCTGGGGAAAGCAACAGCAACGTTGCTTGCAATACATCAGATACATCAAAAAGTTCTTTGTTTCTCTCTCTCTAACTGTCTATGTCCATCTCTTTCATGCTTCTTATCTAGCTAGCTAAGATTTCCTTAGATATTTGTAGTTGTAGCTGAGAGTTATTACAACAAGATGCATTTGTGCATAAGAAGTTTATAGATTGAAGTTATTTCTGAAAGTTCTTTGTGGCTCCCTCCAACTGTTTACATCCCTCTCTTTCTCGCTTCTTCTTAAGGAACCATCTATTATTCCTTTAGACATTTCAAGCTCTATCTAAGAGTTATAACAAGAAGAAATATTTATGCGTAAGACATTTATAGGTTGAAGATAGCTCTGGAACTACTGAACTTAGTTAAGGGAAGCGGAAAGTTTCTTGCTCTCTCTGTCTATGTAAATGCCTCTCTCTACCTTGTATGTAACAGGCAGAAGAAGGTAGCTCTGACTATGTAAAGTATATATTCCTGATCAGTATCAATAGTAGAATCGATTGAGCCATGTCCATCTGCCTGAATGCGTCGATCTCAGCAACTCTTAGAGCAACTATAAGCAGAATGAGGATTCTTGTAGTCCATAAACAGATTAAGTTTAATTTACATTTTGTATAACTCTCCCGCTTCCCCCGCAGATCATTACTTCAACACTTTGTACTTAAAATATGCTTGAAAGAATATTTAGTTCATAAAGTTCTTAAAGACGCATGAAGTAGATTTTCTGGATGAGCTGTTCTTGGTTTTTGTTGCAGTTCTTGGAGAAATGCTCAGGAAAACTGAAATTGACTTGGCGCCTAAATTATATTTAATAAATTTATAGAATTCTCTTTTAAAGTTAAGATCCTTAAAGAGTCTGTAGGAATAATATGATCATAAGATATCAAAAAAAGTTCTCATTAAAAACATGACTTAACTCTGAGCTGGAATGATCGAGCAGGAATCATCACAAACTAAACTATCTTAGAAGCGAATTGAGTTGAATGATACAAACTGATAGATTCTTCACTTAAAACAAAGTTTGTTGAAGAGTTCTAAGTAAAGAGGCAGCATTTGTATGAGAGCTGTAAAGTTAAGATCTTGAAAGAGTTCTTACTATCCTATTCGTGATCCAGAGAGTAGTTCTTGACTCCCAACTTAAATAATGTTATGTAAAATAAACGGAGAGGTTTGCTCACCTAAAGAGTAAAGTGAAGTGCAAAGATGAAATGTTTATATATATTTCGATAAAAAGTAACGAAATACAAGTATTACTTGGCTATATTTATAGCCAATGCACTTGTGGATTATATGCAAGTAATTTGCTTTGTTGTCGTGTGTTTATATGGCAATTATATAGCTTTTTTTATAGGGCTAAACGTGCAGTTGGAGAAACATATATAGATATATATATATATGTATGTATCTATGTAAAGAGATATATGTGTATATATATGAAGAGATATATATATATGTATATATGTATATGTAAAGATATATGTATATATATATAAAGAGCATATATGTATGTATCTATGTAAAGAGATATATGTGTGTATATATAAAGAGATATATGTATATATATATATAAAGAGATATATGTGTGTATATATAGAGAGATATGTATATGTATACATATATACATATATATATGTATAGATCAATGCAATCAGTTGCTTATCTGGCCCGCTCGGGTCTATTGTCCAAGTTAAGACTTTAATGTGTTTACAACGAATTGGCAACGGTAGCGAACGTACGATCGATCGACCAATCGATCCAACGGGCAAAACTGATCGTTAGCCTAAGAATTATATCATCGTTATTATTGCGTTGATTGATTGCTGCTGCTGTTGCTGTTGTTGTTGTTGTTGTTGTTGTTGATGTAATTGTTTGGCCCAGAATGTGCGCAAACTAATTGGTTTGACTGATAACTGGAACATTCTATGCAGTTGCCATTGCCGCTGCCGTTGCCTTTGACGTTGCGCATACGACGCGTAATCCGAGACTGAACGGTAGCTGGCAATGTGTCTCAACTGTTTGACGCACCGACAACCGCAGCTATCGAAATCGTCATCGAAATCCAAACATCCAACTGACAGTCAAGTAAATTAAGACTTTTGGTCTGTAACTAACTCACGTTCGCTCGCTCTCTCTCTGTCTCCCTCGCTCTCTCTCTCTCTCTCTCTCTCTCTCCCTCTCTCTGTGCTCCTTCTGCATCTGCAGCTGTTGTCTTTGCTTTGCAACATTTAGCTATCAATCAACTAAGCAACTGTATCTCTTACTGTGTCACCTTTGTATCTTTATATAAAGAAATCTATCTTTATATAAATAAATCTATCTTTATATAAAGAAATCTATCTTTATATAAAGAAATCTATCTTTATCTGCGCATTTATCTGTAACTTTAACACAGTTCTTTAAGTATCTTTTTTTTGGTAATCTATCTTTATCAGTTCGATTCAAGAAATGTCCTTTATATACATATAAATATATGTATCTACAGCTGTAACTAAGTGCAGTTGAATATCTATGTATCTATGTATCTTTAGCTATGTATCTGCAGCTATACATGTAGCATACACTGATCTGCATCTCTTTCCGCAAATGTATCTGCATCTTTGATGGCATTTCTAGCATTGTATCTACATCAATCATGTATCTGTATATGTGTGTATTTGTATTTAGCTTTGTAACTATGTATCTGTATCTATGCAAATACATGTATCTGTAGTTCTAGGTGCAAATGAATCTGAATCTGTATTTGCAAAATTAATATATATATTTTTCAGCATAATCTATATCTATGTTTTATATATATATAGGAATATATATCTTTAGATACAGCTGTATCTGTGTCTGTATCTGCAACTTGCTATCTATGCATCTACAGATGTTTTAGTAACTATGTATCTGTATCTGTATCTATATATATCTGCATCTATGTAAATTAAAGTATCTGTATCCATAGATGCAGCTGTAACTCTATCGAGAATTGTAGTTTCATTTCTGAATCAATCTTTGTAGCTTCATCTAATTCATTATCTCTTTATTATATCTGTATTTCTGTATCTGTAACTATAGTTGTATATATCTATCTTCAACTGCATCTCTCTTCTATCTCTGCATTTCTTTCAACTCTGTCTCTGTATAAACAATTGCATCAACTTATGTATTTATATGTGTTTGTATCTGCATCTTTGATTGCCTTTCTATCACTGTAGGCGCATTACAGATTCAGTTGTATCTTTGTAGCTATAAATCTGTGTAACTATGTCTCTGTATCTGTGGTTACATTTCCAACTCTGTCTTTATATCTTCAGCAGTGAAGAAGCTTTAGCAACTTGGTTTCTATGTACTTAAGTATCTGTATCTATATAAATCTATCTATCTGTAACTGTAGTTACATTTCCAACTCTGTCTTTGTATCTTCAGCAGTCAAGCATATCATATATATCTATATTTGCTCTATGTATACAATGTATCTATGTATCTATGTATCTATATGTAGTTGTAGCTGTACCTTTAGAAGCTTTAGTAACTTGGTTTCTATGTGCTTAAGTATCTGTATCTATATACATCTATCTATGTGTATCTGTATCTGTAGTTGCATTTCCAATTCTATCTCTTTCATCACTCATGTATCTATATCTAGATATGTATCTATGTATCTATAAGCCTATGTATCTGCATCTATAGATGCATAAGTATCTCTATCTGCATCTGCAGTCTAGCTGTATCTATGAGCAACTATCTATGACTATTTCACACTGTATCTATGTGTATATCTATATATTCTATACATTTAAATCTTTACTTATATCTGTATCTGCATCTTTTGATTGCATCTCTATCGTTGTATCTATATATCTATAACTAAATTTATATTTAAACTAATAGCCATAACTCATAATAATTGAGTGTATGCATGTATCTTAATTTATAACTATATCCGCATTTGTGGTAGGCTCAAGTGTGTCTGCTATTGTTGTTGTTACAGTTGTTGCTGTTGTTGTTGTTGCTATTGCTATTGTCGTTGTCACATTGCTCATTGCCCGTTGATCGTTTGCTCGTTTGTTAGTTTGTTCGCTTCGTCGACGTTTGTAACTGTCAATCATAAATTAGATGCCAATCAAAGTAAATCACAAAAAATTGTGTCTGATTTAAATGGCCAGCGGCAGAACAGCCACTGCACATGTGTTTCACATTGAAAGCATATGCAATTGTTTATTTGCTTATGATTTGTTTATTGCTATATTTGCTGCTTGCTTAGTTTGCTTGACTTGTGCCACGACCGTGATCCATCATCGAGCCATCTCTTTGGGGGCAACTTGGCAAAGGAATTGCTTGGCAGCTTTTGAAAGCGCACGAAAGCTCGCGAAAGCATCTTGAAGCTCCCGAAAGCACTTGGAAGCATATTTAAAGCTTAAGCATACATTGTTTGATTACAGCATGAGTTAAAAGCAGAGCACTCTAATTTCGTAAAATAGTTTCAAGTAAAATTCACATCAAGTAAATATTTTAAAAATTAATTTAATATAATTTAATTTAATTTAGCTGATTAATCTAAGGACAGCTGTAGTATATAGTAGTTCGATCTGTCTCAAATTTGATCAGAATATATAAAATATTATTAGATGTACAAACTGTGAGTTTGAGTGAAATAGCTGAAGTAACAAACGAGTTGTTTTTATTAAACATTAATTTTCAACAGTTCCTCCCTTTGAAAGCTATGTGATATAGTGACCTGATCCTAATCAAATTGACTCCAACTTTATGCAATATAACTAAATTACTGATCTGTAAGTTTCAACGATTTATCTAAAGAAACAAAAGAGTTCTTCATACTAAAGGTGCATGCTTAACCGATTGTTCCTATGACAGCTATATGATATAGTAGTTCGATCTGAATCAAATTTGATTAGGATATATAAAACATCATGAGATACACAATATGTGAGTTTGATTAAATTATCTGCAGAAACAAAAGAGTTAAGTATACGAAACTTTGATATAGAACCGATCGTTCCTATAGCAGCTATGAGATATAGTAGTTCGATCCGTTCCGCTACAACATCTGCACAGATCTTAGCCAAGTCTCAGTCACACACCTTAAGAAGTGATCGCTTCTGGAGACTTGGCTATCCACACTCAACTCGTCTCTTTGATCAAGCATATATATAACTTAAAGCAACTGCCACGCCTTCCTTAAGGCATCCCACATGTCGCCAGTCATAAAAAACCCTTGGTCACTTCATCACTTGATCACATGATCACATTCCACTCGTGTCACTTTGACTAGACGAAATTCTTAAACGGAATTATAGGGAATTTGTGAGTTTATGGCTTAGTAACAAGTTGGTAACGTAACACAGGCAGCTGACTCAGCACCTTAATTAGCCAGCTGTCCACTCAGACTGCATAGTTTTGTCTACTATCAATAGTTTAGTTATCTTTGGGAAGATCTAACTGAAATTGCACAGACTTCCTGTGCTCAGTTTAGCATTTCATTTAAAAATTGGGAATTTTCAAAGTGAATTTGAAGCAGTCCACGAGTTGTATGAATATTTATGCGCGTATTGGCCAATTGATAACTGTCTAACAAGAGACGTTAACCAGGATACAAACCGTAGGTGTGTGTGTGTGTGTGTGTGTGTGTGTGTGTGTGTGTGTGTGTGTGTAGACGACTGTTCCAATCCACAGATCGATCAATTGATTTGATTTGAAAAATTAACAATAAGGAGAGATTATATCATATCTTTATAGCATTATGGTATGATAGAACTCTGGAACTATTTCCGTTTAGCGGCTAACGTTTGCCAGTCACCATCCAACAGTCACCAGTCAACAGTCAACAGTCACCAGTCACCAGTCACCAGTTGACCAGTCACCAGTTGACCAGTTGAATGGTGACCGAAAGATTTATGATAAGAGAATCGATTGATCGTTTTATTGGAGGATTTATACAACTGAAGGAGCAACTGCATTGCCCGCTCTTCCTTTTCCTATCTCTTTCTCGCTCTCTCTCTCTCACTCTCTCTCTCTCCCTTTCTCTCTCTCTCCCTCTCTCCTTGTCACTTTTCAGTGCCATTTCATTTCATTCATGCCGTTTTTATCGCTAATTTCGATTCCAACTGTTTAATTTCTCCTTGGATCCTCATTTCTCACTATTGTTTCATTTCCACTGTTTCATCGATTTTGCATATTTGTTTGCTACATTTATACTTTTCTACGCTTTTCTTTGCCCAGCAGCTTGCAATATCTTCTATTGCTTCTCTTTTTGTTCCACTTCCAACCGTTTCACTTTCAATATTCTCCTTTTTGCTTTATTCCATGTTCCATTTTCACTTGTTCCAAATCATTTAATGCGTTCTTCATTTCTCTTCTTTGCTACCCCCTTTAGCTGCCTTATTCCACTTCCACATCGTCCCATAGCCACTGTTTCTACTTGTTTCCCCAGCTTTCTAATGCTTTCGTATTGTTTCAATTCCACAACGTTTCATTGGCACTATCTCATTATGCAGTTTTATGCTGCTTTTGAGTTCTCACTTTCTCCTGTCTTGTTCCATTTCCACCTCGTTTCATTATCACTATTTTTACTTATTGCAAGTCGACTAAAGTTTTTCGTGTTGTTCCATTTCCCTAGTAATCCATCGTCATGCCAATTTTAGCCACTTTGTTCCATTTCCACAGCGTTCCATATGTACTAATTTAAATTGGTTCCACAGAAAGTAATCATTTTTTGTGTTGTTTTATTTCTTCCCCGCGCTCTTCTTTTGTTTAACACTATAACAAACCCTGTTCCACTTCCACACCGTTCCATATCTACTGTTTCTAATTGATTCATGGGAAAGTAATTTCATTTTGTATTATCTTACTTCTCAACCGTTCCATTGCCACTTAATTATCAATTTAGCAAACCTTGTTCCACTTCCACACCGTTCCATATCTACGGTTTCTAATTGTTTCACGTCTACTGCCTCTGTTTATGTGTTTTACTATTTACAGCTGTATGCTACTGTATTTCCCTTCTACATTTAGCCGCCTTGTTCCATTTCCACTGTTTCACTTCTCTGGCATTTTTTGGGGTCGACTTTAAAGTGCACAGAAAACGCCGAACCCATCGATGAATGTGCCACACCATAAAAAAAAGCAACAGCAATGGCAAATGGCATACAACAACAAGAAAGATTACAACAACAACAGCAACAGCAACAACAGTAACAACAACAGCAAATACAACAACAACGAAATACCCAAAGAATGTGTTTGGAGGCAACACAAAAAATAGCGAAGGCTGCGTCATCAGCGCCAGCAATTTATGTGCTTATTTAATGCCAACGTCGCCGACTGCCGCCGCCCCTCTCCCTCCACCCCTCACCAGCCCACTGTCCACCTCTGTTCCCTCACCCCGCCGCCTGTTGCCAGCCAGCCCAGCAGCCTCCGACTGCCACGCCCTACGCTGATCGCTGTTCGCTGATCGCTGATCGCTCCAATCGCCTCGCTGTAAGTCACACCAATTGCTAATGCCCGGCGCGATCCGAGCAGCCATTGAATTGTAAATTGTAAATTGTTTTCATACCCTAGCAAAGGGTATGCTAGCTGATTAAAGTTATATATATTTTTGATGAAAGAGACGAGTTGAGTGTGGATAGCCATGTCTCTCTAAGCGATCACTTCTTGCTAAGGTATGTGACTGAGACTTGGCTAAGATCTGTGCTATTATATATGTTGTAGCGGAACGGATCGAACTACTATATCTTAGAGCTGCTATAGGAACGATCGGTTCTATATCAAAGTTTCGTATACTCAAATCTTTTGTTTCTGCAGATAATTTAATCAAACTCACATATTGTGTATCTCAAGTTGTTTTCTATATCTTGATCAAATTAGATTTAGATCGAACTACTATATCATATAGCTGCCATAGGAACAATCGGTTAAGCATGCACCTTTAGTATGAAGAACTCATTTATTTCTTAAGATAAATCGTTTAAACTAACAGATCAGTAATTTAGTTATATTTTATAAAGTTGGAGTCAATTTGGTTTGGATCAGGTGACTATATCATATAGTTGTCATGGGAAGGAACAGCTGAAAATCAATTTTTAATAAGAACAACTCTTTTGTTACTTCAGATATTGCACTTAAACTCACAGTTTGTACATCTAATAATATTTTATATATTCTGATTAAATTTGGTTTAGTTCGAACTACTGTATGTTCTCTAGAAACAATCCTTTAGAAATACAATTTTTTTTTTTTGGAAATCTATTTAGTTTTTCAAAGTTTTTCAACTCAATCAATAACCATTTTCTTAATTTTTGTAAATAATTATTTAATCGTATATTAATTGAAAACACTCTTAAAATGCCAGGGTATGTCAGCTTCGGCGTGCCGTCATTAACCTTTCTTTTTGTGCTTTTTACTCTGCGATAAAAATTTCATCATAAGAGATCCGATGGGATCTACACAGCTAAACAACTACGAACGATCGATCGATCGATTGATTTCTGTAGGGTTTTGTTTTTCTTTCTGTCTCTTTTTTTTTTTTTTTTTTTTTGCATTCATTTTTGGGTCGAAATGTGGTAATCATAAAAGCCAACTTTATTGCCAGGTAATTGGTATTTTTCCCCCTTTTTTTCCTGCTTTTGGGTGTGTGTCTTGGCTAAGTGTTGGGGCCGTGGCGCTGCGGCGCTGATATCAGCATTCCTTAAGCAGCAGCAAGACAAACGACGACAATTGAATGCTCTACCAGGCAGTAGTAGAAGATAAAAGAAACTGACCCAAACAATAGTAAAGGTAAGCAACAGACTTAAGTAAAAGATAACTATGATTTGGGTAGAACTTTTCTATGATATAGTTCTATATGTGAAGCAAAGTTTGCATCTATATATAGTTAAATACATTTTCTAAAAGTTTATTAACAAAAAGAACATTTTTTCTGCTTTATTAACAAATTATTCCCATAGCAACTAAATGATATACTAAGTCAATTCGTCTCTTTGCTTTATACAACTTTTTTTGTATGTAAAAGAAGCAACTGTCTAAAATTGCAATACTCTGGCTACTCGAATAGCTGAGTTCAGCTGGTTAGTTGGTTCTACTTATGCTCTGTGTAGCGCAAAGTAGTTGATAGCAGTGTTATACCCTGCACTATGGAGTGAAGAGCTTAATAACTTGATCAGTTTGTTGCTGAAATTAGTCGGGAATGTGCTGGCAATTTATATGTACTATATGTATATAAGTATATAAAAGTATATATGTATATGTATATGTGTATATATGTGAATCGATTAGCATAAGTTGAATAGGTTTATCGATCACATTTGATTGTCCTAAGTGCACTAAGTACTCGCATCATTATGTTTCTGCTTCTATACAGCAAATGCAAGCGATCAATCAAGCAAACATTCATCATTTATCAACAGTTTAATGTGTTGAACGTTGATCGCAGATCGTAGATCGTATATCGATTATATATATGTGCATATATAGATATCGCTATGATAATAACTGTAATTGCTTTTGTATCTATTTGTACCGTTACATATATGTACACACTATATACGCTATACTGTAAAGCTCGTCATTCGCACTTTTTACTCGTTTCAAAGCTGCAGAAGCTGAGAAAAGTTTCCCGTTTGCTTTTTCGTCTTCTATGCTCGCGTCTTGCTGTTGTTGTTGTTGTTGTTTTCGTTGCTGCAGGACGCGATGCTGGACATTTGGCTGTCGGCTAACGGTACACGCTGCGCGGTTCGCAGTTCACGGTTAACGGTTTTATTCGCGTATTTTCGGTTTTCGGCTTTTCGGTATTGTCGTGTGTGTCTCTTCGGCTTTTTTCGTTCGCGTTTTCGTTGTCGCGCGCTTCTTTCCCAGCGACGTTCGCGATCTTGGACAAACTGATGTTAGATTAAATGCGACGCCGTCGCCGTCGTCGTCGTTGTGGTTGCGGTTGCCGTCGCTGTCATCAGTCAGCGTCAGCGTTAGCGTCACGTCTCTCGTCGCGCCTTTGCTTCACGCTCTTCACGCTCTTCCCGCTTGCCCGCCCCCGCCCCCGCCAGCGCTCCCCTCGCTCGTACTTGCACACGCTCTCTCTATCACTCTAACAATTGTTCGCTCTTTTTGAGCCCTGTACTTCAAATGTGTCGAGGGTATATTAAGTTTGTGGTCACGGTAGTGTGTGTAACAGGTAGAAGGAAATTTTTGTTGACTACATAAAGTTTGCATAAGCAGCAATAATCGAGTCTATAGAGAGATCTTCTTCTATAAACTTCGACATAGCAATGTGCGAGACGATAGGAGCTAGCGGTACCTAGCTTGCTAAGTAGTTTTCTCTATAACTGAAGCAGTTCAAGTGTGTCTGAACATTTCCTAACGATCATATAGTATACATTAAAGTTAAATAAGTTTAGTTTTACTCAGTTTCGGAGGACGAAAGAAGATACACTGGCACTACGATGTACAACGTTTGAGGTGTGCTTCTATATGTGTGTATGTTATCTTCTTAAGTGTATCTATTTGAATGTGTTTACTTATGTATGTGTGTATTCATGTTTGTATATCTCTTTCTATGTACGTGCTCTCGTCTGTATGTGCAACTAAATCCTATGTATTTATAGAAAATTAGATTTGTATTATTAATTATTGATTAAGCACAGGGTCTCTCATAGTCGAGCTCACTCGCCTGCTGCGGGTTCTACTAGTTTTTCTTCTATGCGACAATCGCAAAATAGACAACGGTCGACAGCTGCGCTGCTTGACACTGACGTTAGCGTCGCTGCTGCTGTTGCTGCTGCGGTTGCTCTTGCTGTCGCTGCTTGCGTCGCCGTCGCCGTTGCCGTCAACGTTGACGCTGACGTGCTTTTGTTGTGAAGCTTTTTTGTTGCTTTTGGTTTTTTAGCTATTTTGTTTGCGTTTTTCTATTTTTTGTCAACATGCACGAAGCGCGCGCGCTCCGTTCGCTGGATTAATTGTTGTTGCTTTTTGGCTTATTGTGGATTTTAATTTCATTTCTCAATTTGTTGTTGTTGCTATTTGTTGTTGTTGCTGCTATTTGTTGTTGTTGCTACTATAACGTGTATTTTATACATTGTTTGTTTGTTTTGTCTTATGCTTGTCGCTAGCTATTAACCCAACGCTCGCTGGCCCGCCCAACGCGCATACCCCCCCGCCGGAACGTACCCCGCCTCTCACCTAAGAACAGTAACCCCCTTTTGCTCTTCGCCCCCGTCTCCCTGCAACGCTAATGACGCTGGCTCACACACACACACACACACACACACAGCACTCCATCGTGCTCAATGAAGCGTGCGCTGTCGTTCAACAACAACAACAATAACAACCACAAATGAAACCAAGCCCCAGTTGCCAGTTGCCCCTCCACCCGTGCGCTAACTCACCTCCCTCCCCAACACATTGCTGCCTGGCACTAACCTACGACAGGCAGCGTTGCATTGGCACACGCGGCGTATGCGCGATTTTGTTGCATTGAAATCGGAGCAAATGGCATTTGGGGAAACGCATACCCTGTAAAAGTGCAAGTCTGCTGCAGTTTGGCAATTGTTACACTAATTAATTAATAAAATCAATAATAATAATAAAATTAAACAATGCAAAATAATTAATTAAATTAATAAAAACAAATAAAATTAAAAAAAAACTGAAAAAATTTAATAAAAATTTATTAAATGAATAAAATTATTAAAAATGGTTAGAGGATAGAAAAAAATTAATAAAAATAAAAAACTAATACAATTAAAAAATATATAATGAAAATGAATCAAATTAATTAACTTTAATACATTAATAAAATGATTAAAATCAATCAAATATATAAAATATATTAAATAAATAACATGACTTAAATTAAAATCAAATGAATTAAATTAATGAATTTCAAAAATCATAAATAAATAAATATAAAATAAATATAATAAATAAAATAAAATATAAATATATAAATATTTTAATTTAAAAGAAATTTAAGTCAAGTAAAGGGATGTAGCCAATATATCTAAAATCTTCGGTAATCATAATATATTCAGCAATCAAAGATTAGTTTCTTATATGAAGGAAAGCTAAGAAGTCTCTAAAAGGTCTTAATAGCTAAAGAGATCCTTAAGAACTATTAAATATTTATTTTAATAATTATAAGAAATTCAACAATATTCGATTAAAGAAGGTAAAAATAAAACAAAATAAGACACATAAGTTTAATACAGGATATCGCACAGTCGAGCGTAAAATATTTAAACAAAATTCAAAAACAGGGTATCATCCAGTTGAGCACTCATTTGCACACACACTCACACACACAAAAACACACACTAGACGCGTTTATATTTGTAACTTGTGCGTAAATGCAAAAATATGTTTTGATTTTTGGCCAAAAATATGTTGAGATATTTTTGGAATGTGCTTTAGCGCTTGACGGTATTACGATTACACTTGCCGCACACACACACACACACACACACATACACTTGCAACAGTGCAACAGTTTTGGGGTTGCAGCTGCTGACGTCATTTGGCTCGAAATGCTGGAGATGCCATCACGATGATCCATCATCATCATCATCATCATCACGAGTCTCAATCTCTCGCTCACTCTCCCTCTCTCCTCTCTCTCTCTCACTCTCCCTCTCTCTACCTCTCTCTGTCTTTCCGCTAGACAAATTTAGATATAACAGCAATATATACTTTGCTGATATGTAAGTACGTCTATTTAGAATGTATTATGCATTTCGAGTCTGTCTAAAAATAGTCATTTAACTTGTAGAACATTTGCTTATGGAATGTCTCGTAGTAAACTCATAGACTCAGTCAGCGAATCAACTATTTACTCAGCTAAAACACTCACTTATACTCGTTAGCTTATTCGCTTCTAATCTGGTTTCCCTTTCCATGCATTTACTGTCACGATCCATTGTCTGCTCAGACATTGCTTTCCGTATGCATAACGTACTCGTAGTACAACAACAGCAACAACAGCAACAACAGCAACAACAACGATAGCTGCAACTGCAACTGCAGCACAAGAGCGTTAGCAACTGTTACCAATTGTTTCAATTTTAACCATGATGACGACGCTAGCAGGCCTCAATCAATTGTTGTTTCATTTATACATGTTCCCATTTGCAATCCCATTACTTTCTGACTTTGTCTTTCTTGTTTTAGTTCTCACTGTTCCATTTCCATTTGTTTCATATGATTGTTTACTTCATTTTGCTGATTGTTCTACTTAGGCAGCTACAAGTGTATCTAGTTCCTAGTGTTCCATATGTTTAAGTCACTCGCTTGATTCAAATTCCATCGTTCCACTTTCCTTATGGACTTTAGCTCAGAAGACCTTTTGGCTAAGAAGGGCTTTGGCTATGAAGGGCTTGACTTTTTAGAATAACAGTCTACTCATTCTGTTTTTAGCTCTTTACCATTGTTTTATTGTTCCAAATTCCACCGTTTCATGCTCTAGTTCGCATTTTTTGGAATTGCAGTGAATTTTTAGCTTGTCGATTGAGCACAGTTTTTACACATTTTTGTATATTTCCATTCCCAGTGTTCCAAATTTCATCGTTCCACTTTTAAGTGGAGCATTATTGGAATTTATTAACAATTGAGCTGCGTTTCTGTAACATTTATTTATATATTTAGCTTTATTTGCAGTGTTCCAAATTCCGCTGTTCCATTTATCATTTTGTAGTTTCATTCTCATTGTTCCGAAACCCAGTGTTCCATCTTCTAACTATGACAACTACAATTATACACCATTCTAGACAACTCAATTAAGCTTAGGTCTTTGACATTAACATGTTTACTCTGTTCCATTCCCATCGTTCCAAATGACACTATTTTAGCAATTATTTGCTAAAAGTATAAACTATTTCACACTTTGTCAACTCATTTGGAGCTATTGTGCTATACCCGCTGCTCCAAATTCCACTGTTCCACTGTCTCAATTTGCGGGCAATTTCTGCGGCAGATTGGGGGAGGAGATCAGAGAACAGATGCAAATTGTTTACCATTTCATATACACAATACGAGTATTTGCCAAGCATTTAGCGCCTAATCAGCTGCTGCTTTTACCGCTTTGTTGTTGGCTTATGGCTTTGGCTTTGAGCTGATGGCTTATGGCTTATGGCTTATGGCTATGCCATTAGTTGCGGGTTGTGGATTTTGGGGTTTGGCACACGCGGTGGTCGGCGTCAATTAGCGGCTTTCATTAGAAAAGAGTTGCCAAAGCAATGCAAAAAAGCAAACAAACAACACGCGATCATAAATTGACCGGCACGTGCATTTGGCAAGCACCTTTGGATTGGCCAGGCCCGATGCCATATGACCGGAATGCCGGAACGATGCGAGATCCCGAGTTTCAAATAAATCACCAACTAGACATGAGGAAGCACATGATCCCTCGTACCGCCCTCTCCCTCCCCAAAGCCCTCAACAAATAAACCAATAACTTATTGCAATCTAAACAATGGCGCGAATGTTTATAATTAAGCTTTCCCATATATTTGTATTTAGACGCTAAACGAAAGTCAACTAACAGCTGACCGGGACAGAGAGAGAGAGAGAGAGAGAGGGAGAGAGAGAGAATGAGAGAGAGAGAATGAGAGAGAGAGAGAATGAGAGAGAGAGAGAGAGATAGGCAGTTAAGCAGATAAGAAGTCCTTCTCTATTCTCTGTTTCAACATTAAACCTCTTAGCTTCTTCCATATTCTCACTATGTCTCATTCAAGTATCACTTGTTTCATCCTCATTCACTTTTCTTTTGATTCACATTTCACATTTAGTGACTGCAGTCCTCCATGTTCACTTGGTTTGTTAGCAAACCTGAATCATACTCAACTCATTGGCCTTACAAGTGCTTTGCAAGCGCTTGCTTTACCTTCCTATTTGTAGCGATTTGCATTTTATTGGTCCTCCATGGTCACTTTTCACATGTTCGTACTTCAGTCAAATGCATTGCAGCATCAATTTCCCAATAAATTTCTCACTAATCAATTAAATTACATTTCTTAGCTCTACTCTGAGTTCTTCGTTTAGATAGTTCTTCTTAGCTACTGTCCTCCATGTTCACTTTTTATATTATTTTTATATTATTGTTTATAGTTTATGTCGATGAAATTTTTTATTTTTACTTTGATTTATTTTTGAATCAATCAAAAGTACATTTCTCTACTTAATTGTGCTTTTCTTTTATACACTTCTTGTCCTCCATGGTCACTTTTTATTTTTGTATGTTATCTAGAACTTCTTTATTGTCAGCCTATTATTGAATGTGTATTTCAGAGCAAATCAAAAGCACAGTTTTCTACTTAATTGTGCTTTTACTCACAACAATTTTTGTCCTCCATGGTCACTTTTAATATACATGTTTCTTATTAGTTTCGCCTCAACAAATATTCTTAAAAAATTATTTAAAATATATTTCTAATATTTATATTTTCATTTCTTATCACATTATATATATAGCTGTCTGTTGCCACTGTCCTCCATGGTCACTTTTTATTTATTTGCATATTAATTATGACATGTTTTTAGTCTTCTCATTATCAAGCATATTTCTAAATTAATTGAAAAACATTTCACAACTAAATTCAGAATTTCTTTGTAGTTACCTGCAAACTGTGGTCCTCCATGGTCACTTTTTAATTTACTTTCTTAATTAAATATGAATTGTTTTAGTCTTCTCATTATCAAGCATTTTTCAGAACTAATTTAAAACATTTTCACAAGTCTCAATTTAGACTTGTAGATGATTATGAACTCTGGTCCTCCATGGTCACATTTTATTTATTTTCTTTTCATAAATATGACTTCTTTGTAGTCTTCTTATTATAAGTTTTATTTTAGAATTAATCTCAAAATATTTCTTAACTTTTCCTTGCAGTTCTCTATGAACTCGGGTCCTCCATGTTCACTTTTAATGTGCTAACGAAAGGTAAGAATGCTCATGTATACTTGCACATTATCAGTTACTGTTCCTCAATGTCGTCGAGTCACATTTCTCATGGCTCAACCTATGAAGCTTCATGTTTACTTTGTATTCATTAGTTAGAGAAATTTATATAAATAGAGAAATTTGATTAGAAATACTTTGTATTCCAACGGTATTTATATAATCCTATGCAAGTGTATATGTATGTGTATATGTATGTGTATATGTATAATGTAAGAGCGATGATTAATGTAAAGTGTTGTAGATATATTTAAGGGATTTTCGGTTGATGTTTGTTGTGTCGGGCCCATCGCAAAATTAGAACACTCGCAGATTAGACGTGGCAGCACCTACGAGTAGCCGTCTCATACAACAACAATAATAATAATAACAACAACAACAAACAGAAACAATTTTATCAGCAATCGCGACGGCGCGTGATCTTGCAAGTCTCAAATAGACATAAACAAGTGGCGGCCGCCGGTGACGTTGATGCCGATGCCGATGCCGATGCTGATGCCGATGCTGATGATGGCAATGGTCACTACAATGGCAACGGCAACGGCAACGAGAGCGGAACGTTGGCAATTTTTGGGGTGTGAGGTGTATCTATTTGTATGTATGTGCAACTGTGTGTTGAGTTGATGAGGCGATGAGTAAGCCAGGCGGCTGCGACTGTCTAGCACTAGATAGTCATGCCTTGAGCAGCCTCAGCATCAGCATCAGCACCAGCATCGACATCGGCATCGGCAGCAGCAGCAGCGCATAATTGAGACAATAGTACACATATGTGGCATAGTCACACAGTAGATACAAATGTATCTGTATCTGTATCTATAGCTGTTGCTGTGGCTGTTGCTGTTGCTGTACCTCTGCATCCGTAGCTGCCTCTATCGCTGTGTCTGGCAACCCATTGCGCTTCGAACTTTTTAGTTTTCATTGATCGCAATCGCAAATCGCAAATCGCAATTTGCAGACAGCACACCAAATTGTTGGGTAATTATTTATTTATTTACGAATATTGTGTGCGCACACTAACCTCCTCTAACCCCTCTATCCACTAAACCACCGCATCGTAGCTCATGCGCTTGTGCGAGGCACCTCAAGTGGAGGTGTGGCCGGCCAAAGGGGGCTTGAGCAGCGACAATAGAAATAGAAATTGTACGAAGTCGTTAGTCAGTTTTTTGCATTGATATGAGTAGCTTCAGTTTCAGTTTTCTCAACTCTTAGCTAACACGGCGTATGCGCAATGTTTGCTTTTGTCGAGAGCACACGGCGTATGCGCAATATTTGTACAAGTTTATGGGACACACGACTCTTGTCATTCTTCTTCTTTTGCTCTTTTCTTTTATCAGATTTGCTTGTCCACATTTTCTTTGTTATTGTTATACAACAACATTTGTTATTATCATCAGTTTTATTATTATTAGCGTTAGCGTTGTCATCATCATTACTAAAATAATTTTAATTTTATTTATATTTTGATTTTAATTAATATTACTATTAAATAATATTACTAATGCTTTAGCATTAGCATTAACATCACCATTATCATTAGCATAAGTATTAACATTAGCATTAGCATTAGCAACAGCATTAGTATTTGCATTAGCATTAACATTATCATTAACATTAGCATTAGTATTAGCATTAGCATTTGAATGAGCAATTGCATTAACAATTGCGATAGCATTGACATAAGAATTCGCATTAGCATTAGCATCATCATTAGCATTAGTATTAGTATTAGCATTAGAATCAGTATTATCAATAGCTTTAGAATTACCCGTATTAGCATTGGCATTAGCATTGGCATTAGCATTAGCATTGGCATTAGCATTAGAATTAGTATTAGCATTAGCATTAGCATTAGAATTAGTATAAGCATTAGCATTAGCATTAGCATTGGCATTAGCGTTAGCATTAACATCAGTATTATCATTAGCATTGGTATTAGCATTATCATTAGCATTAGCATTAGCACAATCATTAGCATTAGCAAAAGCATTAGAATTACCATTAGCATTAGCATTAACATTACCATTAGTATTAGTATTTGCATTAACATTGGCATTGTCATTATCATTAGTATTAGGTTTAGCATTAGCTTCAAAATTAGCATTAGCATTAGCATTAGTATTACCATTAACATCATTACAATTAGCATTGGCATTAACATTAGCATTAGCATTAGCATTAGCATTAGTATTAGCATTATCATTGGCATTAGCATTAGAATTAGCATTAGCATTAACATTAGCATTATCATTAGCATTGACATTAACATTATTAACCACATCATTACAATTACTTAGAATACACTACGCATACTTGAAAGGCTTCCAGTAGGTTTACTCGGATCTCAAATCTCAGTCAAACGTGTGAGATCGCAGATAACATACATAAAGAGCTATAGGTACTTAGTTGATTGTGTTGGTTTGGGCTATATCGGATGTGATCGAATAGATGTGACTACATGCATATACCAAAGTATTCGCAGTTGTCAATGGAATCGCACGTGTGAGGGCCAACGACGCCTCTGTCGTTGGCCAGTTTCTTGGCCACGTCTCACGTTCGAGTTTCGTTTGTCAAAAGGCGACGCGGGGTGGCATCGTATTCGCTCTACCTTCCTCCCTTCCTCTCTCTCCCCCTACCTAAAGACTCAAGTCGACTTGCAATTTCAGACTCATTTGTTGTCTATGTGCGTGCTTGTTCTATTTGGCACGTTCAACTCCCTCTCTTTCATCTCCATCTCCCTCGCCGCCGCCCTCACCCTCTCCGTCTCACGCTCTCTGTCTTTTCGTGTCTGTGGGTGTGATCGCAAAGGCCTAGACGAATGTCTCTGTGCGTGACAAGGGAGGTGAAGATGATGATGATGAGGATGAGAATGATAATCATCACGATGATTGTCGGTCGGGTGTGCGAAAATAATTGATGGATGTGACGGCGATTGCCTCAATTTAGTTTTTTTTTTTTTTTTTTTTTTTTTTTTTGGTATTTCGACTCTTTTGATTTTGTAGCATTGTTATTGTTTTTCGAATATTTACTTGGAAAATTGAGCAGCAATAGAAAGTTGGCAGCAGCTGAAACGGAAATGAAAAGTCACGTACAGGTCGAAGCTACGAATATTTTAGGCGAACGAATATCTAAACTGAACAGTACTGGACTGAGCTGAATTGAGCTCAACTGAACTGAACTGAGTTGAGCTGAACTGAACAGAACTGAGCTGAGCTGAGGGTCGGGGTCAGTTTGTTCTTGTTTCTTGGCCACATTCAAATCAAATCAACTTGCTGTTTATTCCAACTCATTCTCACACCTACAACAATATGTTGTGCGTGTATAGGTGTGTGTGTGTGTGTGTGTGTTATGTGTGTGTTCACAATTTCTCAGGCTCATTCGCACTGCGATCGCTGACACGCAGCAACGGCAACAGCAACAGCAACAGCAACTAGTACAATGCCAACTTATAGTTGCATACCCTGTAGTCAGAGTTGCCAGAGTATAACAAGGCAATGGCAAAGTAGTTAATAAATTAAATATATTTGATTTAGCAGAGTAAAGTGTGCTTACATATTATGATGAACAATTAGTTAAAAATAAATATACAAATAAGAAAGAATTATTTAAATAAATTTATTTATATATAAATTCGTTTATTCTTAGCTACTTAGTAGCATCTCTAGGGTATGCGTTAGTTCATTCAGTTCCTCCCTGTCACATTCTTACCTGTTTTTTTGTTGTCGTTGTTCACATTGCGCACTTTTCCTTTCCTGCCCAGGCAGGCAACTCCCACCACGAGTCCAAACACTGAGGCTGGGCTCAACTACAAGATTATTGACATGCCAACATGTTGTTGCTCTCTGGGGCTGTGGCTGAAGCTGGAGCTGGCCATGCTGATGGCTCTGGAATTGGAGTCTCAGTTGGAGTCAGAGTCGCAGTCGAAGTTGGGGCTGAGGCTGAGGCGGTGGCTTGTAGATGAGTCTGAGACTCTGAGAAGCCACTGCTCCTTGCTGTTGCCAGTCTATTGTATGTGAGAACTTTGCTATGAATTTGCAGTGACCAACAACAATAGCTGAGGAGTGAGTGTGATAGACTGGAAGAAACCCTGTAGTGAAAAAAATAGATATAGATATAGATATAGATATAGATATAGATATAGATATAGATATAGATATAGATATAGATATAGATATAGATATAGATATAGATATAGATATAGATATAGATATAGATATAGATATAGATATAGATATAGATATAGATATAGATATAGATATAGATATAGATATAGATATAGATATAGATATAGATATAGATATAGATATAGATATAGATATAGATATAGATATAGATATAGATATAGATATAGATATAGATATAGATATAGATATAGATATAGATATAGATATAGATATAGATATAGATATAGATATAGATATAGATATAGATATAGATATAGATATAGATATAGATATAGATATAGATATAGATATAGATATAGATATAGATATAGATATAGATATAGATATAGATATAGATATAGATATAGATATAGATATAGATATAGATATAGATATAGATATAGATATAGATATAGATATAGATATAGATATAGATATAGATATAGATATAGATATAGATATAGATATAGATATAGATATAGATATAGATATAGATATAGATATAGATATAGATATAGATATAGATATAGATATAGATATAGATATAGATATAGATATAGATATAGATATAGATATAGATATAGATATAGATATAGATATAGATATAGATATAGATATAGATATAGATATAGATATAGATATAGATATAGATATAGATATAGATATAGATATAGATATAGATATAGATATAGATATAGATATAGATATAGATATAGATATAGATATAGATATAGATATAGATATAGATATAGATATAGATATAGATATAGATATAGATATAGATATAGATATAGATATAGATATAGATATAGATATAGATATAGATATAGATATAGATATAGATATAGATATAGATATAGATATAGATATAGATATAGATATAGATATAGATATAGATATAGATATAGATATAGATATAGATATAGATATAGATATAGATATAGATATAGATATAGATATAGATATAGATATAGATATAGATATAGATATAGATATAGATATAGATATAGATATAGATATAGATATAGATATAGATATAGATATAGATATAGATATAGATATAGATATAGATATAGATATAGATATAGATATAGATATAGATATAGATATAGATATAGATAGAGATAGAGATACAGATGTAT
Source organism: Drosophila macrospina (assembly GCA_035042075.1). Taxonomy (NCBI): domain Eukaryota; kingdom Metazoa; phylum Arthropoda; class Insecta; order Diptera; family Drosophilidae; genus Drosophila; species Drosophila macrospina. Next base: position 255,749 of record JAWNLW010000527.1, on the reverse strand, counting down.
ATAGAAGATAGTCTGTCACATAGCTTGGCACACATCGCGCATACCCTATTTTCTTTGCTATTTACAGGGTAGAACAACAGGAACAAAGCCGCTTGACGAGCTGCTGCCTCAGCCTAAGCATCAGCATTGAACAATCAGCTTGTTGCATCGCTGTCTACTGTTCCCTTTTCCCTCTCTCTCTCTCTCTCTCTGTCTTACACACACACTCTGCCTCCCTTTGCCCCGCTCTCTTTTCCCTCTTTTGCAGTGGCCGTTGGCTTCGTTGTTGGCTATTAGAAAGGCATGTGAAATGTTCCCTAATTGTTGGAATTTTAATACTCCCAGCCAGAGTCAGTCAGCCTGCCAGAGTAACAACAGCTCTGTGTGTGCCGCGTTGTCTGTCGAGTAGAAGTTGCACCGCGGGGAGAGTGGGAGCATGGGGTGGGGAGACTGTCACTGCTGACAGTTTTGCTGCTGGACAGCTGGGGCGTTGGTCTCCTCAGTGTGCTCAGTCTGCTCAGTCTCTGGTTTAGTTTACTTCAAAGCGATGTCCAAATGTTTTCCCCAGTTGGGAGAACTCCTCCTTGGTTTTAGGCCTTGACTCAAAAGCTTGTGTGCCAATTGCCTTAAGTACTCTATTAGTGCAATTTAGAACTCAACAATCACATTCGAAGTTGTTCCCTTTCATTTGTTCCCATAATTGAGAATATTGTGCGTGCAATTGATTCACTTGGCATGGGAATTAATAGAGATAGAGGAAGATAGGGAAAGAGAGAGAGAGAGAGAGAAAGAGTGAATAGACGTAGAACATTTGAATATTTAGAGCTATGATCGATTACAGAAGTTAGAAGAAGTAGAATACAGCTCCAAGATTTAAGTTTGTCTTAGATCAGTAATGCTCAAAGATTGCTAAAGATTTCGAATCGGGCGAGATCAGAGATCAACAAAGATTGAAGAAGACATAAGTTCGTAATGGATCTAAGAATAAAGCAATTGAAAGTCCTACAAAAGAATAATGGTCTAAGATTCAAAATCATATTTTAAAAACTCATATTTAAGTTCGTATTTTGAAGAAGATTTAAGCATTATATAGTTATAAGAATGAAGAATGATCTCAGTTCAAACAGCTTTAAAGTTGTTTATCCATGATTGAAGACAATCAAAGAAGGTTGCTGATCGAAGCAGATCAAAGATCAAGATGTATGGTTAAGGAACATTGTAGATCGAAGATTTAAAGTAGAAGATCAGCTTCATAAATTATCTCTAATTGAGAAAGATATAATGTTGAAGATAGAAGAGCATATAAGAAAGAAAGAGTATAATATCGAAGATCTAAAATTTATTAAGAAAGATAAATGAGGATCTGGGAGTGATATAGGTATTAGAACGAAGATCTAAAACTGAAGATCATCTTCAAAAATGATCAGTGATTAAGAAATATATTGGCTAGTAGATGGAAGAAGATGTAAGACTGATAAAGATAAAAGAACAAAGATCTAAGCTTAAAAATGATCTGAGATCGAGAAAGTTTTAAGATTGAAGAAGATCTGTAATCAAATATCAAAGAAAATTTAAGATTAATTAATATATAATATAAAATATATGAAAAAGATATTTGTAAGAGAAGTTTTCAGATAAGAGTTTATCTAAAATTTAAAAAGAATAAAGTTTGCAGATAAGAATATAGAAGGCAAAGTTAAAGATTGAATCGAAGAAAATTTAAGCATGAAAAACGATTAGATCTTTGCATACGATTTAGTTTAATTGAGAAAGATTTATGTAAGTTCAAATATTGTGGATGATTTGCGAATGATAAACATAAGATTGAGAATTTAAGATTTACGATCATTTTCCAAAACAATCTGTGATTGAAGAAGATCTTTGATTGAACTTCGAAGAGGATCAAATATAGGAAAGATCGAATGATCGAAGTTAAGACTGAATTAAATAAAACATATGATCAAAGTTGACAAATTATTAAAGTTGACAAACGATCAAAGATCACTGAAGATTTCAAATGGAAGAAGATCGCAGTTTGAGAAAGATATCAACTTAATATAGTCTTAAGAAGATCTTAGTTTGAAGATTGCAGATCAATAGTTCAACATAAGATAGGAATTGATCTCTCTCTCTCTCCTCCCGCTCTCTCTCTCTCTCTCTCTCTCCCTCTCTCTCTCTCTCTCTCTATGTATGATAAGTGCTTCGATTTGAATTAATTATTTTTAAGCCTCACACGTGAAACTTGTTATAGATTAGTTTCCTTAGACATTTGCACAAAGTTCAAGTGGGAATTACCAAACATTCGACTCATCTTTATTGTTTTAATGACACTTACATGGTATTAATATTATTTGCCAATTTTATAAGAGTAGCTTTGTTGAGTGGCGAGTTACGTTAGGTAGATAATTAGTTGAGGACCGTTAAAAGCGCTAATAATACACGTTCATAACTCGTTGTTATTGTATAAAATAATCTACAAATTGTTAATAGTTTTATAAATATTGAAATAAATGTGCAAGTTGAGGCATAAACTTAGCTGAAGCTATAAAAATTGCTGTGCTCATGTCGTTTTCTTGTTGTTTAAAATTAAATATAAAAAATTAAATTAATATTAGGAAATATTCAAACGCTTTATTAATATCAAAGTTCATAATTAGATTTGGGGTATTTCTGCTTTCAATTTGATAATCTGGCAAAGTTGTGTATAGACTTTAGATAGTTTCTTCCCATAGCTTCCTTAGATATAGCAAACTGCTCTCAATCAAATTTTTTTTAAAGATTTTAAGACATTTTATATGATTTGTAAGTTAGATTAGAATAAGTCTAGCCAGCAGAACGTTGTGTATACTAAAGTTGCATATTCTAGCGATTGTTTTTATAACAGCTATAGGATATAGTTGCCCGAACTTAAAGGAACTTGATCAGCATATATAAAACAATATTAAATGCATTATCCTATATTATAGCTGAGATATCTCTTTTTAATTTTGTTGAAAGTTTTTTCTTTCTTTTTATTTAGATTAATTAGCGTACTGCTACCACACGGCAGCTTAAACTAATTTTAAATCCAAAAGATAATACAATTGACTAACAAAGTGAAATATTTTCTATCATTAACAAAGAAGAATAATTGGTGACATGATTAGCAGAACAGTGAGATTTACAATGGAAGAACGAAATATTTACATTTCGACATAAACTTTTTAAGACAGAATTCTGGAAGGTAGATCCTGTGGGTGGTGTCTTTTAAGTCTCCTTTTTCCTCTGTATCGCATTAGTCGCCGTGCGAGATATCTCAAGAAACAAGAAAGTTTTTCAAATTGAAGCCGATTGTTCCTAAGACAGCTATAGGATATAGTTGTCCGATCTTAAAGAAACTTGATCAGTATATATAAAACATTGTCAAATATATTATCCTTGAGTTTAGCTGAGATATCTCTTTTTAATTTTGTTGAAAGTTGTTTCTTTCTTTTTATTTAGATTAATTAGCGTACTGCTACCACACGGCAGCTTAAACTAATTTTAAATCAAAAAGATAATACAATTGACTAACAAAGTGAAATATTTTCTATCATTTACACAGAAGAATATTAGGTGACATGATTAGCAGAACAGTGAGATTTACAATGGAAGAACGATATATTTACATTTCGACATAAACTTTTTAAGACAGAATTCTGGAAGGTAGATCCTGTGGGTGGTGTCTTTTAAGTCTTCTTTTTCCTCTGTATCGCAATAGTCGCCGTGCGAGTAAATTGGGATGAGATATCTCAAGAAACAAGAAAGTTCTTCATAATGAAGTACAATTGGACCGAAATGATATGTGAGATATCTCAAGAAACAAGAAAGTTCTTCAAATTGAAGCTTCATATTCTACCGATCGTTTCTATGACAGTTATAGGATATAGTTATCCTATCTTAACAAAACTTGATCAGTATATATAAAACAATATTAAATGCATTATCCTTGAGTTTAGAAAGTTTTTCAAATTGAAGCTTCATTTTGTACCGATTTTTCCAATGACAGCTAGAGGATATAGTTGTCCGATCTTCCCAAAACCTAATCAGCTTACAAGGTGTATTATCAAACATGTTATTTGTAACTTTCATTAAGATATATCGAGTAATCGGAAAGTTGTTCATACCAAAAGTTCAATGACGACCGATCGTTCCTATGACAGTTAAAGGATACAGTTGTCCGCTCTTAACAAACTTGATCAGTATATATAAAACAATATTAAATGCATTATCCTTGAGTTTAGCTGAGATATATCTCCAGAAACAAGAAAGTTTATCAAATTGAAGCTTCATTTTGAACCGATCGATACAGTTGTCCGATCTTAAAGAAACTTGATCAGTAAGTATATAACAATATCAAATATCCTGCTTTAGCTGCGATATATCAAGAAACAAGAAAGTTTTTCATATTGATGCTTCATTTTGTACCGATCGATCCTATGACAGCTATAGGATACAGTTACCAGATCTTAAAGAAACTTGATCCTTGAGTTTAGCTGAGATATCTCAAGAAAAAGGAAAGTTTTTCATATTGAAGTTTCATTTTTTACTAATCGATCCTATGGTAGCTATATGATAGAGCAAGCCAATCTCTTTAACTCCGACATATATACTAACTGCTGCTAAAACACACATCTTGACCAAGTTGCATTAGCATAGCTCCAATTTGTGAGACTCGGCGCTAAGGAGTCAGCTTGTCTTCTGGGTCGAGCACCTTTATATACTTAAATTTAGCTGCCACGCCTACTTTAAGGCATTACACATTTCAGCACACAATTAAACAGTTCTCTGTTCAGCTGACAGCAGTAGTTCCGCATACCCCACTTGCTTTATATACTAGGGTATACAAATAGTTTGGACTCCAGTTTGTCCTGGAGTTCGCACAGAGGCGAGTCAAGGCGAGATGCGAAACTTAACTGAGCTTACAGCTGTGCTCCCTCTTCTCGCACTCCCTCTCCCCTCTCTCTCTCTCTCTCTCACTCTCTCTCGTTCTCTGTCTCGCTCACACTCAGCTGTGTCGTGATCGTGTAACAATGCGAGTGATTAGTACGCGCCGGCGTTCAAAATTCGCAGCGCTTTTATTTCTGTTGTTGTTGTTGTCGCTGTTGTTGTTGTTGCTTTTGTTGTTGTCGCTGTTGTTGTTGTTGTTGTTGTTGCTGTTGCTGCGTCCGTCTTCTGTTGCACGTTGCAAGCTGCATTGCCGCATGCGCCTTGTACCGGGGGCAGCATTGAAATGATTTAGTGTGATTTATCTGTAAGTCCTTCTTTCAATCTCTTCTCACGCCACGGAAAGCGAGAAAACGAGCAACAAAATCCAAAAGCAGCAAATTGAGCAGAAGACTGTGAGGGAGGTGGGGGGATGAGGAGGATGAGGAGGATGGGGAGAAGGAAGAAGACGAGGAAGATGAGGTGTATAGGTAGAGTAAAGGCTTGCGAAGAGGAGCAGCAGTAGAAGTCTGTAAAGGAGGAAGGGGAGGAAGAGAAGAAAGAGAAACAGAAGGAAGAGGAGGAGGAGATGAAAGATATGGAAAAGATGGAAGAGACGAAAGAGATGGAAGATATGGAAAAGATGGAAGAGACGGAAGAGATGGATCAGAATGAAGAGGAGGAAGAGAAGGAAGAGAAGAATGAGAAGAAAGAGAAGGAAGATTATGAAGAGAAGGAAGAGGAGGAAGAGAAGGAGGAGAAGGAAGAGAAGGAAGAGAAGGAAGAGAAGGAAGAGAAGGAAGGAGGAGGAATTGGAGAAAGAGAAGGAAGAGGAGGAAGAGAAGGAAGAGAAGGAAAAGAAGGAAGAGAAGAATGAGAAGAAAGAGAAGGAAGATTATGAAGAGAAGGAAGATTACGAAGAGAAGGAAGAGGATGAAGACAAGGAGGAGAAGGAGGAAAAGGAAGACGAGAAAGAGAAGGAAGAGATGGAAGAGAAGGAAGTGAAGAATAAGAAGTAAGAGAAGGAGAGAAGGAAGAGGAGGAGGAAGAGGAGGAAGTACAGCAGCTTCAGCAGAAGTCTATGAAGAAAGAGGGGTAAGAGGAGTTACAGAAGGAAGAGAAGCATCAACAAAAGTATGAAGAGGAAGATGAAGAGGAAGAGGACTAGGAAGAGGAAGATGAAGATGAAGATGAAGATGAAGATGAAGATGAAGAGGAAGAGGAAGATGAAGATGAAGATGAAGATGAAGATGAAGATGAAGATGAAGATGAAAAGGAAGATGAAGAGGAAGATGAAGTGGAAGATGAAGAGGAAGATGATGAAGGGTAGAATGAAGAAGATGAGGAAAAGGAGGGGGAATGAGAAAAGGAGAAAGATAAGGAGGAAGAAGAGGAGGAAGGAGAGGAGGAAGAAGAGGAGGAAGGAGATAAGGAAGAGCAAGAGGAAGAGGAAGAGGAAGAGGAAGAGGAAGAGGAAGAGGAAGAAGATAATGAGGAAGAAGAGAATGAGGAAGAAGAGAATGAGGAAGAAGAGAATGAGGAAGAAGAGAATGAGGAAGAAGAGAATGAGGAAGAAAAGAATGAGGAAGAAGAGAAGGAGGAGAAAGAAAAGGAGGAGGAGGATAAAGAGGAGGATCAAGGGGAGGTGAAAGAAGAGTAGGAGAAAGAGGAGGAACAGGAGCACTAAAAGTCTGTGAAGGAGCAGGAAAGGAGGAACAAGAGCAGCAGCAGCAGCAGTAGGAGGAGCAGTTTCAGTGGGCGGAATGTTGCTGAAGGGCCTCAGTTTGGTTAAACGGTGTACGCCCCCTCTCCGCCCCCTGTCCGTTCAAAATGCGAAGGTGTTATAAAGACGATAATAAAAAATTGTAAACTACGCGCCATAAATTGGCATTTAATAGTTGAAATTTACACTGAATTGACAGCAGCAACAACAACGGCAACTAAATTGTGGCATGAAAAATGGCAGCACAGGTAGGTCTACCCCACACACCTATCTGCATCTGTATGCTTGCCCCTCCTCTCTCCTCTCTCCCCTCTCGCTCGCTCGTTCGCTCTCTTGCTCTTTCAACTTCGTCTGCTTGCAACTTTTTTGCATTTAATTTTATATATTTTTTTGTTTTTTTCCCCATTTTTTTCCATTTTTTGTTGGACTTTTTTTTTGTGGCGACTAAAAACGCGCGAGCCGGCGGCATTTGGCGCGATTTATGATGCATCATTACGAGCATTTTTATTATGGTTATATTTTGATACGCACGCCAAGCGAACACCATGGAATTGCTGGGCTTCCATGCCGTTGCCGCTGCTGCTGCTGCTGTTGCTAATGCCAATGCCAGGTTATAGCCATAACCCACAGCAGAGTGCAGACACAGATCTTGCTGCCGGCTCAGACTGCAACTTTGAGTTCAACTTTAACTTCGTCTCCGTGCCAGACAGCGCAGATCTTATCAGTGGCTCTTCCTCTTCCTCTGGTTCTTCCTCTTGTCAGCTTAAAAAAAACCTTCAACAAAAAGAGCAAAAGAAATATTAATAATATGTATATAAAAGTGCAAAAAAAAAAATGACAGAAAGTCTTCCTTTTGTGCTTTTTTGGACTTTTGCGCAAATTGCTGTGGCTAATGATCATAATCACAACGTCATTACGACTGATAATGCCAACAACTTAATCTGGTTCACGTCTGTGCACAGCGTTTGCCCTTCAACCCTGTTTCCCTGTGCCGTTTCCTTCCCAGACTTTCATCTGCCTAATTTTCTACAATTTTTATTAGAATTTTCTTTTAAATTCATATCACTTACTTTGCTTAAAAGAAGTCTCTTAATATCCCAAGTCTGATAATACACAAATCAATTTTGTAGCTTAAGTTTAAATCCTTAAATCTTTAGTTCTATTTCAGCTTTAGGGGCAAAGTTTTCCCGGACTTTTACTCATCATAAATTTTACTAGAATTTTCTTTTAAATTCATATCACTTACTTTGCTTAAAAGAAGTCTGTTAATATCCCAAGTCTGATAATACACAAATCAATTTCGTAGCTTAAATTTAAATCCTTAAATCTTTAGTTCTATTTCAGCTTTTGGGGCAATGTTTTCCCTGACTTTTACCCATCATTAATGGAACAAATCACAACTGATTGCTATGGGAAATGTCTGTTTGATTGGCTTAATTATTTGACTTTGAGATTTGCTAAGATTTTTATACGATTTCCAAATCTCAGATGCTATTTGCGCCTCTTTGAAATGCCAGAAAATATTGGAATGTATACCTAATAGCTTTATAGAAGTGAAGGGAAATGTAGAGAGGGAGAGAGTGAGATAGTGAGTGAGAGCGAGAGAGGGATGTAGTCTGTCTTATCAGCGGCTAGAGTAAAGTTTAGTCAACTGTTTAGTTAGTTAATTTGTTTATTTTTCAATTAAAAATCTTCGCAAAGCAAGAACCTCAAGAAACAATAACAATAACAGCAGCAACAACAACAACAAATTATCTGACGAGGCCAACGCTGTTTTGGCCATGAACCAATTTTCAAGCACTCGACGTAAACTACAAATATGTTCCACTAGAACTAGATATATGGGCATATGTGTGTGTGTGTGTGTGTGCCCAGTGTGTGCCTAGTGCGAGTGTGTCTGAGTGTGTGTGCGATTGTTGGACCAGCAAGTTCAATAGCCAAAGGCGCGTTTGAAAACGCGCAGAAAACGCACACAAAACGCGGCAAAGTCCTATATTGAAAGTAACATAAGTTATTTTGAGAAATTGAATGCAGTTAGCATTATAAACAATAATAAAAACAGATAATAACTAACACTACAACAACAAATTTATCGCTCAACAAATGCACATTTAATGACGCGCTTTAAAACGCGCCAAAAACGCTTGCAAAGTTATCATTGGTTTTATGCGCTTAAACAATTATAGCATTTGCATAATTAACAAAAAGACGTTAGCTAAGCGTAGTTGCTATCACTATTAACAACAGAAACACTATATAACAGAAACAGCAACATTTTACCATTAACAATTTTAAGTGTTTATGACGCGCCTAAAAACGCGCAGTAAACGCGTTGCGTCTATCGTTTCAAACACTTGCAAAAGTTATGTATATTTTATTTATTTATCAGACATGAGTTAATAGCAGCTACTAAATGGCATAATAACAATAAGTGTAGCATTTACTAAAGGAACTTTGTCCTTTCAGCAAGTTCAAGCGTTAGTAATGCGCTTAAAATCGCGCAGGAAACGCGCGCGGCTAAAACGCTTGAAACTGTTACATGGTGTTAACTAGTCCAATGTGACGTTAGCATATAGCAGTTGCAATTAAGTACAAAAACTACAATAATTAAAGCACATGAAACAACAAAAACAACAACAACAACAAACTTGCGGCTCAGCAACTTCAACTGCTGATGACGCGTTTAAAAACGCGCTTCAGACGCTTGCGCCATTTGATATCGATTAAAATCTTTGAAAATGTTCCATATTACATAAGATATAAGTTGATAATAGTAACTATTATAAACAATAACTAAAGCACTTACTACAACAACAACAGCAGACTTGCCGTTCAGCAAGTTCAAGCGTTGATGACGCGTTTAAAAACGCATAGGAAACGCGCGCGCCCTTTTATATCCATTGAAACGCTTGAAACGGCTAAATCGCGCCAATTTGGTTGGCGCATACATTAGCGGATTTATTATAGCCAACAACTACAGCAACAACAACAACAATAACATTAGCGTGGCGACAACAACAGCCGCCAAAGAGCTAATGACTTGGATAATGATTTTTGATTTCGTTCATTTCATTTGCCATGTTTAATGCTAACCCCGCCCCTCCCCCCCATCGCATCCCTGCAGCCTGCGTTTCGTTTGTCTGACTGGCTTTTCATAAAAGAAAAAGAAAGAAATTGCTTTGCTACAATATTTGAAAATTTTCCTTTTTGTGTTGTTGTTGTTGTCGTTGTTGTTGTTGTTGTTTGGCCATTGCGGATTCGTGCGTCAATAATTAGATCATCTCTGGGTTGGTTTTTGTTGACGATTAGCGAAATCAAAAGGCAGCCAAACACACACACACACACACACACACACACACACACACACACGCACACACAATAAATTTGCTTTCCTCATTTTCCATATTGTTGTTGTTGTTGTTGTTGTTACTGATTGTACAAAATTCGAGTAATGTCGAGCGCTTTGAGCAGAAAGCAGCGGCAAAAAAGCAAAATCATACACAAATCTACAACAATAAAAAACCAACTAGCAGTGCTTCAAATGAGAGTGTGCTCGACTGGCAGTTACCCTGTAGTGCTCGACTAGCAGTTACCCTGTAGTGTTAACAAAAACTGTTGGCATCTTTTAACTGAGCTAAGTTTCTCCATAAGTTTCACGTCTCTTTTCATATTCATATTTGACTGAGTGTGCCCGACTGGAAGTTACCCTGTAGTATTCACTAACATTGTTGGCATCCTTTAACTTGGCAAAGTTTCTAAATAAATTGAAAATTTCTTTTAATTTTCATCTGTAATTGTGTCTGCTCGACTGGCAGTTACCCTGTAGCGTTAGCAAAAACGATTGCATTCCTTTAACTGTTCTAGGTTTCTCTATAAGTTTCTCGTTTTTTTCGATATTCATATTTGTCTGAATGTGCTCGACTGCCAGTTACCCTGTAGTGCACACTAAAATTTATGTAATCTTTTAACTTGGCTAAATGCTTTGATAAATATTTCATTTTTGTTTCCCTTGATTCATCTTTGATTGGGTGTACACGACTAGTAGTTACCCTGTAATGTACTTTAATATTTAATTCTAGCTGAACTGCGAGTAGTTCTGGCACAAATTTCACATTTGTTTTGACATTATTTAAAAATGACCCGAATATTTCAGTTACATGGAGTCTTGACTCATACCCTATAAAATAGTTCACAGCCTGCAATCTGATTATAAATAAGTCAAATATAAAACAGAAAAATGGGAGAGATATTTCCCAGTGAGACCTAAAAGTTAACTAAATGTTTGCTACCCGCTCTGGGCATTTCGGATAATTACAGGGTATACTAGAAAATTGAAACACGCAAATTAAATGAAATTTTCGACTATTAGTTAGCTCTTTAGACTTTAATGAATCATGATTGGGAAGTTGCTGTTGCTGGTGAACGGGGTGACAGGAGGGCGAATGGAAGGGGGAATGGGGGAGGGTCAGAGGTTTGGTCAGCTATGGCAATGGGAATTAGCAATCATTTTGGGCGTGGCAACAGCCAACTGGGCGTGGGAGTGGGCGTTAAATGAACTAACTGAGAGTCAAAAGCAGCAACAGAACCAGACAACGCAACATTTCAAACAGAACAGAACATTTTTGCTTTATGAGCACATTAATGGCATTGACTTGGTCAAAAAGCAAAGAAAAAACAAGAACAAGAAGAGAGAGACAGAGCGAGAGAAGGATAGAGAGAGAGAGGAGAGAGAGAGAGAGAGAGGAACAGAGCAGTTATGAATTTACGACTGCGTGTGAAGGAGTTCAACAAATGCCAAACGGATAAAACATATATAGAGCTGATGATGATCAAGGAAATTGCAATGCATTAATTGAACATTTACCTACCTTACTCTCTACTCCCCCTCCCCTCCCACATTCCTGCTCAGCTCAGCCGCCGTTAAACTGACATAGTCTGCTCACATAAAGCTGCCAAATTTGGGTTTCACTGAAAGGAAAAGCATTAAAACAAATTCATTTTGTACAATAAACAAATGGGAATGCGCCACTTGTCCGCTTCCCACGCCAGCCCCCTCCACCCGTAACCCACCCCCAGCCACAACTTATTGTTGTTGTTGTAGTTGTTGTTGTTGCTGCTTACTTGCTTGGCATTTTTTTATGCCCGTCTGGCGCCGATCATTTTGTTTTTTTGGCTCTTTTGTAGAGCCCATTTTGTTGCCATACAAATATCTGGATATATGCCATACACCATATAATAGATATCTATATATATCTATATATATAAGTATATATATATATATCGACAATCGACAACAGACATTGGACATTGGACATTGCACAAAGACGACACAAAATGTCGCTCAAAGTGCCATCAAAAATTGATGAACCTGACGGACGGCGCCAACGCCAGCGCCGGCGCCGGCGCCAAAAGAACGCTTTCCCCCCGTAGCCCCTCCCTGGGATGGCGACTGGGCGATGGCTGTGTATTAGGTGAGCAGGGGACTGTGGGCAGAGGTAGGTGGCTTTCAAGTGCTGCCCGTCAATATCAGTGTATGCCAAGGCATGCCAGATCAATGTATGCCACTTTATGCGTTTATGAGCCACACAAACGAACATTGAAAACATTGAAAACATTGAAAACATTGCAAAGAATTCGCCTTGGGATTTGGGTATTAAAATGTACAAAAATTATTGAAATATTTGTGAAAGAGAGTGAGAGAGAGAGAGAGAGAGGGAGATGGAGAGGGAGACGGGAAAAGAGATAAAGATAAAGATTGCTCATGCTAAAAATGAATTCATAATACATTTGTGCTCGGGTATATATATGATATAGTATAGATATAGTCAACAGATCCAGCTGGTTTCGGTATATGCGAAATCTTTTAGCTCAAGTAACGGTTATATCAAGTTTCATCTACATAGCTTCACTGTAAGCTGAGTTACGTGAGGTTGCCTAGTAGTCAGGAAAAATGAAATCAGAAGATTATTATGCTTAAGAGAGACAGAGACAAATCGAAATATGCTGGACATATTAACTTAAGCAGAAGAGTTTCCTGCGCTAAATATGAATTTATAAGCGATAGGAGCACTACTGTCTACATACGATATAGTATAGATATAGTCAACCGATTCAGCTGATATCGATATATGCTACATCTTTCGGCATAAGAACAGGTTATATCAAGTTTCATCTACATTGCTGCACTGTAAGCTGAGTTACGTGAGGTTGCCTAGTAGTCAGGAAAAGTGAAATAAGAAGTTAATAATGAGAGCATAAGAGAGACAGAGACAAATCAAAATATGCTGGACATATTAACTTAAGCAAAAGAGTTTCCCCTGCTAAATATGAATTTATAAGCGTTAGGAGCACTACTGTCTATATGCGATATAGTATAGATATAGTCAACCGATTCAGCTGATATCGATATATGCCGCGTCTTACAGCTTAAGCAGCAATTGCAGAAAGTTTCAGCAACATAGCTTCACTGTAAGCTGAGTTCCATTAGGTAGATTAACAATTGAGGATCGTTATCGTAGATAAGGATAATGAAAGTGAAAGAGAATTAGAGAATTAGAGAAAGAGTGAGAGATTGTTGGAGGAACTTTAGTTATAAGCATAATCAATAAAAGTTTCTCAAGCTAAATTGGAATTTATATGAGAAATTCTGCTGATTATATATATAAGATATAGTATAGGTAAAGTATAGATAGTATAACCGATTTAACTGATTCTGAGATATGTGGTATTTTAGAGCTGTAGTAGCATTTAGAGCAAGTTTCATTAACATAGCTTCACTGTAAGCTGAGTTACGTTAGGTAGTCTCAGTATTAAGGATAGTTCGGGTTGAGTTTATCAGCTTAATTGCAATAGAGAGTACTTTTTAAGCACTTAAGTTGTTCAAGATTAATCTTCAGTTGCAGTTAGAGCATTAACTTAGTACAGATGGAATTAGATCAATTTGATCAACTTCTGCTTAATGGGAAGAATATTTATAAAGAGAAATCGGTAAAGATTAATGTATATAATATTAGAATAATAATGTTGATGAGGAAAAGCAATAAGCAGAAACATTTACATAGAAGAAATAAAACTAATTATAGAAAATTACTAGAGTTAAGAGATATAAGGAAACTGTTCTATAAAGTAGTTTAAGCTTTACAGATTAAGGAAGTTTAAGCTACACAATCTATGACTTTATAAGGAACTAAAGAGCTATGGAGTATGAGAATAGTTGCTGAGATTAATGCACAAGTTTGTTGTGGATCTAATGTGGATCGAATGTGGATCGAGTGTGGATCTAATCTACGAAAACAGTTGTTGGTTTTGAGGAAACTTTAGATGGAATTACTTTAAATCATTTGGCACAAAAGTCAACGCATTGTGTTAACTGCAGCGAGTTGAAGCTGCTTGGGTAGTTGAGTGGCTCAGTGGCTGAGTGGTGCAGTGGCTGAGTGGTGCAGTGGACTGCATTGTTGGCAGGTAACAAGATTGATTTAATCCACGGAAACTGCGGAAACACGTAAATTCCCAACATTGAAAGATGGATCATAAAAACTGAAAGTGCGAAAAACCAGATGCGATCGCAGCCCATAAAAGGGGCGCAAAGAAGAAGAAGAAGAACAAGAAGATGATGATGCAGTTGAAGAAGAAGAAGAAGAGGTAGAAGAAGAAGACGAAGACAAAGTGTTGCGATTTTTGGCCGTGGGAAAAGCCCAGAGTGCGAGGAACCTGTAGAACCAAAGGCAGGCGCAGCAACCTTATGATTAGAGCGTATCATGGCATCATAAAACCCAATGTGACCCTTGTCGTCCCGGTCACCCTGTCACCCTGTTACCCTGTCACCTCGTCCCTTTCGTCCTTTGTTTATGCTGCTTATTTAAATTGGCTTCTTGGCGGGCGTTGCGAACGCGAACGCGAATCATGTGTGTTAACCTCAAACGCTCAACCTACCAACCCAACAACCTAACAACCCAATAACCTAACAACCTCACTGACCTGACCTGCCACTGCAACTGATCCCAATGCTCTCTACCTGTTTGCCTGCCTTGCTTTTGGGTTTGGGAATTTCCGGCACCTTAACCCATATGGCCGTGGCCCGCTGATGCGTGAGAAGCAGCTACCTTGCGCTCAAACTCTATCTCCCTCTTTCTCTCTCTCTCTCTGTCTCTTTCGCACTCTCTCAGCCACTCTTTGCACAGTTTATTATTTGTTACTTCTTATTTATATTTTTTTTTCGAGAAAAACACAGGCTAGGGTTTTCCCCGCACAGCAGACAAAACGTGCGTCATCTGTTGCCACATGGATGCGGCACGCACTTGCATTGGCATTGGCCGTGCATCCAAACTCCCAGTGCCAGTGCCAGTGCCTGGACAGGATTACCATCACAGAGCACAGCATCGTTCGTTGGAACTCTTTGAGTTCGATGCGAAAACGAAGTCGCAGTCGGAGTCGGAGGAGTTGAAGTTGCAGTTACAGTTGTTGCTCTTGTTGTTGTTGTTGTTGTTGTTGTGGTTGAACTCGGTTACAGTTTCGCTTTCGCCATTGATTGATTTATGTGCGGCACTTTGACTGCGCGCTGATTGGTCTTGTCTGCTGCAATATACCCTGTACAAAACCTGAAATACACCATAGCGCATGCCAAGCTGTGCACTTTGCTTGTAACATTTAATGAATTGCCTAAGCAAACACATTTTGTGCACATTTTATGTTAGTTGCTCATTATCATACAACTGTATACCCTGTAAATTACTTAAAACGCACTATTAGCAGCCATAACGATTGGTTTAGCTAGCAAAGACTACGCAATAACATTTCAGTCAATTTCTCGTCGCATTACATTAGAAACATGTAACTTTTATACAATCGAATACCCTGTAAAATAGTTAAAATGCACTGGTGCTCATCAAAATGATCGCTTTAGATATGATATATTGCACATGTTAACTATTTGCATTCCCAAGTTAACCATTTGTTAAAATTCAACGGTTATATGCATCCATCATACCCTGTAAAATATAAAAATTATTGCCATAGCAATTGGTTTACTTAGTATATGCTTCAAATAAACATATAAGTCACTTTTCTGTCAAATCTCATTGTCAGTGTGTATTTATTATGCAATCGTATACCCTGTAAAATAGTTAATATGCACTAAATGTTCCCATAACTATTAATTTAAACATGATAAATTGCATATAATTAAATATTTGCACGCTTAAGCTAACCATTTGTCAAAAATCCAATGTAAATATGTAACTTTGATACCCTGTAAAATATCTTAAATGCACTATTAGCTGTCATAACGATTAGATTAGTTGGGAAAAATCAGATTTTAACACATTAACAGGGTAACTATTAAACTTCAATGGAAATATGTGTTTCGTATACCCTGTAAAATAGTTCAAATGTACTAAAAGTTGTCACAACGTTTAATATACATAAAAATGAATTACGGCATATATTGAAATATCAATCATTAGACAAATTTAAATGAAAATGTGTGTCTACTACACAATTTTATACCCTGTAAAATAATTAAAATGCCAAAACAGTTGTCACCACGATTAGTACAGATATGAAATATTGCACTTTAGACAATCATATGTCAAATTTCAATGGAAATATGCATTATTCAGACAATGTTATACCCTGTAAAATATTTCAAATGCACCATGGCTTTACAAAATTGTAATTTGTAATATGATAAATGACATATTGTTTGATATTTGCATACTTTAGCTAAACAGCTGCCAAATTTCAATAGAAACATGCCGCTGTATACCCTGTAAATCGCATTAAATGCAAATAGTTACAGATAATAGGCAGCACATGTTTAGGTAATTGTATAAATTGACTAAACACTGTTCAAAGTTCAGTGTATGCGCTTAACTGTTATATTCCTGTATACCCTGTAAATTAGGAAATGCTGAATATTGTGCGCTTAATTGTTGAGTTTCAACGCTTAAATTTGGCAGAGCATTAATTGCAAGTCTTAATCAATTATTAAACCAAGTTTTAAAGCTATATGCAGGGGCTTTGTGTAGAAAATACCCTGTAAAAATTAATTATTGGATTTCTTTGACTTCTTAAATTATTTTCTCTGCTTTTGTTTGAGGGTATCTGCTGTTTCGAGCAAGCTCAAGTTGTTTACAGAAACTGCAACTGCATATTACGTGTACATTGTCAATAGCTGTTGTTGTTGTTGTTGCTGTTGTTGTTGTTGCTGTTGTTGTTGTTGCTTTGAATTTTGATTTATTTGTGATTCGTTTGTCAATCAGTCAGTGATGATGATTAATTGCGACGGTGAATGTCAATTGTCGCCATTGCCGACACAACTGGGCGCGTGCTGGGGTCACATGGTGAGGCCAGCCTCTGGCCACACCCACAAATTAGTTAGCTAAATCACGTAAAAAGACACCCAACCACCCCCATCTCCCCTCTTTCCCTTGGCCCACACATTGAGAATATTTGTAAATTTTTGTAAGTTTAGTGATATCACCAAAGACTCGACTCGACTCGACACATATTGCAACCTGGAACGGAAATTGGAGATGATATTCAATACAGTTGACTGTGTATGTGGTGTATACCCTGTAATATTTAATATGGCACAAGAAAGTAACAGGCAAGCGAAGTGAATGCGAAACCTTAATGATGAAATATAATTCAAATTGCATGCCATTAAATGATTATTTATATTCGTGGTATACCCTGTAATTTGTTGTGAAATGCGAGCGACTTGGGATGCATTTGGTTAATGATAAATGAAGCTAAGAAAGATGACAATAAAATTTGATATGAAGTTTGAAGAACTCTTAGTTCCAAGGTATTTTGTGTATTCAATTTGAATATCTCTTTATATACCCTATAAATTTATAGATGTGAGCAAGGGGTAGATTATTATAATGTAGCAATGTACAGCATAAACTAATAACAAGTTAATAGAGTTTAATTTAAGCCTGTCAAAGATACAACTCCACTTGTGTTTGTATCTGTTTCTGTTCACATGTATCTGTATCTTTGCATCTGTATCCAGGTATCTGTAACTTTGTATCTGTATATGTAAAAGTATCTATGCATCTATATATAAGTATCTGTAATTCTGCAGCTTAGTAATTTGGAAACGTTGTAACTTTCGATAATTGTATCTACATGTATTTGTATCTGTATCTTTGCATCTTTCCATCTATGTATCTGTATATAAGTATCTGTAACTCTGCATCTTAGTAATCTTGAAACTTTGTGAGCTTCAATCTATGTATCTATACTTGTATATGCATGTCTTTATGTTAATGCACTCTTCTATCTATATCTATATTTGTATCTATATCTTTACATCTTTCTTCCTATGTATCTGTATCTTTATATTTATTGGACTGTTTATATTTTGGAGTTTTTATATCTTTGTCCCTAAGCATCTTTATATCTATGTATATTAGTAACTATGTAACTACACAACTTTGTATTTACTTATACATACATATATGTATCTCTGCATATTTGTATATTTGTATCTACATATCTTTATACACTTGAAGCTCTGTATCTCTGCTTTTTTCCATCTATGTGTCTACGACTCTTTGCATCGCTGTATCTGTGTATCTAAGTATCTGTGTATCTATGTACACATGTTATGTATCTTTGCAACTTTGTAACTTTATATGTGTACCTATGTATCTCTGTAAGTGTCCTTGTATATATCCTTGTATCTTTGCTTACATGTATCTATTTGTCTGTATATATATATATATATATATATATATATATATATATATATATATACATATATATATATATATATATGTATGCATTTATGTATCTTTGTATTTGTGTATCTATATATCTAAACATCTTTGTATCTTTATAAATTTATATCTGTGTATCTATCTATTTATCTACGAATCTTTGTATGTGTCTTTATATTTGTGTATCTATGTATCTTTGTAAATATGTATCTACATATGTATCTATATATCTACTATATATGTATCTACCTATGCATATATTTATGCTTGCATCTCTGTATCTTTATATATGCGTATCTATGTATCTTTCACTCCTATATCGACGTATCTGTCTGTCTTTATATGTATATGTCCTTGTTTCTTTGTACATTTGTATTTATTTATCTATGCATCTGTGTATATTTGTATCTGTATATCTATTTATCTATTTATTTATCTATGAATCTTTGTATGTATCTATGTATCTTAGTATCTATATATCTTAGCTTCTATCAATGAATACATGTATCTTTGACGCTTTGTAACTTTATATATTTCTATCTGTGTATCTATCTATTCAGCTACGAATGTATCTACATGTGTATCTATTTATCTATATATATATACTTATGCATATTTATATATATGTATCTTTGAGTGTATTTACCTATGTATCTTTATATCTTTTACATTTGCATCTATGTAATTAAGTATCTATGTATATTTATATATCTGTACCTATGCACCTATGTATCTTTGTATAATTTTATATTTGTATCTTTGTATGTATTTTGTTTATTTGTATCTGTGTATCTATTTATTGATCTATGAATGTTTGTTAGTATCTAAAATACATATCTTAGTATTTACGTATCCTTGGTATCTATCTGTGAATACAAGTATCTTTGACTCTTTGCAACTTTATATGTTACAGATGTATCTATATATCACTGTATCTTTATATCTGTGTTTTTATGTATCTCTGTATGTATGTATCTACGTATCTATGTATCTATATATCTTTTATGTATCTCATATATGCATCTATGTATCTTTTTAGCATTCTACATTTGTATCTATGTATCTTCGCATCTTTATGCTAACATATCTACCTAAGTATCTCTCTACTTCAATTTTGTATCTGCATCTGATATCTCTTTCCCATTTCTTTGCTTGCAGGCACCTCAAGCTACCCACAAAAACAAAGCATTGCGAATGCAAGTTGCTGCAGCTGCTGCTTACACTCTGCTCTACCCAGCAATCGGATCAGTTGGCTACATCACTTAGCAATACTCTTCTAGAATAACCTTAAACAATGTCTTTAAGCAAATGTATATGTATATGCATGTATATCGATTAAAACGATCTAGCTGTCTATGTTTTGGGGCTGGGAATGCGAGATGAAGTGTTATTGGCGGCTGGTCTCGTTGGCTGAGCTGCATTTGGGTTAATTAAGCGGATGCAAGTGTAATTTATTGACTTATTCGTAATGCGGAATATATATGCTAATGCCGCCTGATCGATTGACAAACGATCGCAATGTATCGATAAATCGCATTTAGCAACAACACTTGCCGCAAATTTATCGCCTGCCATTTGGCAATGGGATGGTCAAATTAAAGAGAGAGAGAGAGAGAGTCGCGGGAGGCGGAGAAGGGGTTAAGGAATGCAGGAAATTCAAATGGCAATTCGGCAGTTGGACAAGTGGCAAAGTGGCAAGTGGCAAGTGGCAAAGTGGCAAGTGGCAAACGAGTTGCATAATTGTCGTCTGACAGATCATTTCTCACAGCTCTCAGCTCACAGCTCACAACTCAGCGATCTGCCAGCGTCTCTTCAGTTATTTGTCAGTGCCAGAGTGACGCCAATGATCTCTCCCTTCCTCCTACCCCACCCCTTAACCCCTTGACCCGCCATTCCTCACCTATTAAAGCGGCGGGCGCCACGGGAGAGGCTGTCTGCCACTAGGGACACACCCACAATGTGGCAATTACGTGCGATTGCTAAATTTAACTCGGCGCTCCATACAATACCAGCGTATACCCTGTAAGCACTGGTCAAGTGGGGTGTCTACGCTATAGTCAAATCAAGACAATGCCTCTTTGCTCGCAATATGCTTTTCCTTGCTCAATTCTTCTCAAAGAAATCTCCGCAAATTCGAGTTGAAACTGGAGCAAGCGTTAACTTCGGCTAGCCATAACTCCTGTGTGTCCTTAAGCACCCGGACAGGACATGTCGTTCTCAACTCACAGCCAGCAGGACTATCGATTTGCATTCAAGGATTTTCAGTTTCTCTCAAAAAAATTTGCTCGAAATTTTACAGGAGTTTGTTAAGGAAATTGCTGTAAAAAACACAAAATCGCCTGTAACTCGGTTATTTGAAGGACTATTTGCATGTCCTTTGGCCAGCTCATAGTGCTTTTAGAGTCTCATGAGAAACTACAATCAAAATGACGAAAGTCCTTTAGACAGCTGAGAAAACAGGACTTTTTTGTATACAAAAAATGGTTATAACTCGACAATGTCCTGGCGTATCCTGCCGATTCATATGGCAAACAACTTGTCTCAACAAGCACTATCAACTGACCAAAGGACATTAACGTGGTCCTGTTAGTTTTCGAGTTATCAAGGATATTGTGTTTTCGGCTCGATTTCTTGCGACTTCTGAGTGAAAATTTACAAGTCCAGGATTCTTAGATGACCCCTATATCCTTTGATGCAGATCGATAGAGTTCGTCTTTGTGATCCTAGAGCAGCAGGTCCTTTTGAAATGCGCAAGGATTTGGCCGAGTTATCGATACTTTTTGTTTCGATTTCCTTCGACTTGAAAATTTACAAGTCCAGGATTCTTAGATGACCCCTATATCCTTTGATGCCGATCGATAGAGTTGATCCTTGTGATGCTAGAGCACCAATTCCTTTTAAAATGCGCAAGGATTTAACCGAGTTATCGATAGTTTTCCATAAAGGACATCTTTTGCGAAGCCACCACGCCTCATTATCCTGACGAATTTCAAAAGGACCTATATTTTTGTAGTCCCTGCCAGCAGGACTATCGATTGGCATACAAGGATTTCAAGGATATCTCCGAAAATTCACTTCAAAATTTTTCAAGGGGTTTGCTAAGGAAAAATGTCCGAAAAACACAAAAGTGCCCGTAACTCGGCCATTTCAAGGACTATATGGATGTCCTTTTCCATACTGATAGAGTAACTTGTAAGGATTCAGAAAATGTTCTTAGATCCTGGATCGTCCTGAAAACAAGCGAGTAAACAGGAATTTTTTGGGCAGGGAAAAGTAGCTCTAACATCAAAGTCCTTTGAAGGATCTCAACAAAATGAGTGTCAAAGGAATCCTTTTAAGCAGGACTATCAACTGGCCAAAGGACATTCAAATCGTCCTTGTAGTTTCTGAGTTATCAAGGATTTTGTGATTTCAGCTCGATTTCTTGCGACTTCTGAGTGAAAATTTGCAAGTCCAGGATTCTTAGATGACCCCTATATCCTTTGATGCCGATCGATAGAGTTGATCCTTGTGATGCTAGAGAAACAAGTCCTTTTGAAATGCGCCAGGATTCGGCCGAGTTATTGATACTTTTAGTTCAAGGATCAGTCTCTTAAAGCTCTACAGCTGTGTGTCCTTGCAATGGCGTAGAGGACGCACTTAAACGATCCAAATGCCATTACAGGGTATCTAAGCGACTGCTATTGCGCTTACTTCGGCCATTTGTTTGATTTTTTGCTGCTTTTGTGTATTTTCATTTCAATTAATCAAAAATTCACGCTTCCGTTTCAATTTTCCGCTCAACGCTTGCGCTTGCCGGGGGTCAAGAGGGCGCCGAGCGGAGGGGGAGGGAGAGCAAATGAGAGTGAGAGAGATGGCGAGACACATAAATTGTTTCGTTTGAATTGTAAGTGCATTTTTATTCAATAAATTACTAATTGTGAGGCGACTGTGAGCGATTGAACGCTGTTGGCGCTGTTGTCGCTGTTGCCTCTCAATGGCTGTGGCAACCCTGGCTACAACCCTAGCAGTCGCCGCTTGCCGCTCAACAGTTGCAACTTGTTGCCAGTTGTATTCATTCCGCTGCGATGCGTTTCGCTTTGCGAGTGATGAAGATTTATTGTTTTCATTAAAGTGGCCACATTCACACCTCCATCTGAGTGTGGCAACCCTGCGCCGCCCCCTTTCCCACCATGCCCGCCACGTCCCTCGCTGGCTGTCCCTCTCATTGGCATTGTTGGTCAACTTTTATTGCCTGTTCATTTTATTTATTTGACATTTATTTAGGTTCGGTTCGGTTCGCTCTCTTCTCGCTTCTCGACTTTTGCAATTGATCGATGGCATCGATAGATCGATTCAGCCATCCATCTATCCATCGATCGATTGAATCCCCCCCCCTCCACACCAACCCCCCGCACCTCACCATCGCCTGCTGTGCTGTAGCTCTGTAAATATTTGCATGAGCCATGCATAAATTACGCCCAAAGCACTTGGCCAACTTGTGTCTCCGTCTCTCTCTCTCTCTCTCTCCTTCTCCTTCTCCTTCTCTGCCTCTGCTTGTGGCATGTCTTATAATTGACACTAGGCACAACAACGCACTATTCCCTGCCCCTTTCATTGCAACTACTCCCCCCCGTTTCGCCCTGGCTTAGACCAGATTGCAGCACGCCCGCACGTACGCTGCCAATCAGCGTTGAATTCCTTTGGCCTGTGTTGTTGTACTTGCTCTTCTTCTTCTTCTTCTTCTTCTTCTTCTTCTTCTTGTTGTTGCTGGCGGAAAAGCGGAAAAGCTTTTCGTCCAGTCGGCAGGGAAGCGGGCGGCATGGAGACGTTGCCACAAGGCCATTGACATCAACTGCCCGACAATTGTTTAGACTGAACTTATTTATGCAAATCTTTATGGACGATTTGTGTCAATCAAAATGCCATAAAACTGAGCAAACTACAGGGTATATAAAAGCTATATATGCAGTACATAGAGTATACACACGGCATATACAGTACAAAGTGTCTTACCTTGTTGTTCTTTACCTGAAATACATTAAGAAGGCATCAAGACAAAGCTGGAAATAATTTATTTACAGAAACTTTTCAACTTAAGAAAAATATTAAATACATTTAAATTTAACTTTATTTAGATTAAATTAATATTCTATATACTTTTTCTATTAATTTAAGCTTAATTGTTTTATAATTTGTAGAGTTATTTGTGCTTAAAGTTGGCAGCGATTCTCAGTGAGAATTCCCAGTTCAATTTCCACGTCTAAAGTCAGGCAGCATCTGGAATGAAACTAAGAAAGTGTATTAATGATTAGAAAGAGAGAGAAATATATTGAAAAGAAGATAGAATGAGAGATAGAGAGATATATACATGCTATATACAATCATATTAAATTAACATCAGTTCATTATCTCAACAGACAGAGTTCGGGTTGAAAGGCTGGAGGAAAGGGAGGCAAAAGTTGCAGGGGAGAAGAAAAGCAAAATCGGTTGAAGAAAAGCCAATTGAAATAGGAAAAAAAGAAAGAAAGAGAGAAGGATAGCTAGAGGAAGGAAAAGGAAATGGAAAATGGGTGAGAAGTAAAGAAGAAAGGAAAAAAGAAAGTTGGGAGAGTAAAAAAGAAAGAAAAGAGGAAAATAAATAATAATTGAAGAAATGAGTAAAGAAAAGTATGAAGGAAAGAAATAAGAAAGAAAACAAAGAACGAAGGAAAGAGGAAAAGGAAATAAGAAACAAAAAACGTGAGGAAAGTAGGAGGGAAACGAGATAGGAAAAGGAAGGAAGAAAAGCTGCAAGAATGGAATAAGTGAAAAGATTAAGCAAATAATAAGGGAATTATGGAAAGAAAGAATTAATAAGAAAAAGAAGAACAGGAGACACAAAGAAAGGAAAGAAAAAAGGAAAGAAAGAAGAAAAGAAAAAAGGAAAGAAAGAAGGAAAGAAAAAAGGAAAGAAAGAAGGAGAGAATGAATAAAAGAATAAATTAAGGAGGAAGCGAAGAAAAGGCGATCAAAAAGAAGACAGGAAAAGGCAAGAAAAGAGAAGAGGAAAAAAATAAAGGAAAGGAATTAAGGAAGAAAAGATAGACGGAACGAATAAAGTATAAAAAGTTAATTTCCTCCTTGAATTTTGTCCTTTATTGCTTCCTTCTATCTTTTCTCCCTTAATTCCTTTCTTTTAAGGTAAGAAAGAAAAAATTAAGAGTAGAAAGGAATGTAGGAAGCAATGAAGGAAGTAAACATAGATGAACGGAATAAAGAAAGTAAAGAAGAATTAAATAAGGGAAACTGCAAAGAAGGAAACAACGAAGGAAGGAAAGTGAAAATCAAAGATGGAAGAGAAGAAAGAAGGAAACAAAGAATGAAGGAGGGAAGCGAGCAAAAAAGTAGGGGAAGTAGAAAGGAAAGAGAGAGAAAAAGGAATAAGCAAAGATGAAATGAAAATAAGTAATAAAAGTAGTAGAGGAAGAAATGTAGAGAAGATGGAAGGAATGAATAAGGGAAAGAAAAAAGCAAGAAAATGATAAAAGAAGAGAGAGAACGATGGTAGGCAAGATGTAAAGAGGGAAATAAGAAGCAAGAAAGTAGTAAAAGGTAGAAGAGAGTTAAGAAGAAAAGAAAGAAAGACAAGAAAAGAAAGACAAAATAAGTAGGCAGAAGGAAACGCAATAGAATCAATAGAAGCAAAGAAAGCGATAGAAAGACATACGAAAAGAGAAATGGGAAAGAAAGGAGGAAGATAAAAAAAGAGGTAGAAGGAATGTAAAAGCAGAATAAGTCGAAAGTAAGAAAGGGAAAAAGAATATAGGAGAAGGAAAGTATTATAAAAAGAAGAAGAATGCAACGAAGAAGAAAAGTCATTCCACGCTAAAGAAGAAAACAAAAAGAAGGCAAAGGGGAAGTAAGGAAGATAGGAGAAGAGCAGAGAGAAGAGGAAAGTTCCAGAGAATCATGAGAGCATCCTCGTTGTTAGCTGCAACCGACAAGTTGTGAATCTAAATGCAGCTTAATGAGCATTCGACATAGCGAGAGTCACGTCATATTCATAGTCAGAAGTGAACTCTTATGATTATTCATACGCATTCACTTAATGGCAAATGAATCATGCGACAAACGAATACGATTGCAGTGCAGGCTGTAATGAGACTATTCCATATTCAGTTGATTGAGCGTATCAGCAATTATCAATTTGCAGCGGATTATCTGGCAACAATGTCACAAGGCCGGTTAGGGGGGAACTTGAGGGATAAGAGGGGGGAGGGGGAGAGGGCGAGCGATTACAGTGACGGCGCCAAAGCGAAATGAGAATTTGATTGGGCGACATTGCAACAAAGTCATTTCAATTTCAATTTCAATTTCAATTTGAATTCAAATGCCAACGACAGAGAGTTGAAGAGCTGAAGAGTCGAAGAGTCCAGAGACGAATAAGCACAAATGACATTACCAGAGCTGCTTCATCTTAATGCAACACAACAACAGCAACCACAACAACAGCAGCCACAACAACCACAACAACAACAGCAACGAGTACAACATAAATATGCATACGTCCACAATAAATTCCAATAAAAATATAAGAAACATTTGCGAAAAATTAAAAGAGAACATGCCACAGCAGCTGACCCCAACAGTCTTGTGCAATGCGTTACACTGCGCGAAAATAGCTGCAATTGGTGAGTAGCAGTTGCAGTCAGTCAGTCACGATTACAAGCACAATGACAGTCAGTCAGTCAGAGTGACAGTCACAGTCTAAGCCACGTGCAACACTAACAGACAGAGTAACAGTGACAGTTGCAGTGACAGTTACAATCATAGCTATAATCACAGTAATAGTCAAAGTAACAGTTACAGTTACAGTTACAGTCAGATTCATAGTCAGTAACAGTAAAAGTTACAGTAGCACAGTCACAGTTACAGTAACAGTTATAGTAACATTAACAGTCAAATTTATAGTAACATTTACAGTAACAGTTACAATCAAAGCTACAATCACAGTCACTTAAAGTAGCAGTTACAATAGAGTAGTAAACTAACAGTCAAAGTAACAGTTACAGTAACAACAACAGTCAAATTTATAGTAACAGTTGCAATCACGGTCACTTAAAGTAACAGTTACAATAGAGTAGTGCAGAAACAGTCAAAGTAACAGTTACAGTTACAGTTACAGTTATAGTAACATTAACAGTCAAATTTATAGTAACAGTTCCAGTAACAGTTACAATCATAGCTACAATCACAGTCACTTAAAGTAGCTCGTAGCTACTTAAAGTATGTAGTAGTTACAATGGAGTAGTACACTAACAGTCAAAGTAACAGTTGCAGTTACACTCAGATTTACAGTCAGTAACAGTTTCAATAACGCATGTAGTCACAATAACAGTAAACATTGTAGTAGCAGTTACAATCACAGTTACAGTAACAGTTACAGTAACAATAACAGTCAAATTTATAGTAACAGTTGCTGTAACAGTTACAATCATAGCTACAATCACAGTCACTTAAAGTAACAGTTACCATATAGTTACCAGTTTCATTAACGCATGTGGTAACAATAACAGTAACAGTAACATTTACAGTAACAGTTACAATCTCAGTTACAATCACAGTCACTTATAGTAACAGTTACTGTTATAGTAGTACACAGTCAAAGTAAATGTTACAATTTCGCTATTGTTTCAATAACGCACGTAGTAACAATAACAGTAAAAGTAACAGTTAATGTTGCAGTAACAGTTACAATACCAGTTACAATCACATTTACAATCACAGTTACAATCACAGCTACAGAAACAGTAATAGTTAAAGTTACAATAACAGTCAAATATATAGTAACAATTGTAGTAACAGTTACAATCACAGTCACTTAAAGTAACAGTTACAATATAGTATACAGCAACAGTCAAAGTAACAGTAAAAGTTACAGATTCACTTTCACACATGTAGTAACAGTTGCAATAACGCATGTTGTAACAATAACCATTACAGTAACAGTTACAATCACACTTTCAATCACAATATAGTGGTGCAGTAACAGTCAAAGTAATAGTTACAGTAACAACAACAGTAAAATTTATAGTAACAGTTGCAATCACAGTCACTTAAAGTAACAGTTACCATATAGAAGTTACGGTTACAGTCAAAGTAACAGTTACAGTTAAAGGCACACTCAGTGTTACCTACAATAACAGTACCAATAACATAAATGTTAATAATTTAACAGTGTAACTGTCACTGTCAGTCACTTGTTGACATTGCAAACCAGGTGGCAACGCTGTCTATGAAGAGTAGCTACAACTACTCACAAATTCATGTTGATACGCAGCTAAGAGAGTTGTAGACTCCAAGTTAGAGTTAAACGTATAACTGAAGCTACCGACTTTAGATTTAATTCAGATTTGGCACATATGGAGGATGTAGTATTTCGGCAAAATTTCAGCACGATCGGATCATAAACATAGAAGATATTAAGGAATGAATGATCAGCAAAGCGCGAGTTCGAATCCCACTGCTGACAGTTCCAAAATACATTTTTTAATAACTATAAATTAATTACTTTTATTTTATATATACATATAATATTAATTTTGCCATATTTGTCAGAAAATGTTGAGAATTCAAGAGAAAGCAATAACCAAATTTCGTTAGAAATTCGTATATATATATATATATATATATGACAAATGCAAAAACTCGTGCTGTAGTTCAGAGTCTCCCACAGTCGTACCCCGACTGTAGCTGCCTGACTTGTTTGATAATTATTCAGTTGAAAATGTTTGTTAAGTAAACGTATTAGCAAGGCGCTGACTTTGCAGCTGAGCAGCTGCTGAAAATGGCACTGCCTCGAGTTGAGATTGACGTTGCTTGAGCTGTGGCAATGTTGGCTGCGTTTTTGTCAGTGTATTTGCCATGTAACTCCACTCAATGCTCAATGCTTCATTCAATTTGCTAATTTGTTGCATGTTTGTTGTTGTTGTTGTTGCTGGTTGTTGCTGATTGTTGTTGTTGTTGTTGTTGTTGCTGTTTGCTGTTTGTTGTTGCAGTTGCTGCTGTTTGTTTGCTTATGCAAAACGCTTGACAAGATCGGCGCCGAGTTGAGTTCAGCGATGGCTGATTAACTTCAATGAAACTGCATTTATTGTTGCGCATGTTGCGCATGTTGCGCCTGTTGCAGTGTGGCATAAATGTTGCAACTTGGTTTAATCAACGCAATGCCATTTCTCTAGCTGCCCCCTCTCTCTCTCTCGCTCACACTCTCTCTCGCTCTCTCTCTCTCGCTCTCACTCTGTTTATCTGCTGACAGACAAGCTCATGAGTTGTGCAGCCTCATCTTCCGGGTCTCATGAGGCATGTGGCATGTAGCATGTGGCATCTAGCACATGGCATGTGGCATGTGGCAAGGGGTTAGGCTTATGCCACAGCACGTGTGGTCTCCGCTGATCCCTGCTGTTGCGGCATTACTCTGCGGCTGTTGCTTGCAATTAGCTGCAATTCATTTGCCTCAGCCTCAGTCTGCGTCTCAGTCTCAGCCAAGTTGCAACTTGCAACTCGCCAGCTGACAACCTGGCTGCCTGGCAGCTCAACAACCCGGCAACTACAACATGCCACAGTCCAAGTTTATAGCTTTTATGGCCCATAAAACAAAGCGTCGCATTTGCATAATAATGTCTTGTGCTGTTCACTGCTTCTCATATATCACACATCATCAAATTGCCGTAAAAAAACAATACAAACTCTCAGCTACCTACAGTGCTGACCGACTGACAAATACCCTGCACTGTGTATGCTGAAAGTTTCAGAAGAATCGCATGCATCGAAGGCACAGCTATCTATCTATCTGTCTATGTGTCTATCTACCTATCTATCTAACTATCTCCACAACTCTATAGAGTAGATACTACAGATATACCCTCAGTTATTGGGCAGTCGTATAACTTAACTCATAAGCTATATATTCTGAAAGTTTCAGAAGAATGGGATGAGTTGTTCGGATTATAGATTCGATCAATGAGAAGGCACAGCTCGCTAGCTATCTATTTACCTATCTATTTATCTATTAAGCTATCTGTCTAGCTGTCTGTCTATCTACTCTCTATATATCTATCTATCTTCACTTATCTATCTATCTAGGTATCTCTCTATCTATATATATCCACAACTCTATAGAGTACATACTAGAGTACATACTAGAGATATACTCTCATCTAAGAGATATACCCTCTATTATTAAGTAGTCATATAACTTAACTCATTAGCTATATATTCTGAAAATTTCACAAGAATCCCAAGAGTTGCTCAGGTTAAAGATTCGTTCAATGAGAAGACACAGCTAGCTATCTCTCTATCTATCTATCTATCGATCTATCAATCGATCTATCTCTCGATCTATCTATCGATCTATCTATCTATCTATCTTTCTATCTATCCGTCTATACAGCTATATATTTATCTATTCATCTATCTATCCATATATCTGTCTATCTATCTCTCTATCTATCTATCTATCGATCTATCTCCACAGCTCTATAGAGTAGACACTAGAGATATACTCTCATCTACGAGATATATCCTCTATTATTAGGTAGTCATATAACTTAACTGATTAGCTATATATTCTGAAAATTTCACAAGAATCCCAAGAGTTGCTCGGGTTAAAGATTCGTTCAATGAGAAGACACAGCTAGCTATCTCTCTATCTATCTATCTATCGATCTATCAATCGATCTATCTCTCGATCTATCTATCTATCTATCTTTCTATCTATCCGTCTATACAGCTATATATTTATCTATTCATCTATCTATCCATATATCTGTCTATCTATCTCTCTATCTATCTATCTATCGATCTATCTCCACAGCTCTATAGAGTAGACACTAGAGATATACTCTCATCTACGAGATATATCCTCTATTATTAGGTAGTCATATAACTTAACTGATTAGCTATATATTCTGAAAATTTCACAAGAATCCCAAGTGTTGTTCAGGTTACACTTTTGTGGCATCAGTTGGGAAGGGTTTCCTGGTTTCATACAACACGGTGCCTTCTCTTTGTAATTCATTTAATTTTGAATTCAAGAAAATTCTTAACAAGTTAATCAATCTTCTTTCTAACCTAAAAGCGTTCTTCATTTTAGTGTTGAATAACGATTGATTGATTTGTAAGTGAAACAAGAGATAATGAATTTCAAGCATTTTAATAAGTCCATTTTACTTTTGGAAGCAAGGGAAGAATAAATCTAATTAATAGGCACATCGAGCTAAATATAGACATGGAAATAGTTTAGTTAGCCCATTGAAAACTTCAACAATGGCAATGGAGTTGTTTGACTAAACGCAAACTTCATACTGCAATCATATCTCTAGTGAAAGATAGATAAACACAAATAGATAGATAGATAGACAGATAGATAGGTAGGCAGATAGATAGATATATAGATTGCTACAGATCCACTAAAGATACTATCATTTTCCCAAGCTATCATTCACAGCATCTTCTCGCTTAAAGCTATTGCTTCCCCACATGAAAGAGACAACCTATACTCTCTCCTAATTTATATATTTACAAACTGAACAAGTTATGAGATTCTTAAGATATTTTCATAATATAGCAAAGTGAATAAGTACCGTTCAATGTATATTTAAAATCAAACTTATATCTCTTCAATTGTGCAATATAATGCTAGCAATATTGGATGCATACAACAGTTGTGTTGCCTCTCTAAATAGTCATCAACTGTAGCTAACTAAATCAACACCTGTTGCTCTTTCTATGAGCTTAAGTTCTGCATTTAATTGTTTTTTGTATTTACTAAATTATTTATTATTTATTTGTTGATATATTTACTAATTATTTATTTAATTAATTATTTATTTATGTATTATTTAACAATTTGTTGATTGATCAATTTTCTTATTTATTAGTTGATTTATTTATTTAACCAATTATTTATTTATACATTATTTACTTATTTAATTATTAATTATTTTATTTATAAGTTTATTATTTATTTATTGATAATTTCATTTATTTATTTAATAAATGAATTATTTAACTATTAATTACATTATTTAAATGATTATTATTTATTTATTTATGTAATTAATTATTTATTTATTTATTTATTTTATTATTTGCATATTTATTCAATTAATTATTTGAATATTTATATTTTGGTGTATTTATTTATTTACATTTTTATTTATTGCATTTTCGGTTTATTTATTTGTCAATCTATTTATTTTGATTAATTATGTATTTCTTTATTAATATTTATATACTTATATATTATTTTTATATAAATATATATAGTCATTTATTTATTTTTACATTTTTTATTTATTTATTTAATTAATTAATTAATTTATTATGTAGATATTTAGTTATCTAAATATTTGTTGATTTATTCATTTATTTAATTCGTTACTTATTTATTTAAGTGTATTTATTTAGTATATAATTTATTTATTTAGATAAAATTAAGTTAATTATTTATTTAAATAAATTTATTAGTCATTTAATTTAATATGAATTTACTTATTTTATAATTTATTCATTTCTATTATTTGATTTATTTACTTAATTAGGTATTTATTTATTCATATCTTTTTTTATTTATTCAATTATTGGTTTATTCATTTATGTAAATATTTATTTATTTATTTATTTATTTATGTAGTTATTTATTAATTTTCTTATTACTTGATTTATTCCTTTTAATATTTGTTTATTTATTTATGTATTTCTTTGATTAATTTCTTATATTTTTACTTAATTATATTTGTATGAATTTACTAATTTATCAAATTTATTTAATTACTACTTACTACATATTATTCAATCTCATTTCGCTTAAACTAGATCCCGAACAACACTTGCAATTGGCTTGAAACTCTCAGAATATCTTAAATGATTGCTTAGCTAAGTGTATACAGAATAACAGGGTATATCACACACAGGGTAGCTCGACGAGAGAGTTATTTGCAGACTCCAGTTGTAGTCGCTGTGTTAATCAAGAAGGCATAGGAGCAGACTGCAGTTGTAAGGTACGCATTACAGGGTATTTGTCAAGCGCAGGCAGGGCAAACTACAGTCAGAAGAAGGGGCGAAAAGAGAAGGGAAGGGGGGAGGGGGGAGAGGCGCCTTGCCTTGGGTAATAATCGACGTCAGCAACAACGTTTAGCTTTAAGCGTTTTACGATCCAACAGTTTTACAACCTCAATTGGCCAACGTAACGCGGCGTATGAGTAACGAACGAAGCGGCGACACTCTCTGTATGTCACTCCCTCCCCTCCCCCCTCAGTAGACACCCCTCCCTCTCAGCTGTTGTGCTTGTGATTTTGATTTGACATCAAATCGTAAATTGATTGATTTAGTTGCGTCTTTGGATTCGCTTCTGATTTGGCGATTTTTCTTTATAATTGTGGGAAATGAAGAGATGCGGGGAGGGGAGGGGAAAATGGTAGATTTGTATACCCTGCAGAGGCATTGCATGTGGCATATTAGTTATGTGTTTTGGCCAACAGACAACAGACAAGAGAGAGAGAAAGAGCTGACGCAAATGACAATTGTTGAGTTATCGTTTTCTTGATATGAAAACTGGAACACACACACTCGCACACTCGCACACACCCACTCGCACACACACACAGTTGCTTAGTTGGTGTGGTTATCTAGTTGTGCGTATCGTATATGAAGCAACTCAGTGGGACTGATAGCCCGATAGCGCACACACAACACGGGAATCACACTGCAAACATGATGAACAACACACACAACAACACACAACAAATTTCTTAAGTTAACAATTTTGATCGAATTTATTATTTATTATCTGTTTAACTTTGACATTGGCACTAATGCACACAAGTTTATCAAATCAGCGAGTACCTAGAACTGCCCAAGCGATCTATCAGTCACGTTGCGAACTATCGAAATCGACATTGACATCGACATCGACATCGACATTGATATCAACTCAATTGAACTTTGCCACTCGAGTTGCCTCATCTGGAGATTCGAGATTGGAGATTCAAGATTAACATTTCCTTTCACAGCTGCTGAAAAGCTTAGTTAGCATAGTTCCACTGTACTTCCTACAGATATTTCATATATATCTAATAATTATTATAGATATACTTATCGTTAATCGCTTCGAGATCCACTTCTGAAGCACCTGCTCAAGTTGAGTTGAGTTGAGCTGAGTTCTGTGTAATTTGAAAGACTTTTCAGCAAATGAGCTAACTTATCGATTAGCCGCTGTACTATCATTCAGGCTTACAGCAACTTTATGCTCAATACTATCGATAGTTTTTCACTTGCGCCTTAAGAAAGGTAACTAAATTAAGCAAAAATCATACAATTAATATCAACGATTACAAAGTTGTTGGTCACCGTTAGTAACAACCCTAATGTCTTCGATAAATAATGTTATCGATAAATCTACACCTTTGAAATGCAGCAAAATGCAATATAACTCTAATATCTATATAATTTCTACAGACATTTAATGTTCAGTGAATTCTCTCTATTTCGATAACAGCTGCATAAGAAACTTATTATCGATAGTTCAATTCGATAAGAGTCACTTTCTATTTCGACAGCAGATACAAGATAATCATTCGATAAACACATTATCAATGGAGTACTTTGAAGAAAGTACGATAAATATATAAATCGATATATTGTATATCGATAACTATAATATTGCTTTTAATATTATGACTGGACAAATCATTAAATTGATATCCGTGATATCGTCAACAGTCGGGCTATCGCCACACGCGCACTTGTTAACTGTGTTATCGATGACTATGATATTGATAACAATCTCACAGCTAGGCATATTATGATATAGATGAGCATTTCGCAGCATTTTATCAATAGTGTTTATCAGGCAAACACATAGATAGTTAAATCGATAAATGTATCGATAACTCTGATACCTAATAATAATACCTATATTGATAAAGACACCTAACTCTGATATCGATATATATGTCATAGGCAATAGGTAAGCGTGCTATAACTGAGCTATCGCTATTTGTGCTTCAGATAACTGTTATATCGATACATGTGTTATCGATAACTGCTATTTGGTACTACGCTCCAACAGTGTTAACAGTGTTATTAACTAAGCTATGACAATAATAAGCTTTTTCAAGTCGTTGTCAACTCAGCTTGACTTTCAGTTGATTACAGGGTATTAGCATAGTCGCTGAAGCTGCGCAGGAACACATGCTGTGCGTGTGATTCAATGAATGAGCAATTTGTTCTGTGCGCTGCTGAGATTCGATAGAAATTTCGATTGAGGCAGAGACAGAGAGAGAGAGAGAGAGAGAGAGAGAGAGAGAGAGGGAGAGAGAGAGAGAGAGAGAAGAATGAGATTGAGATTGAGGTGCTTTCGCTTTCGCTTTCAACTTGTGCGATCAAGTTGTGTGTTGATTGTTGTTTTGTTGCACTGAACTGCGAACTGTAGGTGGGCAGGCGCACACACATACAGACATGGTAGATGTGGGTGGTGTGTGTGTGTGTGTGTGACTTGATAATAATGATAAACATTGGCAGAAATGCGTAATAGAAAACACAAAGAAGTCGAATGAACTGTTTTGTGTATTGCATTCACAAATGAGCGTCGGCTGGGTGGGTGTCCATGATGAATAACGGTGAAACAATGGATCGTTTCGTTTGCTGCGATCATTTGTGGAACGTTTCTTTGTTGTTTTTTTTTATGATTTGTTTTTTAGTTTCGTATTGTGTATTTGCGGCTCATCTGTGTATCGTGTGTGGCTGCTCTATCGCTTTGTGGGCAATTAAAGAATGATTAAATGAATTGGAATATTTTATTGCTACGATTGCAATTAATTAACACTGCGTTTCGCTTTTGCGTTCACGTCACGCGTTGTCCAATTGACGCCCCCACACGGGGCAAGAGGTGGCGAGCTGGTGAGCTGGTGAGCTGGTAAGCTGGTGAGTTGCTGAATGCAGAGGGAGGCAGCGGCAAGGGGGCTGGGTGTGGCATGTTTGTGGCGGAACTGGCGACACCGCGTCTGTTTCTGATGAAATTCAAAGCGTGAGTCTAAGCCTGCCCCCACTCCTCTCATTCTCCCACTCTCCCTCTCCCTCTCTCTCTCTCTCTCTCTCTCTCTCGCTCTCTGTCTGGGCACTCGCTGCAGTTTTGGCTGCAATTACAATGGCAAATTGCTGGCGTTGTTGATTCATGGCAGACAATTGTAGTATTTTTATTAGGTCATTCATGCGATCGATTTCATTCAAAGAGCGCATGATGTCATCCTTTGATCTCTGTATGCGATACACATACATATATACTATACACACACACATATACAGCAAGAACGTAGCCGGGAAAACCAGTCGACTTGTTGACAGACATCAGCTTACCAATCATCAATTACCCATAAACAATTATCACTAATAAATGAACAATTCACAATTCACAACTCACCATTCACCATTCACAATTAACCAGAACTACACAAGCATGTGGCCATAAAAATCAAATCAAGACTCACACACACACACATCGCAATGAATTATTTATGTCTCTTATCATTAATTCCAATCAAAAACTTTTTACAGCAGCGCCTAAAAGTGTGCTACAGTAATTGCACTGCACTCTTAGCCGAGACACACACATGGTGGCATGGCATATGGAACTTGTTGCTTGCAGTGGGTACAGTATTTGTGTGGTTTGCGTCTGCACTTGCCGAAGCGGTAATTAAGTATAAGAGTATACTCTTAAGAGCAAATCGCTTGCTGCTGCTCTCTTAGCGCATTTAGCTCACTTAACGAATGGCTTATTTAGACACACAATAAACCGCTTAGCACGGCTGACAGTTGAAATTAGACACGCAACCAACCGCTTAGCACTGTGAACGATATACATGTAGCTAGATACACAACGAAGAATATAAAATATATACCTAATGAATGTATAATTAAGCCACACTCAATCGCTTAGCACTGTTAAGGACATATGAAATAGAAATATAGATACACACGAATTACAACAGTTGTAGCTAGACACATAACCAACCGCTTAGCACTGCTAACAACAGTTGTAGCTAGACACACAACCAACCGCCAGCAGCTTCGCTCTGTTAACAAATTACTTATTTAGACACACAATTAACCGCTTAGCACTGCTAACAGCAGATGTTGCTAGACACACAACCAGCCGCTTAGCACTGTTAACAACAGTTGTAGTTAGACATACAACCAACAACTTAACAGAGCCAACGAATTGCTCATTTAGACACACAACCAACCGCTTAGCATTGTTAATTGAGCGCTGTTAATGAACTGTTAGCTAAACTTGTAATTTAGACACACAACCAAACCATTTACAGCATGTGCCGTGACAAAGACTGTTTGTTATGCTAATATGCGCGCAATATTCAATTGCAATTGCCTGACAAAAGATGTCAGCTTGAAGTTAAAACTGCGCGCCAAATTTGAAATTAAATGAAACGAAAAACAGAATAAAACAGAATGTAAACAGAATAAAAAATGCACAAACGAATAAAGAAAATGTAAAATAAATTATGTTAACTAAAATCTAAAGAAAATGCAAATAAATATTAAATAAATGAGTTAAAAATATAAATATAAAACACAATTATGCTTGTTTCCCTAGGTCATCAGGCGGAAGTGCTATTCGCAAATGGCATGTGGCGTGTGGCGTGTGACATGTGTGGCATTCAATTGACATTTGGCCATTGATTCATGTGATTCATGCACACTGCACTTAAGTGCAGGCAGTTCTTATAGGTGAATGTGCCGCAAGCCAATTCATGACTCACTGCAGCCAATCTCAAAACGATCTTCGTGACAGTCTTTGTCTTTGTCTTTGTCTTTGGGCTGCTTCACTTGCCCAACCAACAACAACAACGAGTTAAGCTCGATGCAATAAAAATAACAACAACAGCAACAACAAATGAAATAATATAGAAACCGCAACGTATAAATATATAAAAACTGAAGTAACAACAAATGCAACAAACAACAATTACAAAATCAACAATTCTGGTCTCGCCAGCCACAAACGATGGCGACGTGTGCAACAGTTGGCAACAGCCATGAGGCAGTCAACCAAGTCTGAGAGACCCTGTCTCCCTCTCTCTCTCTCTCTGTTTCTCTTTCTCTCTCACTCTATCTTCGTCTGAGTCTCTGTCTGCGTTGCCTTGCAAGTCGCGATCCCCGTCAAAGTTGCAGCCTGCTAAGCTTTGTCCTATGTCTATGTGTGTGACTTCATGGCACACTGCACCCACACACACACATACACACACACACACACACCTACACACACACACACACACACTCACACACACACTGAGCTGCAGCTAAACTGCAATCCCAATGCCCAATCCCAATTTCCATTCCCGGCAACAGTTCACTTTGGCATATATTATGTATACACACACACATGTGTGTGTGTGCATGTGTGTGTGTGTGTGGATTTATGCTTTTTTTTTGGCTTTTCTGTTGCCAGTTTTTCGAAATTCGAAACATTAACGGAAAGTTTGTTGAGGTAATTGGACGCGTTTAAAGAGCTCTGTGCACGGCTAAGTGTGAGTGTGAGTGTGAGTGTGTGTGTGTGTGTGTGTGTGTGTGTGTGTGTGTGTAGGGTAGGGGTACGGAATGGGGGAGTTGCTTGTAGGAAGTGAAGCTGACTGACAGACTGATGGACAGATAGTCAAGCCCTGATGCTTTGCAAAAGGAGACGAAGCTGACGAAGCTCAAGACAGCAGCGAGTGTGTGCGAGTGTGTGTGTGTGTGTGTGTGTGTGTAAAGCAAAAATAAACAAAAAATATATTAAAAAACAACAACAAATAAATAACAACACACACACACACACACACACACACACAGGCAGAGGCAATTAACTAAGCAAACGACAACAACAATCGCTGGATTTTCATAACATTGTTGTTGTTGCTGTTGTTGTTTAGCTAAAGCCTTGCAACAAAACGCTAAACAAAGACAAACAACTGCATTTCTTATTTTTTTGTATTTTTTTTATAATTTTTTTTTGATTATTTTTATTATTATTAGCATTTAGTAAAATTTGTTTTAAGAGCGTCAACAATAAAAGTGAAAAGGGCGCTTAGTGAAGTGTTATCTTTGTGGTGTTGTTACAGCATTTATAATTGCTGTTGTGTTGTGTTGTTGCTGCTGTCGTTGCTGTTGTGTGAGTGTTGCAACATTTCGAACAACATTCATCAATTTACGCGCAATTTACAATCGCTGACAGCGTCAAATGGCAAAGCCAAGATGGTAAGCAAAGAAGCTGATAGAAGCAGCTTCAACTACGACTACAGCTGAACGATACTTCTATACCCTGTACATGTAAGCAAAGTCGATCAAGAAACCCCCTTACTAAGCATACATTGACAGTAGCACTTGCCTATGATGAACACACAGACTGAGGCTGTCTCTCAACTCAGCTGTAGCAGCAGAGCGGGAAGCTGAGGGAAGTGGACACAACAGCTACACTGTCTCACACTGAACAACAAAAGAGCTCTTGAAAATGTAGCTCATTCAGTCTTTGCAGAGATCTCTCTTCCTCTTTCACTCTCTTTTTACTCTCTCTTTCACTCTCTCTCTCTCTCACTCTCTCAGCTTTAGATATGAGGAGAAGCAAGTGAGGAACAAGTAACTCTTTAAAACTGTCTACAACTTCTTCATTGTCTCTCTTTCTCTCTCTCGCTTACACGCTTACTCTCTTACTATCTCACTGTTTTACTGTCTCACTGTCTCTCTGTCTCTCTGTATCTCTCTCACTCTCAACCTTAGAAATACTGAGTTTTATTCATATTACTTTGAAGTCAAGAAAAGTATCTCCTTAAATCTCTCTTTCACCCACTCTCTCGTACTCTCCCTCTCACTTCTTCTCTCTCTCTCTCCTTCTCTCTCTCTCTCTCTCTCTCTCTCTCTTCTCTCTCTATCACTTCTTCTCTCTCTCTCTTCTTCCCTCTCTCTCGTCTCTCTCTCTCTCTCTCTCTCTCTCTCTCTCTCTCTTACATGCTTGTCTTACTCTCCCTGTCTCTCCGTATCTCTCTCACTCTCAACCTTAGAAATACTGAGCATAATTTATTAGAGACTTTCTTCATATTAATTTGAAGTCAAGAAAAAGAATCTCCATAAATCTCTCATTCCCATTCTCTCTCTTAGTCTCTATCTCTCTCTCTCTCTCTCTCTCTATCTCACAATCTCTTTCTCTCAATTTCAGTTAGAAGAGAA
Source organism: Drosophila macrospina (assembly GCA_035042075.1). NCBI lineage: Eukaryota > Metazoa > Arthropoda > Insecta > Diptera > Drosophilidae > Drosophila > Drosophila macrospina. The sequence goes on along the minus strand of JAWNLW010000527.1, from coordinate 216,137 downwards.
TAGTTTATTTCAATTTATAATAATATCAACTTAAAGACACGAAAGAGTATCTCATTAAGTCTGCTTAATCCACTCTCTTTCTATTTCCCACGTACGTTCACTGTCTCTCTTTCTCACTGCCTTTTACTCTTTCACTGTTTCACTCTCTCTCTCTGGTTTTTTAGAGTTTATTTTTATATTAATTTAGAGATAAGTAACTCATTAGATACAAGTAAGTCACTCTTTCATTCTCTCTCTCCCTCAATACCCCTCCCTCTCTCACCCTCTCTCTCCCTCTCTCTCCCTCTCTCTCCCTCTCTCTCCCTCCCTCTCTTTCTTTTCTCACTTCCCCCTCTCTCTCTACGCCCTGAGCATTGCACAAGCACATCAGACATACTTCAATCACACAGAAACATGTATAAAACTTCATCTTCTTCTACTTACAGCATTACATATATTACTACGACTTAGTGCTGATCTCAGTTCATGTATTTGTTACTTAATATTAAGTAATAGTTAAAAAAAACTTAGCCTTATCTATAAATATGCAACTGCACTATATACATACCAAATTTCAGCATGATAACCCAACTAGATCCTGAGTTATCCAGCTGAACCGCTTTAGTACCATTTGCCAGCTGCTTTCCTCCACTTGAGAGAGCGATAGAGCGATAGAGCGAGAGAGATTCCACTGTGATGGAGAGAGCCGCAATGTGCTGTAATTACATGTAGAACTTAAAGCATTAATAGAGCTCTACTCTGAGTAAATACGTGATATAATACACTCTGCTATCTATAAGAAATGCTGACGATCAACTCTGAAGAAACTCTTGCGAAACTGATTCAAATATCGTGTTGCTCATGCAACTAATGAAGTACTTAGTGCTGTTACAATTGTTACAAACTGCAGCAGCATGGCAATATGCTCACAGTATGATCCGAGTGCAGGGTATTCAGCGAGCTAACATTATGTTTTTTTGCCTGCTTTTGGCGTCTAATGTTTTCACGGTCTTTGCCATTTAACTGCATTTCGTTTGTGGCAGTTACATGCGAGTGTACTCATGAGTGTACTCACACTCACTGGAGTTGTTGCTGCTATTATTGTTGTTGTTGTTGTCTCTGTCTTTTTGTTGTTGCATTTATTGCCGGCAATTTCTT